>ML677348.1:23131351-23232364 GCA_007922305.1 Dermatemys mawii
ATTTCATACATCATAAAGGATGCCATCATTATTTAGCACATAGTAATAACCATTGGTGAGATTTTCAAAAGAACTCAGTGTTCACCTAACTTTCCTGGAGCGTGTTGGAGTTTGACCATTCACTTTAATGGGAGCTGAGTTAAGTCAATGCTGACCACTTTTGAAAGTCTTCATTATTCTGCTAGACATCTCTCTATCAGAGTTAAATTATGTAAGCCAGACACTATCATAGTTGGAATGAAAAATACTGTCTTTTACCTAGAGGCGGAGGGCAAATCGTATATCAGCATGATTCCATTGGCTTCAGTGAGCGGGGGCTGAGAACATATTTCTTCACAGGGATGAGTTTAGTAACTTGTAGAATGTATCTATGTGGCACCTTTTTCTTCACTTCTTCCTTGTGACTGATCTACTGTCTAAATTCCCATGAACCTCAGTCAGTGTTTAGCGCTACAAGTCTCTACCGTCTCAGAGAAAATTTTCCTATCACATCCATTCCATTCATTCACATGCAAACTTTCCCAAATGCCAAAAGTCACAGATGCTTTTGTAAAAGCCTGAAAAGCACAGAATCCAGGGCTGTCATGACAACTATAACAACCCATTCATCCTTAGGTGTGAATGTTCCAGCAGCAGATGAATGCTAAGGTTTATAGTGTAGTCAGGCGGATGGGGCTCATTGTGGGTTATATTCATTAGTATACCTGACTACAGAAGGGCGTATTTATTCTGTTTTATCCTTCTACTCCGTACTCGCCAAACATTTACTCAACATGTCGTCCAGCATACACATGATCAAGATTAACCTGTTTCTTCTCAAAATCCAGTTTTAGAGAGGAGAGTAAATAAGAGAGGAAACAATATCACCCTTATATTCACTTTTTACCTGCTGAATAAATAGACTAGAGTGATTAAGTTGAAAATATTTTTGTTGCTCTCCAGAGTCTGAATCTTAATTTGATCTATAAATTTACAAAGAGCAACCGCAGCAGCAAAAACCTGGCATTACTGAATGACATTTGAATTCTGAAAACAAGTAGCCCTGTTTCCGGGAAGGGAGAGGAGCTGGCCTAGTAACAGTATGTTTGTTCTACAAGCACTACCTCTGTACAAATGCAGCGTTGCAGCTATGCCACTGTAGTCTAGATACTTACCACAATAACAGAAGGGGGTTTTCCATAACTTTAGTAAATCCACCCCCTCTGGAGGAAGTAGCTAGGTCAATGGAATGTTTCTTCTGTCAACCTAGCTGCATACACAGTGGAAGTTAGAGCCGCCTACCTGTGTCACACAGGGCATGACATTTTTCACAGCCTTGAGTGACATAGTTAGGTTTTAGGTGTAGATCAGGCTAACCTAAACCTAAGTTTTAGGTGTAGATCAGGCTAAAGGATGCTTAAGCACTCTTCCTTCACGCTTTGAATTTAACATCCCATTACGTTTACCATCAAATACCTACCTGCTGCTGTTTAAACTTTAATAATAATAATAATTAATAAAGTGCACTAGTAGGTTTACATGACAATGATTTAAGAACATAAGAAAGGCCGTATTGGGTCAGACCAAATGTCCATCTAGCCCAGTATCCTGTCTACCGACAGTGGCCAATGCCAGGTGTCCCGTAGTGAGTGAACCTAGCAGGTAACGATCAAGTGATCTCTCTTCTGCCATCCCCTCTGACAAACAGAGGCTAGGGACACCATTCCTTACCCAGCCTGGCTAATAGCCATTAATGGACTTAGCCTCCATGAATTTATCCAGTTCTCTTTTAAACCCTGTTATAGTCCTAGTCTTCACAGCCTCCTCAGGCAAGAAGTTCCACAGGTTGACTGTGCGCTGTGTGAAGAAGAACTTCCTTTTATTTGTTTTAAACCTGCTGCCCACTAATTTCAATGGGTGGCTCCTAGTTCTGCTATTATGGGAACTAGTAAATAATTTTTCCTTATTCACTTTCTCCACGCCACTCATAATTTTATATACCTCTATCATATCTCCCCTTAGTCTCCTCTTTCCCAAGCTAAAAAGTCCTAGCCTCTTTAATCTCTCCTCATATGGGACTCGTTCCAATCCCCTAATCATTTTAGTTGCCCTTCTCTGAACCTTTTTTAATGCCATCATATCCTTTTTGAGATGAGGAGACCACATTTGTACATAGTATTCAAGATGTGGGCGCACCATGGATTTGTATAAGGGCAATAAGGTATTCTCCGTCTTATTTTCTATCCCTTTGTTAATGATTCCTAACATCCTGTTTGCTTTTTTGACCGCCGCTGCACACTGCATGGACATCTTCAGAGAACTATCTACAATGACTCCAAGATCTTTTTCCTGAATAGTTGTAGCTAAATTAGCCCCATCATATTGTACGTATAGTTGGAGTTATTTTTTCCAAAGTGCATTACTTTACATTTATCCACATTAAATTTCATTTGCCATTTTGTTGCCCAATCACTTAGTTTTGTGAGATCTTTTTGAAGTTCTTCACGGTCTGCTTGGGTCTTAACTATTTTGAGCAGTTTAGTATCATCTGCAAACTTTGCCACCTCACTGTTTACCCCTTCCTCCAAATCATTGATGAATAAGTTGAATAGGATTGGTCCTAGGACTGACCCTTGGGGAATACCACTAGTTACCCCTCTCCATTCTGAAAGTTTACCATTTATTCCTACCCTTTGTTCCCTGTCTTTTAACCAGTTCTCAATCCATGAAAGGATCATCTTATCCCATGGCAACTTAATTTACATAAGAGCCTTTGGTGAGGGAGCTTGTCAAAGGCTTTCTGGAAATCTAAGTACACTACGTCCATTGGATCCCCCTTGTCCACATGTTTGTTGACCACTTCAAAGAACTCTAATAGATTAGTAATTTCCCTTTACAGAAACCATGCTGACTTTTGCCCAACAATTTATGTTCTTCTATGTGCCTAACAATTTTATTCTTTACTATTGTTTCAACTAATTTGCCTGGTACGGACGTTAGACGTACCGGTCTGTAGTTGCCGGGATCACCTCTAGAGCCCTTTTTAAATATAGGCGTTACATTAGCTATCTTCCAGTCATTGGGTACAGAAGCCGATTTAAAGGACAGGTTACAAACCCTAGTTTGTAACCCACAATTTCACATTTAAGTTATTTCAGCATTCTTGGGTGAATGCCATCTGGTCCCGGTGACTTGTTACAGTTAAGTTTATCAATTAGTTCCCAGACCTCCTCTAGTGACACTTCAATCTGTGACAATTTAGTTTATCTCAGAATGGGAGACTGGAGTTTTCCTCCAAATGGGCCAACCCCTACCTCAGGCACTGTGGGCACTTCCCCCTGAAGTTTCCTACCATAGCTGTCACCAGTTCAGCTCCGCAAACGGTAGCAGCAATGGAAGTGTTAGTGTAAATAGGGAACCCAATGAGGTTTTGACTTGGCTGAACTGCCTTCGTATCTCAATAGATGCCACCAGTGATGGAGCTGAAGTGATGGCAGTGGCAGTAGGAAGTTTTAGGGAAAAAGAAGCCAAAAGTAGACGTCTCAGTAGAAAGCATATTGACTGACGTCTACATGAAGATTCAAATCTAGCCCTCTTGCAGGAAATCCTTAAACACTAGACCTCTCCCGCTGGCTACATTCTCCTCAGCTTTAGGTTGGCATTTTCCAAAGCATTTGACGTTGGCCTAATTCTGCTCCCATGAAGATAATGGGAGTAAAGTTAGGCCAGCACTGAGCACTTTTGAAAACCCCAGCCTTGGTGGTGAATACTCATTTCTTTAAAGGTGAATGGCAAAATTAAAATTCTTGGCTAATTTGAGTTAGCTCAAACATGAACCTTTGCAAAACATAGTAGACCACTCATTTTTATCCAGAAGAACTTCAAGGCTTTCTGTTAATCTCTGTAGTTTCTCTAGCCTCAGTGTGTAAGATTTTTTTTAACTTTGCTTTAAAGATCAATCAAATATTTCTCCCTGAAAAAGAAAAAGAAAATCTAAAATCTATGTGGGTTTGTTAAAAGTGAGCATGCTGTGGTTATGGAGAAGTGGTTTTATGCAGTTTGTGGTCACATGCAGAAACAGACCTAACATTCAGTGCTCTCATTCGGTAGAATGAAATTGTCATCCCTTCTAAGTACAAAACAAATGTATGAAATTGAAGTGTGATTATTGTCTTATTCTGTCTGTGTGTGGATGGGTGTGTATGAAGGCCTGTCTGCCTATCTTGAGCTCAGCCCTGCCCTCTGCTGTACAGCACTGAGACCTTCACACTCAAGGTGTCAGCAGGATAGTATATAGTACAGTAATATGAAGCAAGAAGTAGGCCTCCCTAATGCCTTTACCTATGGGGGCATGATGCTTGTCCCACACCAAATAAAAAATTGATTAATGTTCATGCTGCTACCGGCAACATCAGGTGAGTGTGCACTTTGTTCCTCGTCAGAAGACCAGCAAGGTTCACTGCTCAGGGTGGAGCCCTGGCCAGCAGGTGCCAGTAGCAGAGAATGCAAAGGACTATTAATCAGCACTGTGCCCACCTGCCAGGTCAGGATTTAGAGCTTTCTTCCATTACAAATCCCAGAAGCCTCCCAGATAGTGAGATCCTAATATAATCTGGGGAACAAGAGAGGTAAGTGCCATAGCCTTCACCTAACTAATATGCTGCATTTCCCTTCATTGTAATTTTTTAAAATTCATGAATTATCTTTTTTATTTGCCCAGTCTCCTATTAGGCCTCGTCATATGTTAATATAAATGCTGCAGTGAGGCTAGCTTCATTTACAACTCATTTCTAAAACACGTGCTGCCAGCTCCTTTGACTTGTCTTTCACATTTTCTTGTTTCCTTGGTGATTTGTCTGGTCTCATCAGTGTCTTGTTACTAATGCATATTAGCTCAGCTGGGAAGTTGCACTCCCATTATTCAAGGCTGCCATGCACTGGCCATTTATGATATGAAATCCTGTTTTAGTAGTGTACAAACTTGATGGGTTTGATGGCTGCAAATTGTGTGTGTGTGTGTGTGTGTGTGTGTGTTTTCCTTCATTTTTTTTCTTTAACCTATGGAGAATTCTGCCAAGAAATGGTTACATTCTTCTTTTCTTCCACTGTTTGTAAATAGCCTCGAAGGAGCTTGAAACACATTTTCCCTTGCTGATTTTTGTCCTTTTCCATTTTGCAGATTCTGAATTCTCTTTATTTGTGTAGAATAAAGTTTTGATTGACTTGACTGGGTTTTGCTTTTAAAAAAATAAATTGCTAGCATGGATGGCTAATGGAATTCATAATGGAATAGGGAGACTTTTCACCACTAGGTCTCTGTTTCAAGTCTGCCCCAGGGGAAATAGTTCCATTCATGCATGAATAAGAGCTGTTCATATGAGCAAAGGTTGCTAGATCAGATCGTAGGTTGTTAGTGACTGAAAACTGTCACTTTCTGATGTCTGTTTGAAAGTCTAATTTAACTGGTGTGCTACAGATCCTCTTCAGTGGATACGCCACGGCCATTACTGAGGCTGGGAGGAGAGCTCATATCCCCTCCCAGGTAACTGAGTGGACAAGGTATGCTATCATGAATACCTTGTTATAACAAACTTGGCTATTTCCTCAGAGATGCTCATTATAGCAACTGTAGTGTACTTTACTTTTTGGAAAAGTTAAATTATTATGATCATTTTGTGTTTCATTTCCAGGAGCACTAAACAAAATTGTGACCAAAAGAACAATGTTAGAAGCATTTGGGGGTATAAAAGCTAAATATATTGGAATTACTGGGGTTCTTTTTTAATATCCTAAAAACCTTGCAGTCCTAAATATGTCCTAAGGTCTTATGATCTATTTCTAGAAGGTGCTTGTTGGGCTATTTAAATAGCTGGCTATAAACAATGTTTTTATGGTGGAGCCGTTCATTAGGGAAGGTTTGTCTGATGTCCTGGGGGTGTGTGTATATACTTATGCATATATGTGTATATGCATGTATATAATATATATTAAATGTATACATACAGCATTTCTTTTGGTAAATGCAGAGCTTGGGGGATGTATTCAGTGGCTATGTGATGATCATAAACAGAAAGCTATTCCTTTCCTTTGGGGATTTTCATATGTTTGGGGGTATTCTGTTTTGTATGGATGTTAGCATTCCCAGCCACGCTGGCACCACATTGCGTAATTCAGCTGGTTTCTAGAATGCCTTCTATATTTAATGTTTCAGAAAAAGAGGAGATTGGTTTAAGATGGTAATTTTCTGTCTGCACTTTTGAAATCTGTGCAGTATGGGCGATACTGAACTTTACTGGAAGATATTCAGCACTGGAGATAGGGAATGTGTAAAACAAAACAAAAAAGCTGCATTTTTCAATATGTAGGGTTGCTTTGATAACAGCTATTTTAGTCCTCATGAATGATTCCAGATTAATAGCACTGGAGATTGAAACTTTCTAATTATGTATAAAGCAGATACAGGGGAGTCAGTGGTAATGGAAGCAAACTCTCCTTGTGACGATGGTATACAAGTCTCAGGTTGGGAAACACAGGATTAATGAATTTATGTGGGCTGAGTTGGCCTTGCCCAACCCCAGTTGTGAGAGAGGTCAGACTTGGAGGGAGGAGCTTAAAAAGGGAAAATAAACACAGTTAGCATCAGACCAGACCTCTAGCCTTTGGCTCCTGGAGAGAGGACTAGCTGAAGGCAAGAGCTCCTCAGATAACCTGGACCATTCCAGAAGTTCATCTTTCCTAGACTACCAAATAGCTATCTGTAGATGATTATTTTTGTTCAGTGTAGACCTGTACAGCTTTCAAACCAGTGACTGGTAGAGGATAAAGCCTCTGCAAATATCTAAGGCATAACAGAGCCATGAGCAATATGTCATGGATTTGTAACAAATAGATCTTGTCCATAAAAGGCCGATCACTTTCACTGAGAAAATTGCAGAATTGCTGATTGAAGAGAATGCAGGAGCTGTATTAAAGTTATGGAAAACTGGACTCCTTAAGAAAACGTTCACACTGGGAATAAAGTGGTCTGAGAGAGTTGATAGTTGAACAAATGAGCGAGCATTTTGGTGGCTGTGCTAAGAGCACTTGTTTATAGTATGTGAGCATCTACACGGGGAACAAATATTTAGTAAAGGGCTCTTTCAATCAAGCAGAGAAAGGTATAACGCGATTCAATGGCTGGAAATCAAAGCTAGGCAAATTCAGACTGGAAATATGTCGTACATTGTTGACAGTGAGCGTAATAAGCCATTGTAATAATTTACCAAGGGTCATGCTGGATTCTTCATCGCTGACAATTTATAAATCAAGATTGGATGTTTTTCTGAAAGTTCCACTCTAGGAATTACTTGGGGAAAGTTCTATGGACTGTGTTACACAGGAGATCAACCTAGATGATCACAATGGTCCCTTTTAGTCTTGGAATCTGTGATTCTAGGGCAGGGCATGACAAGTGCATTGAGACTGGTCAGGAGGAGATAATGTGAGTGGAAACAGAGAATCGGACAATTAGGCATTTGGGACTGGTGGGGGTAATGGAGGTACCAGGAACAGGAAATACAAACAAAAACACACAGGATTCCAGTTTTATCTTAAATTAATGTAATTATACATTAAACTGTAGTGCAGAAGAAATATCAATATGTCAATTATTAATAAGCATAATACTTTCATAAGTAAAATAATTATAAATAATGAAATACTGTTATTTTATCATCTTTGCTTGGGACCTTCATGAAATGACTGATAATTTTATGCAGGGTTGGTAACACCACCTTACATTATTAAGGTTGCCTGATCCTTCCTATTATCAGACCCTGTTTTCAGTTGCTTATCACTTTGCCAAACTTCAACTTTGCCAAACTTCAACTGTTTAGGCTGAAATTCTGAATGCTGAGTGTTTTGCCTTAGGCTGAATTATGTTAGAAAATTTTAGCCAAAACAGTTTAACCTTTTCTGAGAACAAGGTTGAGGAAAATAGGTTGTTTTGCAATATTAAAGAAGTTCTGACAATCTTTTTTGACACCTCCCTTTGGAGCAGGGACTTTACGTTTATCAGGGGCATGGCTTTATGTCCATGATGTGCCTTTTACTGGTCACATAAAAACCTGTCCAAATTTGGCCAAGTTTTAAATCTTTGGAAAATTGCAGTTCACACGTGCTCAGAGACGTCTTAGAATTTAATAGCTAAAATCTCTGAAGATACCTTCTCACGCAAGTGCTTCAACACTGACCAGACTGAATGAGGTCCACCCACTTACAGTTCCTACATGTTACCAGACTGCACATGTGCCTTTCCACAGAGCAACTGAGCATACTTCATTCAGAGTGGTGAAGCTGGATGTGTCATATCTACTGCCTGAAAGAAACATTTTCAAGTTAACAGATCTCTATCTCCCTGGCTGATCATTTGTGTATGGTATGCCTCACAATATATGCCTATTTGCCTCCTAAGCCAGAGCAGAATGAAAGATTGCAAAATCTACAACAGAGAAAATTTTCAGGATGAAACAAACTCCTCAAACAAACAAAAAAGGAGTGTCCTGCTTATGAACAAAAATTGTGATGGTATATCTTAGGGGGAAGGAAAGACATGGAATCTTTCACCAAGAGAATCTGACAGCATGAAAGCCAGCCGGCAAAGTGCAGCAAGGATTTTGGGTGAACAGTACTCTACAAGATATGAGAGTATCTTATGGATTGGAATCAAATGGTTACCTATGAAAACACAACATGCATGTTTTCATGTTGTGTTTTCATAGGTGACCATTTGATTCCAATACTTCTACTTGCTACTTCCTGAATGAATCTCCATGCTTTGTTTAATGAACTTATGCTTGATTTAATTATAAACTTATCTAAGTTCTGTGTGTTAAGCAGAGGGGTGATCTGGGATTGAACTGGAACACTGAGGTTTACTGTTTATTTGGAAGCAGCAAATCTGATCAATGTGAATGTCCGGTGGACCAGGAGCTGGGCACTCCAGGGAGACGCTCGGAGGATTCAAGGATTGGAGTGTGCCTATTGCTAACCTGTAGAGTGAGAGTGGGGCCCGGGAGACCGAGAGAGGAGTGCTTGTTTTGGCTATGGCAAGTGGAGTATAGGAGTTGACCTACAGTAGACACAAACAAGGCTTCCTCACTCTAAGGGTAGGTGGATATGAGGTACCCCCAGGAAGCATCTCAGACACCCAAAAATGTGCAGACATTTTTTACCTTAATCTGTGCCTCTATTCCCCACGTGTAATATGGGGATAATATTATACCCTCACCTCTCAGGGGTGTTGTGAAGATAAATTCATTAATGTCTGAAGCGCTCACATGTGTAGTGATGAGTGCTATGGAAAAGCCCATGAGGAAATGGATAATTCTGCCTTCAGAGCAGAGTTTGACTAGTATGAGGTAAATAAGCTGTGGGCCACACATTGAACAGTGAGGATAAACCAAATATCAAATAGCTACTCATTAAATGAGCACCATCCATCCTTTACACAGAAAGGGGAAAAGTGTCCCCTTTTTTCTGTAGGGAAAACATGTCCTGATGTACTTAGAGTGTGCCATAATCTGTATACCCCCAGGGACTGAATTAAGGTTGCACAGGAAACCTGGATTCTGGCATTTCTTTACTTTGGAGGACTTGACTTTGCAACCCTAATAAGGTTTCTTTAGCATAGTTGTTCGTGTGTAATACATAAGCACTAGAGCCAAACAAGAACAGGATTTTCCATTCTGTGAAAAATTCTGAGATTTTGAACATTTCTCTTTCTGGAGAGACAAGAAAAAGAAATCTGATAACATTTCACAAGATGGCAACCCACAAATCTTCCAGGAAGCCAGCCAGCTAGGGAACCAAGCTACTGAAAAGCCTAGAAACTGGGGCTCCCAGGGCTTCTAGGCTCTCAGGTGCCACTCAGTTCACCAAGCAGGCTACTGAGGAGTCAGGAAGTTCAGGCTCCCCAGCAACTCGCCAGATGGAGTTAGAGGGGTGGATAAGCTGGCAGGAAGGGTTGTGTCAGAAACCTGCCCGATTTTCATTGGAATTTTGACATGGCCCTGCAGAACATGTCAATGGTAGTGAATCAGTGTTTTCTGACAGAAACATTCTGATAGAAAATTCCCAAGCAGCTGAAATGAATGTGTATATTTAATAACAGTGGTGTAGAGGTTGACGAGGTGCTCACCTTGTCCATGTTCTCACCACGTGAAGATTATGGTTCCTTTATTAGCTGCCTCAGACCACACAGCAAACCCAGTTGCATTTTTTTCTGGTAATTCTTAAAACATATATTGCTTCAAGGCTTCAAAAGAACCTAGGAGTGAGAAGCCACTAGCGCAGTGGTGCCCAAACGTCTCCTCTTGGCCCCCCTGCTTACCAGTAATGGAATGTCTCCATATCCCTGGAGCAGAGTTGTGGCTGGGCCAGGGGCCAGAAATGGGGGCTGGTGGCTGAGAGTGGGGGCTGAGAACCAGCAGTCGAGTCACAGCTGGAGCTAGGGCAGCAGCTGCAGCTGGAGGATGGGGCCGGAGCGGAGCTGGAGGAAGAGTGGGGCTGGGTGGCACTCCCTCCCTGCTCCTACCTTCCATGGGGGCTGGCCTGAGCCCCACCATGTCCCCTTGGCTGTTCTTCCATGCCCCACTAGGGGGACGTGGCCCACAGTTTGGGGACCACTGCACTAAAGCAACCTACCTATGCTTTGGATTGAAGTCACAAATATGAAAAGGTGATTTATTAAAATTTACTTCTATCTAGCTGTGGTGACCCAGCAATGCCACTGGAGGTTGAAAAGTCTGGCAGTGTTCATAGGAGAACTTTATGTAGACTGTCTAGCCCAGGAACCAGTGGGACTGAAACCATTTTTGATATTTGCTTCCACTTGATATGCAAACTTTGTCAAGAAGTTTAGATATGTGTCATGGCCCAATTTGTATAAATGTGTAAGCTAATTAGCATGTTATAAATGGGATGTTTCATTTCATAAATGATGATTATTTGTTTGGTTTCATGTGGCTATACATTGTCTGGAATGCGATGCCCTGGAAAATGAGCACAATTAATTGGAAAATGGTGTGTGTGTGTAATGGCAGTGTTAGAGACCGTTAAAACGTTGAATTAATCCATCCAGCTGGTAGTCATCCACATCAGGAATTCTGTATCAATCCCTACTCAGGCCTTGATGCTTCAGACATTTCCACACAGCTCTAAAAGCAGGCTTCACATAGCACTGAAGAAGAAACTTTGATGCTTAATACTGCTAACTACATGATATAAAATTTGTGCACTAAAATGGCCTGCTAAACACCCACAGCATCAGCTGAAGTCAGAGAGGTATGGGTACTAAGCACCTGGGTAAATTAAACCTTAAATATTTACTGTGTATAACACAATGTAACTGAAGTTTCTTGCTACTAATGCAATTGTTCACTTACACATCTTTTTAAAAAATAATCAAAGTACCATGTTTGCACAGCAAGTACATTTTCCTTGCTTGATTACTAAAGGGAGAGATACTAAACCAGTTTGTAATCTCTTGATTGCATTTTCTTGCTCTTTAGCAGGGTCTAGTACTTTTCCTCTCTATACAGAAAAACATAGTTTCAGAATTAATTGAATCTAGTGACCAGTTCTTGGCAAGTCCCAGTGTCTGTTCATGACTTACAGCTGGATAGGATGAGGGGAGCTAGGCCCTTAAAGTCTCTACATTTCAGAAATTGCGTAAAAATCTCCGCGTAAAAATCTTTTGGTCATTGTTTTGTGTTTTGACAGATCACATCAGCAGTTTTCTTGGCTGATATATTGATTGTAGGGCATCCATCTTGCTGAGCTAATAGCATATCACCACTATGGCATGAGAAGAAAATAAATGTTTAGTCTTCTGGGCAACTAAGTGCAAATGCTTTCCAGAATATTGTTTTGCATTGAATGAAATGGCTTTGGGCCAGTGACTAATTAGAGTAAAGGGCTGTGCTTGTGAATTATGCATGCACTGTAATGTTTACTCTAGTATTGTTAAAACCACAGCATATACTTTTACAAATAAGGTGGTTGTTCAGATGGATGTGACAGTCCTTCTGTGGATGATATTCTCTACTAAGTGTTTGCGCTTTAGTGTAACAAATAGCTTAATCGCACATTTACAAATGCATTCTTTGTGTAGTACTGCTGTGGAAGGAAATGTAGATAGAAATAATTTAAGTCTTGTTCAACTTAGACACAACAGACTTAGTAACAATAATAAATATAGAAATAACCTGGAAAATGTTGCTTGCAGTGAGGATTTACAATATTTAAGTTTGCTCCGATTTTGATGGTTCTAATCACACTATTTTCATCTACGCAGCAATTGCTGAGTATACAGGAAGAACTAAGTAACAAAAAATCTGAGCTGGAGCAAGCAAAAGAAGAACAAACACATACACAAGCCAGGCTTAAAGTTCTTCAGGAGCAGGTGAGTGCTTACATTGAACATAATCCTTATGTAGGACTACACCAGGGGGCCTGACCCTGTACTTTTGAAATCAGTGGAAGTTTGCCCATTGACTTCATTGCGAGCTGAACGTGATCTTTTGTAACCTGTGTGTGATCTAATGAACATATACAAAGGTTAGTTAAAGTTAATTGATAATATAGTTTGCAGAAACATTGACAAAGTGAAATTGAACTCTGTCAGTTTTGCAATATCAGATATTAAATCTCACATCTTGTATAACATTTTCAGTTATGTTCCTCCACACAGATACCAACGATGTGTGAATGTTTTCTATCTGAAGACAAATGAATTTTGGGAGAGTTCAATATACCAGCAAAGCAAACGTATTTCAAAAAAAGCCAGCCATTTCTTTTAAGACTAGTAGTGGGGAAAATGAGTTTAGCATCTCCTGTATTATTCATTCAGACACATGTATACAAAGGACTGAATCACGATGACATAAAAAAAAAATCCCCGGTGCATCAGTGCACTTATCTAACTGTGGTGAGAAGCAAACCTTTTATATACTCTGCAAATCTGATTGTTTCATTTTTGCTTTCATTGATACTGAAGTGCTGTATGACATTGATAAGTGTATTTGAAAAGATTGTCTAATACGCAGGGCAAGATGGATCGTTTCACAGCAAAAGAAAATCTGTGCCTGTATGTGTAGTACTGGAGATGAAATACTGTGTTGTCCACACACACAGAGTATACAAATAAATGATGGGTGTTGACAATTTGATTGTGGAGACAGTAGTCACAAATCCATAGTTCTTACCTGAAGTAGATAGTGGACTGGTTTTTTGATTGATTAATGTAATCTAGAAAAAAAAATTCAAAAGTGTACGATGTAAATTGTTTAGACAGCAAGGGATCAAAGAGACTATAGTTTTCACAATTTTAAAAAACCTTCTGAATTTCTGAATGTTTATATATTTTTATAGGTATGCACATTGGACATGTGTCGTCAGGTGCATTTGGCACAAATATATTTGCAATCTGACAATCCAGATTCTGCAAAATTAAGTTTTCACTTAAAAAAAATATTTCTAGTGCTTATGGTTGCAAAAATAACTTTCTAAATGTGAACTGTTGTAACGCCATCTTAGACAAAAGGAAGGAAGAATGGATTTGATTACAACTTTTTGGCAGAATTTTGATCCAGCGGGGCTTTGATTGTACTCTGAAAGATTCTGTATATGTCTACACATGTATTACCTGTAGTATGTGAATGATCCTGTAGAACAAATGCCCTCCCCCTCACCCACCAAAAAAAACCCATGGACAGAAGGCTAATGTAACCCTTCTGCTTTCCTTTCAGGTTCATGAAGGGTAGCGCCTTGGCAATTGCTGGCTCTAGTGCAGTGTGAGGTGTCAGCATGCTCTTTGCTGGTAGCCACACTTGTCACTGAACAGCGATAGCACCTGCCTTTGGGGTAGGGCAGCTCTTGTTTTTTTAATATTGTAAGTTTTTCCAAGGTTTCTGTTACTGTTTTATATCATTTAGGGTATAAGATAAGAATTTAATTTAAACTTAAACAAAAAAAATCCCAATATTGGAAAAAAAGGATGTTACCCTTTGTGTGTCTGCACGTAGGCATTTTTTCCTGAACATTTTCTATGTCACTTCCCCCAGTGCAATGGTGCAAGTTCTAGTGTCGACAAGGTGCCAGTGGCCAGCAGCATTTTATCCTCTGTGCTGTCTAACTCTGCTCAGAACAGATGGCACAGAGGTGAAAATGGCCACAACTGCCAATGCTGTGGCTATAGTAGAGTTGGCATCTATGAAACTTACCAGTGGTGGTCCTGAGGTGGTAAGTTTTTGGGGGGAAAAGTCTAGTATACATGTTTACCTAGAGACAGATTCAAGAGTGTGGTTCAGTGGTGAATCTGAAGTCATCAGCACAATACATGCTGCGCATCACACAGGTAATAAATAGCCAGTGATTGTAGGGTGGCTGCACTTGGTGAACCTGAAGAAGGAGGGGGGTAAAGGTAAGTAAACCTTTAAAATTAGCTAACCTCCCTTGCCCTTTTTATTTTGAGCAATGAGCAGGTTATCTTAAACAACACGCTGAGCTCCCTTTCAGACAAGAGCCTGTTCTTCTGACCTCTTACTCGTGTGAGGGAGTCCAGCAGTACTCAACAGGACTGCTCAAGTAAGAATGGCTTGTGTCATTAAGAGTGTGCAGAATCAGGATTGAAATCACTAACTTTGGAGTTACCACAGAATATAATTTAATATAAACTTCATAACGTTAGGGCTTCGTGGAAGTGATTTTCTTGATCTCCAAGAGGAATCAACTGTTCACACTGTCACCTCCTAGAAACCATTTGTGCAATGTTGTGGTTTTACAGAGTTGCTTGCAGGGCCACCCTTATGGATGGGTGATGTGGGCAAATGCTCAGTGTGCCATGGTCAGGGGAACACTGTGGTCAAGAGGCAAGGAGCAGGGTGGGCCCGGGATCCAAGGCTGCAGAAGGGAGCTCAGGGCAATGTGGGGGAAGGAGGCAGCCTGGGCTGGGGGTGATGGGGAGTGGGGAGCCCAAGGAGGCAGTGGAGACCAGGGGGAATGGGTTGGTAGCCCAGGGAGGCAGTGGGTGACAGGGGTGATGCTGGGATAGATGGGGAGGTAGTGGGGACCTGGGGCGGCGGGAGGATGGATGGGGAGACAGCGGGAGTCAGGGGGGGATGGATGAGAAGTCAGAGGGGGCCAAGGTCAATGTGGGGAATGAGTGGGCTCTGGGGTAAGCAGCAGGGGTCAGGAGTGATGAGGATGTTGGCTGGGGAGTCCCCGGAGGCAGCAGAGGCCAGGGAGAGTGGGTGCGTGGGGAGTCCAGAGAAGCAGCAGGGGCCAGGGGAAATGTGGAGGATGGATCGGGAGGCAGCAGGGGCTAGGGGTTCCAAAATACAAGTTCACCCAAAAGTTCATTTTTCCTAAGGCTGGCCCTGGATGCTTGTTGTTTCATGGAAGTGGTGCCACATTCATATGGAATAGATTGGACTGCTCTAACTATAAATAGTAGCTGTTCTGAATCAAACATACAGGTGTCCATTTTTACCAGAAGTTTAGGGTTGTTCTCACACAGTAAAGCATTTGTGTTATGCAGAAAAGATAACTCTTATAACAGCTACTACTTCCTTAGTAAAAACAGGTTGAAACAAAGGCATACAGCAGAAAGAGCTGTTTACTCCCCCACTATTTTGAATAGGTTAGAATAAAGGCCTACATTTTAAAAAATATATACCCACCTAAGCACAAATGCACTTAGGTCTGCATGCTTACCTTAAATTCCCAGTTCATGCAAGCACATGAAGGTTGCAGTGGTGCATACCTGTCTGTGTGGGTTCGTCCATAGATTGGATGTGCAGATATCTTCGAAAATGTGGCCCAAAAATGTCATTAGGTTTCTTAAAATCTTCTGATAGGGACTATTTTATAATCTCCCATGAAGTAATCCTGAATTTCCATTGAAACTCTCATTTACTTTAAGAAAAAAAAAGTTTTGCTTCAGATCATCTATAGTGAAACTGGCAGTGTCTTTCCAGTTCTTCCTCCCGATAATTGAGTTCCACATCTCTTCCTCCTCCATCATACTCAGGAGCTGTGTCAGTTATCTGTATACTTCCTCAAGAAGGCAATAACAGGAGCACTCTGACATTTTAAACAGCTCAGAATATATCATTCAAAGGTAATCATAAGCCAACACTGTTTAGCTAGTGGCAACTTGCAAACACTGCAGAGTTTAAATTAATAGCAACAAGAATGGGAAATGAAATCATTTATTCTTGAGAGCCAATTTTGTACACTTTTTATGCCTTGAAACTGTTTTCTAATTTTATTATTTAAAAAATAATGATCCAGTCTTATTATTTTCCTTACTCATCCCTGCCTAAACTTATCAAGCCTTAAATATGTTGGTTTCAAAATGGCTTGAGCAAAAACTCATTAGAATTATATGCTCCATCTGTTTTTCTCATTGGGAGCTTTATAAAATGCTACTTCAAATAAATCAAAGATAACTGTGTGAAATACTCAAGTAATGTACTTTGTGTGGTTTTGGGTTTTTTCAATTTTGTTTTGTTTTTGTTGGGTTTTTTTTATTTTGTTTTGTTTGTTTCTTTGTTTAAACCTTGCAGTTAAAAAGTGCCAAGGAATTAGCTGAGATCAACGGCCATGACGAATCTCAGGCAAATGTAGGTACAGCTCTATTTACATTTTATTATTGAAGGTTATAGAATAGTTTACTGGTTTAAGGGCTCTGGTTTAAAATGCCTACTTTTCCTGCAGCTACAAGTTCAAATCCCAGCAAGTTTCATTTCAAGGTAGTTAAACTGAGTTCCATACAATTTACTTTCTGGGGTTATTTGGATGAAATGTTAACAGCCAAGGTTCTGCCTGCTTTCTATGGATGTTAATGGTACCATGGCAATTTTTGTAAGAATATATTGCCTCAGTATCCTGGTGCCCAGTGCTCTTCCCTTCTCTGTCCCTCTGCACCACCCCCTACTTTCCTCACCAGCTCTAGTCTCCCCACAGGCATCCAATCCCAGACTTTTTCCTGAATTAGTCCCAGACTCCCCACCCCAACTACCAGTCCCAATCCCTTTTTCCAACTAGTCCCACCCCCCAGTCACAATTTCTCTCTTCCCATGCCCCCCTACAGTCCCAGTCTCACCAGGTTCCATGCCCCCCATTCCACCAGACTTTTGCTCCCTGCCATTCTGTCAGGTCATATTTTATAAAATCTAAGACCAATAGAAATGCTTCCATTATCTCTTTTTTTATTCCGGTGAAAAAAGGTCCTTTGAAAAAGGGTAAGGGGTAAAGTGGGTTAAAGGAGGATCTAATCTCCTGCCTGTAATCCAAACTTTGCACCATTTTGCTTTTGTGTAAATCTGAAAATGAAATCAATAGACTTGAAAGGGGCGAAACTGAATATCTTTGTCCTAGCCGAGTGAAATGCTCACAGCATAAATACTGAAAAATAATTTATCTTTTTGAATCATTTTTGTGCTAATAATCTAAAGTGTTCTCAGTAGCATAGGTAGGAAATCTATTTTGTTTTTAAATAATAAACCTGACCTGTACCCTGAATTTAGTAAATAACATTTAAATGAAGAAGTGTTTTTCTTCTTTTTTTTAAATGTTCTTTGAAGCTTGTTCTTTGTGGTCTGATTCTGCAGTGAAGTCAATAGGCGCTCTGAGAATCCAGCACTGCACAAAAACCATTAAGTACTGTTCAAGTGTGCTAACAAAGCAAAAATTCCTGTCTGCGCATAGCATCTGTGCAACCTGGAAAGATTTGCTTTCGTGTAGAACAACTACATTAGCTTTCTAGCAGTCTTAAAATTGTCACTTCTGTTGCCCTGAACACTGTTGCCTTCATATGAGGGTGGGTCAAAAAATTATGTTCTGGAATAGTTTTCTGTTGGAAACTGATTTGACAAACTCAAAATGTTCTACAGGAACAGATATATTTAATTGAAATTCTAAGGGAAATTATCAAAATGTTTCATGTCACCTTACATATAATAGAGTCAAAATGTTATATTAATTATAATATAACAAAAGTCCAACTGACAAAGTCAAAATGAAACATTTTAAATAAGGTTTGTTACTAGGGTGACCAGATGTTCTGATTTTATAGGGACAGTCTCAATTTTGGGGCCTTTTTCTTATATAGGCTCCTATTATCCCCCACCCCGTCCTGATTTTTTACACTTGCTGTCCAGGCACGCTATTTGTCGCCAGGGAAGCCACCTCCCATGCACCCCCTTGTGGCCTGGGCTTCCTCTCCAGCACTGTGTCTCAGTTTCTCCTCTTCAGGGCTCCTTAATAAACTCCACACAGACCTTTGTTCCAACAGTGTCCCTTCTCCTAGGGTCTAACTTACCAACATAAAACTGAAAACAAAACTCTGTCAGGCTTCTCTCTCTCCCATTTCCATTGGATTCTGTTCTCTGCAGCTCTTCCCAGCTTTAGTAGGCCATTCTTAGCACTACCTGCCTGGAGATTTGATCTACTGCCCTGGACTCTACCCTGTCTTCAGCCCTATGACTCTGGCTTCCAGGCTTAAACCCTTCCCCGTGGTCAAGGATGGTCTCTTGCAGGAGCCTCCTGCTCTCTGCAATCTCTGCCACAGCTTCCTCTCTCTGTTTCCTGTTCCCCTCCGGCTCTTTATCAGGACCAGCTGCCCACTATCTGGCCCTAACCAGAGGCTGCTAATGAGAGACAGATGGGCTGGACCTGTTCCTTCTTAAAGGGCCCAAGCCACCCAGTTGACAAGGTCATTTCAGAATTTTTCTTTTGAAGTAAATTTTGACTTTGTGTTCTGATTTGGGATGAAAGGATGTTTCAAAATATCAGCATTCCCCTCAGAAGGGAAATTCCATTTTCCAGCCAGCTCTGCCTCTCTCCCTCTGCTTGATGCCTATGTATACCTGACAGTGATGGGCATCGATGAGTAAAGAGGTGCATTGTGAATATTTACATCCCAAAGGTCTCCCCCTAGTTGTATCTATACAAACACAAAGGTCCTCCTCTTAGCAGAGCCAGTCCCAGGATCCAGCCCCTAAGGAAAGTCGTCACTGCCATTTCTAAGATAATGGTGGAGAAAGAACATAGACAACTGCACTTGTCAATCCACAAATTTAGTCATGGGTTGGAAAATTGTCCCACCTTAACATAAGAGAAAGATTCAGGAACACAATGTAAATGGCAATAGAGAAATTTATTTTGATACCTAATAGTGAAAGAGTGAGAATTTATTTGCTGCAGAAATGAACATGGTTGATAGACAGGAATTAAAGAATACAAAATTATTAGGTTTCTGATTTTAGGTTTTAACCAATAAACATCGAGAAAACAGCCCCGACACAAATAAAAATTAAATCACTGGTTGTTCAGTAAACACCAGAAAAACCCTGGAAATGATTTTTTGTACATAAGAGCTTGTCTACATGGAGCAGTAATGTCAACTCTGAGGGTGTGATTTCTAAAGCACACTAAAGTGTTATACATTAATTGCTCTGGGTAGATCCTGCTCAAGCACACTAATCATTCCCTAGTGCGCTTTAACATAGTACTATTTGAAACAGAGAGATTACTTATTAGCATATTTACAACAAATATAGATAATAGACACAGAGGAAAGTCCTCCCAAAAAACAATTTTTAACATCTATGTAGAACTCAAAAATTGCTAAAAATAAACCCTCAACAATGAAATTAATAAAATCCCCAAACCAGAAGTCATAAAAATGATTAATGTTGTTTACACTGTATATTTAATACAAATGTGCTTCTCCTTGCAAAGTGCATCCAAAGCTAATTACCAATAGAGTTTGTGGTTCTTGCCCTTGGCCAGTATCTAAATCTGGACTAATCAAAGAGGAAAAGATATAGTGGCTCCTACATGGTTATTAGTGGACTGTGATGTGTATAATAGGATTAGTACATATTTGATACAGTTGACAAGTTGAATTTAGAAATGAAATACCCTGACATTCCGGACCAGATTGGAAGGTATTGGCAAGGAAACATGAAAATGTCTACCTGTGTTCCAAATACTATATATACACCTTTCACCCTACAACACATTTCGGGCTACTTGTACCTTGTACTGTAGTGGTAAAAACCACATTTTTGAAAAGGACAGTGGCAAATTTCATTAAGATTGCTGCAAGTATATTGCAGTGTTGTACTCCAAGAACATCCTGTCTGTATTACTATTATAGTTTTTAACAATAATTTTCCTGTGTCCTTGGGAACCTTTTCCATAGTGGCATTGGCCATGATTTCATAGGTATTTTACATTATCTTACTGTTTCTTGAAATAAAAAAATAGAACATTTTTGGTAGCCAAAGACAACATGTATTGCATATACATGGCCATATTCTGGGGTGGTCTGCACACTTATTGGTTGTTGGAACATACTAACAGTTGTGAAATGGAAACACACCGCTGATTAAATGTGCCCACCCCCTGACAGGCACAAAATTGGAAGATCTTAGGGAGAGGGGTGTCTGATTTTTGGCAGGGGCATTCCACTCAGTTACCTAAAATGCTGGGGCAAAGGGCAATATTAGACCCATTGCTACTGTAACTCACAAACAAAGCTAAAAAGAAAGAACAGATTTTTGTGCACATCACTTGCATCAATTATCCCAGGGCAGTGCAAGAATAACTCATGTGCAGGACTCTGCAGACAGTGATGAGGCCATTTCACGAATGGCTTGTCAGGCACATGTGGTAATATTTATTACATCTGGTCACATTTCACATGATTTGAAGTGGTTTTTAATCCATTGAATGTATCATTCTTGCTTGTGGTGCATTCTGAAGCAGGAAAGCCCTGACATAAGGTGCATGTTGTGCCTGGAGCAAAACTCCTGGCCCTGAGGGAGACCTGAGCTTAATAGTAACTTCAGCACTCTCATAATCTGGGCCGACAGAAGTGTTCTGGCATAAAACTCATTTCTGGGAGCTTAGGTGTGCTTGTCCATTGTTCTTAACGCTGCTCAATGCATAGAGCAACTTGTTAATTTCCCCATCGTCATTGGACACAGTGATATATAATTCAGATCATCATCTTAATTGAAGATAAAACCCTAAATCAATGTACAATTATAATTTCAGATTTCATCCTTTGTCCAACATGTTCCTGGTCTCCCATGACTAGACATCTTGAAAAAAGCACTTCTTTTTTCTGAAGTGGGGTGGAATGGTTACTAAATGGTTTATGAAGAGAAACCACAAAACACATGCTGTGTGATTCAAAACATCAATGTACAGTATTTATTCCTCAATTGTTTCTGGCTTGCTGTAGAGTCTCTTGCTGTGTGAAATGTGCTCTGTGTTTTGATCGTCGTCATCTTAAGATACCAGATGTCAATGCAATGACACAGTCTTCCTGGGACAGTCCATTAAATGACATCAGGAGGCTGGGGCATCAACCCTATTTCAGACAACCACTGCAAGACTGGCGATAGTTAAAAAATATTTGAATGTCCACGATGTACTTAAGGAATGAAATCCCAGCCGCACTGAAGTCAATGACAAAAGTCCCTGTGGTGGGGTGTAATACCCCTTTAAGGGACAGTCTGGCACTTACAGCCAAGCAACCTGAGCTCAGTCAAAGAGTGTCCTACCCCACCCTGGGGCTGGGCTATATAAGCGGGAAAAAGAAGCTGAGCGAAAGAGAAGGAACTAGAAGCCACACTTGTGGCTATGGGTTGCAGGACCCTCAGGCTCCAGGGCATTAGCCTGATCTGCTTCGAAAAGTCTCTGTTTTCTGGCTATAAATTTGGTTGTTCTGATTCAAGGCACTTGAACTTGGTTAAGCTGCTCCTCCCCTCACTTGACACCTTTGGGAAATGGGGAGAGCCTGCCTGCTTCCTAGAGCAGTAAGAGAACTGGAAACTCTGCTGGCCAAGGTTGGTTTGGAGGCCTTGTAAAAGAGGACTTTGGGTGGTTTGGGTTAGCTTGATTTTGGCCTCCCATTCTATAACCCTGTATGCTTCCAATGGCCTCAGATGGACAAGGATTTCACCCAAGGGCTCTGTTATGTGTTACTGCTTTCTAAACAAAGTTTAAATAGTGTGCTAAACACAGACACCTCAGAAGGTTAGAGTGATTACACCTGAAAATTTCTATCATCTTTTTCTATATTCATTGCCTGAACAAACAGCAAAGCCTATCTTATTCTGTTTTTTCTGCATCTTTGGTTAGCATCTCCAGAAACTTGGACACAATAGTCTGTGATTTTCTCTTCAGACTGACAACCAATGGAATTAAGAGGGAATGTATTTTTCCTTTTGGATGCTTGTGGCCATTACACTGCTCTACAGCCAAAATGCTTCTGAAATAAATGTAGTTAAACTTTACTAATTCTGGGTCACTGAGAACGAAAATGATGCTTAAAATTGTGGATTGGCTCTAGTTTTCAAGATATGCTATTGGGTCAGTATATACGACCCTTGACATGGGAATGGCGGAGGATAAGTGATTTATAAAGGGAAGGGATCTCAATTTAAACCAGAAATGACTAAAATACATCTTTGACTGGATCTATGAATAAATCTATGACTGGGTTTGGACAGTACTTGCTTTTTAGGCAAAACAATGAATGATGCAATCTGAAGCTGGTATTGCATCATACATTATATGAATTGCATCATGTTATTCCTAGAAGTCATGGATGATGCAATCATAACGAAGCTTACATCACTCTGCTGAACAAATTGCCCTATATCAGCTCTAGAAATCATACAGTGTCGTGCTCTCTTATTTGTCAGTGTTTGATTTTGCAAAGGGACACATTTCTGTTTAGCCAAAGTGAGCAGAGATGCCTCGTACTTCTGTGAGCAGTGCAGATAACTTCTGCTATGTTTGTGGTGAAGTGACTTTTGCATCACAAAAGCACAGTATAACCACTATGGTTAAGAAAGCCTATCACCTTTATTTTGGCTGCAAAATTGGAGATCAGGACAAGAGGTGGGCCCCACACATATGCTGCAACACTTGTGCAACAAATCTTTGCCAGTGGTTGAACAGGAAAAGGAAATCTATGCCTTTTGCAGTGTCAATGATTTGGAGAGAGCCAACAGATCATACCAGCAATTGTTACTTCTGCATGGTGCCTCCAGTTGGGAAAGGTGTGTCAAAGAAGAAAAAGTGGACTGTGCATTATCCAAACATACCATCATCTATACGCCCAATACCCCACGGAGAAGGACTGCCGGTTCCTGATGCACCAGAATCATTCTCACTTGAGTCAGACGAGGAAGAGGAAGAGGATGAAACTTCTGGTCCTGAACCATCAATGTCACAGGACCCACATTTTCTCCCATCCTCCTCCTCTGAACCACACCTCATAACACAAGCTGAACTGAATGACCTTGTCAGGGATTTGGAACTACCCAAGAGTAAGGCAGAGCTGTTGGGCTCCAGACTACAGCAGTGGAATCTCCTGGCAGGTGATGTTAGGGTTTCCGTGTTCCGTGACCGTCAAAAGGATCTTGTCCCATTCTTCTTCATGGAAGTTGATCTTGTAGCCTGCAACAACATTGATGGTGTGATGGCAGCCCTCAACATCGTTCACGATCCAGACGAGTGGAGACTCTTCACTGATTCATCGAAGACGAGTCTTAAAGCTGTTTTGCTGCATAATGGCAATGTTTTGCCATCAATTCCAGTTGGTCATGCAGTCCATATGAAGGAAACCTATGACAACATGAAATAACTTTTGAGGTGCATAAACTATGACCAATATCAGTGGCAGCTTTGTGTCGATTTGAAGGTTGTTGCTCTCTTGCTTGGTCTGCAGACTGGATACACAAAGTACTGCTGTTTTCTCTGCGAATGGGATAGTCGTGCAAGAGATTCCCACTACATCAAGAAAGATTAGCCACTCCGACAGTCATTGGAGCCTGGGAGGAAAAGTGTTTAGCATCCACCACTTGTTGAATCAAGGAAGATTTTGTTACCACCCTTACACATCAAGCTGGGTCTGATGAAGAACTTTGTCAAGGCCATTGACAAAACACAAGCAGCTTTCAAGTACCTGCATGGAAAATTTCCAAGGTTAAGTGAAGCTAAGATAAAGGAAGGTGTCTTTGTTGATCCTCAGATTCGTGAACTTCTTCGAGATGATGCATTTGACCATGCACTGCGTGGCAAGGAAAAGACGGCATGGAAAGCCTTCCAGTCAGTGGCAATCCATTTTCTCGGAAACAACAAGGCAGACAACTACAGGTTGTTGGTGGAAAGCCTCCTCAAGGCCTACAAAAGCCTTGGTTGCAACATGTCACTAAAGATACATTTTTTGCACTCTCATCTAGATTTTTTTCCACCGAACTGCGGAGCAGTGAGCGACAAGCACGGCGAGCGATTTCACCAGGACATTGCAACAATGGAGAAACACTATCATGGCAAATGGAGCCCATCAGTGCCTGCAGACTATTGCTGAACAGTGACAAGAGATGCTCCATTTAATGAATACAAGAGAGAAGCCAAGAAGCGCCTAGTAGACACTGAATAGGACTAAACTATGTACATAATAGTTTTTTGCCTTTTGTTTCATAATACATTTTATTTATATAACCCTTTTGCTGATTTTTGAAGTGTTAAATAAACAAGATAGGTGAAATATTATCATGTAAAGCAACCATAAACACATGAAAAGACCTAGGTTTACAATTTATGATTAAAACTCTACTATCTACACAATATACATAGACATAAAATGTAAAAACTTAAATATCTTAGAAACAGTAGCCAATCAGTTGTTTTAATTGTCATATTTGAATTCAGCACATCAAAATACATAATAAATATCACATTTTATCTCTGAAGCAGACGACTTCTAAAAAATTGTAGACCAGTGTTATTGGGGGAGTTTTCATGTTTGATGGACCTTCATCCACTAATGTTGATTCCTTTAGTTCTTCATTTATTTTTCTCCCTCTATTTCTGCACTTGCAGCATTAGTAGTGAACCTTTGAGTGTAAATCTGTCCAGAGGACTATACCAGGGTGAAGCATTTCAACCATTTCAATAAATTGCTCATTTAGTGCTACACTGAAGGTAATGTTTATCTTATCACGTTCAAGTCTTCGCCTTTAAGATGTTTTTATGAGAGTAATCACTGGATGATCCTTACTATTTTGGGGATGGCAAAGATAGAGACATTTCCTAAGTGAAGCTGTTCTTCAAGATTAGCTGGAAGATCTTAACAAATACTTATTATAACAGCTATATTTCAGGGATCATGATGGCATCAAAATTGTTTCTTTGCAGGATCATCAGTCTCAATATTCTGCTCTTCCATTTCAATAGACAAAATTACTTTCAGTGACACATTTGCTGTAGAAGAATCCAAAGAAACTGACTTTTCTGCCCATTTGAGATTAACACAAATGCAGTCTTTCAATTTAACTCTTGACAATGTATACGTTTTTCTGTAGAAGTACAATATGTTTTCTTTGCGGGCTATTGAATCATTTATTTCCTACCATTTTCGTCAACTTTAGGGATGCAGAGTCAGATAAAGTCATAAAGTGATGATTGATCATCCGTTTGCAGTATTAATCAGCAACTTTCATATTTACACCAGTTAGAACGAGAAACAACCACCCAGTGAATTCGATACTGTGAAGACTGAATAATAACATGAGTTCTGGCTTTGTATAGAGCCATGTTTCAGATGTGCTGTTCACCTTCCAGAAATTTCCAGGTTCTGGAAAATCAAGTACCCTCACAGTTCACAACTCCACTCTCGCACTTATGATTCTGCACATTAGAAGAGAATGATACATACACGGTAGGCAGTTAGTTATGGAGCAGTGTTTAGACCTGTGTTCTTACAGAATCATAGTCTCTGTGGTTTGAGCTGCAGTGCCTCTGCAAAGATCCAGCCTTCGGGAAGTGCTGTAACAGTGTAGACTGAGGTGTAGTCTAACAGTGAATAATTCATCTGAAATGGCCCCAGGCTTTAGTGATATCCCCTTCATTAACATGAAGCGACAAATCATACTACTTCCCTTGTTCCTAATTGGAAGTGCAATAGTGTCATATTGCTTTAGCTTTTGACTGAGCATTTAACCTCAGGAAGAGAGGAGAGAACACTGAAATACAATGTTAAAAGCCATTCAGCCACCCACTCTCAGCCAAGCACAGAAGTTTCTGACTTTGGATTTCGTGAGCTCTGTGGGGATACATTTACACAATGCCCACAGCTACCAATAACACCTGACATTTTAATAATACCTGACAGTTCTGTTCAGCCTTTCTTCCTACAGTGCTGTACAAAATATATAAACACATGCAGGAATCGCTTCTTCCATCAGTGAAATGGAGCTGCTTTTAATTATATATATATATATATGCACCTATGTGGATACCCTGCACTTTGCATAGGGGTGGCAGTGCAAGCTGGCTCATTGCTGTCACTATGCTGTTTGTCTTTTACATTACATGGCTCTCCAGCAACTGCACGAAGGACTATAGAGTATCTCTCAGCTTCTGCTGTAAGCCTAATAGTGCTGGCTGTGGGATTGTTTACTAGGTCCCAGAGTCCTATAGAGAGAATAAGTCTAATTCTTTCTCATCTCTTTGGACAATCTTAGTGGAACAGGCATTGATGAATATTTGGGGTCAGGGGGGGGAACCTGTGTTGATTGCTCATAGAAGGCACTGATTTGGGGCGTGTTCATTGTTCTAGTCAAGGTCTTGTATAGGAGGAGGGAAAATGGCTGATATCTTGTGGAAAGCACACTAAAAGCATCTCTCATAAATGCTAAGTGCCTATATTAGGCCCCTATAAATGGGGAGGTTGCCCTTGGCCACAGGGTTTTGAAGTCCCAACAGCTGTCTGAGTATCTCTTGAAATCCATTCACCCTCTCAGAATGGATAAGGGGTTTTTATAATTCCTTCTTATTAGTTCTTCAAGGATGCCTGTCAGACCATCTCACAAACCCACAGAATTATTTTTTTCTCATTTCAATTTTTCTTTTTTTTTTTTAATGCTTTACTGTTCTTATTCTGGAAAACCATTCTGAGAGCGCGTTATTACGTCCAGATCCTGCATATGAGTTCTATGGGGTGCTGAACATCTTTAAGCCATGTTGATTTCAGTGGAAGTCGAGGCTGGTCAATATCTTGCAGGATCCAACCCCTGGTTTGCATAGCATATCATGTCTGCAATGAGCTACAAGCATTCATTCGACTTGCAACATTTAATTTGCACATGCAGTTTGTGCTACTCCAGGAGGACAACATGCAAGAAAATTGCAGGATAAATTTTATCCCCATGTAGGTCTAATCCTCTGAAAAATGTGGTGATTATTGCTATTATTTGTATAATGTCAAAAGTGTGCAGGGCACTGTACAGACATGTAGAACAATGATCTTTTCCCATATCATAGTATCTTCAGCCACCTTCAGGGTGCATGAAAAATAATATATCCATGAGTCACCAACAATCTGCACCCTGTTTAATCCTTTCAGAATATAAGGAAATGACGCACCTGACCACCCATGTATTTTTAAAAGTAAATATCAAGTGACTTTAACATTAGTCATCATATACACATTGCATAGTGTATAGTCACATAAAATATTTGTGTTCAAATACTATGGTAATGAGAGCCGTATAAAAAGATAGCTGAGATTAGACAGCTATTTTGACGTTATTTCTAGTTGCCCAAACTTGCGAGGTGAATGTTATAATAGTAAATGTTTTTATACCAGAAACATAAAAAAAGTGTCTCTGGCAAGTGAACTGGAAAAATGGTCTGTCAAAAGCACTATAATTCAACTAATCTCCACTCCTGAGAATATTTCTTTAATGCAGGCTAAACCAAACAGACTAATCTTAGATGAATAGACATGCATTTTATAGTGTCTCATTTGCAAGATCTTTTATTTTTTGTTCACATTTTTCTTCTTCTGTGTTGATGATTTACTTTAAATGCCAGTTAATTTTTCAGAGTTGTCACCTGCTTATTTGTTAATGCCAACACACTTCTTAACTATACTTGCATGGTGGTGTTTTCAATATTAGAGTAGTTTAAAAAATAATTGTGTGCAGTAGCAGAACTCAGTGGTTTGTTGGGACAAGGCACCAAAGATAGGTTAACTGAAAAGGTCATGCTCGATTTGAGTGAAAAAAGACACTGATTTATTTTCATACTTTTTCAAATGATAAAATTCTTAAACCACTTACTAGTAAAATCCAGTTATGGAATTGACCAGTAGCATAACATGTTGTAATGAGCTAGTCCTACCGTTTTAGCTAGATTGCAGAGGGATGTGGATCAAGAGAGATGCTGTGGGACTAGGACTGAAACAAAATGTTCTGGTGGTGGGTGGTGCAGCCTGTTACCATCTTATTAAAGGTGTAGTTGCATTCAAATCAGGTACATTTCTAGACAGTGTGGTTTTGCCTCATTTCTTCAGATACTCTTGATACACAACATATTCTGTTAGCCCAAGCTGTCTGAGGTACCTAAATCCAACTCACAGAATAGAAACCGTGCTGTTTCCAGATGAATGTGCAGCTGACATGCTAGGTAGAGAGAGAGACTTTCCTGCTTCAAATAGATGGCAGAATTGTCCTGGAGTCTCCAGGAATTAAAGTCTTAATTTTTAATTAAAGATGATGTCATGTGATGAAACCTCCAGGAATACATCCAGCCAAAATTGGCAGCACTACAAGAGTGTGGCAAGTAGTTCAAAAGCCAGGTATCCTCATGGTGATTGTTTTGTTCAGGTCGAGTCTTTAGTCTTGTCTATACAGGGATTTTAAAGCAGATCAAACCAAGTTAAACCAAGTTGTGTGCAGTAGTTTGAAAATGGTTGCGTACACACAACACAATCCATGATTGCCGCTAGCTCCACATTTGCTATGAACTCTAGAATCTGGTTGCCAAGTGCATTAGTTTTGCTGTGCATTGAATTAGTGAGGTCTGCTGCTTGTGTGGATTCACTTGCTGCACACCACTTGTTTTTGCATGCTTCCAACAGCTATCTGACAGTGCTTAGCAAATCAGTCATTACTAACCTGTCCATTCACCTGTCCTTGCTGTGGTGTCAGGTTCTCAGGACATCCCTCCCACACCCCACTTTTAAAAACTGCTGCAGAGCCAGAATTTGCCCATTTGCTCCTTTAGCTATGTGTATCAGCATTCTTGCAGTATAACCATAGCACCCCAGAAGCCCTATAGCATGCCTTGTGCAGCTGCTTGGAGGCGTGCTGAGACTCTGAATCTCCTTGCCATGTGGGGAGAAGTGTCGGTGCAGGAAGCTCTTGTGGACAGCCACCAGAATAAAGACCCGTTTGTGGATGTTTCCGAGCACACATCCAAGAGGGGTCATGACAGGGATGCTGACCAGTGCTGGATAAAGAACAAGCAGCTCAGAAGTAAGTACATTGAAATGAGGGACAAAAGGAGACAATCTGGCAGGGGATATGTGGCCTGTCCATTTTATGGTGAATGGGACAGAATGCTGCACTATTATATAGCATGACTCCGCCAACCACGTGGTGCCTACTGGCCGCACTCTCCCCCATGCTGAGGGGAGTCAAGGCCCACCGGAGGTTGAACAGGAGGATACTGAAGAGGAGCTTTCCCCGAACAGCCAGGATCTTTTGGAGACCCTGACATCAGCTATCCGAAAAGCCAGCAGGAGTTGCTGCAACATACCCCAATTCCTGCGAGGCATCAACCAATCCCAAGTCCTAGCCAGAAACCCAGGCCAGGACTGAAAAGGCCGAACTCCTGGAGGGAACTTCATTACGTAAATACCTATCATTTCAATGTATTGTTATTGTGCTATACAGCTGTTCTGTCTTCTGCTCCGCGTGCCCCTTGGCCACAGCCATTTTAGACAGATGAAGGGTAGGAGCTCTTCTGAAAATCCATCCCTCGCCTCCCTCTGTAAACTCACACTACCCGTTCAACAACCACTGTACATGTTTCCAAAATGGTGGCTGCTTCGCCTGGGCAATTCATACTCCTGGAGGAATTATGAGCCTAAAAATTCTGCACACGGTATTTTGAAATTCTGCAAAATTCTACATATTTCATTTGTCAAAATAATACAATATAATCATGCCAGTTTCAATTATTTTGGTAATTTATTTCAAAATACCTGTAAGCAACTATGTCTGTAACAATACAGACAATAAAAAAAGATTCCCCCTGGAGTAGAAAGTTAAAGAAACCCCTATGACAACCTAGCTCTTGTTTAGCCTGTTAAGCTTTGTCTGCCACCTCAGGCTGAGAGAGTCTCACATGCCAACTGGGCACATCTTGGGGGAAAACTCTGCCCTTCCAGTCTTTTAGTGGATTCTTAGTTTTTTGTCCTGCCCCGCAGGACTACCATTTTTTAAGTTGCCAAATAGAGGGTACTGCCAGGAGACGGGTGGGAGGGAGAACTGGCGTGGATGGGTACAGATTTGGGAGAGTTGAAGGGACAGTATGTGTACTCAGAAGAGGTATTTTGGGGGTGCCAGTGGTGATATTTTGGGGTGCTGGAGGAGTAGGTGTATGTACTGAGGAGGAGTATTTGGAGGGTGTTGTGGGGGTATTTGGGGGGGCTGGAGGGGTGTGTGTACTGAGAGGGGAGTATTTGGGGGCACAGGAGGGGGCTGCACAGGGTTCTCCTGGCCCAGACACCTGCACTCGCTCCCCCAGAGCCATCTCTGAGGTTCCTCTAAGGCTGGGAAGATCCTAAGGGAGGTAAAGTCATGTATGCATACTTAAAAAATGCTATCATGGCCTGTACGGAACGTAAACAATAAGTGACTTTCCCCACCCATACTTCCATGGTACCTACAACAACCAAATCATCAAGCCAACTTAACGGGATGGGACAGGAAGACTCAGCTCAAGAGGTACGCAGAGCTTATGACAGAGTCCCAGTGGAAGACTGCACTGACTGAGAAGTGTAGACAGTACGTGGTGACCCAGACAGAGAAGAAAATGGAGATCTTCTAAGAGATCATGGCAGTGGCCAAGGACAGTGTTACAGAGGCCAAGGACAGCATCACAATGGCCAAGGACAGCATGGAAAAAGACAGGAAGATGCAAGGCAATTTATGGATGCTATCTGGATCCAGAATGCTCTCCTCCAAAACATGCTACTGCCAGGCCAGCGGTCCCTTCAATCCTGTAAACCAGGGCTTAGCCAAATCCATCAGTCCCTGGACAATAGTGGCTACTAAGGCCATCAACAATTCCTATCCTCTTTACCCATTCAGCACTTTTCCCAGAGACCATTCTCCTCTCATATCCATCATCTGCCCACCAAGAAGACTGGCTTTGGGAAGCCCAGCACTTTTGACCCCTACAATGCACCTGCAAATTTTGAGCTGTGGTGCTCAATCCCAGAACCCCCACATGTAAGATAAGGCAGAAGGAAGACCTATATGTGCCTATATGTGTCGGTGCATCCGACGAAGTGGGTATTAGCCCACGAAAGCTCATGCTCTGAAAAAATTTCAGTTAGTCTTTAAGGTGCCACAGGACTCTTTGTCACTTCTGCAATTCCAGACTAACACGGCTACCCCTCTGATTCTATATGTGCCTGTAACTTTAAGCTACCACCACCACTTTGTTAGTTTTGCACTGTTTGTATTGCTGCACTTTCAGTTTGGTTTGCACTGTTGCTTTGTTAAAAGATTTTCTTTTTGTTAGTCAGTGAGTAGATAGTTCTCGTAAATGTATTTTCAGATAAAAAGCTATTGTTGTTTATCCTTCCGTTCAGTTTATTTTTGACCTTGTTACTGTTCCTTCATAATAAAAACCTTTAAAAATCCATTTTGGTCCATTATAACTCATCACTGCATGTAACACACAAAATCCTTTAAATGAAGCTAAAATAATCCATACAGCTTCACAAAAGTATATAGTCAATGTCCCACTTCCACCACCCATAAGCAATACTGGACTGCTCGTAGTCTATCTCACCCCCCATGGATTAGCAGCGGAATGCACAGCTACACATGTTCAATCATGAGACTCAAAATATAAACAATAGCACCCCTAACAATATTCTCTCTGGTGTTAGCATCCTCTATGGGATGCCATGCTGGCTGCTCAAGCCACCAAGCAAGCATCAGTACCTCAGCTTTCCACAGATCATTGTGGCTTTCCCCTTAGGTCTCACAAATATTGAGCAGAGTACAGCATAAAGCTATAATGGTTACGACATTTTTTTCTGCTGCTTCCAAATAATTCTGTGACAAAGTGCTGAGAGCTAACAGCTGTCCCAGAACCCTGATCATGTAAGCTCTGACTGCTTCCCCCTAGAGAAGACTTGACTGAGGAATGAAGTACTTACCTAATCAGACTGGGGTCTGGGAGCATTAAGGAGCTAATCCTCCTGTCAGCTGGGAGTGATAGTTAAAAAAAGCACAAGAAGGAAACAGAAAGGGGAAAGGCTAGCAGAGCTGAGGCAGAAGGGATCTTAGGAGGATGAGATCTCTTCCTGGAGAATGGTCTCCACACGACTAATGTTCATAGTGGTCCTGGGGGCAAACACCCCTTTCTCCATTAATTTAAATAGAACTGAATTTTGAAAGGTCCTCGCATCATAGACTCCCTCAGACCACCCTGCATTTCTGTCTGCATACCTGCTGTAGTAGTCAACCACTGTGGAGAAATACTTCTTTCCATTTATAAATTCTGCGCCAGGGCAATGGGGCAAATGATAGGCACACTGGTTCCATCAGCTGCCCTAATACAGTTTGGGAACCCCATGTGTGCAAAGCCATCAGTAATGTCCTGAGTATTAAACCCCAGCTACCTAGTACCTTAATGGCATAACAGATCTGCATGAGACTGGTCCCAACGGTTCATCTCCCCAACCCAAACTGGTTGGCTACAGACCAGTTACATTCTGGGGTGCCCAGCTTCCAGATGGTATGAATGACCTGCTTCTCTAAGGGTATGGGGCACTGCATGTTGATGTACTGCCACTGCAGTGGTATTCTTCCCCATCCCAATGTTCTCGCATCACGGCTGGTGATCCCAGGTCTGCAGGATGATTCTCTCCCACCAATCCACGCTGGTTTGCTGGTCCCAAAAATGGCACTGAATGCTGTGCAGCTAATCCAGGAAGTGGTCTTCTAGTTCCAGCAACTCAGCATCCTCATCCTGCTATGACATCTTCACAGTATTCTCCTGCTACCTGGAGGAGCCGCTGATTCTGCCACTGAATGTTCTCCTGCACTTGCACCTATACCATCTGCTCAGAGATGTGGCGGACAGAAGCCAGCGTGCCCAGGTTTGAATGCTGTAATACAGCCCCAGCAGCCTCTGCATATTCGCACTTGCTGCCATAGCAGCATGGTGCATTTCTGGGTGCATTTGAAGATGATGCTAGCCTTCCCAGAAAGAAAGAATAGGGCAGAGACAGTGGAAACATGATTTTGGGTTGTTTTTTTTTATTTGAACCTGCCTGGCTTCTGCTTTGCATTCCACAATTCACAGTAAAAACAAACTCGTAATGCACACTGCTCAGATGTGAAGCAAAGAACTCAAGAATGCTACTTCCTCACTTCTGCCACCATGCGTTCACACAATGCAAATTGGACAGGTGTCCCATGTGCATGCTATTGGTGAGACTTGCACACTGCAGGTTACCAGATGTTCATCAAAAAGCCTCACATTAAATCCCCTATATAAACAGACCCTTAAAGTGGAGTGAACCAGCATTGTGTGCCTTGTAGTAGCCCTCTGAAATAGTTCTTCTGCTAAAGTAGAACCAGTGTTTTGCTAGATTCCATCACAACAGCAAGATAATTATATCACTAAAATATTAGAGACTTTCTAACTGTCAGAATATTTTCAATTAAATAACTAGTAAGGAATCCCGGATGGCCATCATGAGAGAACATGTTGAAAAGCAGAGGTGTGTAAATATCATCCTCTTTCCTACTGTTTGGGACTGCAGCTTAATCTGTGTATCCCTTGAAAGCTAAGAATGGATCTGACCCGATGTGCAGTGAAGTCAGTGGAAAGGCTCCCACTGACTTCAGTGGACATTGAATTAGACCCAATAGGAGCTTCACACTAAGATTAAATTATTACTCGGTGTGGCTGTCGAGATATATGTAACCAATTGTCAGCAATTGTTGAAAGAAATGAAAATTGAGTTGCAGCACTTAAAGATTGGGGAAGCCAAAAGGGGTTGTACGAAGGTTAAAAAAACAAAACAAAAAACTGTATTTCTCTTCATAAATAAAGACCAAAGTATATTGTTGTCCACAATTACTGTGAATTCAGTTTTAGTATCTTATTAAATGTTTAAAACTGTTTATGTATGGGCAGAATAATTTGTTTAAGGGCAAATGAAATCTGCCTAGTTATTAATAATAACCAAAACAGTTTATAGCTTGAGAAAGCAGGCAATCTTTGTTATGAAAATCAAAGAAGATTTTAAAATTAATGACTTTGAAGAAGACATTTGAGGAGGTGTCCTAAGCCAGGTCAATTACAAATATTAAAAATCATAAATCCAGTTACATCCCATTACTTTGCTGTTTACCAATGTCTAGCCCGGGGTCAGCAACCTTTCAGAAGTGGTGTGCTTGAGTCTTCATTTATTCACTCTAATTTAAGGTTTCGCGTGCCAGTAATACATTTTAACGTTTTTAGAAGGTCTCTTTCTATGTCTATAATATAGAACTAAACTATTGATGTATGTAAAGCAAATAAGATTTTTTAAATGTTTAAGAAGCTTCATTTAAAATTAAATTAAAATGCAGAGCCCCCCGGACCAGTGTCCGGGACCAAGGTAGCGTGAGTGCCACTGAAAATCAGTTTGTGTGCCGCCAATTTGTGTGCCGCCTATGGCCTTTGTGTGCTATAGGTTGCCCATCCCTGGTCTAGCCCCTATCTCTGCTCCAGGAATATATGGTCTAACCACTTGGTGATTAAACAGGAGAAACTGATCATAATTTAAGTTACAACAGAATTTGCATTAAAAGCCCAGTAAAATCATTACAGGAGTTTTAAATCCAAACCATTGGCAGTCTTAGTTAATTTTCTCTCATCAATCCATGTTGAGGTCTCGGGAAGGTTTTCCTTGAGTTGATTTCTTCCTGAGTCTTCTCTGACTATGGCAGCTTTCTTGCAGAGCTGGACTAGATGAGTCACGTTGTGCTTGCAGTCTAGGCAGAGTAGCAGAGGGACGGCATGTAAGGGGCTCACTTAAGAGTTTTTTATGCTTTTTTAGTATACTTCTATACTTTTATAGTTTTTTATACTTAAGAGTTTTCTTCCTTTCTCAGGCTTGTTTAGATTCACATTGGTTATTGTCACTTTCACTGGCATCCTGCCTTCAGGCTTGGCTTAGCTGACACTTTCAGCTCCTTAATATGCAGTCCGTTTAATAAATATGCAACATTTCTTTAATTGCCTTTTTTCTTTTTTCAGCATGAAAGATCCAGATAACTTTTAAAGTTAGTTTTAATTCTTTCTTTTTATTCATTTTTGAGTCTTGATTTTATTAGCATTTGAGAGGAAATGAAATCATTTTCAAACAGTCCAAACATTCCTGTCTTTTATACACAAGTTTTTAGCTCTCAGTAAAGACTTTTAAAATTAAATACCTCTTACAAAGACTTTAGTTTAAATATTTAATAATTGTTGACTCTGCAGAACAATTTTTGGAACACCGATTTTCTTCTCTTCCTGAATTGGTGAGGGTTTGCTTGTGCACTGCCTGTAACTAATTAATTCCCCATTAATATAAATATTTTGCACTTAAATGGCCTTTTACATTAGTAACTAGTTTAACATCAAATGAGCTTGCTATATTTATACATAGGACATCCTATTATTCACCCAACAATGCTATCAGGCAGTTATTATATGGAGGTTTACATTTAGATATAACATACTTACAAATATACATTCTGAAAGCTTATTCCACCTTAAACATTTGAGAAACAACAAAGGTTTTCATCTTTAAGTGGAAACGTGAGCTGGAGGTAACCAATATCTTCTGCAAAACATTTCCCACCACAAGTATTCCCCAGGTTCAAAGAAAAAAGACTTTAGGGTGTTTTCAAAATAAATCTGTTTCAATTAGGATATTTCTGGTATTCTTTGTGTAGGTTTAAACTCAAGTTTTCCTTTGAAAAGCAAAGTTGGTGTAGACTCACTTTACAAGTAAATTCATGGCTCTGATTACATGCCCTACATTCCTTTTTACTCTACTTAAAACATGAACGGTCTGTCTCTGTAATGTTTGCTTGTCCTTGGGAGATAAAAGAAGAAACCTTCTGAAATTTCTTTGATTAGCTCTAACACTTTATAACATAAATAGCTAAATATATGTATGGTTGTATTTCCAAACAGCCTGGCTATAACATTATCGTTGCTATATCTTAATACTTAGGAAAGGTGAAAACAAGTTTGAAATGACGTTATAATTGTATTAATCTACTTTTGCATAAGAAAAAATATACTGTAGAAAACAGGTGATCTGCCTACTGTAGGCCAAATTCTGTTCATTGTTACAATGAGATGTCTAGGATTGCATGGGTATAAATGAGCAGAATTTCACCCATATGTTTAAAATCTGAGGCTGAATTCTGCAGTCCTTAACCAAGCAAAACTTCTATTTGCATCAGTAACAGTTTTGCTCAACTGAGGACAGCAGAATTTGGCTCTGTGTAATTTTTTTTTCTCCTTCAAAAATGTAAATTGCCTTTTCTTCACATGCCTAACCATAGTTCCACCCTGCTCTGAATGGCCTGCATGCCTCTTGCTTTTGTTTCAGATACACGGCTTTTTCCCTCCTCAGCATCTTTCTTCAGAGAAAGCCCTGGGCTGATAGGAAAGGGTAGCAAACCACTTATGCAGGACCAGCACTTAGCAGTTGCTCCTTATGTGCCCTGCACTGCCAGACACCTCGTAATGTCCTTCTCTGCTTCCCCTTCTCCTGCTACTGTTGGCATAATTGCACAAAACCACTGTTAATCGGGCTTTGTACAGTCAGTGTAAATGTCAAAGCGTGCTATAACCTCACACAAGGTGTGGGTGCTTCACAAAGCATAATATTCGCCATGCCCCACAAAATCCTGCAGAATTCTTCTACTCCACGCCACAGGGAACAGGCATTTTCAAGATGCCCCTTAAGCAATAGTTTCCCCCAGGTTTTCACACAATTTTCAAACCTTTCAATTACCCAGATGAGTCAGAGTCTTTTTAAACTCTGGATATTTGAATTTTGCAGACTGATCACACAACCAATCCATATTCTAAACAGTACAGTATATGGAATCTCACAGACATTAAGGTCCAAATATTACCTACGGTGACCAGATGTCCCGATTTTATAGGGACAGTCCCAATTTTGGGTCTTTTTCTTATAGAGGCTCCTGTTACTCCACCACCATCACCTTCTGTCCCGATTTTTCAAACTTGCTGTCTGGTCACCCTAATGTTACCTGTCAAACACAGCCCTGAGTAAGGGGTAAAGCAGAGGGGAACTGAGCTACTGTTCCAGCCTTAGAAAGCACTGTAGACTAGTGTATATAGGGAAAAGTACCAGGGGAGGGCACTTGCCATGTCTCTACCTACTCTCCACTTCTTTGGAGTGGTTAACGTGCACAGGGATGTCCTTGCATGGCTTCTGTATTTGCTAAGCCCAAAAGAAGAGGGCACACGTGGGAGAGGGAGGTTGAAAGGCTTTTTATATCCCACCCACCCATTTGCAGTACAGAAGAGGATGGCCATAGTCTGGTCCTATATGTGATATGTTGTCTGGCAATTTAATGCTAAGGGTGATGTCATGTTTTCATGTGGGGAAAAAAACCTATGGGAGAATTGGGAAACTCCACAAGCTTCTTCAAAATCGTGCTGCAGTGGGGAAGGAAAGTTTTGGTCATGCACACAGAGTGGGCGAGGGACGGAGACCTAACTTGCTGAAATCTCAGAAGCTGCAGAGAAATCCCATGATTCTCAGGGTACCCACAAGAAATCTGCATGGAGACCCAGCGTCGCCCCACTACTCCTTAGAGGCCCTGTATTCCCTTTGGCAGTATGTCTCCCTTAGGAGCCAGGCTCTTCTTAGTTCCTGCCTGTCGGTGGGCCCAAAGCCTGTGTGTGTGGAGTGGGACCCTGTGTGAGATAATGATTGAATGTCGGCCTTACTTTACCTAGAAGATATCCCCACAGACCTGCCACCGAGAGTGACTCTCCACTGCTCTGAACCAAAAAGTGAAGCATCTGCAGACTCGGGGAAATCGTGACCCATCGGCCCAGGCATAGCTCGCTAACAACAGTTGGACTAAAGTGGGATACTTTGTCCCCACTTACACTGAAAGGTCCCTTTTTTGGTACTGGTGCTAGCACCATAAGGAAGGACTCCATCCATCCACACTGAGCAGAAAGATTTGCCTTCTGTGTAGTCTGTCCTTAGCGCCAGCACTCTAGTCCTGCTTCCATGTTCTATGGTTACCTGATGAAATTTGTGACTAATGAGTACTCCTGGGGCCATGTCCCTAATGGGTTCCAAGTGCTATTTAACCTGGTTTCTGACAGCCATATATTGCATTTAGTCCTTCCAAGGTCATTTCACTACAGTGAAAACTAATTTCTCCATGCTTAGCCACCCACTTCTTCTTTATTGCAGTAACAGACAGATGGTTGCAAACGTTATGAAACCTGGTAAAGGGGACTGCATAAAGGCCCAGAAAATAACGTCTGCCAAGTAGAAATGGCCTCTGAACTAAGGGTGGAACAAAGCTGAACTGGAAAATGGAGAAACTCTAGTGCATAGTTTCTCCAACAGTGCTACAGAGACTGCTGCTTGCTGACAACACTGCATATCTCACAGTGGTGAAACATCCGTCATGTTATAACTGCTGATCCTGCCCAGTTGTAGCCGAGTCCAACACTCTTTGAGTAAATATCCAGTCAGGCTGATCTTTAGTTTTCCTGTCTGAAGACACAATTTGAGCCTGCAAAAAATGCACTATTTTTTCTCTTGCCCACAAGTGAACTGTGTGGATGCAAATCTTAGTGGCTTCATACCCAGATTTGCATCTGAAGCACATACGATAGTTAGACACATAATCAGTAAGATTTTCATTCACATTATAATTGCAAGTGCAAATTTTGGATGAGTTTCAGGTGATTTTTTTTTTTCAAATATGAACAGGATCATTTCCTCTTACTTCCACCCCTAGTTCCTACCAATATTGCTTCTGCCTCCTTTGACAGTTCTTAGCTGTCCTCTTTTTGCTATGGCATAAATCCCTAAGTCAGACTTGACTTAACTGGCCATCAGACTCATACAAATGGCTCTGTTCGTGCATTTTATCATTTTCTTTGTGGCAGCAAGTCTTGCCAGAAGAATTTTATTCCCTGTAAACCCATTCAACCTTCATTGCTCAAGCATCCTCTGTTTCACTAGCAAGATTACCAATTTCAGAGGGGTAGCTCCTGCTTTCTATCCCCACTATCCATCCAAGCAAGAACAACTTTTTGTGACTTCCTCTAATCTCCATTAACACTACTCCATAAATCATACCGAGGGTTTTGCACATTCTCAACCAGCCCATTAAATGAGACACTATCTGCTCTCCAATTCCAAAGGGAGTAGAGTTTCTTTCCATGTGTCACTGGTCAACAAAACTTTCTAACTTTCCAAAAGAGGTAGTCAGGTATTTAGGGGGACTGTTTTATCAAGTGCCCATCCTGTTGGTCTCTCTCTTTCTTCTCAGTAATTACCCTTTTTTTAATCCTTTTATATCTTTGGAGACAAAAATTATATCTTAATGTATACGGTCTCTACTGATTTGCATTGTTCTGGTTTCATGCTGTATTCTCCTTCATCTTCCTCTTAGCCCAATCATTCTGCTCAGTGGGCCTTCCCTCTCATTGCTCAATTCATAGATACTGTGGATACATTTACAGACTTTCATTAGTATTCTTTCTCTTCTCCTTTTTGTTGCTCAAAGTCTGCAACAAATTAGTACTTACTTCAGCTGTGGGTTGGATCTGGAGTAGTAGTATGAGTGTTATCCATCTAAAGAGATGATGATGTTGTTGTTATCATTTATTATTTGCATAACAGCACTGAAAGTTAGTAAATGCCAAGGTGACTTTCTTGTCTAAGAAGTGGAGCTGTTTGACAATCCTGTGACAAAATGGTTTTTTGCCAAAAAATGCTAATTAGTTGAAACAGATTTTTTTTTTGCAGGAATCTCTCAACTCTAATTTAAAAAAAAAATCAAAAATGTTGAGACATCATTTTGAAATCCTCCTTTTCTAAATAAAAAAATCAGATTTTTCTAGTTTCGAGCAACTTTTTGTTCCAAAGTTGAGTCTAGCTAGTATAAAAACATTTAAATAAAAAAATGACTGAAAGTGAAACAAAACATTTCAAAAAACTATCAAAGCAATTTTTTTCAGTGAACCCGAATCAAAAACTATTGTATTTGTGAGACACAAACATTTCTAAAATTGTGACTCTTTGTCCTAATTTGGGATAGGAACATTTTTAAAAAAATATCAGGACAGGAAAACAATTTCCTGGTTAGCTTTACCAAGAAGCAGCTGGATCAAACACAGCTACTTAAGTGACAATCCATCAGGATTTTACTGTAACTGCTGCTTCTTGGAACCAATAGTCCCATCATCCCCAGCCTGCGCCTCCTCCTCCCTGACTTTTACTTACTTACTTACTTATACTCTCTCTCTCCCCCGCCCCCCCAACTCTGTTTGTCATGCTGGTAGTTTTAAAAATGTAAGTCAATTACCAGAGCAGAAAGTTTGTCACAATAATGTTTATTTAAAAAATGTGGAATATTCAGAGCCTCTCAAATCCCTCCTTCAGTGCCAAAAAGCCATGTAAAGCTCACAGGCCAACCATATTACCTAGCTGTTGTCTTTGTTCTGAAATTTTCTTAGGAGGTTATAACATCCCAATTCTGCTTGCTGTAAAAGTGGTATTTTCTAAACATCTCCAGTTTACAGTATGTACCGTCAGTCATGTCTAATAGAGGCAGCTGTGACAAAGTTGGCACCTATTATATACAGGAAATTCCTCTGCTTGCAGCAGTTGGGGAAACAGTGCTTCAAAAGGGCCTTGAATATTCTGCAAACAACTCAATTATTTATAACTGTTTTGTCCTTAGCTGTAAATTAAAGTAATGATCTTTTATAGAGAGGATTAAAAAGCAGCAGGCAGGTTTTTTTAATTGAAATGAATGAAATCTACATAAACACCTGTTTTGTTTTTAAACTTTATAGGAAATCAATGTGTTGACAGTAGCATTGGTCAACCAAGAGAGAGAAAAAAATTCTGAGAAACGAAGCCACGGTCTAAAATCAGAGAAAGAGGCACTGTTAATAGGTAAGACAACTTAGTACTCCATTCATCACTGCATATAGCAACCTAGAAAAAATTATCGTAGAATAAACTTCCTTGAAACTAATGTTTATTGTCAATGTACATTTGCATTTAACGTCATTGAATTAGAACTAAAGACTGTGCTCTTATCATTCACATGTGTTTACACTGATGACAGTCAGAACAGCCAAATGAAATAAATACAAATGTTTTGACCATAAGGGATACAGGACCAGTCCTACAAGGCTCACTCAGATGACTAAGCCCTGCTCACCCATGAAGACCTAAGTTGCAGATTCTGCCTCTATGCTTATAATGTGACTATAGATAGATACTGAATTTATTTGTTTGAGGGTATCGTGGAATAGAATCATGTGAATAGGTATCTACCCATCACAATAACAAAATGGGTGTAAGAGAAAGGAACAGAAACACTGTTAAAGGCATCTTTATTTTGTTCAGTAGTTTCCTTTTCTGTTTTGGGGTTTTTTTTTCTTTCTTACATTAGGTGACAGTTTACTGGCAAGAACAGGTATGGGAAATACTGCCAGGGCAGTTAATACTTTAGCATACCTAATGAAAAACTTTAAAGGGAAATTATATGTAATAGACATTGGTCCATTCCAGGAAATGAACTGCGACTGGCATAACATGTTACAGTGAGTATGGATTGTGATATACAAGGTTGTTAGTTTGGGTTCTTTTTAATTTTGGTTCTGAGATTCCATACATAAGCATTTGGCTTACTTCTCATTGTAACTGTAAATGAATTCCTTTGATTTATGCATGGATAAATTGAGGTAGATGACTTGGTATATTGGGAATTTTATGTAGAGCTTTTTACCCATAAGTGACCTGTTATTTGAATCCAGCCCACTTTGGTAATTATCTGAAGTAGTTACCACTTTATGGCTGTCCCATGGCTCATGTGAAGTGACCATGTGGTCTCAGTCCTGGTCCTAATGCTCAGATGTCCACATCAGATAACCATTATCAGAACTGGTGGTCTTAATGGGAGCCAAGCACTGCACTGGCATGGAAACCCAACATTACTCTTTCCCTTCAAGATCAGTTGTGATTGGGAAGAGGAGACTTTGTTCTATATCTGCCCATTCTCAAGAATTGTCAATATTTCACAAGCACTAAAATTTACTTAAGAAAAGCTAAATTACTAAGTTGGTATCATGCATCTCTAGTCAATAATTACAAGCATATTTTCAAGCAGCCTTTTGTTTTATTTACATTAATTAAAGATGGGCCATAGGTGCAGAAATCAGATCTGGATGTTAATACCCCAAAACGGAGGTGTTTTGATCTGAAGTTTTGGTTCAATCAATAACAAAGACAGTGCCATTAGCAAACTAAGGCATATAGGTTTGGATTTCCAAAGGCTCCAGACAAAGTTTAGTGGTTTTTAGTTTGGGCCCATCTTTGCAGTTATTGACAGAGACCTGGATTCTGCAAAGATTTACACGTGTACTTATGTTTATACACTGTGGATGGTTAGTTCCACTGATTTCCATGGGATGACTCGCTAAGTGAGTATGTTTTTGTAGAATCAGGACCAGAATTTGCAAACACAACTGGAAATCTGAAAGAGGAAAAGGAAAGATATCAAATGAGTTAAAATGTACTTATCTTTTTCTACTGTTGCCAGTGTTTGGGAAAAGCTGAAACCTAAAGGTGATTCTATTTCAGTCAGTATCAGGACTAGCAGAGCGGCCTGCAGTTCACAAGATACAGTGATCCAGTTTTGTAATTTCTAGGCATTTTGCTCTTCCTCTGCTTATGACCTCAAAATAAAGAACCACCCCTTCAACTTTATTAGTTAAGAAACTCAACCAAAGGGAGCTGAAAATATCTTTGAAGCTTGCTATTCAACTCTTAGCAAATAGTTAGTGACATGCATCCTGATGACCATTACATATACTCACTGTTCATGTAGAGGAGAAATGGGATAATGCTTTTAATAGCAATGCTGACATCCAACATCCTGCTTTCTCGATTTGTCACTGCTATGCTGAAACTTGATTTCCATTGCAGGAAAAAACTCTAGATTTAGAATCTGACTCCTCCTCAGCCCTTTATTCCCAAACCTTTTAACATGATCTTGTAAATTGCAATGAAGAAAGAGCTTGCGTTCTTTTAGGAAAAAAATAAGTAAATATTTTCAAGAAGTATTTGTGCTTCTCTCAGCAGCACTTAGGGGTAATATGGATTAAACAGTTATCATAACTAGCAACAACATAATTATTAGAAAAATTCAAGGCAGTGCAGTTTCTGACACAGTTTATATGAAACATTTTCACAACAGACCTTCCACTGAAGGGGAAAAAGCAATAATTTTTCCATTCCAATATCTGCTATTATATATTGGTAAATCAAGCATAAAAATGGTAATTGAAATGTTTCCAGCAAGTCTTTGTTTAGAAATCCCTTTATTCATCTGCATATTGTCTCGGTCACTTACTTGCTGTCATTCCTGAAGATGAGTGATTGTGTTTACTGTGTTACGATGGCTGCGTTAAAAATGTACTGTTCTCTTTTGTTTATTGAACTGTGTAAGAAATATAAGAATCGTAATTCAGACTGAAAAACTTGCAGTGACTGTGTTTAGATATAGGATGCATTGCCTCATGTATTTTTAATACCTTGTGTGTTTGTTTTAACACAGGTATCATATCCACATTTCTTCATGTCCATCCTTTCGGCGCCAATATAGAATACCTTTGGTCTTACATGCAGCAGCTGGACTCTAGGGTAAAAAAAAGTTAATCAAAGTCTGGTTTCTTTATCGAACTTTTGTTTTGTTCTTGACTGCATGTTAAATTCAGCATGAGTTTCCATTAGAGAGATAATGGGATGTGGGGCTTGGAGGTTTACAGTCTTCATTCATTTGCAAATTATGTTGCGCACATGTACCTGAGGTCTTTTGCCTTTCATCACATTGCTGTGCTTTTGTGCCAAGGAAGGCTGGTGTATTAAATAGCAAAGACTACCATGTTGATTCTAGGAAACATGATTCTTATTTACTTCGTGTAATTTGTAGGAAATAAATTAAGATGTAGGTTTAGCGCTGGCCACCGAAAGGAGAGAGGATGGCCGGACCAAGACCATTTCTCGGGACTGTGCCTCTTGAGAGCCTTGTACCCTGCATGTGTCCCTCACCTTATCCTGATGGCGCCCCTCGGAGCTGAGAATGCTCTTCATACTTAGATCAGTGAGCCCTCTGCACACTTAGGGCCTGCAGCATTATTCATGCTCCGATCAGAGGATCCATAGAAGTGGTCACCACCTCAGGCTATAGCACGCAGATGGACCGGGGAAGAGACTACAGTAAACAAAATAACACACTGTCTCTCTTCTCACTTCATCCCATCCACATCATCGACACTGTGCTTATGAAAAATATTCTTTGCTCGCTGGCTAAATGAGGTGATGCCTGTGTCAATGCAACAAACAGCTGTTTAAATAAGTCAAGTGAAATTGATGTTGTTCTTATCTCTTCCTCTGGTCAGTATGACTTGGTTCTAAATAAACCCTTTCCTTCTGAAGTAAGGAGTTACATACTGGTGTGGCTATAAAATACAAGCAGACATAGGGCACTTAACAATGATTTACATATGTAGTTGTTGAGATACAAGTAACTAGTTACATACTGTGGGTCAAATCCTGCACTCCTTATACTATTGACTTTAACTGACTGCAATAACCTCCCACTTCCTATCCTCCTAGAATCTCCCCTCTTCAATCTATCTAACATTTGAACTGTAGCCAAGATAATGTTCCTTTCCTTCTGCTCTGACTATGCCACCCCTCCCTAGGACCCTTTCATGGCCTCCATGCAAAATAGTGCAAGGTCGAGATCAATGGAGACTCCTTAACTAGAGCCCCATTAGTGTGAGAGAGAAAGGCAGCTGGCAGGGCCCTGAGCCTTTGGAACACACATCAGTCTGTTTGTCAGTGCATCACAGCCCAGCATTTTTCTCTTGTCCTGAAGGAGGTGGGTGGGTAACAGTGGGTTTTGGGGGGCTGTGTTTTCATTGCAGAGTTGTACAAATCCGAGTGGTGACAAGTTTCTTTCTGCATCAAGTTCAAATTCCTGGTCCTGACTTCCAAGGCACTTAGATCTCAGCCCATTCTTTCCCCCACACTCCTCACCTTATGCTGGTGCTCCATATCTTCTCCCACTCTTGCTTTTTGTGCCTCTTTTCGCGCTGTTCAAAATCTCTGGCATGTACTTGCTCTGCCAGGCAGCTAAGTGTCCTCACACATCTTTCATATCCCTTTGTAATACCCACTGCTTTTGATTAGGTTTCAACTGCTGTCCTGTCCTGAGATTGGCCACTCCTGCTTAACTAAGGCCTTATCTACACTACCATCTGGATCGACAGGTAGAGATCGATCTATTGGAGATCGATTTATCATGTCTCATCAGGACGCGATTAATCGGTCCCCAAAGTCAACTCCAGAACTCCAGCTCGCCAAAAGGCGCAAGCTGGAGTCGACGGGAGAGCTCGCCAACGACTGCTGCCACTGTGAGGATGGCAGGTAAGTCGACCTAAGATGCGTCGACTTCAGTTACGCTATTCACATAGCTGAAGTTGTGTATCTTAGGTCAACCCTCCTCGCTAGTGTAGACCAGGCCTAACAATATTTAAAATACAGGCTCCATGTGCCACATACCACAGTTCAGACTGGTATTTGTTGGACCCCTTATGCCTCTTTTCTGTCTCACGCTTTCCTGTTTGGAATAATTTCCTGTGTTTAATTCAGGCCCAGTGCTGCAACCTTTACTCACACCAGTTGTCTCATTGACTTCACTGGGAGCTTCACATGAGTGAGGGCCGGAGGGGCTGCAGGGTCAGACACTTCGGGTTTAAACTCCTCATGGAATGGACTTTGATCTCTCTCCCTTTCTGTAAAGGGCTGTTGAAATTTGCAGGGCTACATCAGTACCAAACAATAAATGTGGCCTGCAGGATTTGGCCGGGTGAGTTTCCTTCTGAAGTGACTGATAGTTGTAACAAATTCCTTTTTAATAATGTGATCCTGAGATGTAATCTCAGAGATTAATTTCATTTACTTTCTATGGATACCTTGTCGTTACTAACCTAAGCAAGAATGATAATGTCACAGTACCCAGGTTCGCTGCAGTCTTGCTGTACAACTCAAAAGTAACTTGCTAGCAATTGCTCTTGTGAGAAGTAAGAAAATTACATAACAAATTTCTTTTTGGCTCTAGATTGATTGGGCCTGACACTGACTCTCTCTGGCACTCTTCTGCAAATCCCTTAAACTCTCTGCCTCAGTTTCCCCTTTGGGAAAATAAAGGGGCATGGCTAATATTTTCTTATCTTGCTGGGGTGGTAGTGTTAGGCTTCATTTCTGTGCTTCCTTTTGGTAAAGTGCTTTGAAAATTAAAAATACTACCATAGTAGTGTACTAGGAGTATTAGTAAATAGTTCTGTAATAAAACAGTTGTCCACAGAACTAGAGGATACCTCTGTGAATAACAAATCTATTGCACAGGAAGCAGCAGCAGCAGTACGTATTTCCCCATTATTTTCTGTATTATGATAGTGCCCAGAGGGCCCAGTCAGTATTCAAGCTCCTTTGGGCTAAATGCTAGACTCAGGAAGACACAACCACTGCACACAAGGCGTTGACAATCTAAAAAGGCAAAGCCAAATGATGGGCAGAAGTGGTACAGAATACAAGCAGAGTGGTCAGGGGGACAGCAGGTTTTGAGAGTCCCAGTTATTTGAGTGCCAGAAGCTGGGACTGGACGATGGGATGGATCGCTCAATAAATTGCCATGCTCTGTTCATTCCATATGAAGCACCTGGCATTGGCCGCTGTCAGAAGACAGGATACTGGGCTAGATGAACTATTGCTCTGACCGAGTATGGCCGTTATCATGGCCTCTATTTTATTGGTGGTATCCTGAGGTGAAAGTAAGCCAGTATGCTCCCAGTACAGCATACCAGCAAGAGCTGATGCGCCATACTGGGGTGGCCCGGGTTCCCCAGGCGGCAATTTAAAGGGCTTAGGGCTCCTAGCAGAGATTGGAGCCCCAGGCCCTTTAAATTGCCACCAGACACTGCTGGAGCCTTGGGGGAGTGGTAGGGCTCCAGGAGCTATTTAAAGGGCCCGGGGCTCCCCTGTCTCTACCACCCTGGCCCTTTAAATAGCCGCCGGAGCCCTGACTCCACTATCCCAAGGCTCTGGAGGTAATTTAAAGGGCCAAGGTGGTAGAGACAGTGGAGCCCTGGGCCCTTTAAATAGCCCCCAGAGCCCTGGGTAGCTGTGGGGCTCCAGGGGCTATAGAAAGGGCCCAGGTGTCTCGTTGCCTTTACTGCCCCGGGCCCTTCAAATATCAGCAGGAGCCCTGGGGTAGTGGCAGCGGGACTCTGGTGGCTCTTTAAAGGGCTCAGGTTGGTAGAGGCAGCGGGAGCCCCGGCCCCTTTAAATAGCCCACGGAGCCCACGGCTGCCGCTGCTACCCCGTCATGGGGGGGGGCACTTGCCCATACAGGGAAGACTGGGGCTGGTTCTGACTCCCCAGCCCTGCCCCTTCTGGATGAGGCCCCGCCCCTTCCAGGGGCCAGAATTGCCCCCAGCCCAGCCCCATACCGGTAAGTCACTAGACTTATTTTCTTTCACCCTGGTGGTATCTGAGGGAAAGAAGCTGAATTTATATTGCACTTCACTATTCTAAATGTAATTCTAATTTATTTTGGCCCATTTTCACTTTATAAAAATACATACTGTATCTTATTCATTATTCTTGTCTATTCAAATTTTATTTTCTCCCATATCATGTGCCTTATCACTGATCCAGAATAGACACCTGTCGGACCAAGATGGTGTTTCAGTTTCCATGGTCATTCTGTTCTTGGCCTCTTTGTTGATTCTGCAAGGGTGTCACTGTGGTGGTGGGTTTTTAGGTTTTTTAGGGTGATGATGGGCCCATCTTTCCAACTAGAAACTAGGTTGAGGTGACCAGCTCACATAGCTCACCAAATATACCAAGATTCTGAGTGACATGGAGGCAGAAACAATGCCTCCTAGAGCTCTGGGGCTGCTGTCAAATCCTCAGGCAGTGTACCATGAAGCTCTTAACCTGCAGGGCATCAGCTGTCACCATGTCTCAGTGGGTCACAGCTGAGAATGCCGGTTCAGGACAAACTGCTGAGAATCACGGCAGGCTCACCCCAAACTAGTATTATTCTATTATTAAATTAGACCAAGCCAGTAACAAAAGTAAACTTCTTGTTAACCAGTGTGGTGAGATAGAAGTCCGAGATGCAGTCTCCCTAGGCTGCCAGCCCTTGTTTCACCATCCAGACTGTATGATGAGTGATTACTGAAAACCAATTTCATCACATATAGGGTCCTCTAATCCCAAGAGATCAGCCACAAAGCCAGGTCAGTGTAGTAGGAGTCCACTGAACTAGGACGAGAAGCAATGGGCTTAATCTGCAGCAAGGGAGATTTAGATATTAGGAAAACCTTTCTAACTACAAGGGTAGTTATGCTCTGGAATAGGCTGCTGGAATCCCCTCACTTGAAATTAAAGAACAGGTTAAACACACACCTGTCTGGGATGGTCTAGGTTTCCTTGGTCGTGTCTCAGCAAAGGGAGCTGGACTTGAATGCCTCCTGAGGTCCCTTCCAGCCCTAGATTGCAATGATTTTATACTGTAGTGGGAATATGGATCTATCTGTAGATGGCATAAAATATTATAAACTCCCATAAAGAAATGCTGGGATTTTTAGTTGACCTAGAAAATGTTTCCTCTACCTGTATTCTCTAAATTTCCTATTTCTTAAATATAAACCAATTGTTTCTCACTGTATTTTCGCTTTTCCCTCTCTTGCACAGATCTCTGCAAATGAAATAGAAATGCTTTTGATGAGATTGCCACGCATGTTTAAACAAGAGTTCACCGGTGTAGGAGCAACATTGGAAAAGAGGTGGAAGTTTTGTGCCTTTGAAGGAATTAAAACTACCTGACTGTGAATAGTGAAGAAGTATGCAGAAGAAGAATTCCTAAAGCATGGCAGGGTTGCAAAGTATTAAAGTATGACATTTGGTTTTGGCACACAGAAGTACGTTTTCAGAGTTATCCAAGCCTAATTTTAGTTACATTTGTGACGTTCTCTTGTGAGTGGAAATGTGGTTGTGCACCAGTTCCTAAAAATAAAAATATAAAATATTTTAAAATGTGACACATCTGTTTCCTATGAAAACTGAAGAAAGATACCACAGTCATAACGATGTCAAGATATTAACGTGCTACATCTAAGAATAGCTCACTGAGCAAATGGATAAGGGACAAGATTGCCTAGTTATGGTTGCTAAGCTACAGCAGTGTATATGTAATATATAGCAGAAATCATTATGTTACGTTCCTGAAAGTCTTTCCGTTAAGTAAGTAATTGTACAGTGAGAAAAATTATACCAAAAGAAAACTTGAAGATGTGTCTGAACAGTTATTGTCTTTTGTAAATTAAGTTATATGCTGTTCCAGGGATTTTGCCTTATTGAAAGAGGCCTGACAATGTGATTGGACTCCTCGAGAATGCTTTATCAAGAATATTATTTTTCTAATGTAACTATTCTTCATTATAAGTTCCTTTAACATGGATTGCATATCAATTTTCATAAATATGTAAATAAAGAGGAAACCAGTGTTACTGTATTGTATTTGGTATGTAACATTCAGGTTTATGCATCAAAATAAATATTCAGTTCATTCCTGTTAAGGATTTTATAGCAAATATATTAATTTTTTTTCAATAAATATGACTTCTACTATATTGTTTTTACAAGTTGTTCTTCTGATGTTTCTGAATTGTTAAAAATCCAAAAGGTGTCTGTCGCTGTTTGCCCTCCTTGCACCAAAACTAGCTATTGCAAACCTCCCGATGAAATGTATTGAGTACTGTAGCAAAGAAGAGACTGTAATATTAGCTTAAAGCTAAGGAATTAAAATTAGCACCAGAGGAGGCTCCAACGTAAAGATTGGGCTTTTACAAACTGAAGAGATTTAATTTTGTTTTAAACATATCTAACCAAGCAGCAAGGTATTTAAACAAACAAAAGCAAAGACACAAATTTCACATTTTGCAGTGTTTTGCTGGGCAGCTACAATGCAACCAATCAGTCACTTTTTCTAATTCCAGTCCTGGTTAATCCTTTAGTGCTGTGAGCCACACAAGGAACTAAGGAATTCACATTTGGCGGTACCCCTTAAATATTCAAAGAGAAAAGTAGGGATTTTTTCCTCATTACCATTTTTGGAATCTGCTTTAAAATACACAGCATTTAGAAACCAGCATGAGGCCTTGCACCGCGTGTGTGTGTGTACTGGACAATATGTACATATGTAAAACTCAAGTAAGTAGAATACTGCAGAAATCACATTGCGAGAGAGTCACCTTGAAGATCCAGTTACACAACATGCATTCATGCGGCGCTATATAAATGCTAGGAAAGTGCTCTAAAAACCTTTGCCCTAAGTGGGCAGAAGAGGCTGTGACCAAAATGGTTAAAATCGATCTCAAAAGAGCACAAAATCTCTGACCCTTGTAATCTATAACAACAAATATGACAAAGTACAACAAATTCAGGAAGTATCCAGTTGTGGATATATGCTGAGGATAAGCTCATTGCTTGATTCCAATAAATAATTGAGTCAAATATACTTAGCCAAGAAGCAACGAGCGTATATGCTGTTAGCACTACTACTCTGGATAATCAGCATCTGTTGTAGGATTAAAATAAATAAATACTAAATTAAATATTGTTTGTATTAAAAAGAAAAACAGAATCAGCAGATATATTGTCAGAGAAAATTCTACTCTCAGCTGAAACATACAAATGTGTTTTAGAGAACATACATGCTTACATTTGCTAAAGTAACAGTATTAAGGCAAGCAACTCAGGTGAGTCTAGTAAATATAGACTAGTAATGGTCATGAACCTTAACTATTCTAATCCAAATGGCAACTCTTTCTGCACTTGCATGAACAGATGTATGAATAATACATATGAAAGTTTGTTTTATCTGCCAATTTTTATGTAATAAAAATACAATGGTACCACACAGTGCAATTTACTTGCTGTTTGGGGTACCAGCCTCAGAAATAAATTGCAGACCTTCTACAGTAGAAAGTCGTATTTTATGTTCTGCAAAAGTTCATATTTTTAGCCATGTATTTGGATTTACTACTACACTTACAATGTAAGAACTCAAGTGGGATGTAGTTCACTTGCTGGCCTTCTCTATAGGGTTGAATTTCACTCTGGATCATGTGCTAAGTTTGCTGCGTGCAAGTGAGAATTTTATCCTTGGTACCTGAGGCAGAGTAGAATGCGCACACCTTAAAATGAAGTGCATTTTACACTAACAAAGTATTCGTTGTTTACTGAAAACTGCCACAAATCCCCTTCCACACATTTTTTCTAATGTAAACTCATGCGCTATTGCACATAGTAAAACTCAAATGTTTAATGACATGTATATTTCAGACTAAACCTGCATGTTCTCAACCATAATACTCACTTAGGAATAGTTAGGCTCAGATTTAGTGAACAAAGCCACATTGCATTTGGTTTTCATGTACAGTAAATATGCAGTCTAAAGCTGAAAACGTCTGTGAAAGCATTTGAGATTGTTTAACTCAAAATTGTAGTGATGTAATTCTTTTTCCTTTCTAATCAATAATAGTTTTGAGCATAAAGATTTCTATAGTAAAAATTGCCCTGTGCTGATCTTTTTGTACTTCCATTAATATCTCTGGTCAGCTGTGACTGGTGCTTATTTATCAAATGCTACCCTTCTAATGCCTGAAATGGGAGTGTCACAGATGCATCTAATGGTTTGATAGCTTGTTGCATATGTGACTTTTACCAGTTATTTTCTATGCAGTGGTATAACATCTGCTTTGTTCCTGCTTTTATCTCTGTATTGAGCTCAATAACTTGTGTTTCACTAGAGCATAACCCGACTTTGGCTAAAGTGTGCATTCCAGAAAGCCATCAAGAGCTGGAGAATCCACCACTTCCCTTGGTAGGCTGTTCCAGCAGGTAATCATCCTCACTGTAAAAAAAACTGTGTCCAATGTCTAATTGGAATTTGTCTGGCTTCGGTTTCCAGCCATGTGGTCCTCTTATGCCTTTTTCCGCTAGATTAAAGAGCCCTTTACTACACACACTAATCACCTCTCACTTTTCTTTTTTGATTAAATAAATTGAGCTCTTTAAGTCTTTCATTGTAAGACATTTTCTCTAGCTCTCAAATCATTTTTGTGGCTCTTTTCTGGACCCTCTCCAATTTTTCAACATTGTTTTAAAAATATGGACACCAGAACTGTCCTCACTATTTCACCAGTGCTTTACAGAGGTTAAAAACTCATCTCCTTCTCACTCTTCAGTCTCTTATTCTTAAGAATGTAGCATCTTTTCACAAACATCAATAGTGTAATTCAAAGAAATAGCTATTAGGGCATCTATTGTATTTGACTGAGTGTACATGATTCCTCTGAACAATATGCAAGTGTAGACTGAATTTGAACTGAAGCCAACATTAGTTTTGCCTGTGTCAGGGCTAGTGTCAGGGCTAAGAATGGCCTTCAGGATTTGTACTACATTGAAAGGGCTAGATAATGGAATGATATTTTCAGTTACATATGCCAAGAAGGGGTAATCAAATCTTGTGCATCAGAGAATATTAGCTAGTCATCTCAGGTACTACAAGGAATGAAATAGCACAAGCCTTATCTATGCTAGGATTAAAATGTTTGTTATTAGCACATGTCAGCTAACGCATTCCAATTAACGCCTTTTAAAAGTCTTAGTAAACAAGGCATGCTCCCATTAATTCGTGCTAAGTGGGTTGTATTAAGCCCTAGGGTGTTAAAGTCTGCACTGCCTTGTCTACATGAGCATTTCAAAACATGTTCTTTAGAACAAGTTAGCTAAGGGATTATTTATAAAGGGAAGTTATTCTGGAATGGGGAGTAGAGTTTGAATTTAAAGTACTATAGCTGTCCAGAAATAAGAGTCTCCACATGGGGAGCTCTTCCAGAAAGTCCATGGTAGAATAATTACTTTGGAATAGTTGTTCTGGTCAGTTTCCCCATGTAGAAAACCCTAGCAAATTCTCACTAGCACCCATTGAAATACTAGTCTGGGCAAAGCCACACACACATCCTATACAACTAGACAGGTCTGATAGACTGTTCCACTGAAAGCCCATTCTAGTGTGAGAAATCTTATGCTGAAAATTTTACAGACTGGTCCCATGAGTGGTTTACTTCTTATTCCCTTTGATTTTCTTTCCTTTTTTGGGGAGGAGGAAGGAGAACGCCTCCACTCTATAGTGCTGATTGCTGATGTTAAAAGCCTATTCACATGCTACAAGAGAGAACATAGACCAGTCAATGTAAGAAGAAAGGAAACACAGCAGTGAAAAACCATAAAATGGGATTAAAAATAGAGACTGGAGGGAATTTGTCAGAATCCTGGCACTCTGTCAAAAAGAAAACAAAAACTACAGCCAAATGAGGTCAAATCTGAAGCCTGCAATGAGCTAAAAGGGGCTCCGAGAGTGGACTTTTTCCCTTGATAACATTTCTTACAAAGTATATCTGTATTGACTAAATTGGTGTGTGTTTCTCTCCATATGAGTGCACTGGGTACTATTAATAAATGTAATTTAAGTCAGCAACTCTGGTTCAGTTTCTCAAAGGTATTTAGGCACCTAACTCCATTGTAATCAATGGGAGTTCACTGCCTAACTGCCTCTGAAGGGCTGGGAGTCTGGTTTGCATGATTCCTCCCAGACTTGAACATTTCAAAAACTTTCCAGAGTTAGCCCCTTCCCGGAGATGAACAGATCTGCATCGCTTCCAATACACAGGCAGCTGCTGCTGTAAGAAAACCCAAAGATTCTACAGTTCTTTGCTAGGTTTAGGTGATACTTTGTCTTTTGCGAAGGTTAGCTTATAAATAAATTGCTCATCTAAGAGAGCGACTAGTACTCAGTCAGTCAGTCAGGGCTCGTACAATTATCTCACAGCTTTTCTGGTGCTCATCCTTTGTGAACTGCTATTCCTGGGCAGCTCTTGACCAGACAGTCTGAAAGTGGCAATGTTCTCATGCACAAAATTGTGGTTGGGTGGAGACAGTCAAACTTGTTTGTGATCAGATCAGCATTTGAACTCTGGTCTCCGGCGACAGATGACTAGTGGATTATTGTGCCACATCAGTAGTCCTAGACCTCCTTGCCCATCATTGAATTGTTTATCGGGATTGCCTATCCAAAGAACAAGATAGGAATTGTTTAATGAGGAGATATAGCAAAGACTGTAAAACACATTGATAAAAATGAAGCCAGACGGTGGCTCAGCAGCGGGGATTTTTCTAAAGTGAATTTACTGCCTCTGACAGATGCCAGATTGACGGCCCTGTTACCCACCCGGTTACTGTTTACCCACAAAATAGGATATGCAACAGCCGTGCAAGATTCTAACTCTTCCCCAGCCAAGACATGCAGCAAAAACTTGTAGTGATGAGACAGTCATCTTCTTTCTAGGCCCATTAAATCTTTGCCCGATTTGTGCAAATTACAGACTAGGGAACCATTTGTATACACTTTGCACTGCTTTGATGCCATATAACATCTGTGAGTTATAACTCTTAGTCACAATCAATCAGAGCTATAGTTGAACCAGCAACCCACAAATGTATCACTCATGAGGCCATTATCAGTCTACTGAGCCATCCAGCAACAGTGTTCTTTTAAGCATAAGAATACCAGGTGATGAGGCAAATTTACTGGTGCACCTCAGAAATGTTGTGGAGAAATTTTGTTTGGAAAGAAAAAGTGCCACTCCATTGAAAGAAGGAAAAAAGAGGGTCCCCCACAATAACACTATATTTGACAGCATTTCTATAGTCTAAAGAAAAAAAACCTCTCTAGTTCACAACCTTCAGAGGCATTCCTAAAACACAAGTTAGCACAGAGAACTGCAAGGGCAATCCAAAATTATTTGTATGTCTTTTCTTGCAGCTCACTCCTTCCCCTCAACTGACCTTAGAAAAGAGTTAAATACGTACAACTTGGCTATGACAGCAAAGGGGGTGGGGGAATGTGATACGTGGGGACGGCGAAAACGCCATGGAGAGAAAAGTTTTAAAATTTCTTTCAAAATCAACTTATGGTTCACCGTCATTTGCAAATATTTTTGAAGAACTTGGTTTGAGTTGCTAGTCAACCTCTAGAGTTTTGGGACAGCATACTCCATGGCCCGGCATCATATCAACCAAGACCAAGCACCATTTGAGGGCTTGCTCTTTGAGTTTTGAGGGTCCATTAAATCAAAAATTCAAAGCAAAACTTAGGAATATCAATCCAAGTGAACCAGAACTGGACAGTAGTTCATGCAAAATGGAACAGCCTAACTTTTTACAACTCTATTTAGGATCCATTTCTGAAAGGAAATCATGACTACAGCATCAGTGGTCAGATGGTCATTGAAACATTCTTGGACCTGTTTGTTAAGAGGTGAGGGGTCCCTACTGTCAGCTATATGACTAGCACATGCTCAATGCCATATTTAGTTGGACAAACACATTTGGATAGGGGCCAATTTTTTCCCTTGGTTATACACCTGTGGAACCCTCATTGGTATCAAAAAGTGTTGAACTGATGAGAAAGCCTTATAGTGGCTTCACTAGGCTTTGAATTAGGGCCTATCTAAATGGCGAGTAGAAGGCTTTGCACACTGACTTCAATAGGCTTCAAATCAGGCCATAATAAGGGGAGAATTTGGACTGCATAATATTAAGTCTACTGAAAATTTTAAACAAGTTTGATAGTTTTAAATGTAATTGGAGAACAAATATATTTTTTAAAGTTTCCATAGATAATTAACATGACTTTCTGGGTATGTCTAAACTGCAATAAAAAAACCATGGCACCAAGTCTCAGGGCCCTTGACTTTGGCTCCTGAGGTTAAAAATAGTGGTATAAACATTCAGGCGTAGGATGGAGCCCTGAGATCCACTCCCCTCACAGGGTTTCAGAGCCTGGATGCCCATTTGCGTCTGAACGTTTACACTGGACTCTTTAGGCCTGTGAACCTGAGCCCCACCAGCACAAGTCAGCTGCCCCGGTGCAGGTTTTTTTATTGATGTGTAGCTGGACCCTAACTGACAGTCAAGGCATTTCCCCTTTTAGCTCAAGCTTGTTGTAGTCCCCAAGTCTAAACAGGACATCGGGCATATTCTTCAGAAAGAAAATGAAGTTCCTGACTTTAGGAACTGTAAGTAATTCACAGCTTGTGGAAGGTTGCGAAAGAGTCCCTTGCGGGGAGACTGAACGGATCAATGCTACTGTTTTTCTGTGTAACTAACTTGAAATAAGGTTTTCATTACTTTGCCTTAGTCGATGCATTGGGAACCAAATAGCATATGAATTACTAACTATGTCTGTCAAAAAAAAATAATGAAACAAAATCCCACAAGAGCATAGCCAAATGGTGGACTGCAAAGAGCTAGAGAACAAAGACAATAACTGCTGATGTGCTAACTCTGTCTTGCTGTTAAGCAGGAGCCAACGCCAGTATAATGCTCTTAGGAATAGAGGGACTTGCAAAGGAAAAATATCTGTCAATCCACATAATAAAATACGTATAATGACAATCTCATGTGTAGGGCAAATTTACATGTAATGGCAATCCATCCAGTTTACAAGCAAGCAAGAAGCCAGCAATTACACTGAGAACCCATAAAGATTTATATAAATGCACAACAGTAATTAGTCCTGAAAAATGAAAGGCTAATTGCTCAGTTATTTAGCCCTGCTAGACAAAAGTCTACCGGCTCACAGCTATTAAAATCTTTGGTCAGATTACTCCTGTTTGAACTATGGTTGCCATGAGCATTGTACATGGGGGCTAGTTCTCATTTCGACTTCAGACAAGCTGAAGATGCAGCATAACTTTTCTTCAAGAAGTATGGATCAGTTGTCTTTGGTGTCATGGACCAAGATATACACCAGTGCAATGGTTGGAGTGAAGCCAGGGAAACAGATGAGAATTTGGCCTCTCACACATGTGACCCCTAGAAAATGCCAGGTCACAATAGCTAGTTGTCGAAGACTGTAATCTGACATTCATAATGGAGAGCTGTGGAGCATGAGTGAACAATACATATGCCAGTGGCTTATTTTATCCTTCTGTTTTAAATTCTCCCACTCAAAGCTGATGTTCAATTCTGAGGTGCCTGAACTACCTACAGGCCTTGTGCCCTATTTCAAGTGGGCCCTGGATTGTGGAAGCGCTTTAGATGTAGCCCACTAGAGGGTTACACTGCATCCCATCAGCTTTCCTACTGAACTGAGTAAAACAGGGGAACAGCTGGCAAATGTTGTCATTTTAAACAGGTTTTTCCCGTAGCAAGGATCCTGATGATTGTAGCCCGTGGTGCTCCAAAATCTGCAAACCTCATCCCTTCTGCTTGCCCCTAAAACCAGCCCTGCTTCCTAAAGGTATTGGCCAGCAGAGAACGGTGCCACCTCTGAGGCCTATAGGTAAATTCACAGCCTGTGACCTATCCATATGACTAAAATTTTTTTTTGGGGGGGGGCTTTCTGGCGCCCCGTGGGTGCTGGGGGTAAGGCAGCCCAGGTACTGGGGGAGGGCATGGGCAATAGCGCACGGGCCAAGATTGTTGGAGGGCCATGTAGGCTCCCTACCTGGTTTCACGCCGCCCCCCCACAGCAGCAGAAGATTTTGGGTATGGAGGGTGTTGGGGTATGAGATGGGGTGAGGTGGGATCTGGCTGGCACTTACCTGGGGGGCTCCCCAGGAGGGGCGACATCTGCCTGCAGGCACTGCCCCCACAGCTCCCATTGGCTGCTGTTCCCGACCAATGGGAGCTGCGAAGCTGGTGCCCTTCACAGAGGCAACACACAAAATTGTCTTTCCATGCCTACACCTAGCAGCTGAGCGAGGGGGATGTTGCCGCTTCCAGGGAACCCCCCAGGTAACCGTGGCACAGAGCCCACCTCACCCTGTCCCATACCCCAACCTCTGCCTCCTCTCACACCCAGACTCTGCTGCTGCTGGTGGAAGAGGGCACGGTGGCCTGAGACTGCCCCAGCAGCGGCCAATACGGCTGGCACAGAGGCTGCCAGGACTGTCCCTGAGCCAGGCACACTGGCCACTGCAGAAGTCATGGAAAGTCACAGTGACGCACTTGCAGCCTTACCTAGAGGCAATGATTTATTTGTGACACTTCCAGAGGAGGCAAGTCACACAACTCTTGGAGTTGCAGCGGAGCTAACTAGCACGCTGGAATATACTTAGCAAATGGTAACGCAAGATGTAGACTATAGGGAAAGGAGGGGGCAATGAATATTTTCTCTGGCTTGAAATTTATTGAACATTGAAAGCCAGGGAAAATATAGATTACAGGATGTAGGTGGGCAGGAATTTTCCTGACTTCTGCCCAGCCATAAAAATAAATCACTGAATATAAGATGCAACAATGAGCAAAGCACTTTGGCACCTGACTAAGACACAGGAATTTAGCTTTATATTTGCACGCTTTAGAAAAAGCGGTTGCAACTACATAAACTTCTCAGGGTAATTTTCAGATTCATGCGCTTACGCTCGGATGGCTTACACATTTTCCAAGTGCTTTGCCAACTACATTTCCACTGTTGCACTGAAATGTGACGCTGACACTCATCAAACTGTTTCTTCTGTACAGCTCAAACATACATTCTCTTCATGCTTCTCATAGACTCGTACATATTAGACACACATCTTTGGGTTTTAATTATAAAATTAATGTAGACAGCAACCAGAAATAAAGCTGACAAATCTAATTTCCCAAAGAATTCAATATAATCTAAAGACCTCTGAGAGAGAAGAAAAAAAATTTTTTTTGTGGTTTCCAGAATTTTACAATAGGGAATAAACTAAAAAAAAAAACCAAACAGCTGACCATTAAGGCTCAGGTCCCCAGTGTTTAATTCCCTCACTCTCGTGAATCAGAGCAAGCTGATGGGTTTTTTTTTTTTGAAAATGAATTGCTTTTTTTAAAGTGTTTAGTCCCAGATCTTAAGATGAAATAGCTGAGTAGATGCTGAATATAAAATAAATATATTTTAGAAGAGAGGGGTCCAGGAGAATATGCTGAGATGCTTTTAGTTCTTCCTAAAAGCATGCACCCAAAGATTAGTGAAGGAAAAGTGCGCCTCCACCACTCGACCCTTCATTTGTAAAGTTCCTCAAGGATCAATTTGCTCTCTGGTCATATTCAGCAGCTACTTTCAGCCGTTAAGTGAACTAGTCAGACCACATGGACTAAAGTACCAGCAAAATGAGGAAGATACTCAGCTGTACCTAGTCTTCACCACATGCGCTCACACCACAATGCCAAGATGGCCCAGTGCTTGGATGAAATCAGCTGGTGGATGAAGAACAGCTGGTTGAACCCAAGCAAGAAAGATGATGCTGATAGGCGTAGGTGAGGTGCAGAGTTATGTTCGAAAACGGCAAAGCTGGCATATGTGGAGCTCATAAATTTATACCACATAAATTAGCAGTCCGCTCCATGTCCCTTGAGGGTGGGATGCTAGGGAGGATTTCCCATTCCCTCAAGTTGTTCTTCATCGTCCACATGGAGGATGAACACTGCTATTCTATTCTATTCTAGTCTAGTCTAGTTTATGCTAGTCTTAGTCTTACACTGCCCTCTTTACCATAGCATCTGAGTGCCTTCCAGTAGCATATTAAACAGTGACTACCCTCTGTCACAGTCTTTGGTCTCTCCTCTTCTCTTCAGAGGGGGAACTGCGTATGCATTACAGTCTTTTGGTTTGGTTTTGGGTTGTCTATTTGAATGTGTTCACACTGCTATGACAAGGTCAAAGAAGTGTGTCTTGGTGGTGAAGCTTGCAATCCTGAGACAGTGCCAGCTCCTGTACAGACTAGCTTTATCCCTATGGTAGAAAGATCCAGTGTGCCCGAAGAGCAGAGCTGTCAATCAAGGTCTACATTCCAGAACTTTAGTCAGTCTTCACAGAACCTGGGCCCGGGCCATTGAGTGTCTTGCAATTGAGACAGAGACCTTAAACTTGATTCGATATTCTATGGGAAACCAGGGTAGAGAGTAGAGGACAACTCTGATGTGCTCACAATAGCCTGTGTTGCTGAGGAAATTGCTGTAACATTCTGGGCTACCGCAGTTTCCTAAGAGCTGATGGCCTTATGACCAGATATATCAGCAGAGGTGACAAAGACATATATAGCCAAAGTCAGGTCAACATCTGCCAGGACGGGATGGAGTATCCAACCAGAGATGAGAGCATCCGATATCCATAATGTTTTCTGTGTTGGAACTTAGTATCAGAAGGGAATCTAGGAGAACTCTTAAATTACAGACTATAGACTGGGGCTATGCCTACACTGTACTATAGCACAGACTGTGTCAGTGTGAACTGCAGAGCTCACGAGAGTCAAGCTCTAATTGCCCTGTATAGATGCTGCGGGCATGAACTAAAAGGTGCCTCGTTTGCATTAACATGGTCCTTTTTCAAACAGGCCCATTTTAGTTCATGCCAGCACCGTCCACATGGGGCAGTTAAAGCACAACTCTGGTAAACTCTGCAGTTCACACTTCCATAGTCTGCACTGCAGCAGTGTAGACAAGCCTTGAATTGATTAACTGGAGGTATGTACTTTCAGCTACAGGAAACTACAGTCTGTCTGCCACCTCTTCATTAGATTATCTCAGGGCCTAGTGCTCTATAAATTACAGGAAGAGTTGAGTGATGACTTTCTTGTAAACCCCCATGTCTTCTGTTGCTGATCACCTTGGGAAGTGGGCACGGCCATAGCCTTTTTGTTGTTCCCACAAAAATCCAGTTGGATGTGGTGGCGTGAGGAAATCTCTGAAAATCACTATGCTAATGTCCATTAGATCTTATTATAATCTTGCTGCTAAAATCGCTCAACATTCCATAAATACTTCAGCCCTACAGAGCTCCCTGCATGACAAATGCATTGAGTATGCTTCTGCTCCAAAGACACAGTGCGAGTGCTCCAGAGGGTGGTGTAGGGAATGATTTGGCACCTGGAGCAACATCTGTTGCTGCCCCTCTGGCCTATGGGAAGGAAAGTGTGCAGGGTGCCAGGAACCCATCCCCACACTAGTCTCCGCTCTTCTACTGACTGTTGTTATGGATGTCTGTATGAATAATTCTATGTACTTCACAGCCTTTATTTTTGAACGACACCTCAGACTCTGACCTGAGGAGACAGGCAAGTGTCATTCCCCCATTTTATAGCTGAAGTGACTGAGGCTGTACAAGGCCACTTCTGAAAGAACTGAGAACAGAACCCAGGCCAAGATTCTGATCCTCTTGGGAGATGCAGCACAAAAGGTGCACCCCAGGCTGGCACTGAGAGGAGTCAAAGCTGGTTAGGCTGCCTTTTCACCTACCAGATTCTGGGCTGCTCTGAGGTGCGGGGGAAGGGGGCAATTAAATTAGAGCAGCCTCATTCAAGTAGCCTTAACTGGGTGGTTTACATGCTTCTCTTCAGTCCAGAGCTGCTGCTTTGCTGCACTGGGGTAGTTCAGGGCCATATATCTACCCTACCCTGCTCCTGTGCCAGGAGAACACCCTCAAGATCCTCTACATCCCATTCACAGTCCATGTACGCTGTTACAGCCACAATAGCATATGGCAGACCCAAGTCTCATCCACTTGGTCACACTGCCTTTCAGAATGAATGTACTAAATCCCTACTGGCTGTGGTGTTTGTAACCACCCAGACCTCCTGCAGAGCCAGGAGTCCAAGATTCCTGAGTCCCAGTTTTCTTCTGATGTCTAGCAAAAGTGGTGTGTAAGTCGCCAGCAAAAAATCCTCGCTCCTTCTTAGTGACTGATCCACAAGCCTTATACTGTTTTCAGTTGCTTTTTTAAATCACATGGTGGAGGTCTGTGCTGAGGATACAAAGATCTTGGGTTCCAACACATAAAAAGCTTTACAGTCCACCCTGAAAACGTATTTGTTTGTCAATCTGAGCTGATGTATGTTTGTTAATGAGTTGGCATCTCAAACAAGCTATTTTGACTACTTACTTTAAAGCATTTCATTTCATCCTTAACTTCATTATTCCAGAGAACTGCTGGCAGTGTGTAACCTCATGCCTTGAACTGATTTAGAATCTCACATGTATATGTTAGTTCACAGACAAGCAGACATTTCAATAGAGGAAAACAATTAGATAGGGCTTGGGAGACAGGGAGGTTTGGCTTATGGAAGAGGATATTTTTCTGCATATGTACTGTAAGTAGTACACTGAGGCTCAAAAGCTTAAAAGGATAGAAATCAATCATGAATGACAAAATCATATGGGAAAATGAAAGCCAGACTATACTCATTATTGAGGGCTAAGTCTTCAGTTTCTTCTCTGGCCACATACAGTAAAAATTCTAAAAATAGAGTTCCAATTGAACTGCCAAGCCGACAGGTTCCTAGCCCCAGGAAGATGATACTAGGAAAGAGTATCTATAGTCATCTCAGATAATTTGATAGTGCCCCATAAGGTCAGAGTGAGTCTAGCTCAGATCTCAGGATCACATTTAATGTCCCTTCCCATGCTAATGTTAAAGCAACAATATCAAGGAATGTTGGGCCCTAAGTTAACCTAGATGCAGCCCTTGCACTACCTTGTCTAGGCAGGGAAAATGAGGTGTGTTTAGCAAACATTGTATTAATACATTTTTAAATACTTACAGGCTAGTGTACACTGGTGTTTAAAAATGTATTGGCTGGGCTTGGTCAAACCCAGGGTCTCTCTTCCCCCAAAGTCCAGCTAACACATTAGTTTTAAAAACAATCTTTCACTACTCTGTAGATCGGGGCGGGCAAACTACAGTTTAGGGGGCTGCATCTGGCACTTCAGACATTTTAGTCCAGCCCTCATGCTCCTGCCAGGCAGTAGGGTCAGAGTGTTGCTCCGCAAGGCTCCCAGAAGCAGCGGCACGTTCCCTCCTCTGGCTCCTACATGTAGGACCAGCTAGGGGGCTCCACACGCTGGCCCCACTCAGAGCCCCCAGCTGGAGACCTCACTCACTCCTGCACCCCGACCCCCAATTTTGTGAGCATTCATGGCCCACCATACAATTTCCATGCCCAGATGTGGCCCGAGGGTCAAAACATTTGCCTACCCCTACTATAGAAGCTAAGGTGGTATATAACACCAATCACAGATTTGCTAAAACCATTTCATGTTCTAGGCAAGATCTAGACAGACAGGATCTGTCCTCCCAGGTTAGGTTTTTTGGGGTTTTTTTGGTCCTGAATTCTTGCTGTAGCCCTGTGACAGTGACCATGGTAGAGAAGAGAAAGGACTTTGTAATTAATGTGAAGGGAATTATCTACAGAAGCTATTGGACAGTGACAGTATCTAGTAGTTCTGTCTGGCTCTCTAGCCCCCAGACTAACACAACAGCCTATCACCACAGAAGATCTTTGTAACATGCTGGCGTAGACTACAGAAGGGACTGTTAATTATACTACAGAGATTTGGCCACTTGATTGCTATATATTGTGCATTAAAGCCAAATAAAGTTTCTGACAGTTTAGCAATTAAGCTAGTGAAACATTGCAAAGGAGAAGGAAATACAGTCAAATTAAGCACTTAGTGGTGTTAACAGTGTCTTAATCTTTCACAGATTAGCATGGTCAGAATAAAGACTTTTATTCACCTGACAGAAGATCATTGCTAACTTAGTCTTTAGGACTGCGTCAGCCTCACCTGTAAGGCATAAGTAAGCCCTGGGGGAAAGCTCATAATTTAATTTCTTGATGGGTGACAGGAAATTTTGCCCTTGTGATATTTTGTTTTTTCAATTAGTAGAAAGGGGAAAGCCTCTGACTTTTATAAATTTAGTTTAGAGGGGAAGGATTAAAGTTACAGCTTTATTACATACCTGAAAATGGTTCTTATAACATACCCACCCATCACTGCTGAGAACTTATTACGAACTTCAAAGTCAATGGGGGACAATTGGTATTACTACACTAAAATCTTCTCTTCAGCTGTCCGTCACAGGAGGCTCAAGTATTAATTAATAGACCAGAATTGGAGTGGTAAGAGAGATTGTTCCTGCTGGAAAGATTAGACTACAAATGAGCCCAAATTTATGTGTTTAAGAGTCTTGAAGCTTGGATAGTTTAGAATGGATTACCAGGGAAAACAGCAATATACTGTATAGCAACTGGAGCCTACACATCTGAGTGTGTTTACCTGGTGTATATACATTGGACTGAGGCAGTATTTACTTAAAACATTCAGTTTTATTTCACTGCACATCTTTACAAAGAGAGCTTTTCCATTAAAGTGGTGTGGGATATGTCATTTCTCTGGGGGTCCTACCTTTGATTTGCCAGAATTGATGTGCTCCTGTATACATGCCAGTCATACTAGGTTATAAAACCTATATCAGCTGTGCCCACCCCACGCACTAAAAAAATCATCAGTCAGGCTGCCAAAAATCATGAGACTTTTTAAAAATAATGGTAGTGTTGTTTTTATGTGCCTTCTGGGTTTTGAGCCTTTAGGGTGCACTTGGATCTCTTTTTCAAACTCCTCTCCACAACTGAGAGCTAGAAATGTGTTCTTCTTTAATGAATTCTCATTATTGCATGACTAGAGGTGCTGGAGCTTTAAGAAAACCATGAAATAATATGCCACAATCTCTCTCTCTCTTCCTTCCTTCCTTCCTTCCTTCCTTCCTTCCAGGAATTCAAGCACTGTAGCATGCTGCTGTTGTAATGACCACTGGGCAGCCAGCAGAGGTCAAATGCTAGATCTCAGCGCAAATTTTTTTTCATTAAAACTAAAGAATAACTCTTCTAGCAGATTGCAGTAGTAATTTATCCACTAGCAGACCACTCACTAGAGGGGGAAGGGGAGGTGCTGTCATCAGCATTTTCAGCTGCTGTTGCTTTTTTAAAGAGCCTGCTCAGCAAATGGCCATGATGCTGACTGATGGTCTTCTGGACCCATCCTATGTAAAATGCACCAACAAATATCTCCTCTCCTGCACTGGAACTATTAGTTTGGGCAGCATAGTAGTCAGAAGAACAGGTGTCTGTTTTCCTGCTTAGAACCCACCTGTTACCCTCTTAGTCCCAGATCCACTGAAATACTTACATGCTTTGACGCACCACCATGATCCACAAAACTCTCGCTCAGCTTCTGTCTCACCCTGCAGGCAGTTGGACTCACTCGGCGGTGAGTGAGTTTTTGCTGCAAAAGTTCCCTACATGCCAAAGTTTCTGCCTCTGGGCATGTGCACGGCTGCCTCTTTTTGGTGTCCACCTACTGGGTTGAGTCCCTTTCAGAACCTGACCCGAGGAGGTGGTGCTGCCACCTACCTTGTAGCTTTTAGGCAAGTGGCTAGAGCACTCACCTGGGATGTGGGAGCTCCAGGGTCAGTCCCCACCGTTTCTGCCAGAGAAAGACCCCTATTCAAATCCCCCCATACCTCTCAGGAGAGTGCGCCAACCTCTGAGCTGTGGGCTCTTCAGATGTGGGGCTCCCCTCCTAGTGTTCCGGAGGAAGGGAGAGAGTGACTGAACGAATGACTGTAGAGTCCAGTTTTTAGGGCACCCACATAAGAGACCCAGGATCCAGTGCTTCAGTGACTAATGATTTATACACAAAGGAACAGCTGCTACAGGAGAGACTGAGGAAGCCCACAACAGAACATCCCTAGCTCAGCAGTCAGTGCACTTTGAGAGGTAGGAGAGACCTCCTGTTCTAATCCGTTCTTCCACCAGGCAGAGGGGAGAACTGAAGCTGGGTCTTCTGCATCCCAGGTAAGTGCTCTAACTGGCAGTAAAAGTGTTTAGATGGGCCCCACCACCTCTTTTCCCCATTTTGGGTGGAGTCAGGCAGGCACAAGATTCCTCATGAGAAATAACTTAGGTCCCTGAGCCCCCAGATCCAGGAGAGGAGTTCCTGGGTGTGAATTTCTTGCAGCGACAGGCACCTCCCTGCAGCCCAGATTTTGGTGTCTCGCCCTGTGATAGGGGCAAGGCTTAGGACACACCCTTCGTGTCAGCAATTTTCACTGCCTAGCTCAGGAGGGTCTCCACCTAGCATAGTGGCGTTCGTGGATGGCATTCTAAGGAACCAGTCTCTTCCCATTCATTGTACAGGGAGCACAAGCATTTAACTGAGGCTTTGTGGATCACAGTGGTGTTCCCATAATTATCTGGATGACAAAAAGGGAGGCATTGCAATGCTCAGCATCACAACACCCAAACCCTCTTGCAGATCCGGTCTTTTGTTACAGCACATGTGGCGCTTTGGTGAAGGAGCGATAGTTTGGTGGTCGAGCGTAGAAATGGGAATCCGAGGTGAGCTTGATTCCTGGCTCCACCTTAGGCTTGCTACATGAAGTATAACTCCGTTTCCTCAGCTGTACAAAGGAGACGAGGAAGAATGACCCAGTGGTTATGGTGCTAGCCTGAGACCCGGGTTCAGTTCACTGTCTCCCGCACTGACTTTCCTGTGTGACCATGAGTAAGTCACATTCTCTCTCTCCTTCAGTTTCCCATCTGTAAAATGGGAATAATGGCATTTCTCTACCTCCCGGGGGTGCTGTGAGCACAAATACACTAAATATTGTGAAACACTGAGATACTACAGTAATGGAGCTGTATGAGTAGCTAAGATCGATAAAATGCTGTTGCTAGAGCACGGGATAGACATTTTTAACATATTTGAATAAAAAGTTAATTAAAATGGTGATAAAAGCACTTATATAATGGAGGTGCTGGGAGGATTAATCATTATTTGTTTGTAGAGCTCTCAGCAATCCTGAGATGCTATAAAAATACTTAGTGGTGTAATTATCCTATGATCTACACAACTTGATCATTTTGGACTCCAGAAGATCAACTGAACCACCCCTTGCAGATGTATTTGATTTACTTTAAAGGCAGTCGTGACCATTTTTTCTCTGTGCATCATAAAATATAAACAAATGTTTGTCATGGGGGAGGCTTCTTGTGGAAAGAACGCTGTGGCTTTACAAAGAGTAATCAAAGACTCATCTACATTAAGGTGGGTACTGCTCCATATTGATTATCCCCAGGAAATACTTCTGTAATTATATCACCCTGTCTACTGCTAGGCCAGGCATTCAATTGCCAACGTAAGAAGGCTAAGGAAAATTCCTGGCCCCTAGAGGTTGCATCAAAGAGGCAGAAGTCCAGGGAAGCTATATGGTTCCAAACTTTGCAGGTTACTATCTAGTGATCTTGCAATAGTTTTCCACTGAGGCCATGGTTACACTGGCACTTTATAGCGCTATAAAGCCCCCACGAGCGCTATAACCTACTCCCCGTCCACACTGGCAAGGCACTAATAGCGCTATAACCGTGGAGTTATAGCGCTATTATAAATCCACCTCCTCATGGGGAATAAGGGCTGTAGCGCAGCTGCTGTAGCGCTACAGCAAGAATGTGGACACCCACTGCGCTACAAGTAATCTCTGGAGATGCCTAGAGCCATTTAAGGCAATTGACGTCTCTTCCCTTTGTTTTGAACTCGGCTGGAGGAATGCGGAAGTACCTCTTTAGCGTTTCTTTCTTAACTCGGCAGATAAGCAATGCAAATGTTTAAGGAGGGAGCCTGTGTGAAAACAAAGCCTTCTGTGAACGGAGGCTCACTAACAGGCTTTCAGAAAAACGGAAAAACCACTGTCTCTCTCCCTCCGCATACACACAACGCGTCCCCCCTCACCCCCCTCGTTTAAAAAGCACGTTGCACCCAGCTGAATGCTGGGATACCTGCCCTAATGCGCTGCTCTTAATGCCGCATTAAGTGCCCCAAATGTGGCCATGCTATACCGCAGGGGCATCTGAGTGTGGACATACAATAGCGCTATACATATTACTGTATAAGGGGACCGCTATAACCTATAGCGCTATAATCTTGTAAGTGTAACCATACCCTGAGGAAATACACTCCCTTTAAGTGAAAAACTTGGTGCTGTTGAGGAGAGTTTTCTATTTTGGCAGGAATATGGCTTCCGTGGACTGGAAGCTTTGCTCAGCTGTTCTGATCTCTTCAGTAAATATTTATGTGTTGTCTTTGAGAAGATATAAAGTTTCTTGAGAATATAGATAATGTAGTGTGAGGTAAGGTAATTACAGTAATTTTTGCCTGTGCTTTTGGAAAATAATCTACCTCATAAGAAGCCTATTTACATTTCATAAATTATACTGATCAGCACATTTACACTTTAGCTAGAAAGGAAGAGTTACCAAACATTATTGGGTCTATTGCTAACAAGGTGACTTGCCTTGGTCTTATTAATTTTAAAATTAATATGATGAAGATGTTGTTGAGAGTAGTTGAACCTTTGTGTTCTCTTCCTGTGAAAAGGTCGGTTCAGAGCTCAAAGGGGGTCCCTAAGGAGTCACACTATCGTGGAAGAAGAAAGGCAACTATGACCAACTAGCACAGTTCCCTGGACCATACAGCTGATCTCTGTTTGACCACAGATCATTGCAGTATGCAGCCCCACAAGCCCTCTCAACTCTAGGGACTAAACACTGCAAGAATCTAGCAGGATTTTCTGATTTTTTTTCCCTCTTCCCATAGATTTTTTTTCTAGGAATGAAAAACATCGGGCCAATGATTTTTCTAGGGATATGCAGACTGACTTTAGAGAAAGCTCTTGAGTTTCCTGTACCATAGCCTTCACACAATGGCATGTTCTCCATTATGTGAAATGACTTATAATACAGCAAGTAGGCACTGACATCAGGCCCAATCCTACCAGGTGCTAAGTGCCCCTGCCAGGTGCTTTGAGCACTCTTAGCCCCTGTTGGCATGAACAGGAGCTGAAGGCATTCAGTGTCTTGAATGATTAGACTCATAATGAGAACATTCCTTCTCATCAAAATGGCACCACCTTCCTCCAACCCACGACACATGTTAATTTGTATAAAATACCTATCCCTGGCAATTGCTTCTAACTGAGTTCATTTGACCTTGCCTTCCTTTCAGTATGTCCTCTAATGGGAGAGAGAGCTACAACTTCAGGTGCTTGAAGATTCTCTCCCCCACTCTTCCCCCAATCAGCCAGAGATCATATTTAATATGATCATTAAAAATATCCAGATGTAAATAACGTGGCTATAGTGAAGTTGCTGCTAATACAAATCTTATTTTGGAGAACAAAAGAGAGATGTTTTCAGCAAAAGACAAACAGTTATAAGAAACAACAGAACAGAGCATATCAAACATGGCATGAAGGGAAATTGTGACTCTTAACTAAACAATGTGCACATGTTATAGACTGCAAACATTTTTGTTCATAAAATATCTTAAAGCCTCCACTTTCCCTCTCACTCATTCACCTCCATCTGCAGGAAGATGAACAGAATATTTCTAGCGACTGGTTTATTTTATACACCATTTTTCTTACCAGCTATATCCCAAAGCAATTCACACTTATAACTATTATTAGGCTTCCTATGATATAACTTAAGGAAAAGGGCTGTGGAAAGAACTGCATCCTAAAAAAAAAATAAAAAAAATAAAAAAAAATAAAAATTAAAGCATTCAGTCATAAGACGAATAACTGAGGGGCAGTAATTAAGACATAAAACAAATGGATAAATACTTATTCAAAGAGCCTTCTTTCTAGCTGGGCCCATTGCTGTGGTCCTTGAGTGCTTTACAAAATGTTAATAATTGTAAGTAAGGGATCTAATCAGAGATGTGATATTCATCTTTCTGCCTCTGTCCAGAGGCAGGTAGGACTAGTTAAAACTCTTCTCTTTCCACATTCTGAAATACAATGGCATATTACAGGGGTGGGTAAACTACGGCCCGCAGGCCACATGTAGCCCACCGGCCATTTTTATCTGGCCCGCGGAACTCAGGCCTGTTGTTGCCAGTGGCCCAGCGATTCCATCCCTGGGCTGGGAGCCGTGGGGCTGGGCCGACCGCGGGGTATGGTGAGGCATCGCGCTCCCCAGCCGGGGGTGGGCTGAATGCGGCACGCCGCGGGCCCCCGCCCTCCCAAGCTGCGGCACTCGCTGCGGGCCCTGCGGCTCAGAGCGCGGCCCCCAGGTGCTGCAGCAGCAGCCAGCTGGCGGGGAGCGAGCGGCGGGTGAGTGCGGGGTCAGTGGCCGGGGAGCGGGACGCGACGGAAGGCGGTGCGCGGAGCCGGGGCTCCAGAGGTGCCGCAGGATCCCTGGGCAAGGTCTTTCCCAGAGACCCCCAAAGCCCTTCCCAGGAAACCCCCTCTCTTGCCCAACCCCCCCCCACAGGGAGCCCCTGTCCCCTTTCCCGGGGAACCCCCCCTAGATTTCCCCCTAGGGAGCCTCCATCCACTGCCCCAGGGACCCCCGACCCACCCAGGGAACCCCCATTTATCTTCCCCAAGGAGCCCACATACCATGTCCTATAGGACCCCCCCGAGTCTCCATTCACTGTCCCCAGGGAGCCCCCAGCTGGTGTCCCAGGGGCCACGTGCCCTGCTGAGCATGGTAAGCAAGGAGAGGGAGCTTAGGTGGTGAGCTCCTAGGGGGTGGTGGTTGTGGGGAGTGTCTCGGGATGGGACAGTCAGGGAACAAAGAGCAAAGGGGCTTAGATATGGGGTTGGGTCCTGTGGGTGGGGGGCAGTTAGAGTGGGGGGGGGTCTTGGGAGGTTGTGATCAGGCGACAAAGAACAGGGGAGGTTGGATGGGTGGAGGGTTCTGAGGGGGGCAGGCAGGAGGCGGGAAGTGGGTGGGGGTCGGATAGGGGGTGGGGCCAGGCTATGTGGGAAGGTATAGCTTTCCCTACCCGGCCCTCCGCAGAATTTTGAAACCCAATGTGGCCCTTGGGCCAAAAAGTTTGCCCACCCCTGGCATATTAGCACTGGACATTCATATTCTATTGGGGGTGGGGGATTCCAATTAGATAAGCCATATGGTAAGTTGTACTGCCACAGCTTGAAGGCTCCTGTACATATTTAAAAAGACAAGATTAACTGTAAAGAAGATATAAAATGTGAAAGAGCACCGTAAAGATCCTGACACCACAATCTGGGGGCAGGTGATACGAAAGCTACATTTTGACTTTTCAGTTATGAAAATGGAAGAAAAAACAATTTTCACAAGACCCAGAGTTTTGATGATTTCCCAACACTGCATAAAGGGTTAATAGTCAGAAAGGTGGACAGATAATTTTATCTTGCTAATGCATGTATCTGCATGTTTTACTTTTTAAAAAAGCTCTCAAGCTTATTATTAGCAACAATGAAATGACAATATATTTGTGTAAAAGCATGTGAGGGTTTTTTTTGTAATTTTGTTTATATTAGATTCATCTTAGCTACACATGTACATAAAAAAGAAAAGCAAAACTACTGATAATTTTGTGTAAAGAAACTGTCAGTATGAATTATACAATATATACACAGATAAGTATTTTCAAAACAAACAGAGATTCAATTTATGCTGACCTATTAACCTTATCCTAGAACAGCTCTTGAAACTATGAACAAACAAAACCATGTGTTTACTGGAGAATCCTATCATCAAAACTCCCTTATTTTTGGCTAGCTTTCCATCATTAATCTCTGCTCTGCCATTCTGTACATCACTCTCACTTATAAAAGGAAAAGCAAACAAGAACAATGTGAAATAAAGTTTATAAATCTTCCCTTAAAAAAATACTGCTTCCTAACAAACATTATTCCCTTCCCATTGTTTACTTTTACACTTTCAGTTTCCTTACTCCCACCCACCTTAGCCTTTTTTTGTGGGGAGAGGTAAGGTTATCCTTCTTATTTGGATTGTAAGCAAGCACTTTCTCTCTTTTTACTTGTCTACACTGCTATGCACCCCAGTAACATTGTAGAAATAATATTCTGCTTAATGCCTCATCAGCTGGGTAAGTTTTGATTAATGAAAATTTATAATCAAAGAAAAAATGACACACCTTAAAGGAACTGGAAGCATCATGATCTAGTGGATTGCTGATGGGAAAAGAAACTGGAATTTCCTATTCTACCCCTGATTCGGCCACTACTGTGCTATGTGACTGTGGGCAAGTCACTTACTATATCTGTGCTTCTAAACAACAAATTCAGTTACATTGTTTGTGCTCATGATAAGCACAACTATGCATGGAAATTGCATATTTGTTTATACAGATATAAAGGTAGTTAACTGCTGGTGTATAGCCAATTGTGATGTTTGCCTGCACAACTATAGGCATGTAGTTATGCCAGAGATCAGAGACAGAGGGAAAAAATTAGATCATGTAGTCCAGTGGTTCTTTCTTAACATTTTCATCCCATACTCATGTTACAGCACAGAAAAATCTTCAACTCCTCATTTTTCCTATCTACTCATAAAGAACAAGAGGGTGTTCATGACTCGTCTCAGCCCAACTATATAACCCAAGTTCAAGAACCGATGATCTTGTCTATTTCTCAGCCAACGCAGAAAAATGAATGAATTGGATATAAAGCTAACAAGTAAGTTCAGATTCCGTATCTCTGCTGAAATTTCCAGGAAGGTGCATATATACTTGATTGTAAATGCCTAAAATTTCAGAAGTGGTATTGCAGTTACAATGGTGTCTTCAGTGGTGTGGCCACCTATCTGCTAGAAACTGGACAAATGCCAACTCATTGCAAATAGGCCAAGGATTAGACTTCAGATGGATATGTTTCCCTATCTCTAGTAACCTGGGTCACGTTCAAAGCCAGTGATATACTATATCTATCATAGGCTCCATAGGTCATACTGAAAACCCCATGTGGCTGGCCGTGTACCATAGAAATTTCAGTTTTGAGTCTCTTTACTTTAGGAATTACACTCTCTCTCCAATGTGATGCAGTCTGATCTTTACCAACAGTTATACGTTTCAGTTTTACCTGCACACTTTCAGATGTCACCAGACTCCGGTGGTCTTAATAACTAGTGAACAATAGGTACCCTTGTAATGTCTAATGGCCTGTGTATATATGGTTACCCACTGGCTAAGGCTAACGTAGATATTTTAATGTTAAGGTTTGTACAGTACCAACTTCAAGGGAGTCACCAGATGTCCCACTGTTCTTTTAAGAACAGTCATTCTTAGTCCTTTACCTGTCCTACAAACAAACATTACCTTATTTTCACAACTTCCTTAAGTATTATTGCAAATACAGAAGTTAAGTGATTTTCTCAAAGCCATGGAAGGTCTCTTTGTCAGAGCCATTAGCAGCACTCTGGAGCTACTAGCTTCCAGACCCATGCTCATTCTAGTTCTCTCAACTTCCTTCCAAAAAATAACATCATCTCTGGAAGACTAACTCTGGAAGTCATGCCTCATTATATCCCAAAGGATTTCTCTGAGTAATAGATAATTTATGTCATAAATATCTGCCTACCCATAGCATATTCAAAGAGGTACATGTTGTCCTTTTTACTAGTGCTCTCGTTCTCCAGAGTCATAATTCTTTAATATGAAACACTGTAGTTTTCTTTCCATTCTCTGGTAGAAGGTCAGGAGTCTAACATTCTAGCGATAAGTGTTTCACACCTTGAATCTCAAAAAAAAAAAAAAAAAAAAAAAGGGAATGCAGTGAGGAGAAAAACCCCCAGCTCTCAAGAGTGATATTTCCTGAAGATTCATCTTAACAATTGCAATTTACTTTACCAATACCCTTTCGGATAAAAGTTGTCTGATAAGAGATCAAGCAAGAGAACATGATTTAGCTCTAGCAAGTCTTGATTTACAATCTGTCTTCCCTAATCTGAGTTCACTCGGTACAACTTCCATGTCATGTTTGTCTCTTGCGGAGACAGGGGAAAGAGTTTTAAGTTAAAACAGTTAAGTGTAGAGTCTCTGGAAGCAAGGATGGAATGTCTTTTAATGGAATCTTCATGATACTTTCAGAATATCAGCATATTCTATGAGACTGTGATGAAGATTTGTCTATCATCACTTACTTGTAAAGCTTTGGTAATTGTCTAAAAATACACAATTCTTTCATTTAAAAGCCGTAAACCTAACCTCTAAATATCTGGTGGAATTGCATGAATTTCAGATTTGCGCCTGGGATCATGTTGATGGGGTGAAAGAGAGGGGCGAGAAGGGGGGAAGAAACAGCCACATTTCCCTCCTTCTTTACATTGACTTTAAAAATCAATTTAAAGGTCCATTTTAAAAGCAGTAGCTAAACAGAGCTCTTTGCGGGGATACCTAATTTTTATGAGAAAGAAAAAGATCCTTTTCTGCCCATTAATGATCCTGCTTCCAGGCCCAGATTTTTTATGCTTGTGTTTTCAAGATCTTCAGTTACCTCAGATTCTATTCATGTCTTTTAGTTTTATTTAGGTTAGTAAGTTCTCACTACGTTTTAAATAGTGAAAATATACAATCAAGGCAAATGCCTGGCAACTATCTTTTATAGTTAAGAATGTAAAACTGGTAAAGGTTAATGTTATTCTTAGGAGATATCACTGGTTGCTATGGTGAGGAAGTTTTCTGTCACTCACTACAGGGAAGATGGTGCCTGTGTTATGAATTGCTTGACTATATTTTTGCCATTGACATTAGCCATAGTAATTATTCTAATACAGACACTGGCTTGTACATTTCATTGTAGGTCTTTCATTTGCGTGTTTGGAATCTGCATAGACTAGTTTCCACCTTTTTCAAATGGGTCAATTTAACAGTATTGGTAATTTCTTCATAGCTGAAGAAGTAGTGGAAAAGCAACAGTAGCTTGTATTGTGAAACAATAAACAGTCTTTAAATAAATAAAGCCCCAGCAATCACATTTATAAAATGTATCTTACTGTTAGGTTCATATACTGGAGATTTTTAAAGCTTTTTTTTTATATATATATATATTATATGTGTAATTTCATTAGGCCAGATCTTTGTTCAGAGCTTAATGAACTGCACTTCCTACTGAAATTTATTCAGGCAATATTCCACAAGAAATTGGTTGTTTTCAGTAGTTCGTGACTTGTTATTTAACATTTAACAGAGTGGCAGTTTATTTTGGTAACAACCAGTTCTGAGAAATGTATTGCCTTTGTAAACCATAATCAACCATTTGTATCACTACTAGTTTTTCCAAGAGATAACAATGGCTAGCTGCATAGGAAAATTGTTTAGCCACTATAACCATTTGCATTGAAGATTATGTATGGAGTTATTTCACCTTAAAGGTCAAATGCATTTACAGAACCCACTCACTTCACTTCAGTATAAATTATTCCACAGATTGGTTAAAAGCCAGTCCCAGAAAGAGAATGCTGATGCAATTCTCAGTCATTTTTTTTCAATTAGGGGTATAAAAAAAGGAAACTGTCGGAGATGGACAATGCGGAAGATTGTGTTTTGTTTATCACAGCATCAGGCCAGGAACTAAGGCTTGGTGCCTTTGTAGATGTTGCAACTGATTCAATGAATAATTTATCGCACTCTACTCACAAATATCTCAATCAACAGGGTTTCCTATTTCTCCCTTATCGTGCTTCTGGGCCACAAAACTCTTGATCTACATCTTTAGCAAAACGTTAGATACTCCAAAACACTTCCAGCCCAGTTGGCATAAGATTTCAAATGAAAGCACATATGTGCTATCTCACATTCTATACATATTTCATGTTAAAATGTTACCTTGGCCTAAGTGTTCAGTAAAATTAAGTGAATAATTCACAAATGAATAATTTATCTGATATTAATCTTTTTTCTTGCTCACAGAATATATGTTCAAGCAGACTGCAGTATCCTCAGTTGATTTTGTTGTTCAATTATTATTATTTTACTCTATTGATTTAATGGATAATGTGCAAATAATCAGTACTGGATATATGAGCTGTAGTCTAGCCATGATTGGTTAGATAAGTCACATGGTATTGTGTTCCCTGAATGGATAAACAAACTCATAAGCACATCTGATGCAAATGTTCACATGTGAATAAAAAAAATCAGTTTCCACTACTAATGAATGTGACTGCAAAATTCTCTTTCCAGGAATATTCAGACCAGTAAAATTTGCTTTCTTAGCTGTTAATGGAAAATGAATAAAAAGGGACAAACAAGTGTGAATGAAACATATTCCTTTAAAAACCTGAGCGAACATTAGTAGACTATTTTTGTTGTATTCACCCAGCTCTTGTCTTTAGAGCCATTTGGAATTTCTGGTAGAAAGCTCTAACTTATTTTCCCCTTAAGTCTTCAAATATTATGAGTTAAATTTATCCCTGCTATAAAGTCACTGAATTCAAGGGAGTTATGGCAAAGATAATTTTGGCCATATATTTCTTATTTAAGTGCTTTCATATACACGCTTTTCATTCACATGAGAATGATGATTACGGTTTTCCACTATTCATATTTAAATAATAGAAAATATGAATGATGCCACAGCTTTAATTTTCAGGTAAATGTTGTGGATCTTGCCTTATGTAATTCTGAGTGGGTTATTAGGATTGTCAGGCATGTTTGGCTGTTGTTTTCCTACTTAATTGAAAGCAGAGGTTTACCAAACTTTGTATGGGCGCATGACAAGGAACAGGTGGTAAACTAATGAAAAAAAAAAACAGAATAGACATACCAACTGGAACAACATTCTCGCCTTGTCACTCTGTATCAGAGAAGGGGGAATTATTCTACAGGGAAAAAAAGATAGGAGAAAAACAAATATATATTTCCCTCATACGTGGAAATAACACTCTAAAGGAAAGGAAATTAACAAATCCTATGGCAAAAGCAGAACACTATCCAAGCAACACTTTCAGTAACATTGCTGAGAATTTTCTTTATGTCTTGGCATAGAGCTTTAGCAATTAGTATCAGGCAATCCTGACTGCCAGTCACTAGGTGCTAGCAATTCAATAGCCCTTAAGAACTAAAAAGGAAAGCAGACTATTTCATAAAGATGTGAAAAAAAATGGACTTCACTTGTGCAGAGCTATTAGGAAACTGGAAGTGAATAAGTATTTAGGCCTATTAGTGCCTCTTCAAGAGTGCAAGCAATACTCTAAATTGGAGGCAAATGGGATTCGCTATAGGACTACAGTTTTTTTCTATCCACGTGATTATTAAAGAAAAATTAGGTGATGTATGACTGGAATCATTAGCCATCTCCATAAAGCTGACATAAACCTGGATTATGAATGTGGTAAAAATGTGAGTCAGAGATTAGCACCTCCTGATACAGACTAGTTCTTTAATTGAATTTTTTTTCCCTTGTGTGCTTCATTTCGCCCCTTCATACTCTTGCTATTTATTCCTTAGACTAAGTCACTAGAAAGTTTCATAGCAGTTTTCTTCATGTGTTTGTCAAGGAAACAATTCAGGTATTTTTATGAATTAATTATCTTGTTCTTCTCTCTTCTTTTTGGGCATATGCTGACCGTAGCTTTTGTAACTATGATTTTTGTCTTCTCTACTGTGGAACTAGGTCCTCTGCCAATTGCTAGTTTTAGTAGCTTTTGTGTCATTCTGTTTCAGATTTAAAATTATAAATAGAACTTAAAAGGGCTATATTCATGCATTAGGGATTGTTGATAGCAGCTGTGCACTAGACAGCTCTTATTGTATTCAGTACTGTATTCTAAAGCCATTTCACCACTTGCTAGTGAGCTAACCTTCAGGTTTCTCTGTGCAGACTTCCTGGAACCACAAGTTCAGATCCCTAAGGTCAGCTCAATCCTCCATTCTTCTGAGGCTGTCTTATGCAATTTGCTGTGGATGGGTCTTTGAAATAAGACCCTACCCACATAGGCTATGACTTTAAAAAATAAAAAGGGGAGGCTCCTAAATCTATCACCTAAACAAGTGACCTGACTTTCAAAAGTGTTGGGCACTAAGGAGCCACTAGTAAAGGTACTTTTGCAGCCTACACTAATTTTGCATTCTGTAGGGTCACTAAAACTCCCTAGTGTTAAGACAAAACTTCTGGGTTCCTAACATTTCAGCCAGGTTCACCTGGGACAAATTTCCACGCCTCGTCTCTCATGGTATTTTCCCAAGAGTAGAGTGTTGGCCCCGTGGCCCTAACCAAAATGTCTTCAGATTGTGATACTTATTCCCCTTTCTTACAGACTTTGAAGAAAAAGCTAGGAAGAGCTAACAATGCTGACATTTAAAATATCATCTGAATTAACCACCATTGAATTGAATAATGAGTTTCATATCTCTGAGCTATTGTCTCAAACTCTGCCAACTCCAGCAGGCACTGCCACGTTGATTTCACTAGTAGTTACATTTTAAAGGTTTACTTTATAGCCATTACAGAAACTTAAGAGCAGGCCCACCAAGGTACCTGTGTGCCACTGCCACTGAATACTTTGGAGCAGAGAGTTGAACCTGATCCTCCTACATCCCAGGTGAGTGCCCTCACCACTGGGTCCGAGAATCGGTCTTGCTCTGGCCCAGTGAATAGTTAGTTATACAAAGTGGAACAGCTCCCATATGAGACACTGAGATACCCACGCAGCATATCCTATGTGGGAGACCCAAGTGCAAGTTCCTGCTTCAAATCAGATAGTGCTAGAATTTGAACCCTGATCTCCCACATCTCAGGGGAGTACACCAATCACGGTGCTACTGGTATTTTCTGGAGCATCTCTCTCTTCCCCTCACCCACCCACCAAAAGGGGTTGATCTGGCTTAAGTGCCTAACTCTAGGAGAGGGTTCATGGATGAGGATCCTGAGTGTGTGTGTGTGGGGGGGCTATTTTTGGCCCATCCAGTGCCGGGTTTACAATGGTGTCAATGGCTCCATGGAGCCGGGCCCATGCTCAGAAGGGGCCCCAGCCTACTCTGCTTGCAGTGCACCCTGCGACCCCACCAGCCACTCCCCACCACTTGCTTCTCTTGGCTGCCCACCAGCCGGCCGAGGGCTCCTCTTGCCAGCAAGTTAAAGAAGTATGGATTGAATCAATAGACTGTAAGGTGGAAGCTGGTTAGATCATCAGGCTCCACGTGTGGTGATCAAGGGCTTGATGGCCAGTTGGCAGCCGGTCTCAAGCAGAGTGCCCAAGGGGTTGGTCCTGGGCAATGTTCCCACAAATTGTTTCCACTTATGTGCAGAATAAATTTTGTAATGTGCACCCATATGGAGGTGTGGGAGGGGGTGAATGCTCTGGCTGGGGGTGCAGGCTCAGGGGTTGGGGCTGGGGATGAGGGGTTTAGGGTGCAGGAGAGGACTCCCCCAGCCCTCTCCCCACAGCAACATCTGGGCTGTGAGGGAGAGGCGCCTCTCCCTGCCATGACAGCTCCAGGGTTGGGGTTGCAGGATAGGCGCCCCTTCCCTGGCTCCAGCAGGTTTGGGCCAAGGAAGGGGCACCCCAGCTGCATCTGGGGCCAGGCCACGCTGCCCTGGGCATGCCTGGGGCCAGGCTGGGCTGCTCTAGCCATGCCTGGGTCCACGCTGCCCTGGCTGTGACTAGGGCCAAACCACACTGCTCCAGCCATGCCTGGGTCTCAGCCGGGTTGGGCCACTCCTGGGTCTGCACCGCCCTGAGCCACGCCTAGGTCCAGGCTGGGTCGCTAGAGCCATGGCTGGGTCTGGGCTGGGCCACCCCAGCTATGGCAGGTTGGGGCTGGGGAAGAGTCACCCTTCCCATGGCAGATTGGGAGCCTGTTGGGGTTGGGGTTTCAGGAGGGCACCCCTCCCCCATCCGGTCTCCAGCCACAGCAGGTCCCCGGGCAGGTTGCCTGAGCACCTGCATGGTGCTAAATAGGCTACTGCATGGCTTACAGGGAAGTTAGTTACCGGGATAGTTTCATGCAACATTTTAATTAATGATCTGGAGGATGCCATGGAGCGTGGACTGCACCCTCAGCAAGTTTGCAGATGACACTACACTGGGGGGAGAGGTAGCTATGCTGGAGGGTAGGGATAGGGTCCAGAGTGACCTACACAAATTGGAGGACTGAGCCAAAAGTAATCTGATGAGGCTCAACAGGGACAAGTTCAGAGTCCTGCACTTAGGAAGGAAGAATCCCATGAACTGCTACAGGCTGGGGACCAACCGGCTAAGCAGCAGTTCTGCAGAAAAGGACCCGGGGATTACAGTGGATGAGAAACTGGATAGGAATCAGCAGTGTGCCCTTTTTGTCAAGAAGGCGAATAGCATATTGGACTGCATTAGTAGGAACATTGCCAGCAGATTGAGGGAAGTGATTATTCCCCTCTATTCAACACTGGTGAGGCAACATCTGGAGTATTGTGTCCAGTTCCCACCCCGCTCCCCTTGCACTACAGAAAGGATGTGGACAAACTAGAGAGAGTCCAACGGAGGACAACAAAAATGATTAGGGGGCGGGGTCATATGATTGATGAGGAGAGGCTGAGGGAACTGGGGTTATTTAGTCTGCAGAAGAGAAGAGTGAGGGGGGATTTGATAGCAGCCTTCTACTACCTGAAGTGGGGTTCCAAAGAGGATGGAGCTCGGCTGTTCTCAGTGGTAGCAGATGACAGACAAGGAGTAATGGTCTCAAGTTGCAGTGGGGGAGGTTTAGGTTGGATATTAGGGAAAACTATTTCACTAGGAGAGCGGTGAAGCAATGGAATGAGTTACTTAGGGAGGTGGTGGAACATCCTTCCTGAGAGGTTTTTAAGGTCAGGCTTGACAAAGTCCTGGCTGGGATGATTTAGTTGGTGCTGGTCCTGCATTGAGAAGGATGTTGACTAGATGACTTCCTGAGGTCTCTTCCAACTCTAATCTTCTATGATTCTCTCTGCTCCCTGGCCAGACCCTAGTGCCCCCTCTGGCGCAAGGCAGTCTCCGCTTCCCACCACCTGTGTGGCTTGACCCGTCTCCCTGGAGCTGAGCTGCCTGGGACTAGTGCAGAAGCCTGGCCAGCCTCAGCCAGTTGACAGGGGCAGTGTTGGGGGCTTGGCTGGCCCCTCCAGGCAAATGGGTCTTGAGGGAGGCTAGCTGGGGCAGGCCCTGGCCTGGCTGATCATGCCACTCTGGGGCAGAAGACGGAGTGATTCTCCACCTGGGACCAGCCCTGGCTGCAATGGCAACTCAGCCCGGGGGACACAGTTGCCTCCCAGCAGGGCCGATGAGTGTGGCCAAGAGGCAGGGCATAGGGGAGTGGGTCTCTGGGGAACTTGGGGTGCTGCTGGGCTGTGAGGGGATGGGGAAGATCTGTATGTTGGGGCACCAGGGAGTGGGGGTTCTGGGCACTTGTGATGGGGCTGTGTGCAGGGAGCACTGGACAGGGGTGGTAATGTGCAGGGCACCGTGCATTTGTGGCAGGGTTGGAGGAGCACTGGGCATAGGGAATTGGGGTGTGTGTGTTCTGGCCTGGGTGGGGGCATTTGTGTCATAGCATGGCTACCCCACGAGGGGAAGGGGCATGCTGTCTTTGCATTTTTCTCTGGTTAGCTTAAGTGACTCCCTGCTCAACTTGCTGGCTTCTGAATCTCTCTACTGTCAGTGGTAGATTAGCCACTGAGCCAATGGGGCCCATGCCCAGGGGCTCCAGCCAATTGGGTGCTCCCCCACCCTGACCTGCTCTGCCCAGTGCTCCTGCTGGGGAGTGGGGTCAGGGTGCAGTGGCTTGGCAGGTGCAAGGTAGGAAACCCCTACACCTCGACTATGCTCCCTGGCAGGAGTGTCGGGTGGGGAGGGGGCAAGAGTACAGGGGAAGGAATAGAATCCAACTTATTCAGTTGTAAATCTGCAGCACCAACGGTTAACAGGAATATAATAGAAAAACTATTAACAAAAAGGTCTGACAAATGGTCATTTACATAGTAATTCTTCACAAATAGAATCACATTTCAATACTTTTAATGAAAAACTTCCTAATGGTATATTTGAGTTTTCATTAATGAACAGACCTACATGCAACCATTTCTGCTGTAGTTGCAGTAACAGTCATTTTTACTATTCTTCTGTCCAAAAAAATTGGGGTACCTAAAACCATTTTGGTGCATCTTCTGAAACAGAACGAATCTCATAAGATTATACTTAGAGCAGCTGCACTGAGGTCTTGGACACGAAGCAAATTAATACTGTAAGTGAGAATATAGCTTGAAGTGAAGGCAGGAGTCCCAGTAACATCTGCAGGATTGTGTTCTTAATGAAGTGGGTGGAGTGCAAGATCTAATGTGACTTACTGTACAGAGGAAAACTTAATTGTGGAAAATAAATGTACGGAGATTCTAACTGAGCATGTAAGCAAGGTGCAGATGTTATGCTGGCGTTTAACACCTGGCTTGCAGTTTATGCTCTCACCTTTTCTGAAGGTTGAAATGGTATTTATGTGCTGTGGAGAACATCATCAAGTGGGGATTAAATAATACACTGAGATCAGTACAGACACTTAAAAGCTTTCATTTTAAAGCCTTATAAAATGGGGAATCCCATTGTTTCTCCCCCTATTGTGGCTAAAGAAAATCTAACCATGACCATTGTATTCAATCATTTAATTCAGAAACCTGAATTGCTGTCAGTAACCTAAAACACTCAAATCTTTAAACCTCCCTTAGTTGATCAATCTGTCCCCTAAAGCAATTTATACTACAGTAATTCCCATTGATGCCATTGAGAGAAGCACTAAACAATTACTGCCTGGCCTGCTGCTGAACTCCATCCACTAACTAGGTGCTCATGGTTCCAACAGAGATTTCTGTTTGTTTTAGGCCAAGGGCAGCTTTACAAGATAGATTTTCCTCCTCTTGGTACACCTGAGCCAAAAAAAGCCCCTCACAACTCAACACTGAGTACCAAGTATTGACCTGACCACTGACTCCAACTCAGAATCCTCTGGAGCAATGGTTCTAATACACTAATGTATTATTGCACCAATCCACCAAATCTTAGCTTCTGTGCTTTTCTTTGAATAGTCAAGGCTATTTAGAACAGGATTTGATATTCAACTGGCACCTTGAACATTACAGCATATGACTTAATACTAAACCACCCTTCCTGCACATACTCTACAGATTTCCCCCCCCGCCCCAGGCAAACATGTTCTGTTTTTTTATGCTAGCCATCTATTTTTAACATTGGATTCCCCCTTGTATTTCTGATCGTAGTCACTGTAATACTGTGAAGACTCATATTTTTCACAGTGAGTCACTATTTGCACAATTGCAGCTACATACATAACACTGAAGGCTCATGCATAAATTCCATGAACTGGTGGAAGTTAATACTTCCAGAATCAGGCTTCATAAAATATTGTAACACCCAGTGAGAGATGTTTTGATACCAGTTAAAAGAGTTTTACAAGTAATATTTGTTACATTAAAAAAAAATCAATCCCCTCCCTGTATGAATTAGTATAAATAGGAATCAGGAAATAGAATAGTACAATAAAGGTACATTACTGTCATAGGAGGTTATATATACACCAATTTCCATCTGTACCATACATAATGCTCAGTAAATTTGATAATACTATTATAATCAAAACAGTATTTTCTCATTCTAAAATATTGGTATGTATTGCCCAAAATGCTGAAGGAAGTAGTAACACTGCAATGCTTATTCCTCAATATAGGGTGTGCTTTTAACTATCCTGTAAACATTTGTTTTGGACAGTAACTTTGTTTAAAGATATTGGTCCAAGAGCATTACATTATTTAAGAAAAAAATTGAATTCCAGTAATCTCCAAATGGCTTCTCAGTTTAAGTTTAAATGAAAATAATTAAAGTGGAACTTTTAACTAGGATTTTGTTTATTTTTTGGCAAGGGCACAAGAGGAGGTGTTTGTGAAACTGCAAGCACATATTTCAAGGTGAAAGTTTTACTTATTCTTAAACTGTAATTATCTGATTTACAAAGTCTATTTGGATTCTAAATTTCTGGAATTTATGAATTCCACTACTACAGAACAAATGTTACAAACCAAACAAACTCTTTATAGGATCCTAAGAAGTCATGTGCTTATGTACTCTGTTGGCTGATTGCAACAGGTAAACACGAACACACAAGTCTTAAAGTTGTATTGACATCACTGATTTTGCTGATTCACAAACAAAGACGTCTCAGCACGATGCAAGCCAATGCTTTTGTTGCTAAGCCAAAAACAGCAATGTTAATTTAATCTCTATTCAAACTGAAGTTCTGGAGGCTGCAGTGGGCAAAACGGGTGCCAGTCTATTTTGCTGCTTGCCAACAAAAAGAGAAAAAAACACTTTTGCATATCCACTGAAGGCACAAGGAGAAAAAAGCTACTGCACAAACCAGAAAATCTGATAAAAGTGGTCATCATCCTAAAGAGGGTATTATGATTACAATGATGAGAAGTTTAAGTTATTACCAAGCACTTGATCATAAACCTTTTCGTAAGCAATTTGGTTACAGTAATCAAAAGATGAACACTTTAGAGATTAAAGAACGATTACTTGTGGCACCTTAGAGACTAACAAATTTATTTGGGCATAAGCTTTCATGGGCTAAAAACCACTTCATCAGATGCATGGAGTGGAAAATGCAGTACATACAGAGAACATGAAAAGATGGAGGATTTGTTAGTCCTCCAGTTGCCCTCAAATGTACATACGACTCCAAGTTAGGCAAAAACTGATACCAAGCAAGTAATTCAGACATGCACTTTTTACTCCCTAAGGACTCGAACTGTGTGAGGTGGTCACCATTCTCAAGTCCCACTGAGCTTAGAAAGACTGGCAGGTATTCAGGATCACCCAGGAGTCACTCAGAATTCATTCCTGAAATGTACTAAGTCAGCAGAACCAATTGCTAAGAAAAGTGCCAAGTTTCAGAGGAGTGTCCTGGGAATTGTAGCAAAGACCAGGCAGACAAGCAAGTGCAGAGACTGGCAAGTCATATTTTATTAAATAAATGGAGGCTCAGTGCTTTAATGGAGAGGTTCTTCATACATTTTTCTTGCTAGTGAATTTTGCTCAGGGCAGGATATGGCCCTTTGAAAGTAGATAGTTCCATTATTATAAAATAGTAATGTGAAGGGCATGTATTGTAAAACAATGTATCTACTTATTTCTGTTTCAAAAGAGCCTAAGGACCCCAAACAAGCTTCAGTGTATTAGCAGCTGTACAAACACACACTATAAAGACCTTCCGGGCCCCAGAAAGCTCAAAACTTGGGATGACATATGCATATACACAATAGTTAAGCCAATACTATTTGCCATGCACTTACTGTTAGACAGTATATATAGCATCTGCTTGATCGACCAGACGGTTCCATAGCAAATTATTTTGAATTCTAAAGATTTCATTAGGCTTTTGAACATTTGTTTGTATGTGTTTAATTTTAAAGAAACAAGACCTGTAAGTCCTGATGCACTGATCAAAGCTAAGAAATCACTAGCTCAGTCTGACAGACTCAAATGTTATTTCATTTCACTTCCCTGCTTTTTTACTTCCAAATATGGTTTAATAGACAAAATATCAGCTTTAGTTTTCTTCTGCTGCTCACCCCCATGTGCAGAATTATTGATCAGGTTGTGCTTCAAATTGCGAACTTGCGCTGTTACACATGTACCTAAGCACACAATGATGATGCTCATGCTACTCTATATCTGTCAAGTCCCACATTTCATTGGACCCACTAGATATAAGTGAGACCCCTGTGACCAGACTTATACCTGGCAGAATGGGTGGAGGAGACAAGCCTCAAATGGGACAGGCGGGAGCTATTTCAAAGGAAATGGAAACAAGTGAACTCAAGAAGATATAAAGAAATAGTGGAGGGGAAAAAAAAAAGTCAATATGACATGACACAAATGCTGCCTGGAAAATAATTTGGTACAAGAAGCGGATCTGGCAGGAAAGATTCAAGTCACTTGAAATAAAATAAATCATCATCTAGGAGAAAAAACCATATTTCTCGGAAAGCCAGTTAATTAAGAGAATTTAATTAAGAACAGAACAAAATTAACAATTATATTTGTTTCAACTGATATTTTTAAAATGTGAGTTTTTAATAAAAATTTTTGCTCAGCAACAAGAAAAAAGCTCTCAAGTGGAAACAATAGCTAGTCAGTTCATACAACCATTAGAGGGAATACTTCTGCCTATTATGCAGAGCAGTTTTGCTTTTGGGCCATGGTCCAGATCAACTACAGATTCTATAATTCTATAAAAATCAGGGACAGAAAACTTTGATAATTTTTTTCCTAATGCACACTAGATCAGTGAAAGGTATCGCTAATCTTAAGTCCACTTGAAATTGTTACTATTCTTTTTCAAAAGGGACGTTGTTAAGGACTCACTGAAATACAGGCACATTGCTTTAAAGATGTAATAGATTTGTAGGTCTGCTTTCATCTTGCATTAGAAAACTAGTTAGATGGCAGAAGCCTATTACTTATATAGTCCATGTCCATACCAAAGCAGGAGTCTTTCTTTCAATATGATCTTCAGTGCTTTAGCTGTTCTAATTTTAAATGCATCATGTGACCCACAATCTCATAGAAAGGTGGACCAAAATAATCTTTTGATTTAAATTGGATTTTTTTTGTTGTTTAAATTTTAATGTTGTTTAAAAAATAAGCCTGTTTAAAATGAAATCTGAATTTAATACAAAAATATGTTAGAGCCAAAATTTACCATAATTTAGCTGTAAACGTGAAACATGTTTTGAGAAGAGAAGTTTATGGAGCCAAAACATTTAAGGTTGTTTTGTTTAATAAAAATAAATGTTATAGCTATTTGTGTTTAATTAAATTTCAGTTATCATTCTAATTCAGCTCGACACAAATCATGACCAAAAGTTAATTGTCTTGTACAAAAGCAATATATCATTCATCATTTTCTGATGTACTAAAAATGTACAGTTAATAAGAAACTGAAAATATTAAACTATATAATTGCTTAAATAAATGTACATCATTATACTGTGCTTGCATGTAGAAAAAAAGATGCACCAAATTAAGTCTAAAGGCTCCACTAATTTGTAAATCAATGTTTTAATGGTTATACCAGGGATCAGCAACCTTGGCATGCGGCACCGCAGGGTAAGCACCCTTAGTGGGCCCTGCCGGTTTGTTTACTTGCCAGTTCACCGACCGCGGCTCCCACTGGCCGAGGTTCACTGCTCCAATCCAGTGGGGACTGCAGGAAGCGGCATGGTGCTGGCCACCGCTTCCCACAGCCCCCCATTGGACCGGGACGGCAAACCGTGGCCAGTGGGAGTCGTTATCAGCAAACCGGCAAATAAACTGGCAGGGCCTGCTAAGGGGGCTTACCCTGCAGTGCCACGTGCCAAGGTCGCGGATCTCTAGGTTATACCAACCAATAAAAATGCACCTCTTTAGAAAACAAATAGAAATGGAAAAATTATTAAAATCAGTTATTTAAATTGAAGCTTTTGACTTGGTGATTTAAATCATGATTTTTAATCACATTGATTTAAGTTAATCCACACAGTCTCCGACACATCCTGCATCTGTGACTGGCAGGAAGCAAGACTAGATGGCCTAACCTTCAAGCTGGCCTTAGTATTTTTTGGGGTCGGCTTGCAAAACAGTTTCACACTCTTCCTCGTCATCAGACTCCTATTAACCATGATCACTGCGCTACACAGAGGACTAATCTAAGGTTTTTGAGGAAGATTAGCAAAATGGGGCTGTGTTCTAATTAACTGACACATTTTAACACAAAAAGTGAGTGTGTGTAGGAAAGAATGGGAAAACAAGACACCCCACAGCCTCTAGTTACAGAAGGGGAGACCAGCTGTGGAGGGTTGTGGTTAGTTGCCAATATTAAAGAAAAACACAAAACAACAAAATAAAACCCCAAGAGTTCCCCCAGGAAAAAACTGTCCAAGTAAGATGGATACCTAAGGGCCATTAGGCACTCTGTATTCTGCTGAATGTTATCACATTACATGCTACCAACAGAAATTGTCCCAACCCTCTTTCCTTGGCTAGTATTTTATAGAGAAACTAAGGCATAACAATTAAATCAGTTAACAGTGGTCACAAAAGGGATACTATAGTCAGCGTTGAATTAGAAAAAAGGAATCTCCTGTTCTTAATCTTCTCGGGTGATGTCTCAGGGAATTCTGTTGCTCCTCCTTGCGGGAAGAGGTCACAGGTCACACTGACTACTCAGAAGAGTTAATTTGGTTGCAGGCAGCTGACTCAGAGGGGGTGAGGGGAACCCTACAGCAGCACTAGTATCATGAATTAACTTTGGATGCCACTGCCCCATATATTCATAAACTGATCTTGAGTCCTCACAAAGGGAGTTGTGGCACTGACTTTCCCAAAGACCAGCAGTGCAGTGAGGCATAAACACATAATGATCTTAAGGAAAGCAATCTTTCTTAAAGCTGTCTTAACATGGAAAAGGTTAACCTTAAAAAAAATCACCTTAAAAAAAAAAATCAAGCTGATTCTTCTTTACACTTCTACATCCCTCAAATACAGAGATAAAGAAAGGAGCATTTTGGCGTAATCTTCAAGTCATTTTATCCCAACCAGCAGTTTTGAAACGCCATCTATGCTGCAAATCCCAATATTTCAAAAGAAAGGAATCCAGCACATGGCAAGCCTTCCAGTTTTACTTTCTAGAGCCACTTCAAGTGACAGCGGTATACAGTATCGCCATTATCAAGTCAATAAATAAATAAATAAAGCCTATATTATAATACAGACAAATGTTTCCATTTTAAAAAAATAAGTTCCGGAAGTCCAGCCCTATTGAACAAACCTGTAATAAACCATTTTTTTTTTTTTAAAAAAAGAAGTCAGTGAAGAACCAGCTTCAATGCTTCCAAAGAGTCAAAACAGATTGAGGGAAAAAAATATACTAGAAATTAGATTTATTGTAAAATGTACCAATTTGCTTTTTAAATAAATAGTCTTAGATCTTTAATAATGAAGCTAGATAACTGACTATTTGATCCAGTGTTATGCAGCTATACAGAGCAACATATAGCAATTGCACAATATATCAACAAGATTTCCGGTAGAAAGGAATATATAAAAAGTTCTATCACAGAAGTCCTTAGAGATTAATTTTTGGTGTTGGATTCTAGCAAATCTTTTGCTTCATTTATTTTTGTTGCTAAGTAGGGAGATCCACCTGAAAAAAGGGAGAAAAAATAGATTTATATCAGTATGAAATACAAAACCATTTAACTTAGAGCATCCCTTAAATTATTGCTGATGTGGTTTATTAGTTTCCTCCCTCTCCAAAAAAAAGAAATTGTTCATAAGCTTACGTGAAAATGTCAGAGATAAATTAAACTAGTGGATAAACTGAACAAACATGCAATAAAATCTTAATCAGTGCTGCTCTGCGTTATTTTTCACAATCTCCTGTCAAAGTGAAGTCCTCTTTCTAAAGCCTAAAATTATTCTCTGAAATCATCCTATATTGGCATTTACCTGCAAGATTTAGACTGAATGCATTGTTCCTGCACCTGTTAAGCAAGGTCAGCTATCCTGAATAGTTCATAGCTGCTCCCTAAAGCTAGGATTCCCCCGCCCCCACTCCTCCAGGAAATCATCAAAGGCAAAATATTATAAGTAAATTTTTGATACAGAATCATCAAGAACATACACCAAGCCTATTCCATTCTAGATTCAGAGACACAGAAATACCAGCCAAAAAATGTCACATTAAAACTATTTAAATACGGTACGCCTTCTAACTTCTGGTCCTGAACAGTGTCACTGCTTTATGCTCCATCTAACAATCTGATTACAGTTCAGTGGTCTTTGTGTTTGTTTTTCTTTCTACTCTCCCCTTGAGTGCCAACCATCTGCCTAGTCATCAAAAACAACATTATAAGGTTTGTATCAGTACCTCATCACTCACTACACTACACCTCTATCTTTGTATGCTGAAATGAGGTTTAAACATCACTGTGTCCTGAAAAACCTTTTCCTAAGCATTCTTATGAATGAAAAATTATGAATAAATGAAAGATGTAATGTACAGAAAGGACAAGTATCAGTTCTAGATGCCTGTTAACAGAAGGAGGTGGGGCTTCCATGTCTGGAGGACTTCACTGTGACTTTTAGGTCAGGAGTCTAAACCACTACAAACTCATTCCCTGCTGGTTTCACTGGGAGTCTCCCAGAATCATGCCTATCTCCCAGAGGCTACTGAAGCCAAATCGGAAGATTTTAGGCGCTGAAAGTCTGGTGGCGGCAGCAGGGCTAAAACAGGATCCCTACCTGCTCTGGCTATGCGCTGCTCCCTAAAGCAGCTGATGTGTCTCTGTGGCCCCCTTAGCCCTGCTGCACCGATGACCAGGAGCCACCCAAGCTAAGTGCCTCCCGTCCAGAGCCTGCACCCTGCACTGCCTCCTGCACCCCAACCCCCTAACGCAGCCCAGAGCTCTCTCCTGCACCCTAACTCCCTTCCAGAGCCCACATCCCTCACCTCCTCCTTCACCCCAGCCACCAGGCTCAACCCAGAGCCCCCTCCCACACTCTGAACCCCCTCAGTCCCACCCCCCTGGAGCCCATATCCCCTCCCACATCCCAACCTGCTGCCCCAGCCCAGGGAAAGTGAGTGAGGGTGCGGGAGAGCAATCAACGTGCGGAGCAGGGATGGAGTGAGTGGGGTGAGGCATTGGAGAAGGGGCAGCGCAAGGCAAGGGCATTTGGGTCTGTGTGTTTAGACAGTTGACAACCCTATTCCCAGCTCTAATACAGAAACAACTGAGTGAAGTCCATATTTTTAAAGTGTGTCGTATGCTGTGTGTATGTTTGGGGTGGGGGACAGAGGGACACAGGGGGAGAATGTCTACCAATACATATGTACATTTTTTTCTGATAACGGGAGTTTTAGTAAGGAGTGGGGATTACTGAATTGAATGTAGCTGGTCTATTCCCCTACAAGAGCGAAGGCATGAAAAATAAAATAACTGCAAAAGGCAATACAAGCTAGAGAAATTCACTATGCACTGTTTAAATTCCAAAAGTGAATTAACTCAAAATAAAGTCAAATTTGCTAGAAATGTTTTTTGTTGCATTTACATCAGTAAGTGCACAACCTATTTCATTGCCTTTCAATGAGAAAGAAACTTGTATCATGCAAGTCAATTACTTGTAATTTTAGTTTGGATCCTCAGTGCAACAATTTGTGTGTCTTTCATTGTGCATATTATTTCTCTAAAAACATCTGATTTTGATTGACTTATTTAAAATTGTGTCTTCAGATCCCTTAGTTCTCTCATAACTAGCCTATAACACTGTAGTTTTAATCAGTTTCCATTGTTGTCCTTTCCCCAGTAACTCCAATTATGTGCTACATTTGTGCATTATCTTAAGCTTCAATCCTGCCACTGGAGCCATATGGGCAGAACCCTAACAAAGTCAAAGGAGCTCTATGTGGATATATGGGCCTGCCTGTGCAGACGCAGGATTAGGACCTATGGCCCCAATTCTGCAATTGGTAGCGCACAGGTGGGCTACTGTGTATACACAATGCCTGCTGAAGTCTACAGAGCTCCAGACAAGTGCAACTGTCGGCTCAGATGCGAACTGTGGGAGTGGGTGATTTTAGTGTATAATATCTTCAGAACAGCGATTGTCTTAATATGTTGGCAGAGCACTCAGCCCAAAAGAACCAAGATCCAGATGGGGATCTCTGGGTGCCATTGCAATATAAATGATAATGTTTGTTAATCAAAACTTTTAACATACTATAGTGTATGCTAAACTGTACTTAGGACCACCATAATATATTACAAATACAACAGAGAATTCCTTTCCTATTTTTAGTATACTCATTTTACAGAAAAACAAATTGAAAAGCAGAATGACCGATAACATCTAAGCAGGATTATTTAGCCATTAGCAATCTACGGAGAGAAGGCAGCTGAAAGAAAAGTGCTTACTCAACACCTAATATTGCTGGTGGTCAGTTATCCTTTTTTTATGATTGTTAGGAAAAAAATCCTATGAATCTGTCAACAAGAAAAAAAACTTCACTTCCCCCTCGACTTTTGAAACACAGTGCAATTCTACCATCTGGTATTGAAAAGTAGAAACAGAAATGAACATATGGACACTCTTTCTCAAGCAGCTGTAGTGTAGTTAAAGTTATAATAATAAGCCTTTCTGTAAGATAAATTTACACTAAAAACCTGGCCAATTAAAGCAACTTTGCCCAGCTTTACAGTTTTCCAGGATGGGTTTAAGAAATCCAGAATCAGATATATTTAGTGATTATAGCACATGTCCCTCAGAGATTTGTGTGCTCGTATATTTATGGGTGGAAAAAACCCAGTTCAAGCATGTTTGTGTAACGTAAGTGGGAACTTCATGGCTAGTGTTTTCCTTTCTTCAAAGCTCCTGGAACACTAACAGCTAGTGAAGTGCTGATCTAGAAAATGAGCTCAGAAAGCAGCAGAGTAACTAGTGCTACTATGGCACATGGAGCTTGGATAGCGGTTTGCTTTATTAATTAAAGAAAACAACAACATATAAAAGCTTAAGTCTCACTACTAAATATACAGCAGATAATTTCTTGAATTACATAAATGGTTAGATACAATCAGTTTAAGTAAACTGAAAGGAGGGTGGTAAGAGCATATTATAAGCAATATGAATGAAAACAGTGTACCTTTATCAGGGTGATTCAAAATCATAATTCTCCTATGAGCTGTTCTAATCTTGGCCTTGTCAGCAGATGAACTGTAGAAATAAATTAAAGTGCTTACCATAGTGTCAAATTCAGATTGTAAATTATCAGTTTGCACTGGCTTCAGACAATTTAAAACTAGAGGTTTTCACCATCTTGTGGACAAAACACACAATTGCACCTTTCGGGATGTAATATTTTAATGTCTTAAAATATTTAAGGAAGTACACCTCTTTCGTAAAAAAAAAGTCAGTACAGTGCAGGAATACTGACTGCTTTTGTCTGTTTCTAAACTCAACATTTCCTGCCACATACACTACAGAGACTGTAGCAGCACATATATGTGAGCATAGCTATGCCAGAAGGGGGTTTGTTAGCATAGGAACATCATCTCCCCAAACGGCACTAGCTAGATCAATGAAAGCCCTCTTCCCTCACACCCTGATCAATGTAGCTATGCTTATATAACTTTTCATTACAGACACTGCCTTACACAGATTTAACTGGCTTTTCCACCAGTGAACAGGGAAAAATTATCTTTTCCCTGGAAAACTATTATTTACAATCAATGACAAAATATATAATATTTGTTGTAACTATGAATCTATACAGAGTATTATTAAAATAATTCCTCATTCTGGTGAGATCAGAAAACTCTGCATTTTTTGTTTTTCCAAAGCTGTTCAATGTGTTACACTCAGGGATATGTCAATTTACAAATGCTACATAAAGCTGCTCCTTTCAGTGACAGGAAGATAAAATATGTACTTCAACTAAATTAAGTGTGTACCTTATCCGCAAATAGGCACTTATGGAAGCATTGTGCCAGTACAGTAGCAGAGTTCCTTCTGGTATGCAGATAAACATTTCTGTTTGAAGCTGTATGGTTTAGTTTTTTTAAATTAATTGACACGGAAAACGTAGCCACCATTTGCAGCAGCATTTACCACTTCAAAAGAAGCCAAAGGAAGGCGTCTTTTTGTCACTCCACTAAGGAATGCTATGGGGTAATACTGTTTCATCATAGAGGGTGAATGCATACTGCCCCTGCCTTTTCTTCTTAGCCTAAGGCTCCAAGAGTGGAGGCTAATACATACTTCCACCCCAACTGCCCCCTTTCTAGCCGAAGACTCCAACTACCTAACTCCACTCTCTGTGCAGGAATGCCCAGTCTCAGCCTAACTATATTATTGTGGAGGGGACTCCTCTAAATATTGTAATTGTTACTCTTCAATCACGGGAAAAATCAAAGCAAATGTATGTTGGAGAAGTGGCGCACAGAACTGCACTAGAGAAGAAAAAGCGATGGGAATAAAAATTAGGTGGTCAGAGGCCATGAAAATTACATAATAATTGTGAAATAAGATGATTTATATTTCAAATAATTTTTATATCAATCTGTTAAAAATCGCAGTTTCCATTATTTCAATCTATAAAGCTGTTAATAAACTAGTGGATTGAGCACACAGTTAAAACCAAGTTTAGCTGAGTTCTGTTCCCAATTCTGCAACTCACTGTGTAACCTGGGACAAGAAACTATCTATATACTTGTTATCCCACAGGCGTAGTTCTCATAGGGACAATGATGTTTGCCCACCTTTGCAGGGATTTCAGACCTACATTGCTAAAGGGCAAAGGGCAAAGTACTATTAGAATCCAAAAATGAGTATTAATGTGTTGTTAAGATTAGAACGCTTAAGAGTCAGGTTATGGCAAAACTGCAGTAAAGTAGTGCAGTTCTGCTCTGAAAAATGACAGATAAAATGGCATGTAACATCAAGTATGCTTAGTTTACCAGATCTCACTAATTCTGCAAACTCAACCCCACTTCTTAAACATCACCAATAATAAAGATTCTGCACTACAGTTACACTGCCAAGCCTCAGTTTCATTACTGCAACCTTACTCATGATCTTCAGGAAGGTTACACAAAGGTAACTGATTGGTCTAATACATTTGGTCAGCCATATGTCTCTGGATATACATAGGAACAGATCTGTGGAGTAATGTGATGCTATTTTCCAGTCATTTTTCAGAGTACAGTGGGACCCCGGAATACCGTGCTCCGCTATAGCGCAAATCTTGTTTGCAGCAGGCTTTTTCTATTTGGCAGGGGGAACACCTTTAGACTAGAGAGGTGCCTTTTATTTGTCCAATTTCCCTCCTCAGGGGCACCACTCCTGATGTCGGCGGCAGCCGCTGCTTCGATGCAGCAGAACCCTGCAATACCGTGATCCCGCCATTATCGCGATCAGGCTTTTTTGGATCTCTATCATCACGGTATTGTGGAGTCCCACTGTATAATCACACTTGAAGGTTGAATACACAATCTCAACTTTGCCCCATGTGTATGCATTGGTTATACAATCTACTGTTCAACTACTAAAATTAAGTATCTTACCATTTTTCGACAATCTTAGATTCTATTGTATATTTTTGCTATCTTTTTATTTCATACTTATTTTTATTGATTTATACACTATAATTTTTCCAGCTAATCTATCAATACTTTTGTCACCGCTTAAATATAATATATTGAAACAATATTAAGATTTCCTTTGGAGAAAAAAATCTTTATTTTATCTTGTAGGCTGTCTTGCAGAGAAAACAGTATGTGTATTTTGAGTTTCTCTCATGTAGAACCAGCTAACTTACAATTCTCATTGGACTTGTTCTGTAAATCTGGAAAGTTCAGGATGTTTGCTTAATATGGGGGAAGTTGGTAGCATCTCCTATAGCATTGGTTCTCAAAGTGGGGGTCACGACCCAGTTATGTGGGAGTTGCAAGCCCCTGCGGCTGGCCCGGACCCCTGCCGCGGACTACCAGCCCCGATGCCGACCACGGCCGTGGCGGGCTGCTGGAGGCGCCCCGATCCCTGGCACCTGCCGCAGCAGGCTGCCGGAGGCGCCCTGAGCTCCGGCCCCTACTGCGGCGGGCTGCCGGCGACACTCCGAGCCCTGGCCCCAGCAGGCTGACAGCACCCACCCGAGCCCGGCCCCTGCCCAGGGGGCTTCTGGCACCCCCTGAGCTCAGCCCCTGAGCTCAGCCCCACCAATACAAAAAGTTTGAGAACCACGGTCCTATAGGTTCCTTAACATTTTCCATTATAAAAGGTTCTTGTGAACTTCTCTTTGAAAAGCTCTCAACTCCATTGTTTGCAGCAGGCTTTTTCTATTTGGCAGGGGGAACACCTTTGGACTGGAGAGGTGCCTTTTATTTGTCCAATTTCCCTCCTCATGGGCATCACGTAGAGACAAGAGTTCCCTCAACTCCTAAGGTGATGAGGAGAGAACCAGGCCAGGCTTTCCCGAACCAACCTCTGGCCCCAGCAACCTATTCTTCTCTCCACATGGAGAGAGGCTTCCCCAACTTAAGGTAGTGACGACGGGGAAGGAAATAAAGTGTATCTATGAATGTGAGTCAGTTCATAACTCTGTTGCTCATAACTCAGATTCTATTGTACTGTCTCCAGCATATACAAAAGCAGCACCCAAAGTACTACAAGATACTACATGTGTAGACTATCTAAGGCCATGGAAAGTGACATTTGAGATGCAATCACATATTTAACACTTTCAAAATACTTATACACAACAATGTATGTAATAAGCATCACCCACAAGAAGTGAGTTAGTTTTAAAGTCCTAAACTCTCAAAGAACCATCAAAATATCTACATACAAAAATTAAGTAGGGACTGATCTTATTACTGTAAACTCGTATTTCTTTATGTGTATCATAGTATCACTGGGGCACATGGACCAGCATTCATGTCAGTGCCCAGCCTGAGCTGGGGAAGCTAATGATCCAACCAGCAGACCAAAATCAGCGATGAATCCTGGTCACCTGAGGCATGCTGTGCATACACTAAAGATGAAGGTCATATAACTTCTAAGTTCAACTACATTCTGAGGCAGGGACCATTTCTCTAGAGCACTAGTACGTGTTAGCCATTACATAAATAATAAAAAGAGGAGGCACTGATAAGGGTGTGCATCTAGCTATAGCTTTTGCATTTCCTAACTTCTGAGCAAATTACATTAATTTGTTTGCGTACGTTAACCTCCTTTTAAAAAATAATCCAGAGTTTTCCTGTAGTGGGAAAAAGACTGATGGGCCAGACGTACAAAGTCTGGTTGTACTGGCGCTCTCTTTACTTCCTGGTCCACCTGAGCAATCTCCTCTTGTGGCACTATATTGAAACACAGAGTCAGTGAAATCTATCTACCCAGAATTTTTAAATTTGAAAACTGTCTAGGCAGACATTAGCTATGCTGCTAAATAATTAAAGGCCCAATCCTACAAATATGCATGAGGAACTTTATTTACATATGTAGTCTCATTCAAATGTGGTGTTTGCAGGATTGGGCCACAGATACTAAAAACTATCATAGCTGCAGATGAGAGCACAAGTTATGAACTACTGAAAATAAAGGTTTATGATTTAAGTCTTGTTACCTTAGCTACAGCAGATGTTACTTCAGCTAACACTGAGCCTGCCATAATAATACTTCACTTATAATGCCTTCCCCATAAATCTCAAAATTGAATTAAGCCCCAGAACCATTGTGAGCTAAGGATTTCCTTTTTAGAGATGACAAAGATGAGGGACAGAGATTAAAATAACTTGCTAAAAGTCACAGGAATTTTATGGCACAGAATAGGGAATCACAAAACCATTTTTCTTCTCTTATGGAGTCACCAGTTACTGCTCCATAGTTATTGCTGAGTTTTATTTTGCATTTAAAGCACAGATTAATTTTCTGTTTTATGTACACAGCCTCCACAAAATTGTTTTTTATTTTGGGGGCACAGAATGGATTTTCTGAGAATTTACAAGTCTGGTAATTAGTGAGAGTTAAAAAAATTAATTAAAACTAGCCTCTAAGAAATTTAGCATCTGTCAGTGTTTGTCCCAAATGAACTTAGTAATGGAGCAACAGACTTTTCAGATTATGCATAGAGTTAATTTTTGTTGAAATCTTGTGCATAAATTATGTTAGAAGAAATTAGGTTGTATTTAAGCTATATTAATAATGAGTGTTGTATCTAATTGTTACATTTATAAAAACCACACACAAGGTCCAGTTAACAGCTCAGTTAACTTGTAAGTGGAGCTTTGTGACAAAGATAACAACAAATCACAACCATTTCCCTACAGCTAATTTGTATGCATCATTTTGATTAGTTATAATGAGTCGGTGCTATGAGGAAAACTGGACACATTCAAAATAAGGCAAATTATTGTCAAATTATTATAAAAATTAATCACGATTAATCATAAAAATGAATTGTATAATTACTAGCACTGTTAAACAGAATATCATTTATTCAAGTACTTTTGGATATTTTCTACATTTTCAAATATATTGATTAATAACATAAGAATGGCCCTACTGGGTCACATCAAAGATCCATCTAGCCCAGTATCCTGTCTTCTGACAGTGGACAGTGCCAGGTGCCCCAAAGGGAATGATCATCAAATGATCCATCCCCTGTCCTCATTCCCAGCTTCTGTCAAACCAAGTCTAGGTACACCATCCCTGCCTGACCTGGCTAATAGCTATTGATGGACCTATCCATGATTTTTTCTAGTTCTTTTTTGAACCCTGTTATGGTCTTGGCCTTCACAACATCCTCTGGCAAGGAGTTACACAGGTTGACTGTGCGCTGTTTGAAGAAATACTTCCTTTTGTTTGTTTCAAACCTGATGCCTATTAATTTCATTTAGTGATCCCTAATTCTTGTGTTATGAGAAGTAGTAAACAAGACTTCCTTATCTACTTTCTCTACATCAGTCATGATTTTATAGACCTCAATCATATATCCTCTTAGCCATCTCTTTTCCAAGTTGCAAAGTCCCCTAATAATTTTTGTTGCCCTCTTCTGAATCTTTTCCAGTTCCAATGTATCAATTACAACACAGACTACAAAGTGGACAGTACTCACTTTATATTGTTATTACAAATATTTGTACTGTGAAAAACAAAAACAGTATTTTTCAATTCACCTAATACAAGTACTGTAGTGCAAACTCTATCATAAAAGTTGAACTTACAAATGTAGAATTATGTACAAAAAATAACAATTCAAAAGTAAAACAATGTAAAATTTTAGAGCCTACAAGTCACTCAGTCCTACTTCTTGTTCAGCCAATTGCTCAGTTTGTTTACATTTACAGAAGATAATGCTACCCACTTCTTGTTTACAATATCATCTGAAAGTGAGAACAGGCATTCATATTGCACTGTCTAGCTGGCATCGCAAGATATTTATGTGCCAGATGCACTACAGATTCATGTCACTCCTGAGGGCATTCTGCGCCAAAAAAATTAAAAGTTCTCTGCACAGTATTTTAAAATTCTGCATGTTTTATTTGTCAATAAATAAATGCAGAGGCTCCAGCATGGCAGTGGGGAGCACAGGCCACCACCTGCACAAATGTGGGAGAGCACCCTGCAGCCCCTCCACCCGCAGGACATTGACTCAATGACTGCTCTTGCAACTTCCCTTTGCTTCCCTGTCAGAAAGTCATTTTTCTGTGGGATAGCAAAGAAATCTGCAGGAGACATGAACTGGCACAGAATTCCCCCAGGAGTAGTATGTCCCTTCCTGCTTCAACCACCATTCCCCAGAGGACATGTGGCTAATGGGTTCTGCTCGATAACCGTCCAAAGCAGTGCGGACCAACATATGTTCATTTTCATCATCTGAGTCACATGCCATCAGCAGAAAGTTGATTTTCTTTTTTTGGTGGTTCAGGTTCTGTAGTTTCTGCATTGGAGAGTTGCTCTTTTAAGACCTCTGCAAGCATGCTCCACACCTCATCCCTCTCAGATTTCAGAATGTAGGCTCCAAAGTTTTACATTGTTTTGTTTTTGAATGTGGTTATGTAACAAAAATATCTACATTTCTAAGTTGCACTTTCACCATAAAGAGACTGCACTACAGTACCTGTGCGAGGTGAATTGAAAAATACTATTCCTTTCTTTTGTTTGCCATTTTTACAGTGCAAATATTTGTAATAAAAATAATATAAAGTGAGCACTGTCTGCTTTGCATACTGTATTGTAAATGAACACAATATATTTTAAAATACAGAAAAACATCAAAAATCTGTAATAAATTTCAAATGGTATTCTATTGTTTAACACTTCAATCAAAATTGTGATTAATTGCAATTAATTTTTTTGTTTTAGTTAATCGCTTGAGTTAACTGCAATTCATTAACAGCCCTAATTCAAAATTCTTGTTGGCAGATTAAGGAGAAGTGACAATCGGGGCAAGTAAAAGTTCCATGACTGCATACTGGCTGGGGCATCAGTACTTTAAAAGGCTCCCATGGGACAGCATTCTTGATTTTTCTCCAATGTACACTAAGAGAGTACTGACTGGGGAAACTGAAGAAGAGCTAAGGGATGCCTTTAAAGTGCATGGACATTGGAATTATGGGGCTGGGATCTCCCATCCCTCCTTTACATAGCACCTGTTCTCTAACACAGACCTCTGAAACAATAATTCAGCTGCAAATTAAGGTCCTGAATCTCACATTGACTGCAATGAACTGTTCTGTCAAAGCAAACCAACTTTAAAGCCACCTAAATGGACCAGTAAGCGCAAACTGTAATGGACTACTCTGGTGGACCAGTCAATCTGCCCATAAGTTTAATTTTAATAAGTGATATAAGGTTGTGAATGCATATCTTTAAGTCATCCAAAATACCAAATGGTACCATTCTCTTTGGGTTTCTTGTTTAGTGTGCATGTATGAAATATATTTTTTCAAAACCTAAGGAAATTGCAAGACAAAAAATACATCAAGGAGGACATAATTTTGTGACATATCAGTTAAAGACCCTTAAAGGAATGTTGTAATTACAGTGGAGCCCCACTATAACACGACAAATGGGCTCCAAAAAATCCCATGGCGCTAAATGCAGGGTCACCTTATAGCGGGGTCTCACACCCCGGCAGGCAGGGGCTGCAGCTTCTCTCCCCACTGCCCAACAGGGCAGAGAAGCTGCGGCCCCGCACCTGCCAGGGACAGAGAACTC
>ML677348.1:23242364-23400693 GCA_007922305.1 Dermatemys mawii
TGATTCATCGAAGACGAGTCTTAAAGCTGTTTTGCTGCATAATGGCAATGTTTTGCCATCAATTCCAGTTGGTCATGCAGTCCATATGAAGGAAACCTATGACAACATGAAACAACTTTTGAGGTGCATAAACTATGACCAACATCAGTGGCGGCTTTGTGGCGATTTGAAGGTTGTTGCTCTCTTGCTTGGTCTGCAGACTGGATACACAAAGTACTGCTGTTTTCTCTGCGAATGGGATAGTCGTGCAAGAGATTCCCACTACGTCAAGAAAGATTGGACACTCCGACAGTCATTGGAGCCTGGGAGGAAAAGTGTTCAGCATCCACCACTTGTTGAATCAAGGAAGATTTTGTTACCACCCTTACACATCAAGCTGGGTCTGATGAAGAACTTTGTCAAGGCCATTGACAAAACACAAGCAGCTTTCAAGTACCTGCGTGGAAAATTTCCAAGGTTAAGTGAAGCTAAGATAAAGGAAGGTGTCTTTATTGGTCCTCAGATTCGTGAACTTCTTCGAGATGATGCATTTGACCATGCACTGCGTGGCAAGGAAAAGACGGCATGGAAAGCCTTCCAGTCAGTGGCAATACATTTTCTCGGAAACAACAAGGCAGACAACTACAGGTCGTTGGTGGAAAGCCTCCTCAAGGCATACAAAAGCCTTGGTTGCAACATGTCACTAAAGATACACTTTTTGCACTCTCATCTAGATTTTTTTCCACCGAACTGCGAAGCAGTGAGCGACGAGCACGGCGAGCGATTTCACCAGGACATTGCAACAATGGAGAAAAGCTATCATGGCAAATGGAGCCCATCAATGCTTGCAGACTATTGCTGAACAGTGACAAGAGATGCTCCATTTAATGAATACAAGAGACAAGCCACGAAGCGCTGAGTAGATACTGAATAGGACTAAACTATGTACATAATAGTTTTTTGCCTTTTGTTTCATAATACATTTTATTTATATAACCCTTTTGCTGATTTTTAAAGTGTTACATAAACAGGATAGGTGAAATATCACGTAAAGCAACCATAAACACATGAAAAGACCTAGGTTTACAATTTATGATTAAAACTCTATCTACACAATATACATAGACATAAAATGTAAAAACTTAAATATCGAAGGCCATCGTTACGCTGGCACTTTATAGCGCTATAAAGCCCCCACGAGCGCTATAACCTCCTCCCCGTCCACACTGGCAAGGCACGTAGAGCGCTATAACTGCTGAGTTATAGCGCTATTGTTAATCCACCTCCGCATGGGGAATAAGGGCTGTAGCGCAGCTGCTGTAGCGCTACAGCAAGGATGTGGACACCCACTGCGCTACAAGTAATCTCTGGAGATGCCTAGAGCCATTTAAGGCAATTGACGTCTCTTCCCTATGTTTTGAACTCGGCTGGAGGAATGCGGAAGTACCTCTTTAGAGTTTCTTTCTTAACTCGGCAGATAAGCAATGCAAATGTTTAAGGAGGGAGCCTGTGTGAAAACAAAGCCCTCTGTGAACGGAGGCTCACTGACAGGCTTTCAGAAAAACGGAAAAACCACTGTCTCTCTCCCTCCGCATACACACAACGCGTCCCCCCTCACCCCCCTCGTTTAAAAAGCACGTTGCACCCAGCTGAATGCTGGGATACCTGCCCTAATGCGCTGCTCTTAATGCCGCATTAAGTGCCCCAAATGTGGCCATGCTATACCGCAGGAGCATCTGAGTGTGGACATACAATAGCGCTATACATATTACTGTATAAGGGTACCGCTATAACCTATAGCGCTATAATCTTTAAGTGTAACCATACCCTTAGAAACAGTAGCCAATCAGTTGTTTTAATTGTCATATTTGAATTCAGCACATCAAAATACATAATAAATATCACATTTTATCTCTGAAGCAGACGACTTCTAAAAAATTGTAGACCAGTGTAATAGCCAGACTGAGCAGAATCCCAAGCTCTGACTGGAAAGGAAAGAATTGCAAACTAATTATGTAGATGTAGATGCATCCGACAAAGTGGGTACTAGCCCATGAAAGCTAAAGCTTCAATACTTTTGTTAATCTTTAAGGTGCCACAGGACTCTTTGTCACTTCTGCAAACCCAGACTAACACAGCTACCTCTCTGATTCTAATTATTGTAGTATTCCGTGTTTGTTAAAGAGGGGATATATTCATTGTGTATAGAGAATTTCCATGATTGTGGATACTGAGGGCCATGGACGTTCATTTTGCCTTAGAATTAATATTGTTATAGCTCAGTCTTCAGAGGTATCAATAATTCAGGAAGGTAGTGCTATTGAAACACCTCTTTCATTTATTTCTTATTTTAAAAGTGACTGAAGTTATAATGATGGCAATATCTGCCTCAGTAATACAAACCAATGACTAATTAATGTTTCACTCTTTTTAGTGACAACAGGCTCATGTCACCACAGAATTAGCAGAACAGTGTAAACAGCACTAGTGACATCGGTGGCAAATGGAACTTTGAAAAGCTAAGTTAATTGGAAAAGAAGTGTTTCTCTGGAAAAGCTGCATTACAGCAGATGGTAGGTGAGAAACACTTACGTCCCCTTAAAAAAAAAAAAAAAAATATTCCTCTAATCCTTTCATTGAAATAACATATTACAGTAGAAACCTGAAGGCTGAACTATAGTAGTATTTTCACTTATGTATATATACTTAACTGCCATAAGTTACAGTTAAATGGGAAGCGGTGATCCAGAGTAAATTTCAACACATTTCAGTTACTAATCTTAATTAAAAGATTGCAAGAATTGTTGACTATACATGCTTTTGGCTTACGTTAAAAATAGGTGAGATAGAGGAATATAGGAATTTTAAACGACTATTTAATAATCACTCATCATGGGTTCAGTTTAGTGATCTGGAAGAAAATCAAGATGTTGTTTACTCTTATCAATGAATGTAATTAACTGGGAATTGTTGCAAACAAATAAAATTAGGATTAGGGTGAGGTCTCTGACTGTACCGGGTGGACAAACTACGGCCCACAGGCCACATGTGTCCCGCCAGCCATTTTTATCCAGCTTGAGAGCTCGCGCCGGGGCCTGGAGCCAGTGGCCCTGCGCTCCCGGCCCTGGGTGTCGGGCCGAGCGCGGCAAGCCGCGGGGCCCCGCACCCGGCTGAGCACATAAGCAACTGGGGCAGGGGAGGGCTTAGGTGGTGGGGTCCTGGGGGGGGAGGTGCTGGGGGCGGTGTCTCGGGAGGGGGCAGTCAGGGAACACAGAGCAGGGGGCTAGATAGGGGGTGGGGTGTTGGGGGGGAAGTTAGAGTGGGGGGTCTCCGGAGGGGGCGATCAGGAGACAAGGAATGGGGGTGGGTGGGCTGGATGAGTCGGGCGTTCTGAGGGGGGCAGTCAGGAGCTGGATAGGGGGCAGGGCCAGGCTGTTTGGGGAGGCACAGCTTTCCCTACCTGGCCCTCCGCACAATTCTGAACCGCAGTGTGACCCTCGGGCCAAAGGTTTGCCCACCCCTAGACTACACAGAGCCTGAGGTGAAACTCAGGGAACTACAGCCCATACCCATGGGTCCCAAAGTTTCCATGTGCTCTCCTAGTCTCTCCTATGATAACATTAACCATAGACAACTATGCTACTATTAAATGTATATTCCAGCAGCATGAGCAGAAGTAATGATTGCTGTGATAGCTACTGGTTCAGTAGTCAATGCTGTCCGGAAAGCAATATGTTGTAGACAAATGGGACTAGGAGGAACTCTCTTATTGATTATATTCTTTAGCTTTGAATCCCTCTTCACAAATAACATACAGCTAGAGCGCAAAGAACTTTGGGCAGTTGGGGCTTCTGCAAGATCCTAGGGAAAGGATCCCTTATATGCTCTCTCCTTTCAAAGTTGAAAGATGGAAATATCCTTTTTGTTCTGCTTTGCCCACATCTTCTGAGTGACAGGCAGAAAAATAGTTAAATTGATACATTCTGGGAAAACATATCCCAACACAGATACTCAAGAGGAATAAGATTCTTGTAACACAGAAGTGCCAAAAAATGTTGGTTGACATTTTTTAATATACATACTGGACCATACATTTATAACACACTTTAGAGAAAAACAAAGATATTGTTCCTTCCCTGGCAAAATTAATCTAAATAAGACACACACAGGAAATAACAGCAAACCAGGAAGAGAACAGAGGGATGAAGGTCATAACAAATAAACATTGAACACATGAAAGATGTGGAATATGATGCTTTAAATTTTTAAGTTTGCAAATAGAATAGGTCAAATCAGAAGAAAGAAACTGACTGGAGATCATCCTGGCAAAGCTAGCCAAAAGAAAGATTTAAAGAAAGAATTTGAAGGGAGAAAAAAAAACAAACGGTTACTCGTCTTCTCATAACTGTTGTTCTTCGAGATATGCTGTTCACGTCCATTCCAATCAGGTGCGTGCATGCCGCATGCATAGTTGCCAAAAAATTTTCCCACAGCACTTCCTGTCTGGTTGGCTGTGGAGACCCCTGGAGTAGCACCTTCTTGATGCTCGATATCTGACCCTGTTGACCCGGCCCCCTCCCCAGTTCATTCTTGCTGGCTACTCCGACAGAGGTGGGTATTGGAATGGACATAAACAACATATCTTGAAAAACAACAGTTACAAGAAGGTGAGTAACCATTTTTTCTTCTTCGAGTGCTTGTTCACGTTGATTCCAAATCGAGTGACTTCCAAGCTCTATCCTAGAGATGGGGTTGGAGTTAAGGAATTGCAGATTAGAGAATCACTCTCCTAAAAGCTCCATCATCTCTAGCGTGCTGTGTGATAGCACAGTGAGAGATGAATGTATGTACCAAGGACCAAGTAGCTGCCCTGCAGATTTCCTGTATTGGGACATGGGCCAGGAACGCAGTTGACAAAACCTGTGCCCTTGTAGTCAGCCATAAGAGACAGGGCTTCGACTTTGGCCAGCTCATAACACGTGCGGATACAGGCCATGACCCAGGAAGATAATCTTTGAGAAGAGACCGGGAGTCCTTTCATGTGGTCTGCCACTGCAATGAACAGCTGGTTCACCCTCCTGAATGGCTTTGTGTGCTTGATGTAGAATGTTAACACCTGCCAAACATCCAATGAGTACAGCCTTTACTCTTGGGGACTGTTGTGGGGCTTGGGACAGAAGACAAGTTGAAAAATGTCTTGGCTAGTCTGGAATTGTGACACTACTTTAGGGAGAAAAGCCAGGTGAGGTCTGAGTTGCACCTTGTCCTTGTGGAAGACCAGGTAGGGTGGATCGGAGGTGAGGGCCTTTAACTCCAACACCCTCCTGGCTGATGTGATGGCGACCAGTATGGCTATCTTCCATGACAGGTAGAGAAGGGAGCAAGATGCCAGTGGTTTCAATAGGTGTTCCATTAATCTGGAGAGGACCACGTTAAGGTCCCATGCCAGAAGAGGCTATCTAACCCAAGAACATAGCCATTTCAGGCCCTTAAGGAAACACCCTATCATAGTGTTAGCAAATATGGAGCATCCACACATGCCCAGATGAAAGGCCGAGATAACAGCAAGGTATACCTTGATGGAAGATGCTGCCAGGCATTGTTGGTTGAGGTGCAGAAGGTACTCCAGGATGAGTGGCATAGATGCCTGGAAGAGTGTGATGTTGGGCACACCAGCAAGTGAACCGCTTCCACTTGGCCAGATAAGAGGATGGTTTTCTGCCGATGGATGGTTCACCCAGTGGATGGTTTCTGCTGCCGAGCAGGACCCTTCTTACTGGTTCCGAACACAGCTCATAGGGTTTAGCCATGAAGCTTCCAAGCCATGAGATGGAGGGCCTGGAGGTCTGGGTGCTGAAGGTGACTGTGGTCCTGTGTGATCAGACTGGGGTAGAGTGATAACACAACAGGAGTGTTCACTGACAATTTCAGAAGTGTGGTGTACCAAAGCTGATGAGGCCATGCTGGGGCCAGCAGAATTACTATAGCTCTGTCTCTGCGGAAAGGCATATATAAGACAGTGTCCTCAAGGAAGCAGGAACGCATCTGAGATCAAACCAGGGCTGTGATTCTGAAAGGAACAGAACACTGGGCACCTCCTATTGCTCCTGGCAGCAAACAGATGAGTTTGGGAAAACTCCCACCTTTGGAAGATGGAATATATGACATTAAGACGCATGGCCCACTCGTGATTGCAGAAGTGGTCCTCTAATTTGTTCTGCACACCTGGGAGACAGCCCACTCCATTCACCTGGAAGCATTCTATGCAGAACTCCCATAGCTGAAGGGGTTCCCAACATAGGGGGGTGAAGAGTGGGCTCTACCTTGCTTGTTGATGTAAAGCATGGCAGAGGTGTTGTCCATCACTACCGCCACACACTGGAATTGGAGCCAGGATAGCACATTCACTTACACACACGGCAGCACATCCTAAATTCCAGTGTCCCTGAACAGTAAGATTCCAGGAGAGAACAGTCACTGAAGCTAAGAGCAGATACTAAGGAGAGTGCACAGCAAAGATTCCACTGACACACATACCATTTTGGGGAACACAGGCTGAAGGAGAAGATACCACAAACAGGCAATCTGGTTAAAAATTCAGGCAGCTGTTAGCCGGGGCACACTGGATAAAAGCACAACTGAAGTGTCACAGAAGACAGGCTTCAATTCTTGACAAACCTCCCCAGCAATTTGTTTACATTTTAATAAGCCATGCTTGAAAGAAAAGTGACTAGAGATTTTTATTTTCCATCATTTAAAGCAGAGGTGGGCAAACTTTTCTGGCCTGGGGACCACATCGAGGTTCTGAAACTGTATGGAGGGCCGGGTAAGGAAGGGTGTGCCTCCCGAAACAGCTTGGCCCTCACCTCCTTCCACTTTCTGACCCCGAATGCTCCCCAGACCACTGACCCATCCAACCTCTCCCTGTTCCTTGTCCCCTGACCCCTCCAGCCCTAACTGCCCCCTCCAGGACTCCACCTCTTATCCAATGCCCTCTGCTCCCTGACTGCCCCAAACCCCCTGATCTGACAGGTCCCCTGGGACTTCCACACCTATCCAACTCCCTGTTCCCCATTCCCTGACCTCCCATGCTCAAAACCTCTGCCCCATTCAACTGTCCCCTGGGGCTCCCTGCCCCTTATCCAATCCCCTGCCTCCTTACTATGCCATTCAGAGCAGCAGGACTGGTAGCCATGCTGCCCAGCCAGAGCCAGCCACGTTGCTGCACTGCCCGGCAAGGGCTCACAGCCTACTGCCCAGAGCACTGGTGGCATGGTGAGCTTTGGGGGAGGGGAAACAGCAGAGGAGAGTCTAGAGGCTAGCCTCCTCGTATGGAAGCTCAGGGGCTGGGCCGGATGTGGCCCATGGGCCGGAGTTTTCCCACTTCTAATTTAAAGTGACATCTTAGGTCATGGGTAGTCATTTGGATTCTTCTAGAAGTTTGCCATAGCTAAATGGGCCATGATTACATTCCTTATACACTCTCTGGCAAACAATTTTGAGACTAGGAAAGTCATATTAAGGAACTAGACTCATACACTAGATCTCATCAACATCTTTTGAGAAGAATTCATCTGGAAGCATTTAAAACTACACAGAACAAAGCACTGGAGTGTGTAGCGTTGAGAATAATCTTGCACTGGAAAACCTTACTAGATATCCTAAAATGTTTCTCTTCAATTTTAACTCATGTTTGTGATTTCAAATATAAATTTTAATTGTTTATGGTAAAATAACCTCCTAACTTACAGAGGTTGAAATCTTCTTTGCTGTTTCTGTTAATACTTGTTCCAGTGGTTTCCAAAGCTGGAAAGCATAGCGACCTGAAAAACAATTAAATAATAAATAATTTTTTTTTAAAAAAAAATCAAACTTCACTTAAAAAAGAAACCTTTATAGGTGTTTACCTGTGCAAGCAATTATTTTGCAAGTATAATACAGGTATAGGAATTTTGGACTGAAAATCAACGCCATCCCCATTTTTAATCTTTTCATGTCATTTGTGTGCTTGCACGCACTGTTGCACTTTACTGCTTTTCAAGATGTTCCCTGTACAGTCAGTTTTCTGGTCAGGACCAGAACAGTTCTCTGATGAGTTTGCAGTAAGTTACATTTTTCAATCTTTATATCAAGAAGAGGGGAAAAGTTTGGTTTTTATCTAAAAAGAAAATAATAAATTGCAAGATCCACAATGTTTGTTTCCAAGGCCAGTATATTCCGATATGTTTGGATAGGATAAACTGGATATTTGCATTGTAAATTTTAGGAAATACTGCAACTAGCAATTATAGCTGGTATTTGTAATGTAATCCACCAAAATAAGTACAGCTCAAAGTTGTTTCCAAATCTATTCCTTACAGTGTTCACACAACTTTGCACCAATTTCACACTGAGTGGGTAATTCTTTACATTCTTATTTATTTAGTGAAAAAATAAGTTTTTTTGGATCCAGCACCATTAAAGACACAACATAGCCATTACCCTCTCTAACTACAAAACAGACTGGATGGAGCTCTGTTCAGCAGTCAGCAAATTCTGCTCTATTTTGGGAAAGAATGAAGTAGGTCTACCAAGTTCAGTATCAGAATTTGCATCAGAGGCATGGTAGGAATGATCAGTTTTTTGTTTGGTTGGGGGTTCTTTTTTTTTTTTTCCTTTTGTGCTTACTATATACTAGAAAATTTAGCCACCATTATGCAATTTTAATTAATTTTTAAAATAAGATCATTTTTAGCCAGATAGCATTTTGCTTTCATTCTTAACTATCAAGATGTCTACATAGGTCATTTCAATCATGAAAGTGCATGCTTAAGCTTACAAAGAAATCAAGTTAATATGGTGTGATTTGATTACCTGAAATGAACAGAAATCAATTTGTAGATTTCAAGGCCAGAAAGAACCTCTGATTCTCCCATGTAACATGGGCCATAGAATTTCAACCTGTAATTTCTGAATGAAACCCAATAATTTGTGGTTGAACTAGAATCTATCTTTCAAATTAACATCTCATCTTGATTTAAAGAGATAGATAATCTATCACTTCCCTTGGTAAATTGTTCCCTAAATTCCCTCTAAGCTACACAGCTGCCTATTAAGTCCCATGCAGGGGTGCAGGGCTGCGGCGGGGAGAGATGCTTCTCCCCCAGCATGGACCTGCCCTGGCAGGGAGAGGCACCCCTCCCCACCAGCCCCACTGTACACCTGACCCAGCGGGGAGAGGCGCCCCACCCCGCTGGCTCCAGTGTGGACCTGTTGTGAACTTGCCGCAGCTGTGGGAGAGGAGCCCCTCTCTCAGCCCAGCCCCACCGGAGCTGCTGCAATCAGTGAGAGGCGCCTCTCCCCTGGACCCAAGCTTCTGCAGTGAGAAGGGGTGGGGTGGGGGAGAGGGAGACCTTGGAGCAGCCTGCATCCCAAACCTCATATCCCGGGCAAAGCCCCCACCCCAAACCCCTCATTCCTGTCCCCACCCCAGAGTCTTCATCCCTAGCCGGAGTCCTCACTCTCTGCACCCAATCCTCTGCCCCAGCCCTGAGCCTCCTCCTGCACTCCAAACTCCTCAGCCCCACCACATTAATTCTGTTATGTGAACCAATATGAAGATGATGTATCACATATCACCTCCATATTGGTGCACATAACAAAATTCATTCAGCATAATGGACATAAAAAATTAAAGGGAACACTGGTTGCTCCTACGGTTAATGGGATTTGAGCAGGATACTGGTCCTACTCTGAGCAAGGGGTTGGACTAGATGACCGCCTGAGGTCCCTTCCAACCCTGATATTCTATGATTCTGTAAACTACCTTCACTGCTAAAACTTGCTAGACAAATTCAAACTGGGAAGAAGGTGCATCACCTCCTTGCCACTGCATCTTGTTATGCCTTTGTAAACTAGATTAAAGAGTACCTTATTATCCTATATATTCCTTCTATGTAGGTACTTGTAGACTGTGACGAAGCCATCTCTTATTATCTTTGATGGCTAAACATATTCAACTTCATTAGGTCAGGTTTTCCAGACATCAAACTATTCTAGCTCTTCCAATTTATCTACATCCCTTTCCAACGGTGGACACTAAGACTGGACACAATATTCCAGTAATGGTCTCAGTGACATACAGAACCTCCCTACTCCAACTTCTTATGCTCCTGCTTATATATCGCATTAGCTCTTTTGGGCACAGCATCACACTGGGACCGCATGTTTATATGGCTGTTCAGTTACCTGCAAATGCAACAGCTGCAACACCCAGGCCAACTGCCATCATAGTTCTGGCCTACAACAAAAAAAAAACCGAACAGTCAGTATAAAATTTAAGATCTGATTTTAAATAAATTGACATTCTATTTCCACAGCAAGCATTTCTGAAGTCTGAATTTGCATACCATATGGTCCACTTCTGTAAACCCTTTAGCAAATCTTCTTCTAATAAGGTTTTATATTTCATTATTTTCTTTTAAAAGAAAATTACAACCTTTTAACCATGAATTTTAACTTTGGAATGCAGCAATACTTGCAGTATGTAAAAATGTAATAAAATCTTGGATATGTTTTAATGCATGAAATTAGAAACTCAGAAAACACTGGAACAGAGATAACAGAAAATGCCATAATATTAACTAGAAAATCTGGGTGGTTGGATTAAGATTAACAACAGAATAAAGTTTGCATTAGGTCTCTGCACAGGAATCTCCTCATGACAGAATTGCTATTGTGTCTATTAACTCAGAATCCCTAGACTGACACAGTAATAACTCTGAGAACTCCCAACTTTTGGTACTCCTTCTCTAATGCAATCGGCATCATCTGCAGCGGAGGTCACAAGGGTAAAAACAGGGTCTACAGGGATAGATGTACCCTGCAGCTGAGAGCCTCTCAGCCTGAACAAACACATGGTATCTGTGCTTCAGCTAGCAGATTCAAAATAGCAACACAGATGTTGTAGCATGGGAGATGGCATGACTTAACTTCTCGAGTACAAGGCTGGTCCAACAACCATGGGTCTGTACTTTGGTGGCTAGCCCGTGCTGCCACATCCACACTGCTCATTTTAGCATGCTAGCTTGAACAGAGCTAGTAAGTGTTAGTCTATCTAGAATGGGAGATCTACAATGTAGCTGGGAATCTAATACTGCTGTAGGGCCTTCTAGGTCCTCTGTTCCTCAGACTCAGACAGACCTCATCAAAAGAAAAAGTTCAGGAACCTCTTGTTTTCCCACTACTTCCACATTGGGCACAGAAGCTGAGAGGAAAGTGATGGAGGTGTATTTCTGAAACTCTGAGATTCTCCGCAAAGCAGCCACCTTTGTCTCCCTGTTTCAAAGGGAGCCTTGATTTGTCTTCCTGAGTGCAGCAAGTCTGAGCGCTTTAAAGCTCCCAGCATTCGGAGCTAATCCCCTCATGAAGGTGGATTACTGGAAGCGCTGGGAGAGCTCTCTCCCAACGCTCGCGTGCAACCACACTCGTACTTCAAAGCACTACCATAGGAGTGTTCCCACGACAGTGCTTTGAAGTTTCCAGTGTAGTTATGCCCTTAGTGTCATGAAATTTCCCCTTGTTCCTGAACTATGGAGAAGCATAAACAGAAGCATCCAATTTACATTCACCATACCATTTATTATTTTTATATTTCCTCTTATTTATCTCCTCTCTAAATTTAATAGTCACAATCTTTTCAACCTTGCATCACACGGAAGACTTGTCAGGCCTTTGATCACTTGACACCTGTTTTTGAACCTCTTCTATTTCTGTTATCTGAGATGGTAATCAGAACGTGACAGTATTTCAGGGGATGGCATTATATTGATACATAATTGCATTATACTATTTTCAGTATACTTTTTGTTTTGTTTTGGTATATACTAAGTAAAAGCTTTCATTGAACTGTCCAAGTAACAGCTACATCTTTTTTCTGAATTTAGAGCCCAGCAACGTGTGAGAGTAGTTCTCTGTATTCCATCCAAGTATTTGTAAAAATTAAATTTCACCTGCCATTGCGCTGGACTGGCCCAACTTTGTTAGGTCCCTCTGAAATTCCTCAGTTTTATTTATTCTTGAATAAGCAAAATATGTTTTCATCTGTAAAACTGCCACTTTTCTGTTCACTTTCCCAAATAACTTATAAACACCACCAGTCCTAAGGTGGAATGTTACGATTGATGCAATTTTTCAGAAAGCTATGAATGGAGGTTCAGAAGTATCCATGTTAAATGTATCTTGAAAAAAATCTGATAAACAGCTCATGGTGTATTTTTTTTAGTTTGTTGGATAAAAATGGGTACAGACTTCTTAAATAATTTAGTAAATAAAAAATAGACATTCAGTTGAACTGATTTAGGCACACTATGGAGGTATATTATTGAAATCTTCCATATACAAATCAAGGACTCAACTGTTATTTCAGTATGTTTGGTGCTAAACTGAAGTTTCTATTGTACAGAAATCCACTAAAAATCTAAATTGATAATTCTATATTCTTCCACATGACTCAAGATGAATCTAAATCTATACATAAAAATGCTGTGTCATTAAATGACAGATCATGAGGTCCAATAGAAGAGTAATTCCAAGTACCACCAATGACTCAGTGAGTAGCCAGAAATAAATTGTTAGCCCTCTGTTTGTGTTCCCATCTGTACCCACTTACCTCAGCTGGATATTTTAAAGAATAATCAATTTGTACACTGCTTTGAAATTGTAACGTGGTATTACTGATATCAAAAATCACAAATCTTGAATTATGCTCAGATTTCTTCTTGATGTTAAAGGCAATTTACTAGCACTCTTGAGGGGATAAAGAGATTTGTGTTATATGAGACTAGTACCACCAAACTATTTCATCCTCTCATTGCTTGAAAATAAGTTATATATGCAGCATAGTAAAAACTGTATGAATAAGGGTCATTAACTTTCAACAGTGTGCTTATTTAAGGGTTACATTTTGGAGAGTGTACTGTTAAGGAATTTGTAAAATATAGGCTTTACATGTAACTACATTTAAAGTATTCCCTTAACAGCCAAGAAACAAATTAATGTCAAAGATGTATGAAACTGTAATGCAAAAGAAGACAAAAGGAGCTGACCCACAAACACTTTTTTCTTTTTTAGTGCATCAGCTCTCTGGGTTAATCACTGGTATAGCCTTATCATGCTGATCTCAGTATTTTTATTCTTACTATTTAGTTCCATTTACAATAACAAAGCTTTTTGGATTCAGACAAGAGCAAGGAAAGTGTTGCTGAATCAGCAAAGGCTAGATTTTTATTTTTTTTAAAAAAAGAAACGCAGAGCAGAAGGGAGATTAGAAAGGCTGTTTCAGACATGACAGACCACACTGTTAAGTAAATAAATAAAGGAAGAAAAAATATTTACCTTCCCCCAAATAAATGTTATTTCCATTATATCAATTCAAACAACTACATATACTAGAATCAGAGGGGTAGCCGTGTTAGTCTGGAATTGCAGAAGTGACAGAGAGTCCTGTGGCACCTTAAAGACTAACAAACTATTAAAGCATAAGCTTTCGTGGGCTAATACCCACTTCATCAGATGCATGTCTCCGATGAAGTGGGTATTAGCCCACGAAAGCTTATTGCTTTAATACTTTTAGTTAGTCTTTAAGGTGCCACAGGACTCTTTGTCATAACTACATATACTGTAAGTGTACAGAGGCCAATTCATGACCCTTTAGAGATGTATTATTCAACAGCTTTTATTCTATAACACAACAACAAAAAAATGCAATGATTTAATTCCTCTCTCCACAGATTCTCAATCTACTGTGTTGCATTAACTACAGTAACAAACCACAGAAACAAAGGGCTGGAAGGGAGCTCAAGAGATCATCTAGTGAAATCTCTCTCTCTGCGCTGAGGCAGGGCCAACTGTACCTAGACCAGATGTGACAAATATAGGCGCCGACTTATCGAGTTGCAGAGGGTGCTCAACCCCCACTCTGTCTCAGGTCCAGGCCCTGCTCCACCCCTTCCTGTGAGCCCCTACCCTGCCCCAGTGTAGCTTGGACAGGAAAACTGGGTGGGCAGGCAATCATTGGGGGCAGCAGGGAGGAGGCACTTGTTTCCCCCCAACCCCTGCAGCCAGCCCTTACCGCTCAGCAGACACCTGAAGATGATGCTTCCAGGGTACACAGGCTACAGGGCATGCCCCATGGGGCAGAGGGGGGCCCCACCGGGGCTCAAGCTTTACCCGTCCCTCCCAACCCCGGCTTGGTGTCCATCCGCCTGGTCAGCCACATCCCTTCTCCTGCCTCAGCGCTAGCCCTGTCCAGACCCACCCCAATAACGCACACTCTAGTCACGGGAGCCGGAGATCAGGGCAGCAGCGTGAGACGCTAGCAGGAGAGGGGGACAGACAGGCCAACAGACACCAAGCCAGGGTTAGAAGTTTCAGCTTGTGGATTGGAGGGACTTCGACCCCTATTTGGGTGGGCCTGCTTGGATACTAAATGGGTAACCTTTTGACCCACCCAGGTCCGGCTGTGGCTATGCACCCACCGCCTGTTTCCACCCCTCCTCCCACTCCCCCTGCCCCTCCTGCAAACTGCAGAACAGCTGATCCACAGCAGGCACTAATCCAGGGGTGGGCAAACTTTTTGGCCCGAGGTCCACAGTGGGGTTCAAAATTGTGTGGAGGGCCAGGTAGGGAAGGCTGTGCCTCCCCAAACAGCCTGGCCCCATCCAACCCCCACCCAGTTCCCACCCCCTCAGAGCTTCCAACCCATCCAAACCCCCACTTCCTTGTCCCCTGATCGCCCCTTCCGGAGACCCCTAACTCTAACTGCTCCCCCATTACCCCACCCCTATCTAGCCACCTTGCTCTCTGTTCCTTGACTGTCCCCTCCTGAGACTCCCCCCCAACCACCGCCCACCCCCAGGACCCCAACACCTAGGCCTCCCCACCAATCTGCTTACCTGCTCAGCCGGGGCCCTGCGGCTTGCCGCACTAGGCCTGGCACCTCAGTCCAGGAGCATGAAGCCCTGCAGCTTGCCGCGCTCGGCCCGGTACCCCAGGCCGGGAGAGCGGGACCACTGGCAGCATGCCCCCAGCCCAAGCTCCCCTGGCTGGATAAAAATGGCCGGAGGGCCACATGTGACCCGTAGGCCATAGTTTGCCCACCTCGCTCTAATTGGTGGGCTGCCAGCAGGTGGGAGGCACTGACCCACAGGGCTGCCAGTGGGTGCTAAGCTCTCACTTTTTTTTTCCTGTGGAGTCGGCACTCATGGTGACGGATGTTTCTCAAACTTGTTCTTCTAAACCTCCATTCACAGGAATTCTACATCCTCCCTTGCAAACCTATTCCAGTACTTAACTATCCTTGTAATTAGAAAGTTTTTCCTAATATCTAACCTAAATCTCCATTGGTGCATATTAAGACAGATTACTTCTTGTCCTCCCCTCAGTGAACATAGAGAATAATTGAAGAAATATCTAAAAACATAAAATTTCTGTATTCCATAATTCTGTGATGTTCCATTCAATGAAGGGATTAGAAGAAAGGAAGTAAAACATCTACTATATCAAAAATACAGAATAGTAAAACAGATTTCATAGGGCCTTATATTAGAATGATGTGGAAAGCACTTTCCTGATGGAGCTGAGAACATGTCATTGCTTACAGTAAGTTTTGTAACAGGGTAGTCTTATAGCCTTCGTATCTCACTGCAAGGCCTATATATATATATATATATATATATATTAGGCCTTTAAGTGACCAGAGTATACCGTGGAGGAAAGGGAAAGCACTTTTCTAACCCATCAGAACTTATCAGATTTGGCTATTGATACTAGCTTAGGAGCCAGTTCAGCAAGGTACCTGAGCCTGTGCTTTAAATATGTAAGTAGTCCCTCTGAAGTCAAAGTTGACTTAGCGTGTCCCTTAGTTTGATTTTGACTTAACTGTAAAAGAAATAACCTGCAAATCTAATCAGTTTCAAAAAGTGAATGAGAAGTAGTTTCAGGTACTCTGTCCAGCAAGTTCCATGCCAATTTCTGTAATTCTACAATCACATTTTCCTATTTTTAGAAAGATTTCTCACATATTTGTGTGGGTCTTTCATGTTGAAACAGAGAAGCTGGCCAATGTATTCTGCTCATACCTCCTTTAGAGAACAATATCAGCCAAACTCTTTGAACAATGAATCATTAGCTCAATCCTCAAGAAGTTATCACTTGACCCTGGAGACCTCATCCTATGTCCAAAATCCCATTTCTGGGCAAAATAACTGAGAAAGTAATAACCATCAAGCTCCCACATAATGTGACAGCCAGCATCCTGGATGCTTCACAGTCAGGTTCAAGCTAGGGCACAGAGAAAGTCCTAGTGGCCCTAAAAGATGGACATGGTATGTACACAGCCATATTGTCCATGTTCATATTGCAGGTTTCTCTGCTACACAGCAGACCACAAGGTAGTGCTAACCTGCCTACCGTCACGCCAATCGTTCCTCTCCAACAGACCTCAGAATAGTGATGTGTAATTACTCCTTCTCTCCTTAGGCCTTCAGCTGCTGAATCCCACAGAAATTCAGATCACCCCCTCTGCTTTTCAATACATAAGAAACCACAGGGAGAAATAGTAACATACCCTCCATCTACCGCCTTTTGGGTTTGGACTCCCATGGTTACAACAAGGTGCAATTTCAGAAATGGACTGTGAAATTGACCAAAATGGGCTGTGAATTTGATAGGGCCCTTCTGAGGACACTCAGCTACTAGATTTTTTCACCACTGATCCAACCCATCCTCACTAAGATATCAGAAAGCCTACAGGACATCAGCTCTTGGATGAAGTGCAGTTGACTCAAACTAATGCCAAGCAAGACCGAAAATGATGAAACTTTTTGAAGAACTAGCTGAGATATAGTTGCCACCATCCATTGAAGGCATATAACCCCTGTTCATTGAATCAGTGCAAAAGTCTCCTTCTAAAAATCTGACTTCTCACAAAACTTGGATGATCAGGTATTATCAGTGACTACAAATGCCTTCTTTCACCTCCAGCATTCTAGCAAACTTCCACCCTTCCTTTCCAACAAGGACCTGGCCACAGTGATCCATTCATTTTTCATCTCTAGGCTGGATTACTGCCATTCCCTGAAGCAGAATGCAGTGACACTGGAATGATTTTTATAGTGTGGATACTGAAGACTGAAACCATTTATTTCAGTTATTACTTCAAGACAGGAGGTACAGCAGCACCCCCTAGCACTCCTAGTTTCAGCACCTATGGCTGAATGTGAAGACAATGGATTGACTTCAAATAGTAACAAAAGTGGATGCCCGCTTTCTCCAGGTTCGGGATCACCATGAGGCCTGCATTCAAACCCCCACACTCACGCCTACTCAGTTTCAGATGCCACTTTAAGGCTCTGATGCTAATCTTCAAAGAAATCAATACATCAGTCCCAGCTACATTAACTGAATTTCTATGAACCACTGTGACAGCAGTGCAAGGACAATGCAAATTACAAAACCCAGGATGAAGTACGAGAGAGCTTGGAACAAAGGGAGGGGAACTGTCTATGCCATAGAGTCTATGAGTTTGGCCCTCTCTAGAAAATACTGCAAAACTTTACTCTTTGTAAAAGCCTTTTTACCATAGCAAGAAAAAGACACCATCTCCAGGGAACGAACGAAACAGAAGCACAATACACAATACCCCAAGTGGAGCTTGGTCTCCCCTCTCTAGAAAGAGCAGAAGAACCAGAAACTCCCAAGTCTGCTAGGAGTTTTACTACTGCTGTTCACTTTACGTGGAAAGCACTCAGCTATTACAATGATGGATGGTAGTGTTATAAAACCCTAAAAGAAACTACACAGAAAACAATGAACCCAACTATACATGAAGTGCTGTCAAAAGCATATAAAATGAATCTGCTGAAGAAATGAAGAGATCAGAGGGTGGATGAAGTTCTAAAGTTATAGAAATCTTAACTTGTAACAATGGTGGATGAAAAATTCGTACAGAAGTGATTTTTAAAAAATTGATAGTGTCTCTTCACAGTAGAAAAATTCTTTACAGTATGGCAACACAAATAATGACATGGGCAAAACATTACAGAGGGCATATTTAAGTGGTGAAAGTTTCCCCATTCCACTAGAAGCATGTTCACTTTCAGTAACGCCAACTGTGGTCAGTGTTTTAAAAATTGATCCATGTAGTTGCCTCAATTTTATTTTTCACTGTTCCATGAACTGAACACCAAAAAACCACAAACAGACACCAGATAAAGGTGCAAAATCTCTTCACTAGATCATGACATTACCCAAAATTCAACAGGCATTATAGCTCCATTTACTCCCCAATTTACTCAGTGCCTCAAGGGCTCTCCCACTTGCTATATTGTCTGACGAGAATAAAATTTCTTAAGTGTAGCTCTCAGAGTCAAGAAAATAATTTAAATTTAGAAGAAATAAAACTAAAACATCAAATAAAAATATTACAGATAATGCCTTTTTATGGTATGTACATAAAATAATCCTAGACCCTGTCCGTACTAGGGAATAGCAATGAGGGGAAACTCCTATGTACACAGACCCCATTCTGTTGAAACAAGCTTTTTTTCCCCTAGATTCCAAGGCCAGAGGGACTACTGTGATCATCTAGTCTGATCTCCTCTATAACATAGGCCACAGAACTTCCCCTAAATAATTTCTACAGCAGATCTTTTAGACCAGGCCTGCACAACTCAGAAAGCAGCGAGGGCCATATTATTGCAAAAAAACCAGCTGCGGGCCGAAAAGCCCCACCCCCATCTGCCTCTCCCTATCCCACCACTTGGCTTGTCCCACCCCTATTCATCTCCCGCGGGCCACACAGTGAGCCAGTGCGGGCCGCTTGTGGCCCCCAGGCCGCATGTTGTGCAGGCCTGTTTTAGACAAACATCCAATCTTGATTTAAAAATTGTCAGTGATAGAGAATCCACCACGACACTAGAAAAACTGGTCAAATGGTTAATAACGCTCACACTTAAAAAGAAATTACCCCTTATTTCTAATCTGAATTTGTTTTGCTTCAGCTTCCTGCTGATGGATCGTGTTTGTTCAGTCTAGCAGAAAGTGCCTATTATTAAATATTTGTAGATACTCACAAACCATAATTAAGTCACCCCTTTACCTTACCAAGCATCGGGTCAAGCATCCCTTTTAAGCACCAGGCCAGCACCGAGGTGTAAGGGCGTGGCTACATTTGAAATGTCAAAGCACTGTTGTGGCAAGTCCCTATGGCAGTGCTTTGAAGTGCGAGTGTGGTTGCGCAGGAGCGATGGGAGGGAGCTCTCCCAGTGATCCTGGTAATCCACCTCCATGAGGGGATTAGCACTCGGAGCCTGTCCACAGTAGCGCTTTAAAGAGCTCAGACTTGCTGCGCTCAGGGGGGGTGATTTTTCACCCTTCTGAGCCAGCAAGTTAGAGCGCTATAAAATGCCAGTATAGCCAAGCCCTTAATCAACATGGAGCTTAAAAACTTGGTGGTAGCAGCCAACTAGGACAGGGTTCCCACCAGCGGAGCTGTAGTGTGTTAGCAGTGGTGGGATAATTGCCTCTAGCGGCGGCACAGAAGAACACGTGCTAGAGCAGGGATAGGCAAGCTACGGCATGGGTGCCAAAGGCAGCACGCGAGCTGATTTTCAGTGGCACTCACACTGCCTGGGTCCTGGCCACTGGTCTGGGGGCTCTGCATTGTAATTTAATTGTTGATGAAGGTTCTTAAACGTTTTTAAAACCTTATTTACTTTACATACAACAACAGCTTATTTATATATTAAAGACACAGAAAGAGAGCTTCTAAAAATGTTAAAATGTATTACTGGCACGCGAAACAAATGAGAGTGAATAAATGAAGACTCGTCACACCACTTCTGAAAGGTTGCCGACCCCTGTGCTAGAGTTTCAGAGTGGTAGCCGTGTTAGTCTGTATCTGCAAAAAGAATGAAGAGCCCTTGTGGCCCTTAGGGCTTGTCTTCACTAGCGAGGGGAGAGATCGATCTTACAGCGATCGATTTATCGCATCTTGACAAGATGCGATAAATCGATCGCCAGCGGCGCCCCCGTCGACTCCGTAACTCCAGCTCGCCAAAAGGCGCAAGCTGGAGTTGACGGGGGAGCGCGCTGCTGACCGCTGCCACTGTGAGGACGGCAGGTAAGTCGGCTGTAGATACGCAATTTCAGCTATGTTAATAACGTAGCTGAAATTGCGTATCTACAGTCGATCCCCTGCCCTAGTGAGGACCAGCCCTTAGAGACTAACCAGTTTATATGAGCATCAGCTTTTGTGGGCTAGAACCTACTTCATCAGATGCATAGAATGGTGTATACATATATAGACACACATACACACACAGAATAATCATCCTATTATATGGTCCACTCTATGCATCTGATGAAGTGGGGTTTAGCCCACAAAAGCTTATGACCAAATAAACTGGTTAGTCTCTAAGGGCTGGTCCTCACACCCACTCCTTCTTCTTTCTACTGCTAGAGCAACAGCCACTAACCCATTTAACCGTCTCGGGTGTCTTTTCCTTCCCAGCCCCTGGCGCCGGCCTTCCCCGGCCACGCACAAGCGCGACAGGCTCCTTCTTCACTAGCAGGCGCCAGCCGCCTCCCCTCCCCCACCGCTGGAATTTTCCACCCAGCTCCAAGGATTTCTCCCTAACGGCTGCGGCGCGTGACCTCGGGCGGCGAGTCCGCGGGTCACTGGGGGAAAGCCTGGGGCAGCGCTCTGGCCGCGGGACGAAGCGGCGGAGCACGGAAGGGCCGAGCTGAGGCGAGAGGGGCGCGAGGCGAGTCCCCCCCCCCCCGCGCAACTCTCCGCCCCCGCGTGCGTCACGCAGAGCCGGGGGGTGGGGGCGCGGAGGGGTAACCGCCATCCCAGGGGCGGCGGGGGGAGAGCAACAGACGCAGGCGCCTGCCCCACACTCACCAGCCCCCTGTCCATGTCGGGCTCGCCCTGCCTGGCGCCGCCGGGGACCCTCGCGTACTCAGCGTAGCGCAGGGTATCCGAGGGGGCCCTGGCGCCTTCCATAACAGGCCGAAAGAGTGAGGGCGCCCTACGGGGCCCCGCTAGGGCCAAGCGAGGTCCGCGGACGGAGACAACGAAACAAGCGCGATTTGCTCCCTGCTAGCCCCTCCCCCATTCGCCCTTCCTGTGAGGGGCGGGGTGAAGGACGGGCGCCAGCCGCCTGTGTAAGCTGCTCCCCGCCTGAGTCACGGGGGGTGGGGCGCCGTGTGCGCATGAGCCCGCCAGGCGGGGCTGGGGTGTCATAGACACGCAACGCTGCCGTGCTCGAAAGGGTTAAACAGGGTCCGGGCCCTTCCACCTCGCCAGCCAGTGACCCTGGACACTTCTCGTCCCTGGCTCCCCATACACCACAACGTGCTGGGCGGTGCAGGGCACCCAAAGGGGGAACTAGTAGGACACACTCTGACCCCCCACACTGAGAGGGGGTGGGGACAGAGAGAGGCTGCTAGTGTAGTCAGGGTCTGTGAGCACAGCCCCCTGGGGGATTTAATTCCTTTCAGCATCAGCGATTGCCCCCTCCCAAGTTGATTGGCCTCATAGAGTCTCGCTGTCCCCCAATCTTAAAATGTGCCTTTCACATTGTTGTGTTTGAAAAAAATGTAAATGAATACACATGGTGCATCATGAAGTGTTGTCACCACAAAGACCCGCATATGCCCACATGATAAATTACACCACCTATCCACCACCCCTAAACCCCCAAAAGAAGGGATAGGCCTTGCTTTGCACCCCGAAGGTCAATCTTTTCAGGATATATCACACCAGAGCAGAAAGCAAATTACTGAGCCAAAGGTCACACACTGAGAACACCTTGTTCCCATGTGCACAAATGTAGGAACTCTTTGTCTTCACTTTACCAGACCTTTTGTCTGACTCCCCCACTAATTTGTGGGGGATGAGGAGAGAACGACTTGCTCAGTGGATTTTAAGGGTTTGGTGTAATTCCTTCCTGAAGCCCGGGAGGATTTTGCAGTTTGTGTCCTGGATGGCAATTAACCTGTATTTGGAAGGCGATGCTCAAATTCTCAGTAATTCACTCCCACAACATCACTTGCTCATGCTCCCAAATCCCAAAACAATTGAGGGGAAGGAGGGATCAAGAAGAAGAAATGAAGGGATGAGAGATAATGGAAGGTAGAAACTGGAACAGAGAGGGGAAAGGGGGAGACAGAACATTGACAGTAAGGAGATAAGGAGAGAAACTACTGAGATTGTGGGGAAGTGAAAAAACAAACATGAGGTTGGAGGAGAAGAAGAAATTACTCAAATCAGTGATAGGAGGAAATATACAGAATGAGGGGGCTGATTTTTCTAGTTTAGGGCAAGATTCTGCAGTCTTTGCTCACTAGAAAGATTTACTCACACAAGTTAGTCCACTGAGCTGAGTAGGACTATTCATATATGTAAGTACTACTCAGCATGAAGAAGGTTTATAGAATTGGTCTCTTAATGTTCAAAGATTTTTTTCTTACTTAAATTTCAAACGTGCATTTACCAAAAAAAATTCTAACTTTAAAATTTTGTGGATACTTTTGAACAAAAGCAGCTGGATTTCTTTTATAGTATTAGTAAGACCCACCAAACAAAAATCAATGCTCTGAGTACATAAATAATAATACATTTTGATGCTTTACACTTCTATACCACCAAAGATACCAAAGCGATTTATATGGATTCATCCAAGCATTCAGGGATACAAAAGACATTTACAAACATTATCTAATTAAGCACTACAATGTCCTTGTGAAGTACATTAGATAAAGGAGCCAAAGCAATCTCTTTATCCACAATTGAAATGCATTTACCACTGGAACAAAGTATGTCAGCTGTTCACCAATGCTAAATTACAACAATTTAGGACTGGAAATGAAGAAAAATATTTTCTCTCTCTGAAAATGCAGAGAAAGTTCAGGTAGACAGAACAAATACCTGACTAAGCTTGTCCAGGATACTGAGGTTAACACTGTCACTCATATTATAAGTGTTGCGAGAAAGCATGATAGAGTAAGATTTTCCAGTCTTATTTTTAAGCCAAGGAGTTTTTTTGGATTAACGTTTAAGATGTGCTTATCGCTAATTTATTTATTTCATAGGAGCAAAATCTGCATCTCTGCCTGTACAGTAAGTATATTTTTCCTCATTAAACTAGATACATTTATGTTATCTTGTGCACAACGCACAGGAAAAACATTTATCCTTCTTACATTTTTTAAATGGTTGTTTTTATCTATTTTTCTCTGGTGCTTTTTCACTGCTTTCAAACTGAGAAGTCCAAAGACAATTTGGAAACCCACCTGCTTCCCCAATGAGAGCTCTGATGGGGGAAGAGTTGGCAATGGGGTTTGTTGCAGGGATTGGTTCCTGGGTTAGTGTTTCTGTTGTGTTGTATGTTTGCTAACACTAACCCAGGAACCAATCCCCGCAACAAACCCCGTTGTCAACCCTGTCTGCATATCTATTCAAGAGATACCATCATAGCATCTAACCACATCAGCCACACCATCAGGGGCTCATTCACCTACACATCTACCAATGTGCTATATGCCATCATGTGCCAGCAATGCCCCTCTGCCATGAACATTGGCCAAACCGGACAGTCTCTGCAAAAGAATAAATGGACACAAATCAGACATCAAGAATTGTAACATTCAAAAACTAGTAGGAGAGCACTTCAATCTCCCTGGACAGTCAATAACAGACTTAAAAGTGACCATTCTTCAACAAAAAAACTTCAAAAACAGATTTCAACAAGAAACTGCAGAGCGGGAATTAATTTGCCAACTTGACACCATCAAATTAGGCCTGAATGAACACTGGGAGTGGTTGGGTCAGTACAAAAAGTAATTTCCCTTTGTTGATATTCACACCTTCTTGTCAACTGTTGGGAATGGGCCACATCCACCCTGATTGAATTGACCTCATTAGCACTGACCCTCCCACTTAGTTAATTGTACATCTTTTCATGTGTTGTATATTTATACCTGCCTACTGTATTTTTCACTCCATGCATCTGATGAAGTCGGTTATAGCCCACAAAAACTTATGCCCAAATAAATTTGTTAGTCTCTAAGGTGCCACAAGGACTCTGTGTTGTTTTAGCATATAACAGAATGCATGTACAGTATAAACCTCCTCCAGCATCAGAAGTGCTTGAAAAAAGACGTTCCAAGTCTGGAAAAAAACAAATTCAGTGTGAAAACTTTGGTTTCAAAAGACAAAGTTTCTTAGTAACAAAGATAAATAAAAATTCTATTCAAAGGTATTATTTTAATGTTGACAGCCTCCTCAGGGCATTTTTCTTTCTGACCACTGCTCCAAGAGTAGAGGTGGAATAAGTTTATTGCTCTTGAAAGCATTTGTACAGTTTGCCAATTACCTTTGCAACAGTCTTTCCCAGCAAATCACTCTCAAGTGTTTTCTAATGGCATAGAACATTCATTTCCAGTACTAATGGTTCCCAAAACATCAGACCTTTAAAACAGGCCTTCTCTATTATATTATTAATAATAATAATAATTATTATTTATATAGCACTATGGGTACGTATGGCACTTTACAGACATAAGAATACGTTGCTCCCTGAATATAGCAATGCTTTTTCAGCACTAGTTCAGGACTGAATGTAGCAAGTCCTGAACATCAGAACAATATAATTTTCAATCTCTGGCCCCTTTAACAGAAGTGTAACACTAAGCGGAGAATACCATGCTGTAATACTGAGGCATATTACAGAGAAAGTAGGGTTCAATTTCTTTCAAAGAGTGTAGGAAGATAATTTTTGACAGATGCGGTGAGTTTCAGCTTTTGTAACAAAATGGAAAGTATGTGCACCATTTTTCATCTCCTAAATAGATTACCCACCATAAACACACACACTTGTCAAAGCTAATGACATTCTTCCTGCTGAGTCTGACAAATTCCTGTCCTGAATCTAAACAAGAATAAATCTTGGCCCAGTGTAACATTTCACCCTTCTTCTAGGGCCAGCTCTCCAGGGAGCAGTGAAATTTCTCTTCTTCAGCATCACAAGCTCTTAAAATTAGTGCTAGCAACCTTTCAGAACATTCTGGTCTTTCATAATGGAACATTTTATGTGAACTGCACAAAGTCGACAACAAGAAGAACCGAACAAATATTGTAGCATTAAGTCACAATATGGCATGTGTTATTGGTCTATTGGATTTCTGTGAGCTTAAATGTTGCACTAGCCATCAGGTATGATTTGGATTAAATATTTTAAAGATATGGCTAAATATTTCTGTATTTTTAATTTCAGGCTTTTACTTCATGGTTAATTGTACATCTTTCCAACTGGATTACATGAGAATCTGATTTTTCATTTAAAAACAAATTTCTAGTCTTCATGGTTGTGGAAAAAAATTGAAAATGTAAACTTTAAAGGCTTAGAAACCAGATTTTAAAATTGTATTTTTTATTTTTTTTCAAAAAAATCATCATTTGCCAGAAATGTCATGATTTTTTGGAGCATCTGATTCATGACATTTGAACATGGGTTGTGCAATAGTCCTCTCTTCTCTGCCATCCTCTGCTCAGATGTGGAAGCTTCTTTCCCCATGGTGTGTCCCCAGAAGTGGGGACAGTATGGGATGCTGGGGGTATATTTTGGATCTGGATAGTTGAAGAGAAGGAAGCCCAGTCCAACCTTGCCCAGCTTCCCTCCTCACTATAGCCCACTGCTTCAGCTGCTCTGGCAGCTCCCAGGTATTCCACTATCAGACACGCTGCTGCTGCTACTGCTTTGGCAGCGAGGGCCCAGCCTTAGAATGTTCATGTCAGTCACTATTTTGTCAGCCTGCCATAATTTTCCTGAGGAACACAAATAAGAAAGGAAAATGAGTGATTTTTAACACTCTACAACTCAGCTAAACCTGGATGGAATTTCATGAGACAGAGGAAAGCCAGCAGGGTTGAGAAGTGCCTTTCTTTTGTCTCATGATATTCATGAAAGGAAAGGCACTTCTCTACTCTGATGGCTTTCCTCTAGCAAAATATCAAAGGCTGCTGCTAATAATGGAGGAGTTTGTGCTTTGCACAAAATGGCCCTCCAATCTTTCTTTGTATTTTTAGATAGAATATGGAATGAAGAAAAGAACCGAAGGCGGAGAAAGAGAAGCCTTGTAGTAAAACTGTCAAAGAAGGGTGACCTTAGCAACTGCAATAACTGGGAAAGAATCACACAGAATTACTATTAGTGCATGGGAAAATCATATGCCACATTATTCTGGAACCTATCAAGAAATAAATAGGCCTTAAACACAGAGAAGAATAAGAAGGATTTAGATGATTGAGATCATAGACAGATTATATTGTTGTTCTCAGACATATTATAGAACAAACTGCAGAGTAGCAAGCACCTCGTGATCAATTTTATAGATTTCTATTAGGTGTTTGACAGTATACATAGATCTAGTCTTTGGAGAATTATGGCATATTCATGGAATACCAGCAAAGCAATTAGATTAATCAGGGATCTATATGATAATACCAAATGTGCAGTCAGAGATGGTGACAACATCAGCCAGTGGTTGCACTGACAAATGGAGTAAGGCAAAGGTATATTATGTCCCAACTATTGTTTGCACTGGCCATGATCATGTCATGAGGATAGTAACCGTGGAGGAACTTTATGGAAGAATGATAAAGCACAAATGGATGACCTTGCTTTTGTGGATTGTCCTGCTTAGTTCAACATATTTCTTAATGGAAGAAAAGACATCACTTTTGGCAGACACAGCAAAACAAGTTGGTTTCTTCATCAACAAAAGGAAAACAAAATATATGACTATCAGTGTTCCAAAACTAACCATTTGATTGGACAAAGAAACACTAGAAGAAGTAAGCCATTTTACCAATCTAAGGTGTGAGATGTGCAGTGATGGTGATACCATGCTAGATGTCAAGCAACAAATATCAAAATCAGCAATCAGTTTTCATAAACTTAAAAAGATTTGGACAATTAACAATAATTGGCATTGACACAAAGGAAACAAATATTTAATACCTGCATCATGTCTATTCTGCTTTATGGAGCAGAGTCATGGAAATCATCAACAAAAATTGTTAAGAAAATTGACTCATTCCAAAATAAATGCCTATAGAAGATTTTCAGAGTCCATTGGAAGGAGTTTCCTGCAACATCAGAAATTCTAAGTAGAGCAAACCAGTCTAGTGCATCAAATAAGGTAAGAAGACAGTGATGGATATATTTAGGACACACTTAAAGGATGCCTCCAAAGTGACTTCCATGGCAAGTGATAATAGGTACATAACCTGGAAAGAGGAAAAAAAGTGTGACCTATTGTGCAGAACAAAAGAGAAAGAAGGCAAATCCATCAGCACGACACTCAGAGGCCTGAAGAGACCAGCACAAGACCAATGTAGACTGCAGAAAATAGTGGATATCTTATGCAGCTCAGGGTGTGGGAGGACAAAGAAAGTAAGAAGAAGAATGTACTATATGTGTGATGCCTGCTATCTTGGCCGGCATGTTAGAGTTTGAAGCAGAGACCTTCAGAGTTAAAAGCGTGAGCTGCGATAGCTTGAGCTGAAGAGCCAAGTTTCTGCACCCACTGTCTGTAATAGCTCATATCCTCTGTGGACTGGCACAGAAGGAAACTTGTAAAACAAATTCACCGGTGAGTGTAAACACTATCTCAATCCAGTCCAAATTAAAAGGCCCAGAACAGACATCTCCATTGAATTACATGTAATCAGACCTCGTTTACTTGCCTCTGTAACTAATTGCATGCTCCCTTGCTTCTGGTCCAGATGACTAAGGAAGGATATTTTCAAAATAAAAGGTGGATACTTTGATTCTAGTATATTTATCCCTCCATGTCCCCATTTCTATTTTCTCTCTCTCTCTCTCTCTGTCTTAGTTCTAGGTTAATTTTTAGCCCCATTCGCTCAGAACTCACTTCTTTTTTGTTCTTTCTCTCTCCAACTCCATTTCAAGACCTGCCTTATTTGTCACACCTCTCCTTTGTCTGTATAATCTGTAAACCTTATCTTTGTTTATTTGCTTCCTCCATTTCTTTTTTCTTCCCCTACAACCTTGTCTATTCCCCTCCAAACTTGTCTAATGTGACAAGATGCAGAAAAGCATGCATGAATTGGTTCCACATCCTTCCTATCAAGCACTTCTATTCAATCCTTCTGCCCCAGTTTCTTTAACGCTCTTTCTCCTCCCTCCAATCAGGGTCTCCCTAGCTATTCTGGGCCCCTATGCAGCCCCGCCATGGGGGGGAGAGTAGGGCCCCAGGCCTCCGTGCGGCAAGCAGGGGGGTTGGCCTCAGGCCTCTGCAGGGGGAGAAGGGGGTAGAACTGGCTTGGGGGACACAGGGGAACCACCCCCCAGAACTCACTGGTGGTGCAGCTGGGGCCAGGCCGCTGCACTTCCCGCCACCGGTGAGTGCAGACCCGGCCCTGCTGCAGAGCTCAGGAGACTGGTGGGGGGCCTGGGGCGGACAGAGGCAGGGCAGAGCAGGGGCTGTAGCAGCACGCAGTTGCACAGGGTACCAAGAAATTTGGCGCCCCAAATTCTTTGGTGCCCTACACAGTTGTGTGGTTTGCGTATGGGTAGGGATGGCCCTGCATCCAGTATACCCAGTCCTTCCAGCAGTGTTCCTTGACTGGCCTAAAGGTCCTTCTTGCAAAAGGACCTCAATTCATCCTAATATCTCCTTGCTTATGGCTGAAATGTACTGTCCTATTTGTGCCTCTCAGCTGTTAATGGGGAATGGACCTAATTTCAATTTCCAGCTGAGAGGCAGCCATAAGAGGTGTGCTATACAGAACATGTTATATTTGATACATCCTGTATCCCAGCAGTGACACATACAAACTATAGCCAGGCAGAATTAGGATGACCAGATGTCCATAACACAAGTAAAACTTGTGAGATTTAGCAACAGAACTTGCTTGGTGGACAAACACTGGCCTCTTCTGAGATTGTAATGATTTTGGACCTCACTGTTTTCAAATTACATAGGAAGATCCACCTCAGTGCCTTAGCTTTTCTACACTAATACAGAACAAGATCTAAATAATTTAACAAACACCAACCACACAGCCAATAACTAATGCAAAAATGACCCTCTCAACTTTAAGGTGTGAGGAGAGAGAGAAAGAAACACTTTGTTGTAAATTACCTGTCGTTTTCTTGTGAGGCACTGGACAGCACATTGTTGGGCAAGGAAAAGAGAGAGAATCTTCTCTCAGATGATTCACAGATTAATAGATTCCAAGGCCAGAAGGGAGTACTGTGATAATCTAGTGTGACCACCCGTATAACACGGACCATAGAACTTCCCCAAAACAATTCCTAGAGCATCTCTTTTAGGAAAACATCCAATCTTGACTTTAAAATTGTCAGTGATAGAGAATCCACCACAACCGTTGGTAAATTGTTCCAGTGGTTAATTACTCTCACTGTTAAAAATGTCTGCCTTCCTTCTAGCCTGAATTTCTCTAACTTCCAGCCACTGGATCATATTATACCTTTCTCTGCCAGATATTTGTTCCTTATGTAGGTAATTATAGGCTAATCAAATCATGTTTTAGCCTCTTCTTTGTTAAACTAAATAGATTGAGCTCTTGGAGTCTATCTCTATCAGGCATGTTTTCTAATTCTTTAATCATTCTTGTGGCTCCTCTCTGAATCATATCCGATTTTTCATCATCATCATTTCCTGAACTGTGAGCATCAGAACTGGACACAGTATTCCACCAGTAGTCATATCAGTGCCAAACATGGACATAACACAGCCTCTCTCCTCCTATTTGAGATTCCTGTGGTTATACATCCAAGGATTGCATTAGCCCTTTTGGTCACAGCATTACCCTGGGTCTTTATGTTCAGCTGATTATCCACATGACCCCCTAAATCTTTTTCAGAGTCCCTGGGTCTCGGAATAGAGTTCCCCATCATGTAAGTATAGCCTACTTTTTTGTTCCTAGATGTATACATTTACATTTAACCATATTAAAATTAATATTGTTTGCTTACACCCAGTTTACCAAGCAATCCAGATCATTCTGTATCATAGGTGATCCCTCAAAGTCGAGGATGATCTCTTTCACGGGTTTTATTTTCCATGGGTACTTGGTGATCAAAGAGTCCAATTCTTGAGCCACTGGCTCCTTGGCAGACATTGCATGTGGTTTTTGAAGACAGGGTTGGGCCGCTTTGGCGGTGTGACTGTTGTCTTTCCTTTGTTTTCTGGCATTTTTCTGCTACCAGGGCAAGGTGATTTTCCTCAAAAGTGGACTTCCCTCTGACAAGTCTTCTCCAGTTATCCCTATCCTGGGCTGCTGTTTCGCAGTGTGCAGTGTCGATGCCACATCTCTTGATGTATATCTTGAGGATGTCTTTAAAACATTTATTTAAAAAACATTTACGTTTATTTAAAAAACATTTACATTTAAAACATTTATTTAAAAAACATTTACGTTTCCTTTGTCCTTTGGTGAGTTGGACATACAGCAGTTGTCTGGGTAAGATGTTGGCCTCTGTGAGGACGTTTACGTTTATTTAAAAAACGTTTATTTAAAAAACGTTTACGTTTATTTAAAAAACATTTACATTTAAAACATTTATTTAAAAAACATTTACGTTTCCTTTGTCCTTTGGTGAGTTGGACATACAGCAGTTGTCTGGGTAAGATATTGGCCTCTGTGAGGACACTGCCATTAGTGCAATGATCCTCCCACTTTATGTTGAGGATCTTCTGAAGAAAGTGCTGGTGCTGGCATTCCAGGTTTTTCAGGTAGGTCACCCAGTCTTCACAGCCATAGAAGATAGTTGGGATTACCGCCGCTTAAGTATGTGTTTTGTTGTTGTGATTGTTGAACACCCAGCAAGACAGTCTGCCAAAGGCAAGACTGGCACAGCAAATTCTGTGCTGAATCTCGACATCTATGTCTGCCCTCTGTAAGAGATGGCTGCCAAGATAGGTAAAATATTCTACATTTTCCAGTTTTTTTTGTCAATATAGCTCTTCCTTGCTGGGTCTTGCTTGTCCTCCCTTCATTTGTTTTTGATTTCTCAGATCCTCCTTTGAACTTCAGTGTTGAGCTGATGAAAATAACTCTGCTTCTGACTGTATAGTGCAGGGATCGGCAGCCTTGGCATGCAGCCCGCCAGGATAAGCACCCTTGGCAGGGCCAGTCGGTTTGTTTACCTGCCGTGTCCGCAGGTTTGGCCAATCGCAGCTCTCACTGGCCTCAGTTCGCTGTTCTGGTCCAATGGGGACTGCGGGAAGCCACTTCCCACAGCCCCCGTTGGACCGGAGCGGCAAACCGTGGCCAGTGAGAGCCGCAATCAGCTGAACCTGCAGATGTGGCAGGTAAACAAACCAGCTGGGCCCACCAAGAATGTTTACCTGGCAGGGCCACAAAGGTTGCCGATCCCTGGTCTAGGAGGTGCCACTATTCTGAGCGGGGGTGTTGCCAACTTGTTTTGTACTTGTTGCTTTGTCTGAAGAGTGTTTTTCATCACAAGGTCATGCTCTGTATGTGTGCTGAGTAGAAGGATGCCATTGGAATTGGTCTTACCCTTTCCTTCTTTCCTAATGGCGCTACTCCATGTGTTAGAATCTCAGCTAACTCTTGCGTTAAAGTCCCCTATGAGAATTATTTTATTTGTTTTTGGAATGGATGACAAAATTTTATCAAGATCAGTGTAGAAGGACTCATTCTGTTCTTCAGTGTCAAGAGTTGGTGCACTGTTGCTAGTGGCAAATGGCTTATTGACCAATTGTATGTGGAGGGTCATAAGGCACTCATTCATGCCAATGGGGAGCTCAGTCAGGAGGTGTGACGTTATTGACATAATCTGGGACTGTATAGATCATTGTTACAACCAAGGTCCTGTAGCGGCACCAAATCTTATATAAAGGGGGTCAAATAAGGTGACTAAGACCAGGTTATGGTTTGCTAGTTATTATTATGCTATCTGTATGCATATATCATTTTGTATTTTTGTATTTGTATCATTTATATTGGCTCCATACTGTCTATATCTCAAATTTTTGCTATGCTTTTGGGTGACATCCCAGACAAGTTGGTGTCAGCTTGCCTAGTCTGCTTGATGGCCCGTTAAGGACCATCAGCTCTACAACTGACCCACTGAAAGAAGGCAGACATACCTTGTGACTGAGCAAGGTATGCAGGGACTTGCCCATGTGACTCCAAATTCCATTTTGCTGTAATTTTCCACAGTAAGAACAAAGCGGTGTTCTTACACCTGCAAAAGACTATAAAAGGGTGATGCCTAGGGTGACCAGATAGCAAATGTAAAAAATCGGGATGGGGGTGTGGGTAATAGGAGCCTATATAACAAAAAGACCCAAAAATCGGGACTGTCCCTATAAAATCGGGACATCTGGTCACCCTAGTGGTGCCTCATCTCCATTTTGTCTTTAATCCTGCTTCATGCCTCTGGAGGGACTTTGCTACAAACTGAAACTCTGAACAAAGGACTGAATGACCCATCCCAGCTATGGATGTACTGCAGAGACTTGATTTGAACCTGCAGTTTATTCTATCACTGCTACAAGCCTGAACCAAGAATTTTGCCATTACTGTATGTAATTGATTCCATTTAACCAATTCTACCTCTCATCTGTATCTTTTTCTTTTTATGAATAAGCCTTTAGATTTTAGATTCTGAAGGATTGGCAACAGTGATTTGTGGGTAAGATCTAACTTGTATATTGACTTGTGTCTGGGACTTGGTTCTTTGAGATCAGGAGAACCTTTCTCTTTTACTGGGGTATTGGTTTTCATAACCAGACTTCCCCATAATGAGTGGCTGCTGGTGGTGATGCTGGGAAATTGGAATGTGTACAGGAATTGCTTGTTTGACTTGTGGTAAACCAGTGGGGTAAAACCAAAATCCTCTCTGTCTGTCTGGTTTGGTTTGCCTTAGAGTTGGAAAAACCCCAGCCTTGGGCTGTAACTGCCCTCCTTGAAGCAATTTGTCCTGAACTGACACTCTCATTTGGGTCCCGCCAGAACCAGCGGTTGACTAGGAAGTTTTTAATGGCAAAGCCAACTCCATGTATTCGCCTGTCGCTTGCTGCTTTCCTTTGCAGAAGAAAGTGTAACTGCCACCCTCTTTCCTCAAGTGGCCATCATCTGCACGTCTTGTTTAGCTGAGAGCAGTGATGTCGATGTACCTCGAGATTCTCAGGCAACAATTACTGTTCTGTGTTTGGGTCTTTCACTTTTTGATTCGTCTAGAAGGGTATGGACATTCCAAGTTGCAAGAAACATTTTTGTTTTTCGACTGCAGTGGGAGTGATCCCTCTGGACACAGGTATGCAGTTAGGTATGGTGGGATAGTCTATGTTTGGGGCACCTTTTATAGCCTCTTCCACATAAGGGGTGAGCAGGGAGGTCCTAAAAAGGCCTGCTCAAGAAGAGTGTCTACATTTGTTCTTTCTTCAGTCAGTAAAATTAGGAGGGCTGGAGCGAAACATCTGCTGCCTCTATCAGGACCCAGGTATTGGATATGGGGTACAGCAACATTGTTGCGCCAGGATTTGGCAGGGGCCAGGTTGTTTTGATGCAGCAGGAAAAGTTAGACTTGTTCTTTAGTTAGGTCAGTGATGGCCAGCCTGTGGCTCTGGAGCCACATGCAGCTTTTCAGAAGTTAATATGAGGCTCCTTGTATAGGCACCGACTCCGGGGCTGGAGTGACAGGCACCAACCTTCGAGTATGCCAGGAGTGCTCATTGCTCAACCCCTGGCTCTGCCACAAACCCTGCCCCCACTCCACCCCTTCCTTCCCCCTCCCCTGAGTCTGTAATGCCCTTGCTCCCTCTCCTTCCCCCCCCCCCCACAGCCTCCTGCATGCCATAAAATAGCTGATTGGAGGTGCAGCGAGAGAGGGGGAGGCACTGATTGGAGGGGCTGCCAGTGGGCAAGTGGTGCTGGGAGCGGTGGGGGAAGGCAGTGATGGGGGGCTGCTGACATATTACTGTGGTTCTTTGGCAATGTACGTTGGTAAATTCTGGCTCTTTCTCAGGCTCAGGTTGGCCACCCCTGAGTTAGGTAGTGTAATTTGGGGCACTGAGGTCAACAGTTAAGGGGATTTAGCTTCTACCCAACCCCTACTTTAGATATTTCAGGTATGTTAATTCAAAGAGAGCTGAGGCTGTACAAACTATCACCTGCCTGGGTCATTAGAATGAAGAGCAGAAAAGCTTTCTGTCTATGAACCGCAATTACCCTTTGTGCCCTGTCAGTCAAATGATCAGCTTGAGGTGCAGGTGGAATACAGGTAATTGGGTGAATGAGGAAGTGCTCCTGCATGTGTCAGAGCAGGGAGGAGCTGATTTGGGGCGGTCTTATAAGAAATTGAAACCAAGTGACTGTAACTTAACAGTGTTTTTCTTTCCTTTCCTGGCTTCTTGTTTTGTTTTCAAGAGCCCTTGGCTAGGCTGGATTTACAGCCTTCTTTGACAAGACAGGACACACTTTGAGACTATGTATGGGGCAACAGGATGGGAAAAAGACAGCAGGCGCAGGGTGGCTGCTGCCTCCACCACCTCTTATTCTAGAGGTTCCCAGGAGTGGGAGAACTCTGGGCTGACAGAGGGAGCTGGAAATTCCAGAGGGGACCTGACTTCCGCAGGAGAGCTGGAGTGCCAAAAAACAACTTGGCAGGAGCAGCAGTAAGTAGCAACCAGTTTAGCCAAGTTTGGATGTATTTACATAATAATGTTGTGAGTATTAAGTGCTAGTTTTTCACTTTGTGTATGTATTTTTATATAAAGAATGTGGGTATAGAGGAAGGTTTGTTTTTTTGTTTTTTTGTTTTTTTTTTTAAAAAAAGAGAGTTTAGGGTTAGACTTTCAAAATGCTTGGCCCTTAACTTTTCTGAGAATCTGACCACTTATATTGGTGCCTAAATGAGACCTGAGCTCTTATGAAGACATGGTTCAGCAATAATATTGCTGTGCAACCATGTACATAATATGCTAATATAAAAAACATAAACTTTGTGTGCATTATGTGCAGTGGGCTTGCAGAATTTGGTATGTGCAGTATCTCTATTGCTATCTGTCTCTAAGCAGATGGTATTACATGCATTATCAATACATGTATGGACTCTTAACTAGAGAAAGTCTTGAACTGGAATTTCAAAGCCAATTCTGATTATCTTTTCCACCTAAAATGTAGTCACAGGAGATGGATACAAACTGCCAGATCCAAAAAATCAACTTTGGTTCTGAGCTAGAGCTGACTTCCTTATGCAGTTTGGATGCAACCCATGATGACAGGAATTGCAGATGAGTTTGTAAATGCTTAACTGTGACAACTGTACAGGCAAAGCCTAAGCCCTGAGCTGTAGTTTAACCTAACTGGGTTCCAGCCATCTCTAATTTTAACTTCCAGAGATTGTCATTAGATATTCTGCAGGCTGTATGCTCTGTCTATGCATGTGCATCTACTATTTATATGCTTAGCTGGGCAAAACTATTAATCACTTCCATTTTTTTCACTCAAACTTTAATTTTTTTTTGTTTCCAAGTTATTTCTGTACTTAACACTGTTAATAATGTTAACTAATCTGAAAGAAGTAGAAAAACAGCAAGATCAACAAAGTGCAGCTGATTTAAATTAGTACTGCCCACAAGAAGCTGTTTCAGTTTCCTTTCTTTTACTGAAACTCAAAGGGGAAAAAGGGTGGAGCTAATGTGGGGCAATGGTTGGACAAAAGATCATAAACACTAATTGGAAGCTTCACTTTTTATTTTAATTCTCTAATTTTCTAATGCTGAATGCTTGAACATCTAACAAGTTGTAAAATGATCTACTCTTGGTATGTATGGGCTAGTTAACTTATGTGAAGTAATCCAGATCTATCTTCTTCTGTTTGGGAAGATAATCATGCAGTCATGAATCTGATTAACTTCTGACCTCTTTCAAAATTAGAAACAGACAAGACAAAGACAGTTTATGCCACCTTTTTTATTCTTGCTCTATTCTGGGGCTAGCCAGGGATCAGTTCAGCCTCTAGCATAAATTAGAATAGTAAGAAGGCTGCTATAATTAATACCCAGATAACTATGAGCTCAGGGGATTTTTCTAGCAGCTGGGAATAGCTAGAATGCAGAGGCATTCTGGTCCCTGCCTGTTCTTTGCATGCCAGGAACGCTCCTTACACCTGGAAGCTTGGGAAATCCTTTGACTGTCTTTCTAACTCTGTGCTACTAAGGTATTTGAAGAATACTCAAACGAAAGTAAAATCTTAAACTCTTTCGAGCTGTTTCTGTTCCATCAGGATGCCTGGAAATGGGAGGGAATCATCTGTCAGGAATTTAGCCAGCAATAGTCTGTTCAACTTCAATTTGGAAATGAAACTGAAATGCCTGGCCAAAACCCTATACAATATCTTTGAAAGCCGAAGTAGGGAAACAATGAATCAACAAAGTAACGAAGTAGGGAATCAACAGGGTGATGAGAGCTTGAAAACCCCTATTACTTGCTACAGTCAGTTTGTGCTTATCAGGTTGCTTGACTTTAAGTCTGTAACGTGCTGTGAGGTTACATTTACTTGTAAATGTTGATATCCAAATTGCATCTGTTCAGAACAAACCTGAAACAAAAGCTTATCCTGAAAAAAATAAATCAGCAAAAGGTAGAAAATGAAAAAGTTGCAGTGTAGTGAGGCGACTAAGAAAGAGAGGTTATGGTGGCCCCTTTTGTTCAGCAACCAGCCTTGACTTTAAAAAAAAAAAAAAAAAAAAAAATCTGACCATGTGTAAAATAGTTTCCAATAAAATCTACCTTCAAAAAACAAACTTGCTATCATAAAATCCAAATATATGACATTGTACAAATATTCCTTGCCATGTAGGATGAAAAGGTAAAGGAAACAGTGGAACACTTGTTTACAGAATTTTTATACTTAACATTTACAGTTTAAAAAAAAACACCTTGTTTTTTCCATTTTTATGCTCAACAAAAAAAATCTATATTCTTCAATCTGTTGCCAATAGAAAACTACTTGCACAAAGACTGCAGTTTTATTTTCCATTTGTCTAATCTGAGATTTTAAAGGCCCTGAAAATGAGTCCATTAAACGGGAGGCAAGAAGCTCTTCAAAACATTCCTGTAGACCACTGTCCTCTGTAACTGCCAGATGCTATTCAGTGAGTTCCAGAATCCTCTGAACCTCCACTGGTCAGTATGACTGTGGAGACTATTTGTAGTTGCTGCCTTTATTTTGCTACTACTGTTCTGTTGTAAATTGAATACAGAATAAGGCCCTAAACAAGTAAATCTCCCATCACTGCACCTTTCAGGATCGCGCTCATATAGGGTTGTCATCTTTCTAGTTGCTGGTAACTGGACTTTTGAGGTCCTACCCTATCCTGCTTCTTACCCTGCAAAACACTGCCTCCATTGCTTGCTCCTCTCCTCCACCCCCTGTGATTACTTGCTGGATTGTCTCAAGGAACCTGCCTGCAGATAGGAGGCAGCCCTATCTCAACAAGGGCTGGTGTGGATTAATGACTGAGGGCCTCCCCCAACTCTGTGGTAACTGGACTTCTAGTTCAGGTGCCATTTAAGGTTGCCAGGTCCCCTTTGGACTGGACTTTCCGGTCAAAAACCAGGAACATGGCAATCCTAATTATGGCACCTGCCCACAGAAGCCAAAAACCAGATTGTTTGGGTAAAACCTGGCTAGGTGGTAACCGTACACTCATAGTTGTCATTGGCTAGTGAGTCATCTAATCCATCCCTCTGTATCAGTTTCTCAGGGAAGCATGGAGGTAAATATTTCCTTTCACTTTTGGCATTCGGATGATATCTACCGAACAGCAGAGAGCAGTTCACCATGATTTCATTTTAAGTTATCTCTCTCCCCTAACCTTAAACTATATGATAGTCTAGTGGACTACCAAGAGCACAGTTTGTCCAGAGATGGTCCTGAACCAAACCCTGGGATTTAAGCCTCCCCTTGCTATTCCCCAAAGTTTAATTCTGGGTCCCAGGTTTATGTCCTGGACCACAATCTCCAAATGTGGTAGGTCACCTCTAAAGTTTAGTGACTGTGGTATATTGAAAGATGTCTTAAAATTAGAAGCTATCATTTAGATTGTAATTGTTTTGTCCTGGCCCTGCTAGCAGGCTAGGGGTTTCTGAGGGGAAGTAATGCAGTCTTGGTCTTTCTGTGGTCAAGGTGCAAAGAGCCAGCCAAAAGCAAGGCTGGTGAGTTGTGTATCTCTGCCTTAGGGTCCAGCTTGCTTGCTCGTTTGTTCCTCCCCCATTGGTTCTTGTGTGTTAAGTTGCAACCTTCCAGTAAGTGTATTTTAGATGACCTTATTTCTCTGTTTGTATAATGTGAACATAGCAGTGAGTCACAGAACATATACAGAGGAAAAGTATATTCAGTGCCAATGTGAAGACCACAACACTTGTTGCTGCCCCTTGTGTTTTTTTTCCCTCCCCCCTCTCATCTCTGTTTCCTCTCCTTCTGATCTCTTTCCCTATGTGAAAGTCTTCTCTGCTCAGGGCTGAATCCTGTAGTTCGTTCTTAAGCCTCACTCAGGCAAGACAATCTAATGACTTGGTACAAGGGCACTGCCTAGCCCAAATCCTAAAAAGTTAATGCAGGAGCAATTAACCCAGTCCTATCAGAGGGAGACAGCTGGGTGTGAGTTGGAGCCCTGCCCACTGGTCTGTATGACTGTGGGGACTATTTGTTTTTGCCTCCTTTTATTTTGCTACTGCTGTTTTGTTCTGCTTGGAAACCCTAGAACAGGGGTGGCCAAGCTTACTGATTCTTCGAGCCACATACAACAATCTTCAGAGGTTCAAGAGCTGGGTGCACCTGCCAGGGCTCAATGCTTCTGCCCTGTGGCATGGTGGTGGGGCTAAGGGCATCAGCCTCATGGGAGGCACCTGCCTCCCTGAGTTCCACCAAGCACCTTCTATGGGGCTGAAGTCCTGGGCTTTGGCAGGTGTCTCCAGCAGGGCTAAAGCTGATAGAATCCCTCCTCCCGCAATGGGCAGAAGCCCCTAGTTCTACCATCCACTGCAGGGTAGAAGCCCCAACTCCTGCCCCCACAGTGTGGTAGGTGGAAAATGGGAAGGTGGGGCGGGGGAGGTCCTCAAGCTGCATTTTAACTGAAAAAGAGCAGCATGTGGCTCACGAGCTGCAGTTTGGCCACCCCTGCTCTAGATGTTCCCATAAAGGGGTTCCTGGAGAAGAGAGAGAGTGGCTGACTGGATGGTTCTTTTTTATTTTGAGGCTGGGAGATCAGTCCCTCAGCAAACAACCCTCTTAGTGAAAACTTCCATCGAAATAAACTGACTGCAGGATTTGCCCAATGATGCAGGGAGAAATTGATGAGACCCACACCTGTGAATGGACCTATACTGCTGGATGCTTGTGCCCCCTTAGAGCCCTGTTAACTTGTGTGTGTGTGTACACAGATCTGTTTGTAAGAATTGGGACTGAGCACTGTAATGTTCAGTTATCCATTGCAGCTAACTCCATTTAATCGGAAACAGGCAGTGAATAACCGGGTAGTTATTCACTGCTAGCATGGACCCACTTTGGGAAAATGTCTGGTGTGGCAGGTTGGTGACAGCGTCATGTGTGGCTGGTGTCCACTAACGCATGGCTCAGCAGCTGTATATATGTGACTTAGGAAATGGGATATTCTTTAGCAGTGCCTGACAACTGAATGCTAAGTCCATCTGTGAGTATTCTTGAAGGTGATGTTACAACTCTTCTTGACAGTTTGATCCTTTAAATCAACTAGCCTTCATTTTCCTTAATGCAATATTTCATGTAAACTTTCTCTGCTGAAGTTTAAGCCCATTTTTCTACTTCTTTCCATTGACTAATGAGAATAAATCATTCTTGTCCTCTTTATAGTATTCCTGTTGATGGTTATAATGTCTCCCCGAGTCTCTCTCCTCTAGACTGAACCTACCCACATCTTATTTTCCCAAGCCTTTAATAATTTGTGATGCTCTCCCTTGCATTATCCTGTTTCTATCTCTTACTGCAAACTGAACATCAGATGAGATCATCTAGTGCCATGAAGAGTGGAGTAACTGGCTTGCAGCCATTTTGTATTGGTGCATACACTATAGAACTGGAAATGCTTGCTCTGGAAATAACTAATAACATTTTGAAGAGATGGAAAAGTAACAGTTCCAATTGCATTAGCATGGCTCTGCAAGGGTAGTGCTAATGCTGCTGCTCACATTGCCTCTTGCTAGGTAATGTGAGAATTTCCCAGCCAAATGACAAAAATAATATGCAAAATTATCAATGGGTGCTATCTGGCAAAACAGGACTGTTTTGGTTGCACATGTCCTATGTTGTAAAATTTAAACAAACTATATGAACAAGAAAGCAGAGTTAATGTTATGAAGGTCCAGGTCCTGCAAACACTTGAAGTACAACTTCATTAGGACTATAGCATGAGTAAGACAGATACATAAGAGTATGTACACTTGGTGCAAATCAAACCGAACATTGCTGGGGTTTTTCCTTCTTTTCTTCATATCTTTATTTGAAATAGTGTCCCAGCTCCCACCCACATAGTTAAATACTCTTTTCCCCCATAGAATATGTGGAATTTGTCTACACATCCTCATAACAGTTGTTTTTTCTTAAAAAGAAAGTGCATTGTGGTTTCAGGAACCGTACTCAGACCAATATCAAAGAAGTCAATGTTTGCTCTCAGGTAGTAGTCAGTGAAAATGTATTTTCTCTGTTTCTGCGGGGAAAATCTCAGAAAATCCATCTAGGATTTTCAGAGCTCATTAATCAGATCTCTATCGTGGGAGGTTGGGGAGAAACACATCCTTTATCACCCTAAAGAGACATTACAAGGAAAAGTGTGTGGTTTTTTTTTAAATAATTGTTTATTTTTTGCTTAAGAGAGCTATTTTTTTAAATCATAATTTGAGCCTGAGTACTAGAAAACATTTTATTTCCTTTTTGTTTCATGCCATTTTTTCATACTCTTTGTACTGCACATTGTGTGTACTATTGATAATTTCAAATCTTCAAAATTAGGACATTTCATTAATTTCCAGCAAGGCAATTAGGATAACTCATTTCCAAATACAGTTGCTGCAATAGCTCAGATTCTTCTTAAACAGAAAACTGACTGGAATGTTAAATTGCCCTCTTGCAACTAGGGTTCTGAAGGTTTTGCAGGATCAGAGTGTCTGTGAGAGGATATTTCTGACACATGGTATTGCAAATTGGCTAAAACACAGAGTGAAACTTTTTCCTCTCTCTATGAAAGGAATTCTAACAGTTAATTCAAAGGTCTCAAGGAAAAGGCAAAACAAATTAGAGTATGGATTTAAGCCCTGATCCTGCAATAGATAATCTGAGTTGACTGCTGTGCTTGTACAGAACCTCATTAAAGAAAACCCATGGTAGCTGCAGGACTGGGGACTTAGAACTTGGCCCTGAGTTTCCACACTGACTGATTTCCAGTAGACCTTGGGTGTCCAAAGTCACACTGACTGTTCATCTGGGTCTTCTCTAATGTTACCAAGTCATTTACCAGCTCTCAATGGTGCACCCCTGGTATCTCTTCAATCAATGATCTCCCAACCCTACGCTCCCAATGTAACCTACATACATGGGGTAGGTACATGAGTAGGGACTTTACTAAAGGGAAATCAAAAAGATGTTTACCTCACCCTATTTTGAACTGATAGTGCTTTGGTTATTTTAACTATCTGATAGACTTGAAGGAAGCCAAAGCTGGTTTTGTCCCTTTCCTGCTCTGCATCTGACTCTCTCCTACTTATTTTGAAGCTTTCATCTGGTTTCCAAATTAATTTCAATACTATGAAAACCCATTCAGCTTTTAAATCTCCTTTTAACTGCATAGATTTTTATGGTGCCATTTATTTCTTGTCACCTTGCACTGAAGCATTTGTTGCTGATACATACATTGATGGGCCTATCCTCCATGAACTTACCTAATTCTTTTTTTGAAGCTTTTGTGGTGTGAATTTTCATCTGCACAAACTTAACACACGTTTGTGGTGATGCAGTACACACTGCTTCCACTGAATTTGCAGCACTCTAGTTGTTAAGGATATTTGGCTGCATGGAAAATATTCAGTGGCTATCACAATAATAAGATAAGAAAGGATTGTATTAGCTGTCTCCATTAATGCTTGCAGCTCCATCTTTACTAGTTAATTTTTTTTAAATTAATCCACCTCCTAGAAAAAGCCTTAAAAGATAAATTGGTAATTAAACAGATATAAATACTTTACTTCCCAGCCCTGGATCACAGTGATATGGCAGTAGACTGCTTTTTTCAACTGAAACTCTACGTGATCTTTTTTTTTCCTGTCCCTTTTCAGTTGCTTTCCTTAAGTACCTCATACCTCCTGCCTCTCTCCTTCGTAGTTCTACTGCCAGCCTTGTTCTTCTTGCTCTCAGTGCTCCTCTGTCCTTGCCCCATTCCTTTAATATCTCTCTCTAATCCCCTAGCACAACTGGGATCCACTCTGGATTGCAGGATGGGTGGGGGAGACTTACAGGCACTACTGCAAAATAATAAATATGCCCAGAAAATGTAGTCTTTCATAACATTAAGCTTCATGACACCAGTGATGTACTATTTCCATTTTATAGATGAAGAAACTGAGGCACGGGCCAAAGATGGACACAATGCTGTTGCACAACATTTGACTGATGTTTATGGACAGGATGTACTGTATAATGTGTTGTAACAAATATATGGAAATACACTTTCCTACATCTTAAAATGAAAGATGTTGTATTAGCAGTGAGGGTGGGATTTTCATAAGTAGAGTTAGACCAATGCTGAGTATTTGTGAAAATCTTGTTCTTGGCACATATGATATACAGCATGGCTTATGATTGAAAACATCCCTGTGTATATTCCTACTGCAGAAATCATACATCCAGTTTTGTTCTAAACATTGTAGCTGCTATTACAGAAATTCTAAAGGTCCATATTGAAAGAGAGGATAATAATGAATCCATAGGCTCATGTGACAGTAATTAACAATGTTCTTTCCATTCCAGTACAGGCGCATATGTCTTGATACCTCCAAATGAAACCAGAAGGAACCAGATACAGAAAAGTAAGTGCATTATCTAACACACTCAAGATGAAATTTTTGCTTTTTTTCCAAAATGCAGCTTTTTTTGTGTGTGTGCTTTATGACCCTTGCAGTTTTATCTCAGCCTTTACATTGTTTTTATGTGTACATCTATGATAATTTTAAAGCTACCACAACATAGAATGCATGGCCAGAGTGGATCTTTGTAATCAGTGCTTAACTTGTAATGAAAGAGTTGCTGGGACTCAAGCAGTGTGGTATGTGTGTGTGTGTTTTTTTTTTTTTGTTTGTTTTTTTACTTTTCATAACTGGTGTGGCAAGCCTAGAAGTGCCAGGGCTCAGGTCTGGCAAACCCCAACCCAAATTAGGCACTGATTGTGATCACCTAGTAAAGGCAAACTCCATCACCATGCAGACTTTTCTTGTATCAGTTCTAAAATTAGGAAAAGAATAGTTCAACCACAGAAAGATGTGGTATCTGTAAAAATGTTCCCATTAGAAAGATGGTGTCATAGCTGTTCAAAATAAGTTCTACAAGACACATTCAGAATTAACTTGATGCCCCTCCTAAAGTTCATAACCTTCCTCTTTGTCCCTCCCACCTGGATGTCAAGTTTAGGTTTGAAGATCAAATTTTGATCTTGTTTAGCTTAGGGTTAAGTCAATAATTTTCTAATGCCAGGGTTGGCATAATGTTTATATTGCTAAACTGTTCACACGTGTGCTGTTTTCAGAGAGAAAATGTCCATTTATAGAATGTGCTTAACAAATTCTCTAAGTACAACTGCACAATGTAAGGCACCTTACCTCCAGTGGCTTGATGTCTGAGCAGCACAGAATATCTACCTCTCCCATTGTTGCATGTCTGAGTTAGAGTTGAGTGTCAAATAACCGGCTCAATTGGAATGTGGTAATTTTTGATTAGTATAGCATTATGCAGAAAGAAATAGATACATTACCATGCCTATGTTGTCAGACCAAGACGTGGCTATGTGTGTCCCCTTCTGGAGGGAGGTGCAGTTCTCATTCCCCAACTGTGTTCTCTTACCAGTGTCGTCATACAGGGCTTTAGGCTAAAAAACCCTCTTTACCAAAATAAACAGATATTCCAATATCACTTCTATGTGTTTTCAGTTTAAAATTAACTTGTGTGAAGGTGTGATTATTTACAGCTGAAAGGACCAACAATTCTTCAAGATAATGCCTTTAGTGAGTCCTTCTGACCCCACAATCATTCTTCCCTGATTTCCCCAATCAAAAACATCTTCAGTAACAATCATCCCTCACTAGTTTCCCAAGTTCATATGTGCTTATGTAAGCTATATGGATATGTTAAGGAGGTGGTTTCCAAGAATATCTGGAGTTATATAGACATGAATGCACTACAAATTATTAAATACAGCCTAACACACACAATTCCTGAATAGGGTTCCTTACTGGTGAAGGACCAGTGTTCTGGGCCTTAGAATTCAGACATACTCTGTTGAATATAGATTCTAAGGAATAGTTAATATATAATTAACTCAAATATACAAAAAGAAAGTAAATATTAAACCTTTTAGTTCTAACAGATACTAAACCCTTTGAGCTTCTTGTAGACATTTGCTGTCTCACCAAATCAAGTCTAATATCTAAACTTTCCCTCCATGTTGAGAGACTCAGTGAAATGCACCAAGCCCTTAAGAATTGCAGAAGCCCATTTTACTGAAAACGTGGAGTACAAAATAAAATCGTACATTAAAAAAAGAGACCACCACAAAATCCAGGAATCACAAGAACTTTGTACATAAATTCCTCGGTAACAAGCTCAGACACACAAGTGACTTACATAAAATTTTATAAATGCACACAAGCCTTGGAATGCTGATGGTATACAGTGAACATTCCTTTAGATGGCAATCTAAAGTATTCTTTCATTGTAAAAGTTCATGTTGTTTGGCTTAAAGATTTTGTTTAGCCACTGCTAGAAAATAATGCATACACATTCTGGACAGAAATGATTAGGAGTAAATTAAGGGGCTTTATTTGGCAGGAATTGGAAGATTTTTCATAACTTTTGGTTCTATTTGGGAGTAACTCTGCACTGTAATTCTTCACCAATATCTTTCATAGTGTCAGAGAACTTCCATGATTGGGTAAGAGCAGTGGGATCAGCACTGTGTGGTTTGAAACCCTTTGGAGGGTATGGTTAATTTTAATTTCTTAAATTTAAGACTCTGGGTTGATCCAGGACTCATTTCACTTCACTCCTGGAGTAAGCTGATGTGGGGCTGTGGAGTTCTTCTCTAGAAAGAAAGTGAACCCTGGTATCTTCCATTGCACCAAACCACCACCATCAGCCCAGAAGGGAAACAATTCGGAGAAGTGAGAATCAGCCCAGGCAGACACAATGCTGCTGTCATGGTGAAAATTGCATTTTGTTGTAACCACAGAAATAGTAGTGCCCCAGTCCAGGAGGAAACTTAAGCATGTGCATGGTCCCATTGCACTCAAAGTTCTACAAGCATCTTGCTGGATTGGGGCCAAGATGTTTTACAGACCAGGAAAATGCCAGGCGTAGTGCAGAGTGGCATGGTGACTAAGGCTTTGTTTTCACTAGGAAAGATGGTATGTCCAAACACATTTTACGCTACTGTGTAGGCGGTCTGAGAGGGGAGATTTTATTTTCCCTTTTACTAAGGCTGGCAGGGATCAGACTGGCCCCTGGATCAGGTTAGAACAGTCCAAGTGCCACTCTAGATTGTGTCCCCTCTTGCCATAGTCCCCATGCAGAGGAGAATTTCCAAGATGCAGAATTGCCACAATCGCTACCCCATCTCCTCCAGCCTGTTCCTGCTCTGCAGGGGTGCCATAACTCTGCACCTCATAGAAAGGTCTGCTTGGCTTGGGAATTTATGGAAGGGCCGTGCAGCTAGTTTCCATGGACAAAAATGGCTGCAGCAAAGAGATGAATTTTCTTAATAGTCCCACAGCCTATAATATCAGTAAAGAACAGATGAATGCAGAGAAGGGAGACAACAAAAAGCAGCATGTGTGAGCAGTGATGGATGGCAGATGTCTTGGGAGTTCTATGCATTTATTTATATCATTTTAAATCGGTAACTTGCTGGTAATATTGGGGAGAGCTACTAGAAAGAACTACCATGACTGTAGTCATAGATATATATCTATAGTAGCCAGCCCTGCTTAAGACGACAATAATATGATTTGAACTTGAGGCTTTTGGAGATGAAAGCAGTCCCCTGGCTGGTAGCTGGCACCATAGGCTCATTAATCTTTCATATGGACCAGCTGTTAGTGTGGATTGAGCTATATTTGTGGAGAATAGAGTAGACCTGCCCTTGAGTGGGCATAGTTTTTACTGTGATGTAATTTAATAATATTCCAGGTTTCTTACAGTAGTGACTCTTATTTCTGTATGCTAATTGTTTGTTTTTCTTTTTGATTTAGTTGCCAACAAAGAACTGGAGAACTTGGAGAAATGGAAGGAACAGCACCGGCCAGGACCAATTAACCTGAAACCACAGAAACTGGGTAAGGAAATAGAAGTGAGCTGACTTGGTGGATTATACAAAATACCAAATAAATGTCTTTCTCCCTCCACCCTGTTTTTTTTTTTTTTTTAGAGAGATTTACTGTAGTTAAAATGTTAGCAGTACTAGCTAGTCTTGGGATTTTAATGAACTTGACTGGAAAAAGTTCCTAAAACATAAATACATAGGTTTTTCCTTCATGATTTTTTTTTTTTTTTTGACTGGTGCAGAGAACCCTGTAAAACATTATCACTTATGTATTTTGAATGGCAATGGAAGAACAGCTTGAAGGAAGCATAGTGAATGACTTGGCTGAGAGCACTGAAAACTGTAATATGAAAATATAACAATAAAAATAGACACAAATATAAAAGAAAATGCAACATTAAGCTGGAATTTAAAAATGGCCTCTTCCCTCTCCCAAGGTGAACTCTAACAATAAGAGGTTGGGGAAATGATGGTTTTTCTAAACTCTTCTGGCTCCACTCAGCCTTATGCACCCCCGACTGGACTTTCAGAAGAGGACATGAAACTACTTACATCCTCTTCCCAAAGTACATTATGTGGTGCCCTAATCACTGGTATTTACAATGAAACCAAAGTGGGAGATCACTTTTTTAAGTTTCAGGGTTGATGGCCAATAGGTCAATGAATAAACTGTGGATCTGCAGGTTGCAATTTTTAAACTGCAGATCAGATCAGCTTGTTCTCAGGGAAGGAATGTGACAAAGCATTTTGTAAATGACTCATTTTGGCTACAAAAAAATCATTTAGAGCAACCACATTTTTGTGACAGATGATCAAAAGGTTTAGGAAACATTACCTCTGAGGAAATGTTAAAGAAATGGGGTGTGTTTTAGTCTTGAAGTGAAGACTGGACAAGGGGGTGCTAAGTCTTCAGATATGTTATAGATATAAAAAGGATAATGATCAGTTGTTCTTGTTGTCCTCTGAAGGCAGGACAAGAAGTAATGGGCTTCATCTGCAGCAAGGAAGCTTTTAGGTTAGATATTAGAGGAAACATTCTAACAAGAAGCATAATTAAGCTCTGCAATTGGCTTCCAAAGGAATCCCTGTCCTTAGATATTTTTAAGAACTAGTTGGACAGAAACCTGTCAGAGATGGTGTTGCTTTACTTGGTTCTGCCTCAGCACAGAGGGCTGGACTTGATCATTTCTCAAGGTCCCTTCCAATTCTACATTTTTATGAAATTTGTGATCCAGGTTGCTGCGATTTTGCTGTCTATGTGCAAAGGTAGGCTGAAAAGTTAAGCTGAATTTTTGCCTACCCTCATGGACAAAGACTGTATTGATGAAGTTGAAATCTCATTCACAAGCCAACTTTTGTAGTTCTTTTAAATAAGAACAATGTAACTGAAAAACAATATGTAAAACTGGAGTGATATGTATCTTTCAAGCAATCTTGAAAGGGATAGAATACAGGGCTAAGGACGTGTATGGAAGGCAAAAGTGAACTGCAGGGTTTGAAAAACTTGCAAGATATTTAGGAACTGAAGGTCTAAACTTATTAGCTCAAGACTAAATGAATGCTTTAGATGGAAGAGTGGTGGTAGAATGTTGCAGAAGTGAGAAGCCCACCCCTCACCCTATCTTCTGGGGAGGAAGTTGCTGGGATTCCTGTCCTAAGTCACGCTCTTCCATATCAGCCACTAGCTAGTGGGTATTAACTTTGAAAGTGCATCTCCCAGCTGCTAGAAAGGAAAAGGAACTGTCACTCTCTTGTTCTGGCTCGGTGTATGTTGTGAGGGAAGGGTTTACTGTCTGCAGTCTAGTTGTTAGGCAGAGTGGAGGAGAACTCTCTCTGCTCATCTCCTAACATCTGTGTTGGAGTGTCCTCCTCCCCTCTGGATAAACAGTCAGCACCAGGCTTTCACTATCCTATCTGAAATGATGCTGAATGTGGCTTGTCCTTGTTGATAATTCCTGTCAAACCATGTGCATCTGTGGGCAAGTTTGGGAGTGTAGACAAGGCTAGCAAGAAGAAGGTGGAGGCTTCCTTAGTCAGAATTATCATCCAGACAGAGGGACTCAGGGGTCCTTTTAAACAATCCATGTCATAGTCAGGGCTATGTGCCTCCTTGGTCATGGAGTTACCTAATGACCATGGATAAGAACTTAGTTCAAAGGGTATATGGTGACAGTTCTACAGAAATAGATGACTTAATCTTCCTGAGATGCATATCTCTGGCATGGAAAGATTCCCAGAGGGTAGTAGGTAAGTTGTTTTTCAAGTTCTGGTGAACTTGGCATTCTGCCCCCTTATTAGCTCACATGTGCTAATACTAATGTTGCCTTCATGTGTATTTTCTTGAAATGGCTCAAGTCCAGGGATCGGCAACGTTGGCACGCGGGACCACAGGGTAAGCACCCTTAGCGGGCTCTGCCAGTGTCTTTACCTGCTGTTTCGCCAACCGTGGCTCTCACTGGCCACTGTTCGCCATCCCAGCCCAATGGGCGCAGTGCTGGCCGCTGCTTCCCGCAGCCCCCATTGGACCGGGATGGCAAATCATGGCCAGTGGGAGCCGTGGTCGACGAAACGGCAGGTAAATAAATCGGTGGGGCCCGCTAAGGGTGCTTACCCTGCAGTCCCGCGTGCCAACGTTGCCGATCCCTGATTTACACACTTGAAAAAGAGCTTGTGGCAGGAGAAAGGAGTCTGAAGGAAACTAAAGAGCTGTTGGTGTGTGTTCTCCACTCCATAAAATGAGAGGAATGACTAAGAGGGTGCCAGAGGAATTGGAATTGTGGGAAATGTGCAATAATTAATGCAGATTAAAAGGCAGATTCACTTCCTTAGTGACCTCACTGTAGATACAGATCAGATGTGGGAAGAAATAATGGGCTTCTGACACATAGAAACTTCAGCATTTGAGGAGGCTACATCGATTCCTAGAGTGCTGGTACTTTCCAAATTGAAGCAAATACACATGGATGATTGGTGAGAAATGTCTACTATATTCAATATCTGGTGTTAAGAACTTTAGCTCAATACCTGCTTGTGTGGGCTTAAGAGGGCCAGCAGAAGCTTGAAGAAAGGAGATATTCCCAATGGCTTCTTCAATGGCACAATTGAGAGAGGTCATTAGATTGCAAATTCTTTTAATGCCTCTTCTCTGAGAGTGACTCTCTTTAGCGATTTGCATTTTTAGCATCCAAATAATCAGATGTCCTCAAATTGAAGTTCTATAATTGCTTGAATACCTTGATAAAATACTGTAAGAATTCCAAATCTGCACTATTTCTGTGACTGGCAGATATCCAACCTTTCTGGGACTAGGTAATTTCAGGTACTATACAGAACAAACAATTCTGAGTTCCATACTTTCCCTTAGTACTCTAAACAATAAATTAGTGCAAGTTTTTATAAAGAACGAATCATGCCTGACAACCTTCATTGTTGTTTTTCTTTTTGTATCTAAAGCGAATGCAGGAGTTGTAACACATTTTGATTTGGCTAAAACATTTGATATACTGCTTCACAAAATCTTATTTGAAAAATTAATTCAAGCTGTCTTGGATATGAGCCCTGTTGAATGGATTGAAAACCGGCTGGCAGGCTGTAAGCAAAGAGTAATGAACAGCAATATATTGAGTAGTGGCTGATGTCCAGTGGTGTGCTTGTGTTGGAGATTGATGCACATGGCTTTAATTAACATCAAGAGCTGGAGTTGATGTTAAATTTGCAGATGGTGCTAAAAGGCAAGGTGTTGGCAATACCAGGGAAGGGATTAAAAATAAAACACAGGGATCCAGGGAAGCTAGAAAAGGGTTCAGGAAGTAACAAAAAATATTCAACCTGGGGAAAAGTATTTATAGTACCAACTGTGTGCTGATTACAGTGCCAACAGTATATAAGTTATCTTGCATACTACATAGTCCCATTGATTCCTAGGGGGACTACCCAGGTGTGTAAAGTTAAGCCTCAGGGTGTCTGCACAGACTAGGAAGGTAATAGTTCTCTGTGTAGCACTAATGCAACCAACTTTTGTATTCTTGGTCATCTCTGTAATGACAAAGATGTTAACCAATAGGAAGGAATTCAGGGGGAAAAGTAGAAATAATTATGGAGCTGCAATTAAATGAATTAGCTTGCCCAAACAACAAAGGGAGACCTGATTTCCATTATGTTCCCTCCATTTATAGATGGCAAAGGGGCTACTCTGAACAATTCCTAACATAAGAACTGAGAATAATGAGTTTTAAATCAATTCACTTTTCCCCATGCCCTGCCATGGGAATGAAGACCTGTTGGGTCCCTCTTGCTGTCTGTTCTGGAGCTTACAGTTTCATGGCTAGAGGCTGGGTATTCTCAATAGGGGATCCTTCGAAAACTATAGCTGCTACTATTTGAGCCTTAGTTTGGTAAGGCTAAAATGCAGATTAGGCTTGCTGCTTTTTCTTTTGTTTGTTTTTTTCTTTTTGTTTTCTTTTTTCTAAATTGTTTTCCCCCCTCTTGCCAACAAAGAGTAAATTCTGTGTTTCCACTGATGTTAGGTGCTTTGGTGGTGATTAGGGGCCATCCAATTAAAAACCTCATAAAAAATATCTATCAATTTTGGCGAAGTATTTCTGTGAAACAATTTCCTGCTTTTCTTTTTTACCAAATCTAGCACCAACATAGTTTTTGAATAAACTGAGCAAAAGAAAATTTAGGATGATCAGGAAATTAATTAAGAAGGCAGGACACTGTTAAAACTGTGAAATAGTCTCTCAAGTAAAATGATTACTCATAACTTCAGTCATTTACCAGTAAAAAGGACAACACAGTGAAGAATGTTCTGCAAATAACAGTCCTGTGCTGGTGAAATGTCCATCACATTAGAAAAAGAGATGGACAAAAAGTTAAAATAGGTCTCTTCAATCTCTCATTTTTATCAGCATGATTATGAAAATATTCACATGCATGCCCAATGTATATTAGTGTCTCTTGTTGGACTATAACAGGTTTAAAAGAGAACTGGATAAATTCCTGGAGGTTAAGTCCATTAATGGCTATTAGCCAGGCTGGGTAAGGAATGGTGTCCCTCTCCTCTGTTTGTCAGAGGGGGTGATGGATGGCAGCAGAGAGATCACTTGATCTTTACCTGTTAGGTTCACTCACTCTGGGGCACCTGGCATTGGTCACTGTCGGTAGACAGGATACTGGGCTAGATGAACCTTTGGTCTGACCCAGTACGGCCTTTCTTATGTTGCTGACACTTGGGCTTAAAATTTTCTAACATGCAGAATGCAATTTGTATTTTCTAGGCGGAACAGAATCCGAGGCTGAAGCTAGGCAAAAACAACACATCAGGCTCCTGCAATCTAAATACCAGCAAAAGGTCAGGAGAAATACATGTGATTTTTAGTTTAATTTAAGAAATACTGTTCTTTTCCTCTGAGGCCCACTGTTCCATGTGGCTGTAAAATGAACTCCTAGTTGTTTGTCAAAAGAAATAGAAGTCGTGAGACTTCAAAAGTGAGACAGAAAATGTGGAGTTGAAAAAAATTCTCTAATGTAGAAAATGGGAAGACTGTTTACGCACATTTGTATAGCAATGTTGCAGTTGCAGATCACTTCTAAAATAAGATTAATGATAATGCCACCAAAGTTGCCATTCATATTTTCAACATGCTACATGAACAGTAACTAGTCAATCAGCACACTAACCCACCTTTGAGGGCTGTAAATATTATCCTTATAATAATTGCATACATGCTTGTAAAGGTGAGCCATAAGAATGGCCATACAGGGTCAGATCAAAGGTCCATATAGCCAAGTATGCTGTCTTCAGACAGTGGCGAATGCCAGGTCTGAACAAACACGTAATCATCAAGTAATCCATCCCCGTCACACATTCCCACCTTCTGGCAAACAGGCAGGGAGGGTGTCCCTAGCTTCTATCTTGGATAATAACCATCGATGGACCTATCCTCCATGAATTTATCTAGTTCTTTGTTGTACTCTGTTACAGTCTTGGCCCTTACAACATCTTATGGCAAGGAGTTCCAAAGGTTGGCTGTGCGCTGTGTAAAAAAAAAAAAAACAAAAAAAACAAAACTTCCTTTTGTTTGTTTTTAAGCCTGCTCCCCATTTCATTTGGTGGCCCCTAATTCTTGTGTTATGAGAAGGAGTAAATAACACTTTATTTACTTTCTCCAGACCAGCCATGATGTTATAGATCACTATCATATCCCCCCTTAATCATCCCCTTTCCAAGCTGAAAAGTCCCAGTCTTTCCTCCTATGGAAGCTGTTCCATATCCCTAATGATTCTTGTTGCCCTTTTCCGAACCTTTTCCAAGTCCAATAGATCTTTTTTTTTTTTAAATGGGACGACCACATCTGTATGCAGTGTTCAAGATGTGGGCGTACTATGGATTCATATAGAGGCAATATGAGATTTTCTGTCTGATTATCCCTTTTTTAATTATTAGCTTTTTTGACTGCTGCTGCACATTGAGTGGATGTTTTCAGGGAACTATCCACAATGACTCCAAGATCTTTGAGTGGTCACAGCTAATTAATCATCATTTTACATGTATAGCTGGGATTATGTTTTCCAATGTGCATTACTTTGCATTTATCAACATTGAATTTCATCTACCATTTTGTTGCCCTGTCACCTAGTTCTGACATGCTTTTGTAGTTCTTTGCAGTCTGCCTGGGATTTAGCTAAATTGAGTAATTTTGTATCATCTGAAAATTTTGCCATCTCCTAATTTACCCCTTTTTCCAGATAATTTATGAATATGTTGAATAGTGCCCATCTCTGGGGGACACCATTGTTCACCTCTCTCTCTTCTGAAAATTGACCGTTAATTCTTACCCTTTGTTTTCTGTCTTTTAACCAGTTACTGATCCATCAGAGGACCTTCCCTCTTATCCCATGACAGCTTGCTTTGCTTAAAAGCCTTTTATGAGGGACCTTGTCTTGATACCCGCTGTGGTCCTTACCAAGCTGTGAATAGTAGATAACTTCTTGTAGGCTTCATGCTAGCAGTGAGTCTTGAGGAGGAATACAATCACTTTACTGACTGATTTTTAGGGAGAGCATTCAAGTGTAAGGAGCACCATGAAAGGAGATGTAGACAAACAGTTTTATTATTGGGCATTATTTCTGAAGCAGAGTATTGGGGTAGAGGGCAGAATAAGCAAGAGCAGATAACATGGTAAGGCACAGCTGGTAAAGTCCTTTTTGTTTCTCTAGTTAAAGAATGCAATTGCAACACAACAAAATAATTTCTTGTAATTAACAACCTGAAAGCACCCACCCATTTAACTTTTTAATAACAGTGAATTTGGTCCACTAGAACTGTTGTAAACTAATCCCATGATTTTAACAATGAATGGTCCGTAAATTGTTCCTTGTTACCGGACTTAAATTAAAGCAACTCAGATCATTTCTGAAAAGGTAACAGGAATACTTTAAAAATTTAATCTTAATAACTCTTCCAAATTAACTAATAAGAAAACCCCAGGGGACCCAGTGCGCATGCTTGCACGTATTAAGTGTTCAGAACTAACATAATGACGCATCTATTGTACAGTTCATATCTCCATTCTCTAATTACAATGAGGGGGTACACATGCTTTTATGTATGTATGTAACTTCATCAGAATCAAAATTTAGTGTTGAGGTGCAATACAAAGCCAAACTGCATTGTCTCTGTGCATATTCTCCCCCAATACCATATAGCTGAAGAGAGAAGAATATGCAAGAATCAAGAAGGAGGCTGAAGAAGCTGAAATCCTGCTGAAGAAAATGATTCAAAGAGAAAAGGTAAGACTTGTTTGAGTCTGCAATAGCCAGAATATCTCACTGGAGCAGTGCTTTACCTGGATGAGCCCTATGGGGTGGATCCTTGGCTCATGTAAATTGGCTATACTGATTTATACCAGCTGAGGATCTGGTCCTTCATCTGAAGTTTTGCATATCCCCTTAGATGAAATCTGGGCTGACATTGTGCTGCACTGCACTAACTTTGATTTCTGTGGCTCTTGTAGGGTAGCAGGGTGTTCTGGGTGCCATGTAAGCTGTTCCTTCAGCTTTAACTTCAAGGTTACTTGAGTTGTATACCTAATGATTAGAAAAAACTGTTTCCCCCAAGAAGATGTTCAGAGCTGGAACCACCGTGGCTCATCTTTCTGAGAGGAACCTGTTAAATCTGCCAGACGTATGTGTGACTGGCAGTCACCAGACCAGAATGATGTATACTCCATCATGCTAGCTTCAAAACAAGGTATATTGGAGGCCCAAATTGTACACAACCTAATTCTGGAGGTGGGAAAGTATACTGGAATATCCCTTTGTTTTGGCTGGTACACCCAGGTTTTTGTTTTGGCTGAGAACACTAAGAATAACTCTGCTCTATAGATACATTCCCTGAATCAGAATTACACCATCTCTTGAAAAGTTTGAAAAGCTGATGGAGAGATGTTTCATATATTAGATAAAATGCTCAGCATTAGCAGTTGTACAAAAATACCCTATTTTACTTGCCCGCTGACTGTGTAGTGTGATGTATGAATTTATGAAATGAAGATGGCTACCCTAGAACCTCCTCAACTGATGTTGAAAAAGGTTATCCCATTGGTGTAGATGAAGACATTATGGCTTCAATGTCCTCTGTAAGAGCAGAATTAAGGGTAAGTAGGCACAGAAAAATGCTCTAATGCAGGAGTTCTCAAACTTCATTGCACCATGATCCCCTTCTAACAACAAACATTACTACACGACCCCAAGACAGGGGACAAATCTTGAGCCCCTCCACCTTGGGCAGAGTCAAAGCCCAAGGGCTTCAGATCCAGGCATGGAGCCTGAAACCTGAGCCCCACCATCCAGGGATGAAGCCCTTGGGTGGTGGGGCTCTGGTTTTGGCCCTGCACCCCAGCAAGTCTGTCAGCCCTGGTGGCTCCATTAAAATGGGGTCCTGACCCACAGTTTGAGAACTGCTAATGCCTATGGCGAACTTCTGTAATACTGTACTTTCAGATGTAAATGCCTCCATACGCTGAGATCATAGTGAAACCGTTTTCCTTACAGTGATGGTCACTTTTTCCACTGCAGCTCCAATGGCAAGTAGCATCCCTTCCTTCTTCCAAATGGCAAACTTTCAAGCCTGTCCATTCTTCTGAAATGCAAACCTCCCCAACTGGGAAGTGCAGACATGATTTTGTTGAGAGGTATTTGCCCCAATCTCGGGAGCACTTCAAAAGAAGTTGTGGAAGCTCAGGGTGAAATCCAGGCCCTATTGAAGCCTCAGAATCCAGTTCTTAAACAATGCTATGTGGCCACATATGGCCTCTAAGAGCCCATATATTAGGTCATTTATGTGCAGATGGGATGCCACATCAGCCACACTATCATTAATAGTGTGCCTGGCAATGCTCACAGACATGCCCTTTCTATTTATCTCTTTCTATCTGCTGCCCTGAATCAGTGGTAATGCCAACACTGCAGTATCAGAGTTCCTACTTGTCCATCAACTAACCGAGTTGTACTAGCTGACCAGATTGAATGCCCCATCTGTATATGAACCTTGGACTAAAATGTTTTATCAAGACTGTGTAAACATATGTAAAATGGCCCAAGATATATAATTAGATTTTCCAACATGGCTGGATTAAACCATGTGGCACTGTTTTTCATCAAAATTTGGAAATGTTTTCTGGGAAAACATTATCTGGGCCACCCTTTGCCCCCACCTCAAATCCCCATTGTGTGGGAATATAAAGTTGTCTGTCTGCTCAATGCCTCCAGCCTCCATTCTTTTGGATATATTAGGGATTCAGAAGGCTGCCTGTGAGATTGCCTTGTGCCCATAATGATCCCCATAGGTCCTTCTGTGACTCTGCTTTGGTAGGCAGATTGCAGCTTCTCCCATTCTCTTTTCCATTATGTAGGTTTCAACCTTTGCCTCTCTCTACTTCATAGCAAATGATGTCCCCGGTAAAGGGGCCAATTGTCCTCCCCTTCTACCCCCCAAGACATTGGACCCATCTTTAAGAAAGAAGTATCTGCCCCCAATTCCTGATGCTGTTTGGGACAGAGAATGTTCTATAAGCTGATAGAACTTCACAACCCCAACTCCTGGTCTCTGCTCCCACCAGAAGACAAATGTCTTTTTAAGAAACCCTCAGGAGACTAATTAGAACCACTTTAATGCAGATTACAGGATACTTCAATTTAGAACCCAAAATTAGTCTGTATTGACCATTTACAGAAGCAAAAACAGAAATAAAAACATTGTAGAAGATGTCTTTGGGAAACACAAACCCATTCATTCAATCTATTTCTTCCCCATCATCCCCCGCCCCATCTTTCAGTCAAAATTAATTGTATGGCTTGCTTTGTCACACAGTAGTTGGACCTTCAAAGTCCTGGGGCAGATTCTATGCTGCACTTCAAGAGTCTAGGCCCCTCTGGGGGCTAATGTGGCCTTTAGCATGAGTTATAACAGCCCTCTACCCCATAACTCTCCCAGCAGAGCCAGAGGCCAAAATGTCCAGATTGAAAGTGCTCTCACTCCTATACTAGGGATTGTGATGGTGTCAGTTTAGGGTTTGTATACTGCCCCTTAGTCTTTTGGAGCTATGTAAAGTGTCAGAGAAGGAGTCAGAATTTGGGCTCATGCCTCTAGACTTCTCAGCCAACAGGCTGCATGTAAAGAATGTGAGGTCAGCCTAAAAGTATCTCAGTTGCAGGTCCCCTCTTGCTTTTTCAATGAGAGCATGTCACAGTTCTAGATATACATTAATATTTGATTTAAGATGGCCTCCTTTTTAAGGTTTTGCAGATCCAGACTAACACGGCTACCCCTCTGATATTAACACCATGCAAGGCACTGCATTTAGCCGTATGGAGTGGAAATCCATCTGAAGATTTCCACAACATTCATATGATGAAGTGGGTCTTAGCCCACGAAAGCTCATGATCCCTAAAATCTGTTAGTTTATACGGTGCTACAAGACTCTTTGTCACTTATACAAAAGGTAACTTCCCTCCGTTCTAGTACTTCTCAGTAGTTTATTTCACAGATGTCACTTATCTACAGACTCTTCTACAAAGTAGCTCTTAGTCTTCCTGGCGACATCTTACCACTGAATAAACCTTCAGAAATAACCTTTCAGGTTTTTGTTCTTGTTTTGAGATATATTCTGAACTAAGGGCTACCATAACATAACAAAGAATCTTCTAATGATAGGCCACTAATTTTGTCATGGAGGCACAGTTTAGATTTTAAGGTCAAGTGGTAAAGGTAACTTTAAAAATTAATCTTCAGTCTAGAGATCAAAACTACTAGATTCCCAGGGTTACTTCAAGAATTCTTGGGGTATTACGTTGCCTATAATGGGGAACATAAAATGTCCTGTCATAAACATACAGCCTTAATTGAAATGAAGGGCTGGCAGTTATCTAGTCCATCCCGCTGCACTGAGGCAGAACCAAGTAAACCTAGACCATCCCTAACAGGTGTTTAAGGACAGGTTGGATAAAAATCTCCAATCATGGGGATTCCCTTGAAAGCCTATTCCAAGGCTAACTACACTTACAGTTAAAGTTTTCTGTAATATGTAATTTTAAATTCCTTTGCTGCAGATTAAGACCATTACTACTTGTTCTGCAGGTCTACAGAAGGTAGGACAATTAATCACTATCCTCTCTTATAATAGCCTTTAACATATTTGAAGACTGTTGTCAGCTTCCCCCTTTCAGCCTTCTCTTCTCAAGACTTAAACATGTCCTGTTGCTTTAACCTTTCCTTATAGGCCAGGTTTTCTAAACCTTTTATCAATTTTATTGTTCTCCTCTGGAGTATCTCTTCAGTTTGTCCACATCTTTGTCAGTGTGATACCCAGAACTAGACTCAGTGCTCTAGCTGAGATTGCACCAGTGCCAAGTAGAGCTGGACAGTTCTTTGGTTTTTTTTTTTTTTTTTTTTTTTTCCTCCATGTCTTGCATATGACATTCCTGCTAACAGACCCCAGAATGATGTTTGGTATTTTTAGCAACTGCATTGCATTGCTGGCTCATTCACTTTGTGCTCCTCTTCTGCAGTACTACTGCATAGCCAGTTATTCCCCATTTTGTAGTTGTGCATTGAATTTTTTTCCTTCCTAAGGGTAGTACTTTGCACTTGTCTTTCAGTGACTTTCATCCTATTGATTTCAGACCAATTCTCCAATTTGTCCAGGGTGCTTTGAATTCTAATCTTGTCCTCCAAAGTGCTTGCAACTCCTCCTAGTTTGCCATCATCTATAGATTTTTGTAAGCATATGATCTGCTCCGTTATCCAAATCATTAATGAAAAGATTGACTAGTACAGGACCCAGAACTATGCGTGTGAGACACCACTAGATACACCCTTTCAGTTTGACAGTGAGCCATTAATAACTGCTGTTTTTGAGGACAGTCTTTCAGCCAGTTGTGAATCCACCTTCAGTAATTTCATCTCAACCTCATTTCCCTAGTTTGCCTATGAAAATGTCATGTCAAAAGCCTTACTAAAATCAAGATATGTCATGTCTATAGCTCCCTTCCCGCTCTTCTCCCCTTCTCTTATGCCTTAGGCTAATAACTTTGCCAAAGCAGGAAATTAGTTTGGTTTGGCATGATTTGTTGACAAATCCATGCTGGCTATTCCTTAACTCTGTTGTTTTCCAGGTGTTTGCAAATTGATTGTTTGATGATTTGTTCCTATACTGTACTTACTCTTGCAGGCTTACCTCTGCACAGAATGCCATCGAGGCTAATGGGGCTTCCTGGGATTTACCCACACATTGGTAACTTGCAGTATTGGGGCCTTAAATGGTTACTCCTGGAACCTGGCAAAACTGTCATGAATATTTACAAACCCATGCACAGAACTCCCCCTTCTCCAGGCTTTTGTGAGAGCATTTATGATGGGTGAGGGGGAAAGGGAAACAAACTTTATTAGCCCATTATATATATTGAATTATTTTCCATGACAACTGGACAAATTTCAAGTCTGCTGTAACTACAGTTATACCTGGAAAAAGTATTGATGTTGCAGTTTTGTTTTCCTACTTTTACAGTTTTCTGGCATTTGCATCCACAGACTGTAAAATGTTTATAGGCCTTGTAGGTAGTAAAATTCTAAATAGTGATTTCGTTTAAAAGTGCAATATCTTAGCAAATACCTCTACCATACAAACTGTTTATTTCCTAGAATTAAATTCATATTTTTAAAGCAAGTTGGGGAATCTTGCAAACCAAATAAGTAAATGGGTATCAAAGGGAACTTTAAAAATAATCAACTAGTCTGAAGACGTTTTTTGTAGCAACCTGGGGACTGGTAAAGGTTTTGACTGAAATATATTAACATGCTGAATAACCCATCCTGTTTCGTAGAAAAGATCTGCAGTACATTACAAAGCCCCGGAAGAGTGTTGATTTGGCTTTTGCCCCCAACAATCTCAGCTCATTTGCAGACAATCACTTGTGATCTGAAGAAATGGGGAGGGGGAAGGCAAGAGATTAAAAATGGAGGGAATAAACTCCCCAATTCTGCAGAACTTTGGCCCTGCTGAGTCAGACAGTATTTGGCCCTGGCTATCCATGAAACAGATTTTTGCAAATGATCTCTAGCTGAAAATTAGAATTGCCAGCTGCACCTGCAGAGCATGAACTAGGTGAATGACTTTGATCAAAAGGAGAACTTCTATAAGATATGGGGCAGGGGGAGGACTTTTTTTTTTTTTCAGGCAGTCACTATTTAATAAAAATAAATTGCATGACTGAAAGGAGCTTATGGCTAGCTAGCCATATGTCATCGGGGCATTGAAACTTTCAGAGCTGGAGAGCTACTTTGCCATTCATATTTGCTGGGGAAAGAGCTACAAAACGTGTGATGGTTATACATTGTGTTGAGATGTTCAAATAATAGAGGCGTTTGTGTAAGGATCATACATCATAAATCAGTCCTACTCTGTATAAATACAACCTCTGTATGGGATATTGCTCAATTTCCTCTACCTTCTCTTGCTGCAGAGAATAATTCTTGTCTGGGAAGGAAAAATAGAATTGTACACTCTTCTTATCCTTGCTACTGAGAGACACAATAGGGTGGATAGAAAGGTGGATCTCGGTGTCTTCTACAGAATTGATTTGTTTGCCTGGTGTTCTCCTTGTTGTCTTGGTCTATCAGCCTAGGCTAGGAAGGATGATCAGTTCTGCTCGTTGTACCTGTAATCCAGGCTAACGTGAGGAGCACAGATGAGGCTCTGATTCTATATAGAATCTTCAAGAATGCTAATCAAGTACCACTGCTATGTAAATCCCATGAGCTGTTCCTCATTTCACCTCTCCTCCTCCCTCCATCAGCCTCTTCTTGTCTGTGTGGTGATGCTGGAGAGAATTTAATGGAGACCACCTGATGTTAGTGAAGATGTCCATTTTTCATGTTTGGCATTAGGGTAGATATGGATATGCCTAATCTGTAGGAATGGAGGGAATAGATGACCAGAGGCAGCATTCCTGGTGCCTTTTTAAGGAGACTTATAAGTCCAGATAGTGCTGGGCTTTATGAACTTAAAGACTCAGAAACCTACACAAGGGTTAATTCCAGAGGCCCTTCAGAATGAAAACTTCCTTCTGATAGAACCTTAGGTTAACTTGAACTGTATTGTAGAGTCTTTTTAGAATGAAAATCCTGCAGAAGTTTTGGGGGGTGGGGAAAGGTAGATACACTGATAGCATGCATTCAGCTTTAAATGGTACAGGTGTAAAGCCCTGAACAAGACGTTCCCACCCATGTCTGAAATCATCTGTTTCTGGAGCAGCCAGGTTTCCTGACATCAAACACAGTATGATTGGGTCAGATCTGTTTTCTCAGTCTGGCCTGTTCTGGTCTGAAAGCTTGTTATTCCATTAGCATTTTCTGCACATATTCTAAAGTTACACATGTAAAGATTCAAATTAACTAAAGCGAGAATACTATTGCATGCAACTAACTCTTTGCTGCTGTGTATCTCTCGAAGGGTCTTTATAAATGGCAGTTCTCTCCATTTAAAATAAAGAAAACAATATGGAATTCAATCCTGTCTTTATCAATGTGCTCTATAGTTTGGTAACTAGTAACTGTACTAGCAGGCTTTTTTCATTTTTAGTGTTAGGCTGCAAAATTTCTGGCTTCAGCCTTCTACACACATCTCTCCTAATGCACTCCAACATGTTTATCTACAGTACCACAGCTGTTCCAGTCCTGGCCCTCTTTGAAGAGAGTGTGCCAGTTGTGGAGTGCTTTTATGATGTTTGAGATCACTCTTTCATTTATGATCTAAGCGAGGATTTAAAGCTAAACTGATAGAAGTGAAAGGCTAGTGCAGTAACCAGTGGAAAATAGGTAGTACATCAGGTTTTTGTTCAAACCCTGTTCTGCCTAGTAGTTATTAGAGAATTGTTGCTGCCTTTATCCGTTGTAGTCCAATATTTCCTGCAGTTTGTATTTCATACCCAAAATCACTATGACAAATCCCTGCTTTTCTGTATGAACAAAAATGTGACTAGAGGAGACAAACATGGCTGGTGTTTCAGCTGATAGTGCCCTCTTGAGTCCTGCAGTACTACAGAGCTTTCCATCATGCTGGGGAGCCTTCCAACACCAGTAAGGATAATATCTACCAGTAAGATAGACTCATGACCATCTTGTGGTTAAATTCTTGAGACAGTGGATGTGGTGTCGAAGTGAACTGTGCATGTGTCCCTTTGGGAGGTCAGGGTGCCAACTTCCCTTTAAGAAGCATTATGTCCTTATCCCTGGAAGCCCTCCTCTAATACCAATACTCTCTCTCTAATTGTCACTTTTGTGGAAGGTGGTGTTTGAAGCCACTCTGGCAATAGCTCAGATCGTGCTCAGATTTCCTTTGACACCTATTAACCTTGTTTTAGGGCCAGGTATGGCATGGATACTTCACTGATGAGGGATAAAAATAATGTGCCCCTTCTGATTTTTTTTTTTTTTTTTTTTTTTTAAATCTGTCAGCTGCTTTTGACCGGGAGACACAACTGTGAATTCCCGCAGTGATTTTTTTTTTTCTTTAAGGTTGCACTAAATGTATCTGTCCAGATGAGGGGCTCTGCTTACATGGAGCATATTACTTCTGTGCCAAGCAATTTGTACAGGCTTCCTTTTAAATGCACCTAGAAATGAATGGGTATTGGTTTTAATCTACCATAGAAACCTTAAACCTTGGCTACTTCATAGACTACCTCAATCTCACTGTCATATTGCTGCTGTTAACTGAGTCACCAGAGCTCAGTCTCTCTTGATTTTAATCCATGAGAGTGCTGGAAACAAGATGTTTTAGGGAATCCTCAACTGTGCATTTAACTTCCCCCTCAGTAGAATTCCTCAGAGCCCAGGTTTGCAACAAGATCTGTCTGGTGTCTTGGCTTTTGTAGGGGGAGAGATACCCAGCCCACTGAAGCCTGTGGAGGGAAGCTGTTTTGAGTTGTAGAGGTGGATATGAGTTTTATAAACACATTTCACAAACACAACCTAAAGTTGTACATACTCCTCTTCCCCATCGGAGCATTGCGTGGGTGCGTTTTTGTAAATGTCAAAGTAGACTCTGGCCTCTTGTCTGCTTTTGATACCTGTATCTAGATATTTATTTTAATTGCTTTGCATTCTTTAATTCTGTATGCACTAGTATTTTTGTTCATTTCATTCCTGCTTATAATGTCTCAGCTCATGTAAGCATATCAGAATAAGGGGTAGCTTATTGAATGAGGATTTGATTTTGTTTTTGTGTTTTTTGTTTTTCCCTCTTCAGAATCGGTCTCCAAGTTATGCTCACATCGCTGTTGCACTTACTCATGTAGTTACTGAGCCACTTACAAAATATGGTGCAATCAGCAGACATTAGACAGATATGGCTTTATTCAGTGCAAGCTGAAGACTGATTTACCTACTGTAGTGATGTTTCACAAGCTTCCTTCTCCACTCTTCCCTTAGCCACATCTATTAAAAGTGGGGGAAGGGACCTGAATTCAGCTAAGGCAAAGTAACTGTCTGATCAGATCCCAGTAGCTGTCTGTTCAGTATTTTTCCATCATTTTGAAAATTAAGAATAGTTGTCTGGTATGCAGTAACATCAGTGCCTGTGGTGTGAAAACTTAATGTTTCACCAAACAGGCATCTTACAATATAAAAAAATGAAGATTTGGAACCCTTGATTTGGGCTTGAAATACGTGAAGTGTCTTAACTGGTCATCCAGAGACCACATGTTGCACAAAACTTGGCTAATTACCTTTTTTACAGAAATTAATTTGGAACTCTATTTCCTCTGTACTGCTGCAAAGTTATCTATTTTTGACTTCAAAATTTTATATTGCTTACTTTTAAAGCCCTCCACAGACCAGCTTTATGCTACTGACTTCTAAATGTTGTATACAGTTTTAAATTGGAGATCTTATATTGCATTTGTGGTACTGAATGTACTATGGATTTTCTTGGTGCCAGAATTTCAGTTGTCTCTCTCTCAGTGGGTATAGTACAGAATTTAAGGATTTGCCTGCATGAGGAAATTGACTGGAGTAACTATCACAGAATAAACTGGTACAGAACCACTCCCTATGGGGATGCTTTATTCTGGAATAAATTCTTTTATTCTGGAACAATTAATGCAATTCCAAAGCAGAGTAATTTATTCTAGAAAGTGTGTGTGTTTTTATTTAAAATACAAACAAAAAAATAAAAAAAAATTCATGAGTGCTGCTAACATGGGGAGCTATTATGGAATAGTTTATTCAGCAGTAGCTATCCAGTCAATTTCCCTTTCGATGAGTGTTGCAGTAAGAGCTCACATGAGAAGTGTGTGTGTGTACGCAAGTACATGTCTTTCCCCTTCCTGCCTCGTTATCTGCATAGGTTCAACTTGAGCCAGAATTTGGCCTTAAGAAGCCAAAAATCTGATTTCCATATGTACGTGCATAAATTTGCGTTTCAGATCTCTCATGAACTCACTTTTTCAGTGATTTCCGTGCACAAATTGATTTTGTTCCAGCAAATGCTTGTGTACATGGGTGATGATTTGTACACACAGTTTCTAATGTTCTATCTGAATACCCAAGGATAAATTAGGCCATTTGGGCCAGATTCTATGCCATTGACTTTGACTGATTTGCACTACCAGAATCTAGCTGCAGCTGTCAACTGAGAATTCCTCTGGTGGGAATGCATTGTCAGCTGCCATAAGCCAGCAGTGCTAGTTCCTAGAGAGGAAGGATAGTCCGGAGGTTAGACTCGGAGGGCCCTGGTTCAGTTCTCTGCCTTGCTACATGCTTCCTCTGGGATCTTGTGCAAGACAATTAGTCTCTGTCTGCATTCCCCATCTGTATAATAGGAATACTAGCACTTCCATACCTCACAGCGGTGTTGAGGATAACAACAGAATGGAACTGGGGGATATAAGTGCCTAAGCCAGCCACCACCCCCACATCTCAAATGATGGAGCACATGCTCAAAGCAGCCTCAAGGAAACATACACTAATTTATTGTAGTGGTAACCTGATTTAGTGGCTGGAGATTTAGGAAGTGTAACTGGGTCCCTGATGGTGGCTTCACTCCCACACCAGGCAGATCTTTGCCAGGAGAAAATCTGATCTATTATACTGAATTTTTTTTATACATGCTATATTAGTCTTTTGACCCTGCTGTCAGGAGGTATTTGACTATTGGTCTGTTTTGTAGAATACTGTCTAGGCTAAAGCCTCTTTAAAATATTTTCCCTGTGTTGTGCGCTGTTGTATGCTTGGGTTTGAAATCTAATGGGCTATTAAAACAAAAATAAGTAGTGAAATCATTAATTTCTCAGTTACTACTTAATCTCTTCAATTTTGCAGGCTGAGAAACTGAAAGAAAAAAGAAGGCAACAAGAAAAGCAAAGAGGAGAAATGTTTAATGAAGATCACTGTTTGTAAGTAAAACTAATTCTGACTACCTAAATCTGAAAGAGGTCATAGAAGTGACAGACTCCTGTGGAACCTCAAAGACTAACTAAAGTTTTAGAGCGTAAGCTTTCCTGGGCTAATACCCACTTCTTCGGATGCATGCAGTGGAAGTGTCCAGGGGCAGGGATAAATAAGAGGCAAGGGACAGGTTGGAGATAACAAGGTTAGTCCAATCAGGCTGAACCAGCTTGTTATCTCTAATAGGGAGGATGAGGTGGTACTCTAGCAGCTGGTCTGGAGGTGTGAACACTGAGAGAAGAGAAGCTGATTTTGTAATTAGCTAGCCACTCGTAATCTTTGTTCAATCCTTGATTGATTGGTATCAAATTTGCAAATGAATTGCAGCTCTGCAGTTTCTCTTTGCAGTCTGGTTTTGAACTTTTTTTGCTGAAAGATGGTGACCCTTAGGTCTGTAATTTTGCGTCCAGCGACATTGAAGTGTTCTCTCATAGGTTTTTGTATATTGCCATTCCTGATTCTGTCTCTGATTTGTGTCCATTATCCTTTTTCGTAGGGACTGTCCAGTTTAGCCAATGTACATAGCAGGGGGCAGTGCTGGCACATAATGGCATATATTACATTGGTAGATGTGCAGGTGAATGAACCAGTAATGGTGTGGCTGACCTGGTTGGGTCCTGTGACGGTATTGCTGGTATAGATATGTGGGCAGAGTTGGCATCGAGGTTTGTTGCATGGATTGGTTCCTGAGTTAGAGGAGTTATGGCGCGGTGTGCTGTTGCTGGTGACAATATGCTTGAGGTTGGCGGGTTGTCTATGGGCGAGGACTGGCCTGCCTCCCAAGGCCTGTGAAAGTGAGGGATTGTTGTCCAGGATGGGTTGTAAATCACTGATGGCGCGTTGGAGAGGTTTTAACTGAGGACTGTAGGTGATGGCCAGTGGTGTTCTGTTTTCTTTTTTTGGGGCTTGTCTTGCAGCAGGAGGCTTCTGGGTACACGTCTGGCTCTGTTGATCTGTTTCCTTATTTCCTTGTGTGGGTATTGTAGTTCTGAGAATGCTTGGTGAAGATCTTGTAGGTGTTGGTCTCTGTCTGAGGGGTTTGAGCAAATACGATTGTACCTCAGTGCTTGGCTGTAGACAATGAATCGTGTGGTGTGTCTGGATGGAAGCTGGAGGCATGAAGGTAGGCATAGCTGTCAGTAGGTTTTCGGTATAGGTTGGTGTTAATCAAGAATGGGGGGGGGGGTAGCCATGTTAGTCTGGAATTGCAGAAGTGACAGAGTCCTGTGGCACCTTAAAGACTAAAGTATTAGAGCATAAGCTTTCGTGGGCTAACACCCACTTCGTCGGATGCATGGTGTTAATGTGGCCGTCATTAATTTGCACCGTGGTGTCCAGGAAGTGGACCTCCCGTGTAGACTGGTCCAGGCTGAGGTGGATGGTGGGGTGGAAGCAGTTGAAATCGTGGTGGAATTCTTCCAGAGTTTCCTTCCCATGGGTCCAGATGATGATGTCATCAATGTAGCGTAGAAGGAGAAGGGGCATGAGTGGACGAGAGTTGAGGAAGCGTTGTTCCAGGTCAGTCATTAAAATGTTAGCATACTGTGGGGCCATGCGGATGCCCACAGCAGTGCCACTGGTCTGGAGGTATATATTGTCACCAAATTTGAAATAATTGTGTGTGAGGATAAAGTCACAGAGCTCAGCAACCACTTGTGCTGTGGCATCATCAGGGATACTGTTCCTGAAGCTTGTATTCCATCTCTGTGTGGGATGTTTGTGTAGAGAGCCTCCACATCTATGGTGGCTCAGATGATGTTTTCTGGAAGGTCACCAATGCATTGTAGTTTTCTCAGGAAGTCAGTGGTGTCACGGAGATAGCTGGGAGTGCTGGCTGTGTAGAGTCTGAGTAGAGAGTCCACATACCCAGGCAGTCCTTCAGTGAGAGTGCCAATGCCTGAGATGATGGGGTCGCCAGGATTTCCAGGTTTGTGGATCTTGGGCAGTAGATAGAATAACCCTGGTCAGGGCTCTAAGGGTATGTTAATTTGTTCCTGTGTTAGTGTAGGGAGTGTCCTGAGTAGATGGTGCAGTTTCTTAGTATATTCCTCAGTGGGATCTGAGGGAAGTGGCTTGTAGAAATTGGTATTGGAGCTTGTCACAAAGAGGTCACAGTTACTCTGTAGGCATAAGTTGTAATTGCAGATTCCAGATGACAAGCAGATGAAGTAATTCTTCCAGCAATGGCATCTGGCTTCTTGGCTCCAGGCTATTCTGAAGCTGACCTGCTACCTGTCACATAGTTAAACTTCAGTAGCTAGCATATGTCCTTTTCTTCCTCAAATACGTTTCTCTGGTTTATCTATAGTCTTCAGAATTTCCAGTGTTTGAACTGTTGGAGAGTGTTTTTTTTGCATTGTCTATTCCTAAGATAGATGTTTGTTTTTCTTAGATCATTGTCAGTAAAGAATATTTATTTCAAAAAAAATCCAAGAATGAAAGGTGGCTGGGTAATTCTATAAAAGACAGGATCTCTCTCTTTCAGGAGATATTATTTCTGTGAATAATATCTCCTGAAAGAGTACCAAGATACCATGGTAATGGGTGCTTTTACAAATGGAAAAACCTACTGGTATAGCAGTGCAGCAGTAAAAACATAATTACAAGTTAAATCTTACTCTGAACCCTAATTTTCACTTGCTTACAACTTTCTCAATGTCTCTTTGTCAGACATTTCTCAAGCTTGGTTGCAACCAAAACTGCTTACTGTGTGTTTCTGAAAGTTTGGACAAATTCCACCTATTCTTTTTATGCAGAAATGGGAGAGAACCTTTAAAAATTGCCCAGTATTACCTTTGTGGGCAGCTAATGGGTTTGTTTTAAAATTTCCTACTTTGTGCAAAGGTATTCCTAAATAGTAACTTGTCTTGTATGAATATATTTCTGTTTTCAGATACAGGGGCAGATGATGCTCTCTCATAGAGAGGTATAAGGGTGGTATAAGAAACACAGCAAAGGTGGAGTTTCCTTCAAATATTTCTTTCTAAGGGAAGTGAGAAGGAGCCATTAAGGGAAGAGGAATATGGCCATCCAGGCCCACAGATCCTGGAAACTTCTAGGGAAAGGAAATCTGTCACTCAATGGAAGCTTAGCACCCTTTTGCTAAAGATGAAGCAAAGACTTCTAATAAGCATATACTGTGAAGCTCTACTGAAAGTCAAACCCAGGGAAAGTTGGACAGCAGATAAAATTAATAGGATTCTACATACTTGAACAACATTTATTGAATAATAAGCCAGTGATGTCTTCCTAAGCACATACTTAAAAGAATCTGCTACTATGCAGAATATAAGGAACCTGGGAAAATAATAAATTCATTATTGAGTAATGATAATATTTTCAGAATACTTTTTTGTGCTATGTTGCATGGTAACTCCACTGAGTAATGTGAAGATACGTGTGATGTCTCCTCTTATGATATTAACTTGGGTTACTGTATTACCTTTTTGTAAACCCATTTGAGATATGGTTAGAGGAAAACTGCTACATATAAAGTCTAGAATATTATTCTTGGGCCTGATCCTGCCTCTATTTCTGTAGAAAATGGGAGGTCAGAATGTTAACAACTTATTTGTTACTAACCATGAGGTTGCAATCTCTCTCTGTGTTAATTGGAATAGTTGATCATCCATCACCATGTACTCAGACACATAGACTTATGATTAGAAGGGACCATCGTAATCATCTAGTCTGACTTCCTGCATGCTACAGGCCACAAAACCTCACCCACCCACTCCTGAAATAAACCTCTAACCTCTGGCTGAGTTACTGAAGTCCTCAAATCATGGCTTAAAGACTTTGTTACAGAAAATTCCCCATTTACACTAGTTTAAACCTGCAAATGACCCGTGCCTCATGTTGTAGGAGGCTCTGCCAATCTCACTTGTGGCGGGGGGAATTCCTTCCCTACCCCATATATGATGGTCAGTTAGACCCTGAGCATGTGGGCTAGATTCACCAGGCAAATACCTGGGAAATAATTCTCTGTAGTAACTCAGAGCCCTCCACATCTAGTGTCCCATTTCTGGGGTGGGATTTTTGCTACTGGCCCTTGCCATAGGGCCACCTGCTATCATAGGGAGTCTCAACATGCTGTCCCCTCCATAAATTTATCAAGCTCAGTCTTGAAGCTAGTTAGGGTTTTTGCCCCCCACTGTTTCCTTTGGAAGGCTGTTCCAGAACTTCACTCCTTTGATGGATAGAAACCTTCACCTAATTTCAAGCCTAAACTTGTTGATGGCCAGTTATAGCCATTTCTTCTTGTGTCCATATTGGCATTTAATTTACATAAATACCAGGGAGGGAAAGTAGTTATCCTTACAATGTGTTTACAGAGAACAATTGTATCTCCCCCTCAGCCTTCTTCTGGTTAGGCTAAACAAGCCAAGCTCTGAGTTTCCACTTATAAATTAGGTTTTCAATTCATCAGATTATTTTAGAACCCTTTCTCTGCACTTGTTCCAGTTTGTATTCCCCTTTCTTACACATGGGAGACCAGAATTCTACACAATATTAGAGGTCTCACCAGTGCCTTGTATAATGATACTAACGCTTCCCTGTCTCTGCTGGAAATACCTTGCCTGATGCACCTTAGGATTGCATTAGCCATTTTCATGGCCACATCACACTGACCGCTCATAGTCGTCCTGTAATCAACCAGCACACCCAAGTCTTTCTCTTCCTTTGTCACTTCCAACTGATAAGTTGCCAGCTTATAGCAAAAATTCTTGTTAGTCCCTAAATGCATGACTTTGAACTATGAAATTTCATCCCATTCTATTATTCCAGTTTACAAGGCCATCCAGATCTTTTTGTATGATATTCCGGTCCTCCTCTGTATTAATAATGCCCCATAACTTTGTGTCATCTGCAAATTTTTATTAGCGCATACTCACTTTTTGTGCCAGGGTCAGTAATAAAAATATTAAATAAGATTTTCTTTTTTTAGTTTGTGCCAAAGACCCAAACAAACACCAGAATACCACCCGCCCTCCAAACTCCCCTTACAAATTCCCACTGAGTCTCCCCTGTTAGCTCTGTTTGCTTCACCTGTGCCACTGGCTGACTATTTAGGGAGCCTAGAAAAGCAGCCAGTCAGGACCCTACTTCTCTGACTGCCTCTACAAATTGAAGGAAAAATCAGATGCACAACATCCACAAAAAACTCACTCCCTGCCCCTAAATGTACTGGTGGGAACTGGTATGCAACATGCTCACTATGGAGAATCTTGTCTTGTGATTCTGTTCCAGAATGTAGGTGGGGTATATCTGTCCACTGACATTAACATCTCCCACTGCAATGAAGTCTCTTTCTAGCTTGCAGAAAAGATTAAATTGGGGTGTGTGGGTGCGTGTTCTTCTAGTGGCATTGTCCGCTCCAGGAAGCCATATTACAGCAGAGCAGGGGTCGGCAAGCTTTCAGAAGTGGTGTGCTCAGTCTTCACTTATTCACCCTAATTTAAGGTTTCGCTTGCCGGTGATACAGAAAAGACCTTCTAAAAACCGTTAAAATGTAAGTCTATATATCATATAACTAAACTAGGGTTGGGGGTGAAGGAGCAGGCTCGGGATTGGGGTGTAGGGTCTGGCCAGGAGCTAGAATGAGGGAGGGGCCTCAAGGTTGGGGCAGGAGGTTTGGGTGTGGAGCTCTTACCTGGGCAGCTCCCATTTGGTGTGAGGGGTGCAGGTGGGAATGGGAGGGGGGGGTCTGCAGGAGCTCCTGTATAGTGCTCAGGTGGAAGTGGGGGATGTGAGGGCTGCAAGAGTCAGGGCAGGGGCCTGGGGAGTGTGTATGGAGGTGGAGTGCCAAAGTCAGGGCAGAGGGCTGGATGTATGTGAGGGGACTGCAAGGGTCGGGGCAGGGTGCCTAAACTAGGGCAGAGGGCTGGGTGTGTGTGAGGGGGCTGCAGGCTGGGGTCCTGGGGGTGCTCACAGCAGGGGGATGGAGAGGATATGCCCCAATTCCACCCCCTTCCCCAGAGCCCTGTCCCCCTCTTACCCAGAGCAGTGCTGCAGCTCCCTTGGTTTCTCCCTCTCGCCGCCGCCTCCTCCATTGCAAGGGCCATCAGCTGAGTGGATGGCAGGCAGGAGGAGGAGGAGGGGCAGAACCCAGCACACTGCAGAAGTCGTAGGAGCTTGCAGCAGCAGCGGCGGGACACACTTCTTCCCCCGTGAAGGAGGGCAGAGAAGAGCAGGGCAGGATTTTTAACTGCGCGCTGCCTGCTTACCTGCCAGGCAGCCTCCCGTGCCGTTAAAAATTGGCTCACGTGCCAAGGATGGCACGTGTACCACAGATTGCTGACCCCTGGAGCAGAGTGAGGAGGTCTCCTTACATTCTTTGGCTGTTTGTACAGATGGAGGCACTGCTTGCATCATACTCTGTAAGGAAGTCCTAGCTGCCCCCTTTTTTAGTCTAGAAAGGGGCATGTGGCGCTTGCCTGACTGATGGCATCAGTTGTGCAGTGCAGGGCATGCTTCTGCTGACTTGCAAATATAGTAGCACATACTTGAATTTTTCTGTTCCATTTAAAAATCAGAGCTCTGACCATACAAGAAAATTACATTGAAGGAACATTTACATTGCAGAATGAACCACTCAAAGGCCTGACTTTTGAGGGTTTTACTTGGCAACTTAACCACACTGAAGGAACCTTTTTCTTTGTACATACAGACTTTTTTTTTTCCTCAGGTCTGGACTTCAGACTGTCTTCATGATTGAGGTCATGCTGGGGTTCCCTGAGACCTCTTGCATTTCCACTGGTTCCCCAAAATCAGACTCTAATCACATCACTCAGATTCCTTTATTTGGCATTCACCAAAGCTACCCTGAACTGATGAGTTTCAAATGCCTATAGTGGATGCAGAGTACATCACAAATCCAATGTTCTAAAATAAAAATGTTCCTTAAATCCACTTCTACCAACACTAGTTCCTAACTGTACATTGTTTTAAGATTAGCAGCTGTTAGCTTGTATCCATAAATGAGACAAGGAAGACTTGTAGCACCTTTGAGACTAACCAGCTTATTTCAACATAAGCTTTTGTGGGCTACAGCCCACGTCATTGGATGCATAGAATGGAACAGAAGTAAGATATATTTATATACACAGAAAGCAAAAAGAAAAGTTGTATATTACCATACCAATTCTAAGAGGCTGTTTAATTTGGATGAGCCACTATCAGCAGGAGAGAAAAATATCTTTCGAAATGGATTTCTGTGTCTGACAGGAGATAACTATTGAAGGTAAGTTAACTAGGGAAATGCAATCAATTAGTGTAATGAGAACCATTCAGAAGTCCTGTGTAGCCCTTGGTATACATTGTCCAATTTGAAAATTAATTCCAGTTCCTCAGTTTCTTGTTGGAGTATGTTTTGGAAGTTTTAAAATTGACACCTTCAGATCTTTAATGGAATGACCAGGAAGGCTGAAGTGTGCTCCTACTGGTTTTTGAATGTTATGATTCCTGATGTCAGATTTGTGTCCATGTATTTTTTTTGCGTAGAAACTGTCTGGTTTGACCAATGTACATAACAGAGGGGCATTGCTGGCACATGATGGCATATATCACATTGGTCAGTGTGCAGGTGAATGAGCCTCTGATGGTGTGGCTGATGTGATTAGGTCCTGTGATGGTATCAGTTGAATGGATAACTGTACATTACATCTCATACGTCACTATCGGCTTGGTTGCTTTTCAGTAATCAATTGCTGTGCAGTATGCACTGGCTACTCATGCATAATCTGACCTCTCCCTTCTTTTAGGCTTGTTTTACTAATACCAAGATGTTCCTACTGATCTTAGCTAGTCATCCTGACTCAGCATACTGCTTGTTATGCGATGCTGTTGCAAAAAAAGCAAATGCAATTTTGGTTTGCATTAACCGAGGCCTAGCACACAAGTTATGGGAGGTGATAATACTGCTCTAGTTGGCGTTGGTTAGGCCTTGTGTGGAGTACTGTGTCCAATTTTGGTCACTGCTGTATAGAAAGGATGCAGAGAAACTGGAAAGGATTAAGAGGCATACGACCAAGATGATCAAAGGGATGGAATGCAAGCCATATGAGCAAAGGCTGAATAGGTATGTTCAGTTTGGGAAAGAGATGATTCGGGGGAGGGGACATGACAGCAGTCTTCAAATATTTGAAAAGCTGCCATAAAAAAGATGGAGGAAAAATTGTTCCCTTTTTTGCTACAGCATGTAAGACTAGACACAATGGGTTCAAACTACATCATAGCAGAAGTTATCTGAATCTCAGGAAAAAAACTTTCTAACTGTAAGAACAGTAGGACAATGAAACAGACCATTCAGTAAGTCATGCAATTGCCTTTGCTGGAGGTTTTCAAATAGAGGCTGGGTAGCCATCTGTATTGGATGGTTTAAACCCAACAAATCCTGCATCATAGCAGGGGGTTAGACTAGATGACCCTTGCGGTCCTTTCTAATGCTATAACTCTCAGAAGCAGAGAGTAAGGTCCCAATCCTCAAGGGTATTTATACTCCAAACTTCTATTAATTTCAATGGAAGTTTGGAACCTAAATATCTTGGGTCAAGATCTTCAAAGTGACTGACTTGTTCAGGGTCACATAAGGAGTTTATGGCAGAACCAGGAATTAAAGCCCAGTTTCCTGAGTTTCAGCCCTGTTTCTAAGTACAAGAATATCCTTCAATTCGTAATGGATGATCGTTACTTTAGAGGCTGTGGCTCATGGTGACTTGCAATGCCAGCTGTATCTTCAAGTCATTCTACATATATCTGATCCTGAATAATATGGTACAATGTAATACCACCTTTTCACAAAATTAAGCCCCAGACCTCTCTCTGACAATGTCTTGTTTCCATTCACTTTTTTATGATTTCCTGATACCTCAGTGTTGGATGCTGTGGATAGGCTGATCTGTTCGTATAAATAGGCAGAAATATAAAACCGACTGAAAGAGAGCAGCTCTCTTACGTAGCCAGGCACACATCCAGTAACCACTCAATAATACAGAGGTAGAAAAAACTGGTGGAGGAAATGTAGATGATTTTTGAAGGTTTCAATCTTACTTATAGATGTGAGACAGTATAACCGTGGCATTCCTGTATGCAAAATATAGTGTGTTAAGAATTTAGAGCTTCAAATGCAGAGCTTGCCTGAATATCATAAGGTGACTATTCCAAATACACTGCCTGAATTTTACCATCACAAGCTCTATTTGGTAGCCTGCCAAAACAGTCTATTCAAAAGTAATAAAACAAAGAACATAAAATATGAACCCAAGTAGGATTTATTTATTTTATTGTACAAGACAACTCCTAGTGTCCTTGCCAGTTCTGTGGGCTCCGAGATATGTGGTTCAAACAGCAGGCCAGTAACAAATTTTCCACACAGAAGTGCAAACCCAAACCTGACCAGACTGTAAATAAAGCCTGCTAAACAGAGAGTCATAGGCACAGCAAAACTACTTTCAGCCTTGAGAATCTTTTGTTTGCTCCCTTTCACCACAGTCTTCTTCACTTTGTTCACTTGCTCCTGATTATTTTAAGCATTGTCAATTATTTAGCTAACAGGCAGAAAACTAGGCTTTTATAGACATCCAAAGGGACTCTCCTGAGTGTAATAATGAAGGCAGTTTGTTGAACGCCTGTGAGGTTGGTTTCTAATTGTACACATTAATCTGCCCATGCAAGCTGGCTTAAAATACAGAAGCAGATTGCATCTGCAGATGGAACCACACACAATGGTTTATAAGGAAAGACCTTGGCTATAAACTTTTTTCAAAATTGTCCTTTCCTTGAAAACTGGATTTATGCTGACAACTGCAAATAATAAATGAAATTTCATATCTGGAAATATCTTTCCCCCCGCAGTTTTGCTGTCCCTTCTCCTCTCCCTCCCGCTATTTCAGCCCTCTGGGGGGAATGGACCCTAAACCATTAAATTAATATAAGGGTTGACTATTTAAAAAAAATAAGTTGGTGGAAAAGAGAATTGGTGGGGGGATGCTATTATGTTTATTTACCTTTTTAATTCTATACTTTGCTAGCCTGACACTTAAAGTGAGACTACTACATTGTTGATAGAAGTAAGTGGTGGTTAGAATTTAAACTGTCAGTGTACAATGGCTACATTTAGGAATATTATTTCAGCTGAAAATACTGTAATCTGAACAGCAGATTGAGATAATGGGCCCTAGTTTGCCTTTAGATGTCTGTATCATTGCCAGAGAAGTCAATGGGAGCTTTGTGTATTTGGGGTCAGATTTTTGGCATGTGGTTATTGGAAAAGGGGCTTGGTGATATTTTTTTTTTTTTTCATTGAGGTGGTGAGCACCCTCCCCTTCCATTATAGGCACAGAGAGTACTTTCAACACCTTGCAGGACTGAGTGAGTGTCTTGGTCATGTTTGCTTCACCTAATTGCTTTCCAACAAAAAATGATTGCAGGCACATGCATCTGGTCATAACAGCATGCTTGCAGAGGTTCCAATTTCTTGTTAAAACCAGCACAAAGTCTATGGGATAAATTCACTTCTGTAGCAGGAGTAGAGTATAGGGTAGACAGCTGCATATCCTGGACCTATAGGAGCAGCTTTGTCTAAGGGCAGATCCACTGCCATGGAAAGCAGTGGTGGTAGGCTCCTGCCTCCTGTGGTGGGAGAAGATGGATATCACAGTCCCACCTCCTGCAGTAGCCCTGTTGAAGGGCACTTTCTAAGGGTAAGTGCCAAACTAATACCACACTACTGGGTCTCATTACTTCATCCAGGTTTAATGGGCATTAAAAGAAATTGGGAGAGGGCAATATTGTCTATATTTTAGCTGGTCAGTTTGCTGTGTGAGAGACCTACACAGAAAAGAGTTCAAAAGCCACAAATTGGCAGAAAACTTGGTTAGCTGAAAACTTGTAACTGCTCAAGCACTCAGTGGCTTCAGCTGGAGTGGTGTTAGAGCAACTCTGATCATTCATGAAAACCTCAACCTTAAAATCGAGCTATGGCTCCATTGGACGCCTCTTTCCCCATGTCTCTTAAAATACTCTCCCAGGGAGAGTCAGTGAATCAATACAACTCCCATCTGGCCTGGTTCTACTCTCTGGGCTTGGCTGAGCCCCATTTCAGAGCTGTGGCAGTAGCTAATTCCAGCTGCCCCTCTGGGGCAGGGTGTGCAGGCAGCTTCCATGGCTGAACCTCATGCCTGGTGGATTTTCTGTTGCTTGAGACCACAACTTGGATTTCACCAGCCATGAATAAAGCCTTGAAGGGAACCAGACTTATGGTGACCAGCTGTCCCGATTTTTATAGGGACAGTCCCAATTTTTGGGCCTTTCCTTATATAGGCTTCAATACACCTCACCCCCTGTCCAGATTTTTCATATTTGCTATCTGGTCAACCTAACCAGACTAAGCATGTTGATTCTGGGCAATGCAGGAAACTGTGTGTGTATATATGAATTTAGCAGTATAGAGGGGTATTAGGAATGAAATGTAAATATGTGATTACATGAAGTCCCATTATTACATGATAAAGGCCAGATAAATGTGCATGCAGGCCAGGAAAAAATATCAAGAACACTATTCATTGGGGATGTTAACTATTCTCCAGTTGGTCTGGGAGAGAACCTGCAGAATTAGTGGGACAAGCATTGTAAAATGACAGAGCAGGCATGTAATCTGGTAACTGTTACCCTTGTTCTTCTTCCCCAGACATTCTTACTGTCTTGGTACCCCATTGTTTTATGTCTCCAATTGGTATGCAGGCTTCTGTGGTCAGGGATCATGTATTTTATCTGTTCTGGGAGATATCTAGCACGCCTTGGGGTGCTGTTAGAATAATGGAATAAAGCTGTATTGCTGGAGATCCCACAGTCTGAGCAAGCAACGAGTTCAGAAGCAGTTTTATTTAATAAAAAGGTATGATGTTTAAAAATGAAGGTAGGGATTACTGAAAATCATAGGGAGAAATAAATCCCAGCATCAGTTTTGTGATGGATGTGAAGGAACGGTGCAGAACAAATATACCAGCTTTAAAAAATAGATAATGGTAGCTTACTCTCCACTGATTAAAGCAAGAATGTTAATAGTCATTAGTTTCATTCAAAAGTAACAATTAAAATACAATAGGATTTTTTTAAAAAAAAAAAAAAAAAAGACAGCTAATTTAACATAGCTCTACAAAGTGTTGCCAATGGAGGTTTTTTCATAGGCATATAAAATATCCCACTTTACATTGATGCTTTGTGTGTTAAAGGGCAGGTAAGGAAATTTGTGCCCAGGCTGAAAAATGTAGTGACTGCTTTTCAGGGCAGTTTATCACCAGACAAGGTGCCCAATTCAGCATCCTTTTCTCATATACTGAATCATTAAATATGCACTTGTTAATATACACACACCAGCTGTGGCCATCTTATGATCTTTGAATACTCTGCCTGGTATTGCTGTGGTTCTTTAAAAGAATGTATTTTTACACACACCACCACCTAGTGGCTGAATATAATAGTTTAGCATTCCATTTCATCCCTTTTAAATTCTACATGCCTACCATATACACTATTGTGTTGTCTTTTGAAGTTCAGGTATGCATCAGTCTGTTAAATGTATCTGAATCTTACTGTTTTTTCTAATCACATGACCCAAACACATAACAACTTGGTCATCTGGCTGTCCATTAGTTGCAATGACTGGCTGAGGTCAATTTGGAATCCTTGAGACTGTCATCTTGTTCTGCATCTCCTGTCTGTAGAGTTTGCTCTGTTGGTTGTTCTTTCTGAGGAACAAACTGTAGATGTTAGTGGTTCTGTCAAATGCTCCGCTTGGTCTCGTTCACTTATATGGGTGTGGAATTATTTTTCTTTAGCACAGCTGGATTTGACTATCTTTTTTTCTATATCCAATCTGATGTGATCTTGACCACCAGGTTCTAGACATGGCAGCTCTGAGTGTTGTTTGTTTGCTTGTAACAGTATTCATAGGCTCTTTTTTCCTTTTGAGAGAGATTCTAGCTTTGGAAAAGAACAGTAGTTCTGAATTTGTCTTCCCATTGAGAGTTGTGCTGGACTGTGTCCAATAGCTAATATTGGTGTTGATGTGCAACTCAGAAAAGTAAGGAATGGATCTTTCTGCTGAAAGATTTTCTGGGTTGTCTATATAAGCTCTCTCAACTTCTCCATCCACTTGTGGACTGCTAGTAATATGGAAAAAAAACCCCACGTTTCATTCAGAATGACTTAAATTTTGCCACAGTGAATTGTAGTCCATTGTCTATATGAGTTGTTCTGGAATACCGAAGTGAGCAAAAGTGCACTTCAGTTTCTCAATAACACTGAGATGTTCGGTCTTTCAAATACATTATTTTTTTATACCTGGAAAAATAGTCCACAATGACCAGGTCAGCCAGTCTTTTTTTGAATTTGCATAAATCTGCATTTTGTCTCCTCCAAGATCTCTCTGGTGGAGGTGGGTGCATGCTGACTGATCCAGAACTGTCACTTAAGCTGACTTTTTTTCATTGGGTCTCCTTTCCAAGTCCAGTATCCTCAAATCCTCCACAGTGTTTTTCTTCTTTACTAGGCCCATCATGGCTGCTACACGCCAGCTGAGAAGGTTGTTGGTCTTTGATCACATGCACTCTGAATGCACAGCTTTTTGTCTTTGTAAGTTATTTCTGTGGTGAACTGGCCCATGCAGTTCAGAATAGCTCCAGGGCCAGCCAGAGCTTTGTCAGATGATTTTAAGCTCTGGGAAGCTTGAAAGTGACTGAACGTCCCTTCTGAGATGACTGTGACGCCAGCTCCCAAGTCACTTTTAGAGTCAACAGTCTCTTGCTATGAATATTCAATTTCACTCTCTAGGCAAGCTTTGTTGTCATAAGTGATTGAGCCTAGAAACAGTGGCTTTTGATTGTCTGTAATATGGTCAGGAAGTTGACTCATTATGGTGAGGCAAACAAAGGTACAAAATGTTTATATTTTCTGCATGTATTATCATGCACCTCTGGTTGGACATTCATCCTCTCTTGGGATATGACCTTTTTCCACACTTTGTGCACATAGGCTGGAATTTGTCCCACTTACTCTGGGGGTTTTACTTTTCACATGCAAGTGTCTGTTTATAGCTTCTAAGCCAATTTCAGGTTTTTCAAATTGTGCCTGCCTTGAGTTCTGTTGCTTGATTAATTCTGAGTGCTCTGCTATCTGTAGACCCTGTGCTAAAGTCACATCTCTCTCCAATTGTAACTATTGTGAAAATTTTTATAAATTTGTAAATCCAATAACTGTCAAGTCTTATATTTTCATGGTTTGTGTTTCCAAAATCAGTTTTCAGGCAATGTATGCAAAGCTCTTATAAAACATTCACCATTTTCCCTTGGTTCTTAAATTCTAAAGTGAAAACATGCTCCTTCATAAACCACATTTCTCTGAGGTATAAAATACGCACCAGACATAGCCAGATCTCTTTCCTAGTCATCTTTGTGGCTGTCTTCATTGAAGTCAAAGGATTTAAAGATCTGGTCTGCCAGCTTCCCCATAACATAAATTAAAGATACCTGTATATTTCCAGTTTCTTTGAAGTTTGGTAGCAAGGCAAAGTCTTGCAAAATAATGTTTCCAGTCTGTCTATTCTGGAGTCTGTCAAAGTTGAAGTTGTCTGGAGCACTGAAGAGTGGCATGTTGATAACATCTCTGCATTGTTGCTATTTTTCTTTTGTTTCTGTTCTTAGAGTACTTGACACCATACCTTGTGCTTCTGCCTCAAATATGGACTGGCTACAGAGCTTGCATATACACACCAGATGTGTTTATCATAAGATCCTTTAATGTTCTGCAACATATGGCTGAGGTTAGCTTAGATAAGGTATTTTTACACGCTACCACCAAGTTGCTAAATTGTATTGTACTGTTCAACATTCCATTACAGTGATGACTAGGAATTTTAGGTGATGCTGCAGTCAGATCAGAGTTTAGAGGTCTGCCAATATTGATCCAGTTGTAGGACTGAGGACTAAAACTCTTGTAGATAATGATTTTGTTGGGAGTACCAATAATATGCTGAAAATTCAGTGGACTTTATTACACTGCTTTCTATAATCCACCTCTGAGAGATATAGGGGGTTTTATTAGTTTCTAAAAAATTACATAGAATACTCTGTACAGTTTCAAGATCAATTTTAAATATGAGGAATGTGACAGAGCCTGCAGCAAGCAGGCATGCTTGTATGTGTGTGCTTGCAGTAGGAACTTCCATTTTGAGCACACAGCACTGGGTAATATGATAGCATATACTGTGCAAATAAAAAGGCATTGCACTTCTGTGACTTGAGTTACAGTTGCACAGAATTCTGTGTTGCTGCATGTGCTCCTGAATGTCTTTCTAACACTTATTTTAAAGCATCTCAGTTGAGTTTCTTTTAAAAGGTATTTTCTTTTCTGTACCTTTATGATGAGGATTGTGATCTGGCCTGTGGCTTAAAGCCACAGTCTTGGGTTAGAAGCTACTAGTATGGAAATGTACTATCAGCGGGAGCTCTGCGACTGCCACCACTGTAATGGCTGCACACGTGGGAGGCTGGCTCTGGCTCTGTGCCATTTCTGCAGGGAGATGAATGCCTCCTGAGCTGCTGAACTATGCATAAGGGAGGTCACATTCAGGTCTCTGCACATCTTTGGTTCCCTGTGTATTGTGTAGCAAAACTACATATAGGATCCCATGGTAATGCATGTACAGCTAAGATTACTGTGACGCAGTTGGAGTTGCCATGGCATTTGTGTGACTTTAAATCTTAACTGTATTGTTGTACTAATGTGTGTTAAAAAAAAAAATTGGTTTTTCCCCACCTTAAGAGCCTCTAAAGAATGGTTTCCTTTAGTATCTATTTATGAACTCTTCACACAATCTCCTGCAGTTGACATCAGCTCCCTCATTGCACCAGAAGGGACCAGCACTTATTATATTTTGTAGAAATAAGCTTTTCAGAGACTGAAACCAATGAACATTTCTAGGAATTTTGAAATTTATTCCAGGTTTTAAAAACCAACTCCCCCTTCCTGCAGTATCAGAAACACCCCAACATGCAGTGTTCTGTAAGTCATGGGACCCTGAGAGTAAAATTGATTAGAAATGTCAAGGGAGGTTAATCAGATAAGCTTTGGCATTTCTCCCAGTTTGAGAAGGAAAAATGAAGTAATCAGATTTGTAAGTCAAATTCACTCTTGCTGTCTATGAAGTCTCTTACATCGAATAATATAAAGTGTTGCTTGTTACCAATAGAAAAACTTTGGGGGGGCTTTTTTTTTGGTTGATTGTCACCATGCCTCCATGGGTCACAAATGATAATTTCAAATGAAGGGCAAACTGCTGAGAAATAGGGCAGACACACCCCCACACGCACACCCTGCCCCCGAACTGGTGGTTATTCTCCCATAAGCTATACCAAACCAGCAACAAAAGTAAACTTCTGTTTCATCACACTGGCTAACAAGTCAGAAAATCAGTTTCCTCTAGGCATTCCAGTCCTTGTATCATCACCAAAACCACTAGACTTAAAGATGAGTGGTTATTTAAAACCAGTTTAATCAAATAAAATGTTCTTCTGATCCCAAAGAATTAGCCACATACCCATAGGTGTGCACAGCACATTTCATTGGGGTGTGCATCCAGGGAATTTTTTTAAAAGGCGCTGCACTCTGCATTGAAACCAATTTTTTTTTTTTAGACATTAGGGTGTGCCTGGGCACACCTGGCATACCCTGGGCACCTGCCTATGCACATACCCAGGCCAATATTCAACTCAGATCTTACCCAATAATCATGCTTTTTGCCAATCCTTGAGTATCTAAAATCTAAAGATTTATATATTTTACATAACAGTGGTAGCAACAATGATATACATGGTCAATAACACCACAGGGTTTGTTAAAATAATGTATATTTTGACCTTACAACTTTAAGAGGCAAAGAGTGTATAACACTTTAGAGAAAACGAGAAATACTTGTAGCACCTTAGAGACGAACCAGTTTAGTTAGTCTTGTTCAGCATATGCTGAAATAAACTGGTTCGTCTCTAAGGTGCTACAAGTCTTCCTCGTTTTATTTACAGATACAGACTAACAGGGCTGCTATTCTTAAACTTTAGAGAAACAAGGCCAAATTCTCTGCTGGTGTAACTCAAATGAAGCCAAAGTGCTAGTAGAGAGCTCAGCTCACAACTTTGACTAATAAAATTAGGAAACCACCCCAGTATGGAAAAAACAAAACTGCTATGACACTATTTGAATGCTGCTTGGCCTCTCCAGGTTCTCTTTTCTCTTTACTGTGTTAAGATCATCTTGACTGTGTTGAAGCTCATCTTGGGTTTGAAATGACTACACCAGTAATTCAACATGGTGTCAGAATAAGCTAGTGCGCTCTTCAGAGTAATATAAAGAATGCAGCGGCATTTAAAGATGAAAAACAAATCTAGGGGTGGGGGAGGCAGAGGGAAGAATCAGACAAACATTCCGCAAGATCCTGACCTTGCTTCTGTGACTGGTGCTGTTTCTCATTAGGAGGACTCGGTAATAAGCACTATTCTTTGGGTATGTTTTGATAAATAAATAAATAAGAATAAAAAAAATTCGTAAGCGGTCCTGCCTTCAAGGAACAAAGTGGCTGAGTGGTATGCAGCTGCCAGAATCCAAATGCAACCGGCCACAATATGCTGCAGGTGTCTTACATATTATCGACACTATTTCTAGTCTGTTGCGTTTGGGCACAGATGGTGTACAACATTATAAAATGTTGTACCACTTTTATTTTTCAACCCAGAAGCCTGAAAATGTACAGATGCCAGTGGAGTTTTCATATGTATTTCTATGCTTAGTTAAGCTGAGAAGCGCATTTTATTTCTTTAAATTTGTGTGTGGGAGGAAGGGCTGCTTTTGCGTAGGTCTCCTTGTAAGCACTGTAAAACCTATGAGAGCAGGCTATACTGTACGTTGCCATATATTTCTTTATGAAACTATGGTCTGCCACAGTGTATCCCAAATTCATATCTGTTCAGGTTTTTTTCAAAAATGTTCTTATGAATGTGTCTAGGCACAGCTATGAAAAAAATCATAGTGCAGCACAAGGTTAAACTCAACAGATCTCCACAAACCATCACACATGTTTTCACCATCCAATCTCACCTGCGTGCAGAGACTTGAATAACAGGTCTGCCAGGCAACTTACGGTGGAGGTCAGGAAATTCCTGCACGAAAATCTTTACTTGGCAAAATCTGGCTTCATTTTTATATTGCCTGTGCATGGCTACCATGACTGAGCATGTGAATCAACTATTTGCCTAATGGAATGAAATTAGGCACACAGTTAAATGGATGCTTTTTTTTGAAAATCAGGTCCGGTGTCTGTGTGTTGATAGTCATCCATTTGACCAATGGACCTAGCCACAGAGACAGTGATTCTGTGCAGCTTTATTTCAATTCAAGATAAGAATAACTCTCTCTCTTAAAAATAAGATCCAATTTATAACTCAGTAGAGACGAAATAATCTGATATAAGGGTGAATTGTACTAAGCATGAAGAAAAATACTTTAAAATAATCTTGTCATTTAAGATGTTGATGGGAGGGTTTAGAACAAAGGATTCAGGTAAGCAATTATATGCTGCTGATGGTGAAATCGGATAGCATGTGTATCAGAATAAGATTGAAAATGGTAGAGAGGGGCCCCTTTAACACAGAAATAGCTTCTTTTTTCTCTCTGAAACAAATCACTCCCAACAAATGCCTTCTCCGCCATATCACTTCTGTTTCTGATGTTTCACTTCAGTCTATCTAGTTCTCAAACCTTTTGTTGCATCTATGGTGCTTTTCTGTTATTGCCCGATACGTCCAGGTTAAAATCTGAGGGTGCAATTGTGGGCTGTACTTATTTCAAGAAAGCACTAACAATTCTGTTTGGGTTTCTCTGTAGCAAAACCACTGAACTATTGAACAGATTGGACTTGGGTTTGCCAAAGAGAAACTCCTGTCAAAGGGCTAATCCTAGTCCAGAATCTACAGCATGGGTAAGTCCTACTATGGAATATGAAACATTCTCTGTAATGTTCTGCCAACGCCAGCGGTGCTACCAACAGTACAATGTTAGCATTTCATTTAGTTTAACATACTGCGCAGACTCAGTGCAGTGCATATCATAAATCGTATGGCTTGGAAGGATGGCTACAGGCTCACAGGCCCTTCCCCTGCATTGCGTGGACTGGTTTCGTTATTCATAAATCCTTTCCTGATAATTCAAGAGCCAGATTTTCCCAAATGCTCAGTATCTCCTAAAATGTTGACCCTAAAGTGCGCGGCACCCAGCAGTTCCCATTGAGTGCAACTAAATCTTCTGGTTGCGAAGCCCTTTAGAAAACCTGGCTATTTCATTTAGGCCACGGGTGGGCAAATTACACCCTGCAGGCCACATGTGGCCTGCCAGCCATTTTCATCCAGCCTGCGAGCTCAGGCCGGGGGCACGAGGCCAAAGGCCCCGTGCTTCCCATCCAAGGGCTGGGCCGGCATGCTGCAGGTCTCCGCGCTCCCAGGCTGGGCCCGCCCTGTGCTCACTGGCTAGGGGCCGGGTCCAGCGCAGGAAGCCGCGGGGCCCCACCCTCCCCTGGCCGAACCCAGCACGGCATGCTGCTGGGTCCCGCGCTCCCTGGCTGGGGGCCAGGTCGAGCGGGGGATGCCACGGGGCCCCACCCTCCCTTGCCAGGCCCAGTGCAGCGTGCCGCTGGGCCCCGCACTTCCTGGCTGGGGGCCGGGTCTAATGCGGGGAGCTGCGGGGCCCTGTGCTCCCTGGCCGGGTCGGGTCGAGGAGTGCGTGGCTGAGTAAGGCAAGCAAGGGTGGGGGAGATTAGGTGGTGAGGTCCCAGGGGGTGGTGGTTAGGGTGGGGGGGATATTGGGAGAGAGCAGTCAGGGAACAAAGCAAGGAGGCTTAGATGAGGGGTGGGGTGTCAGGGGGTGGTGGTTAGGGTGGGGGGGATCTTGGGAGGGGGCAGTCAGGGAACAAAACGGGGGGGCTTAGGTAGGGGGTGGGGTTCTGGGGCGGCAGTTAGACTGTGGGGGTCTCCGGAGGGGGCGATCAGGGGACAAAGTGTGTGTGGGGGGGCGGGATTGGATGGGTCAGTAGCTCTGAGGGGGGGCAGTCCAGGGGGTGGGAAGTGGATGGGGTTTGGATAAGGGGCAGGGTCAGGTTGTTTTGGAGAGGCACAGCCTTTCCTGCCCGGCCCTCTGCACAATTTTTAATCCCAATGTGACCCTCGGGCCAAAAAGTTTGCCCACCCCAAATTAAATGTTCAACATAAGGTGTTTTTTTTTATATATAATTTTTGAGTGGTTAACATTCTTAAATGAAATTTTGAAAAATTTCAAAACAAGTCCTTTAGAATCAAAACATTTTGAACTTTTTGGAATTTTTGTTACATGACCAATTCAGCCAAACTGTCACAAATGTTTCCATGTAGCCGTCTTTTTGTTGGGAAAAGAGTTAGGTAAAATTTGTAATTCTAATTTTTAGCATTAAGTTAAGATTCTCAGTGGTTGCATGCACTAGAAAAGGACATACTGTTCTTGTAAAAACAGTTTAAATTCCCCAGATTCTTTCTGTGGTGTTACTAGCTAGTGCACCCAGTGATATTTGTGTATATAGCCCTTTCTACAAATTCAGTTTCTTTTTAGGGTCTCTCCTCTTTTATTGGTGGCTTCTCTTCTCTCCTCCCTCCCACATTTAATCAATTAAGATCATAATCAATTTTAATCCAGTCTTCCAAAGTATTAACAATCCCATCTAGATTTTTATTGTCCTCCAACTTGATTAATATATTATCCACACAACTGCTCAAGTGATTACTGAAAGTAATAAATATTGTACCCAGAATGAATCTCCCTAGACACATCTAACAGCTCCTCCAGCTCAAGACTGAACCATTAATAATTGGTGTCTCCATTCAGCCTTTATATCAAACTATGTACCCATCATCCAGTAGCTTCATTTGATTCACATTTATCAAATTCCTTTGAGACTCTTGTGTAGAATTATATCAAAGCCTTTATTACATTCAAGTTGTATGATGGCCACCACAACTTTTTGTACTAATCTAATATAGTTTTAGCTTAGTTTTAGTATTTAATATTTAATATTAGTATTTAGTTTTAATATTGATAATGTGCTAAGTTTGATATATACACACAATGGAAGGCACAGTCCCTGCTCAAGGTAAGAATAGTATATCCCCCAGTAACTGCAAATGACAAGAGAACATGCACTGTGAGACTCATAAGTAAGGGTGGCAGAATCAGGCCACTTGATAAGGATTTCAGTTCTAGTTCACAGACCTCTCCCATTCAAACAAATCCCCCAGAGGTGTCTGACGCACATAACATTGCAGGCAGGATCTCTCTGGAGAACAAACCACCCTAGCAGTTTATATACCTTTTGTAATACAATTAACTTCAAAATGGTGGGGTTTTTTGCAAAAGAGCCTCACATCTGGTTTTTAAACTTAGATGAATCTATCCTTAAGTGATCAGAAATATCTTCAACTAGTTTTGTGTTAATTGATTCTATAAAGATTGAGAGTAGGATCTTCTGTCAATATATTGTGTTTAATGCTGTGCTGTGCAATAGTCTAGAAGCCACACTTATAAGAAAAGCCTCCAGGAGGATGAAAACAGAAGACTACAGGAAATGAAGGCAGAACAACGGAGGAAGGTAATTATAATAATTTAACTGGTTATACATAACGTTTCTGTAATGAGCTGTGCTGTGTAACCAGTTTTAAAAACCTGTGGCATACTGTGTATCAGGTCTCTTCAGGAAAAGTACTTCAGACCAATTTTAAATAATCAAATAGCCAAACCTGCAAAGTCCAGATGACGATGCCCGGTTTAGTATTCTAAGGAACTAATTTCTTCTTTGAGTGTTTGCCCATGTGCATGCCATTCCTGGTGTGCACACAGTTGCTAGACATTTTTCCCTCCATAGTACCTGTTGGGATGGCTTCAGTACCTTCTGCTGCTGTATAAAGGGCCTAGCTAACCCTGAGCCCCCTGTGTTTCTTCTTGTTGCCTGTAACAGTTGCTGGAATGGCTCATCTTGCTTTTGAAAATGTTTTCAATGGATTGTGTACTCCAGTAAATAATTTAGCGTTATTTGTGTTTTAGTACAGTTGGATAGGTTTTACCCCACCTGAGGAATCTGGTCTGTTTCTGGTGCTGAGGGATGCCTCAGTCAAGCCATACATTGCCTGCAATAAGGCTGTGCCCCTGAGCGACCCGCTCTCAAGTTGCTTAAAGTGTTTGGCAGAAGCTTATACAGGGGAGCATTCCCAAATTTTCAGAGACTTTAAGCCTCGCCCGAAGAAAGATTGTCTAAAGTTTCTGCTCATGGAGGTGGCCTTGAGACCCCCATCTGAGCCAGGTTGGTCAGACTCAGCACCAAGTGCCTCAGTGGTGTTAAATTTGGATTTTGTGCCTCCTATTGTACTGATCGCCATCCCCAGTATCTAAGAAAAAACATAAGAAGCAGACAGCCAAAAGGGGGAAATTGCCCGACATCGAAATCTGTTGGGCACGTGGATGAGAATAGTGCGTTCTAACACAAGCACCCCTTTGCTTCAGCATCACAAAAGCCAGAACCGTAGACTGCGGCTCCTAGGCTGATACTGTCAAGTCCGGAACCAGAAGGAGCACCTTCCACATCTGTGGCACTGCTCTGTGCCAACACTGACTTGGTATCGACCATGCCAGAGGCATTTGTGGCTGCCAGGGAGCTTCTAACCCTGACAGAGCCAGTATCGCCAGCATTTCAGGAGTCAGTACTATCGGTGCTGGCAGACACAGGGGAGCCAGCAGAGTTGCCACAGTGCTTAGCACCAGGCCCACCCCATGTAGACTCATAGACTTTAAGGCCAGAAGTCTAACCTTCTGTATGTAGGCCACAAAACCTTGCCTCTGTCCCACCCACCCCCAACTCCTGTATTAGACCCCTAACCTCTGGCTGAGTTACTAAAGTCCTCAAATCATGGTTAAAAGACTTCAAGTGACAGAATCTACCATCTACTCTAGTTTAAACTTGCAAGTGATCTGTGCCCCATGCTGCAGAAAAAAGTGAATGTGCCCAAGCCTGCCCCAGAGTCTCTGCCAGTGTGACCGAGGAGAAAACTCCTTCCTGACTCCAAATGTGGCGATCAGTTGGACCCTGAGCATGTGGGCAAGACCCACCAGCCAGACACCTAGGAAAGAATTCTCTGAAGTAACTCAGAGCCCTCCTCCATCTAGTGTTCCATCTTCAGCAGTTGGAAATATTTGCTACTAGCAGCCTCACATGGTCCACATGCCATTGTAGGCAGTCTCATAATACCATCCCCTCCATAAACTTAAGCTCAGTCTTGAAAGTGGTTAGGATTTTTGCCCCCACTGCTCCCCTTTGAAGGCTGTTCCAGAACTTCACCCCTTTGACATTATAAACCTTTGTCTAATTTTAAGCCTAAACTTGGTGATGGACAGTCTATAGCCATTTGTTCTTGTGTCCACACTAGCGTTTAACTTAAATAACTTCTCTCCCTGCTTAGTATCTTTCCCTCTGATCTATTTATAGAGGGCAATCATGTCTCCCCTCAGCCTTAGTTTGGTTGGGCTAAACAAGCCAAGCTCTCTGGAAAACCTACCTTATGAGAGGAGACTCCATTCCTCGGATGGCTTTAGTAGCCCTTCTTTGCACCTGTCCCAGTTTGAATTAATCTATCTTAAACATACAAGACCAGAATTGGACACAGTGTTCCAGGACAGGTCTTACTAGTGCAGGGGTGGGCAAACTTTTTGGCCCGAGGGCCGCATCGATGTTCCAAAACTGTATGGAGGGCTGGCCATGGAAGACTGTGCCTCCCCAGAAAGCCTTGCCACCTCCCAGTTCCTGCCCCTTGACTGCCCACCTCAGAATCCCCTGCTCCCTGTCCCCTAACTGCCCACCCCCGGGACCTCACGCCCTATCCAACAGTCCCTCTAAAGCCCCTTTCTGAATGCAGCTCCCGAACATGGGCAGAGGACTCAGGCGGAGCAGGGACTAGTGACCAGATGTCCTGATTTTTATAGGGACAGTCCTGATTTTGGGGTCTCTTTCTTATATAGGCTCCTATTACCTCCCATCCCCTGTCCCGATTTTTCACATTTGCTATCTGGTCACCCTAGCAGGGACAGCCACGCAGCTGGAGAGAAGCAGTGGTTTCCCCTTGAAAGCAATGCTTCTCTCTGGCCAGCTGTGCATTCTCTGCGCTCCCACCTCCCGCCTGCTCCCATGAGGCTGAAGGTGAGTCTCCTGCCCCTGAAGTTCAGCCCCTGCCTCCCCACCTTGTGGGGGGTGTCCCGATCATGGCACCTTGTAGTCACTTTTTTAAATCACTTTTTAAGTCACTTCTTGCAGCCCCCGTTGGACTGGGATGGCGAACCGCAGCCAGTGGGAGCTGCGATCGGTGAACCGGCAAGTAAACAAACTGGTGGGGCCCGCTAAGGGTCCTTATCCTGTGGTGCCGCGTACCAAGGTTGTCGATCCCTTCTCTAAGCTGTGCACATGTGCGTACAGATCCTAAACCCCATGCACATGGCGAAACACTGCGTGCACAAAAATTCACGCAGAAGAAATTTTTTGCACACATGGCCTGTCAAAAATTAGAGGGAACAAGGTTTTTTCTAAACCTTTTAGTTTTTGTTGTTCTCCTCTAGATTCTCTCCATATTGTTCATATATGTATCATAAAGCGTGGTGCCCCAAGCTGGATACCATTGATAACCACTCTGGGAATGTATAACTGGTTGAAACACCACCCATATTGTAATAATTTCCTCTAGATTATATTTCCTTTGTTTGCTTATGAGAATGTCAAGTAAGACTATGTCAACAGCCTTACTAAGTCCAGTGGATTCCCTTTCTCCTTTCAATCCACTAGGCCAGTTACTCTGTCAAAAAGGGAAATTTGGTTGGTTTGACATGATTTGTTCTTGATAAATCTTTATTGGCAATTACTTATCACCTGTATATTTGAATCGAATGATTGTTTAATAACTTGTTTTGGTATCTTTTTGGGTATCAAAGTTAGGAGGACTAGTTTAAAATTCCCTGGCTCTCCTTCCCTCCACCCCCTTTCAAGACTAGTACTATATTTGCTCCTTTCCAGCCTTCTAGGACGTCACCTATCCTCCTTCATTTTTCGAACATAATTATTAATGGTTTAGAGAAAATGTCTTTAAAGTAGTCCAACTTGCTGTTTTAGCAAAGAATAGAGAATGGATCGGTCAAACATACAGATTCGTATAAAAGTGATGTAAATTGACTTTAATGGGTATGGAATAGACCAGATCTTTGACCTGCATATGCAATTGCATCTATTAGCACTAATTATTTAGATCATTAGGTTAGTTGTCCAAGCTCCCATAATGAGTCTGTGGTAGAGCTGGGCATATAACCAAGCTCTACTCACTTCCAGTTTCTTCTCTAAACATTTAATCCTATCACTGCCTCTTATATACACGCTTCTTCTGTTGTTCCAGTAATTGGACATACATGTCTTTCAAGAAATATGCCTCCATTTAATAAAAGAAAAATATATAGCTTTTCTTTCCCATCATAGCATGCACCTTTTCTCTTATGTCCAGTTACCAACAAATATTTTTTTCTCCTAAATAAAACCCTTATGAAATTTCAAATGGGGGTATGTGATAAATAACTATGGCATTGTACATTGTGCCATAAATAAGTAGATTTTCATTTAAAACTAGCATAGGCCCCAACTCTTCCTAGAACTTGGCCCAGGGCATCCCGGTGTGGAGGTCATTGAAGAGTTGGGGCCACAGCCACATCTAAGGTAAATCCCTCTGACTAAATTTCTGATTTTTTTTATGCTGTTTACTGATTTCCATCTCTCTCTAAAAGAATGAGCTGAATGTAATTTTTTTGTTTTAATGCATAGTACCAAAGTACTTCTTGCCTCAATAGCTGCTATTAATCTGTTGAGTAGGTATTTGAAAACCTGCTCTAAAGTGTACATATTTTAAAAGCTCTAATAATTGTCCCTCAGATTTATGTTAATTCACTTCCACTTCAAGCTAATATTTTATTAATGTAATTGTAAATTCTGTGTTTTGTGTGCACCTTCTAGTGCAATATAGCTATTAAATATATAGGTTTTATCAGTTAATTTTTTGGTGAAATAGGTTTTAATATATATTGCTAGATCTAAAAGGTTTTCCAAGGCACTTTAAAAACAGTGTTGTGTACTTGCAGTATATTTCTGAAGGTATGGCTATTGCAGAAATCTAATGAATGCCATTAAAAATCAAACATTAGAAAATCAGATACTGGATTTTATTTTTCAGGTTGAACAGTTATTTTAAAAAGAGAAAATGAAGCTAGGCTCTCTTTATTTCTTAATCTTGCTTTTCTTTTAGGGCTAGGCAAACTGATATACAACACATTATCTAGTTACTTATTGATTTATCTTATTTACTGCACAGCTTTTATTAATGTTCTGCTTAAATTGGTTTTTATTTCATTCTGTAGTTCATTTTTAGTTACTGAACCTTTCTATACAATTCATCACTTTAGTTCACATTCCAGCTTTATTGGTGTTCCATTACTATGGCAAATATTCAGGATAGGTCTATTTTCCCTTGGAGAAGCCTTTCTGTGGCAAAAATTGGTAGCTTCAGTTCCTGTTGACTGTATCTGTAATGAGAGTCCAAGCATATCAGTAACTCCGCTGGCAGAGATGACATGTTGCATAAAATGGAAAGGTACTCACCTAGCCACTTCAGAACAAGTTACATGGAACTGATGTTCCTTTGGTTAGCATTAGTAGGCTGACCAGGACACATGGCTGATGCTTGGTATTGCGTGAATCAGAGCTAAACGTGCATGGCCCAGCTCACTATCTTGATTTATAAACAAAACCATAGGGCCACATCACTGTAACCTTAAAAACCTAAAGTGCAAGGAAGTAGGCACCACAATGGCCACCCACTGTGTGCTTCCTTCCAACAACGGCAGCTGGTATTTGCTAATCGTAGTGGCTTCTCCCCACTCCTCATATGGGTTGGGTTCTGGGTTCTCTGTTGTGATGCCTGGTGCCTCCACCCAAGATGATTCTTTTATGTGCCCAGGATACTAGTGTGCTGTCCCTTGGGGAAATAACTAATACAACTACTCACAATAAGGATTATGACCCAATGCACAAGAAACAAACAATAATACAAACTCCAACAAATGAACTGCTGCACCCCAAAATATCAGTATAACACAGGGGGGCTTCATTGGGGACAAGAAACAGAAGCTCTAAAGAAGGAAAGTGATAAGGTTAACCAATAAATTCTAAAACATTAATGCCACCATTCACAACTGTACCATACCTCTGGATCCTTCCCTGGCACCTCTCCAGCTAGGTGGAAAGAGTGTGAGTCTAGAGATGAGTGTAGCAGTGCTGCAAATGTTGGCTAGCTTAAAAAAAACAAAAGGGGTTCTCTTACAGTATTTTCACCCCTGATTGGGAAAGGGTCATATGGCCCCTGTCTAGAGTCCTGTGGAGGTTTCAGGTGTCTCTTAATAGGTGGAGCTGGGTTGGTTGTCTGCCTTCCTGAAAGCTCACCACAGCAATGTTGGAACTTCCCAGTGCACATTGAACTGCTGCAGGATCTAATGTCTCCCTTTATGGGGACTGGGAAATGAGCCCAGACTCCCTATGCTATTTTATCTCTCAGCTCCAAACTCAAAAGCTCCAAAAGTGAAAATCCCTAGTGCTCATCTCTGACTCTCTCTGTCCCTTCCAACTGAAGAAACTAGGCTGTCCTGGCTTCTCATTGCCCAGCAAACTAGATCTGAGTGTAGCTGTCAGAACCCCTCGGCTTCTTTTGCAAGAAGGCAGGTGCTCTTCTGTCCAATGGAAGACTGAAGAGGAAATGGAGTGCATTTTTTTAATCCAATTGGGTATTCTAAATAAGACTTGCTTCCCAGAGGAACTAAAATTTAAGTAAAAGTTTGGCAAATTAGTGTTGGAGTTAAGGTTACTATATTGGGTTTGTCTTCTAAATAATGACGTTAATTTAAAAAAATAGTTTTTGGGTTTCACTTCTGTCTTTTCCCAGGGTGAATTATTGGAACTGAGACGAGAGCAAGAAGAGCAAGAAAGAACAAGAGTGCATCAAAATGAACAAAGGAGGTATAATTTATGGGGAAAAAAACCAAGAAATGGCTTGCATTGAATTCCTGTCTAGACGGCTTCACGAAACTGCAATCTTGTGCTTTTGGGAACGACTGCAATGAGGATGCTCTGAGTAACATCTTTCGCATCAACCTTGCACTCATACAAGCCAATGAGACCCATTGTCACAACTCGTGTGTAATCAATTTCTACACAGTTGTGCACAAGTGCAGTAACTTTTTTCCAAAAGTGGGATTACTTACCTATTTGTCTGACGACAGAATGGATCTTTCAAAATGCATTTGGAGGGCAATCTGATTATTATACTTCAAGGCCCAGAATTTCAGAGAACTGTACATGTCACTATGCCTAACTTATCTTCTCAGTCATCGCAAATACCTTAGCGAAGTGTGTAAATGACCATGTGCATGTGTAATTATCAGGATGTCTGTGCCAGCAAATTAGGTGTCCAAACGTGGCACAAGCTTTTATGTAAGTATTCCCATACCGTACTAGAACCATCGTCCATCTAGTCCTGTCAATAACAGTGGCCCATACCAGTTATTTCAGAGGAAAGTTCAAGAAACTTCATAGTGCATAATTGTGAACCAGGGATTGGCAACCTTTAGTACGTGGCCTGCCAGGGTAAGCCCTGGCCCTAAAATTTGTATTTACTCCTAAATACAGAGGTTCAGAAAATTTTTGATTTTATAGAGTCAAATTCGTGTGCTTCAGAATATATATTAAATTGAAGACCATGCTTTCCATATAGCCGATGTCCCTTTGTGCTTCAACCACCATCCTAGAGGATATGCTGATGATGGGTTCTGCTCGATAATGATCCAAAGCAGCGCTCACTTTCGTCCTCTGGTCTGATGCCACCAGTAGGCGGCTGATTTTCTTTTTCCGTGGTTCAGGTTCTGTAGTTTCTACATCAGAGTGGTGTTCTTTTCAGACTTCTGAAATCATTCTCCACACCTCATCCCTCTCAGATTTTGGAAGGTACATTAGATTCTTAAATCTTGGGTCAAGGGATGTATTATCCTTAGAAATCTCACATTGGTACCTTTTGCGTTTTGTCAAATTTGCTGTGAAAGTGTTCTTAAAATGAACAACGTGCTGAGTCGTCATCAGAGACTGCTATAATGTAAGAATAAGAATGGCCGTTCTAGGTCAGACCAAAGGTTCATCCAGCCTAGTATCCTGTCTACTGACAGTGGCCAATGCCACTATTACAGAAATTATAGTGCCCCAGAGAGAATAAACCTAACAGGCAATGATCGAGTGATTCCATTTCCTGCCATCCAATACCCTGCTCTGACAATCAGAGATTAGGGACACCATACCTTACCCATCGTGGCTAATAGCCATTAATGGACCTAATCTGCATGAATTTATCTATTCTCTTTTAAACCTTGTTAAACCTGAAATATATGGCAGAATGCAGGTAAAACAGAGTAGATGTACAATTCTCCCCCAGAGAGTTCAGTCACAAATTTAGTTAACACATTCATTTTTATTTATTTATTTTTTTTAAACGAGTGTCATCAGAACGGAAGCATGTCATCTGGAGTGATGGCCAAAGCACAAAGAAACAGACTAATCTTTAGCACATCTGATGCATAAATGTCTTGCGACACCAGCTATACATAGTGCCATGAGAACACCTGTTCTCATTTTAGGTGACATTGTGAACAAGAAGTGGGCAGCATTATCTAGCATAAATGTAAACAAACTTGTTTCTCTTAGCAATTAGTTGAACAAGAAGTAGGACTGAGTGGAATTGTTTTGGTTTTTAGAGCAATTATGAAATAAAGTGAATTTGTAGGTTGTACTTTCATGATAGATTGCACTACAGTACTTGTATGAAGTGAATTTAGTACAATTTCTTTTTATAATTTTTACAGTGCAAGTATTTGTAATTAAAAATAATATAGAGTGAGCACTATAATCTTTGTATTCTGTGTTGTAACTGAAATTGAGATATTTAAAAATGTAGAAAAACATCCAAAAATACTTAATACATTTCAATTGGTATTCTATTGTTTAACAGTGCAATTAATCATGATTAATATTTTTATTTAGAATAATTTTTTTAGTTAATCACATGAGTTAATTGCGATTAATCGACAGCCCTAGTTTTAACTAAGCAAAGGGGTTTATGGATGACTTTTAAGCACCAAAAGTCATTCACAGAATTCATATAATATTGAATATCAAAGTCCGTCAACCTCTTAACAATCTGCTATTATTAATGTTCATTTCATCCCCCTCCCTTGTTTTTAAGGGTAAATAATGCTTTTCTGGACCGACTACAAAGTAGAAGTCAACCAAACGGCATTCACCAATCTGGACATTTGGAAAATATGGATTGTTTTGGTGGTGACAACTGGGTGAGTAACAAAAGCATCTTTCAAAATCCCACAGTTGAAATCAATAAAGGTTTTTTGTTTTTAATGTAGCTACCTACTCCCCAGATATTATTCTTTTAATATTCTGCTTAGTCCAATGGGCAGTCTGCCAGGATGATTACTGTAAGTTCTACAATAGCTTTTGAGAAAAATATCCTGATATAAGCAGTCTTATCAAAATAAAAAATGACAACTGCCTTTACTTCAGAACTAGATTGCCTTGAATATAAGACTTTATCACTGCTGCGCTAAGTTTAGAACAAAAATAGATGAAGTTTTAAAGAGATTTTTGAAAGACTCTAAATGAAAGATATTTGGAAATGGTGTAAACATTTTTAATACATTCTTGAAGGGGAAAAAATAGCACATCAAAGATACAGCTGTTCATTTTTCTCTATAAAAGTGTGACAAGAAAGACACAGTGTATCCAATTTAAAATATGAAACCTTCTGCATGGCTTCTTTTGAAGAAAAAAATCATGGAACGTTGCTGTAATCCATTTAGTATACAATATTAGATATCAAACTGTATTCACACATTAATAAAAAATGAATGTGACTACAGTTCTGCATAATGGCATCATTGAGTGATACAAAAATATTTGTACTAGTCCCTTATATTTAAATAAGCCACAGCAGAAATTGCCCATTAAGGGCAAATGCAATTGCTGAAAGGATAATCTACTGAAAAGGACATCCCTGCAAAGAGATTAAACATTGCAGAAAGGCACACAGGGTTAAGTGAACTGGCAAATGTAGTGAAAACCAATGCTAGCTTAAATGATAAACAGCAACTTTGAGTAACCATGGTGATTGTCTTCTAATGTGTCTGCTTCCAGCACATACAGCCCAATCCTACAAAGACTTGTATACACATTCAACATTTATACACGTAAGCAATCCTGAATGTGTGTAAGGTTAACCACGGATAGAAGCCTTTGCAATATAAGGTCCATCCCCATTGAAACTATCAGTGTCCCAGTTGTGACTAAGAAATGCCAGGCCAGTTGAGCCCACACACCACACAGAAAGAGACAGATGTTTAGCTCTTTGGGGAGGGTCTCAGTACATAAGATTGGCAAAGGGCGGAGGGAGGAAGTATTACAGTCCCCACTTTGAAGACGAGGAAACAGAAGCACAGACTAAATGTGCCTTGAAAAATACTACAGGAAACCTGTGGCCAAGCCAGGACCTGAACCCAGATCTTCTGAGTTCTAGTCCAGGGTCCTAACTACAAGAACGTCTGTATGCCCAGTTGCTGAGAATTTTGACAATGACTTCAGTGGGAGTAAAATTTTTCCATCAAAGCCAGTCACCATAATGTACTACCCTACATAATACATGCTTCTGTTAGATTTAAACTAAAGGTTTTTTCATGTATAGATCATTTATTATTCTATTATGGCTGTATGCAGCAATCTGTGCTATTGTGTTTATCCTTGCTTCTTTTTATAACAACAAGCTAAATAAAGCCACAATACAGAGAGGTAGCAATAACCTGTCTACTTTAGAGGCCACCATGTAAATAAAACCCCGAGTTACAATAGCCTGCCTTCCACTGGGTTAAAAGGACTCTGTGGCTTTCTGTTCCCAACTATAAGTTACAGAAAAAAGAAGGGAAAAGAAAAGAAAATAAAACAAGGAAGGATAAAAAATGCAATAATGCAGTATAGGAAGGAATTTAAAGTGGCAACATAAAAAAAAAAAGTCAGTAGAAAGGGGCGTATGGGAAACTACAAGCACAAACCAGGATTGGGAGAGGACTCCACTTTCAGGATTGAAACTTAGACTGATCCCACAAAGACTTAAATATCTGCTTAAATTTAAGTATATATGAGTTGTCCCATTGAAGCCAATTGCATTACTACATAGAGTGCATACAGTCAAGCACATGCAGAAATCTTTTTCAACCTCAGGATCTGAGACTGGAAATTCCTCACTGGAGAATTTGGGTCCTGCTATCCATTTTTGGAGAGAATGGAGTACATAGTCTGTACTCCAATATTCAAGGGTGACAGCTTTATTTGAAGGGTGTATTTGTTTGAGTTTGATGTCATGTAGGGAGGCAAAGAAGCAATGAAACAAAGTGGGTCAAATACTGGTTTATGCAAAATTGGTTTGGTTTAAGCATAGAGAAAAAAATCCTCAATGACTCCACCAGAAGGGAGGGAGCTGTCAAATGTTCCATGATATTCTACCATCAAATTGAAGGGACAGGTGGGATGATTTCCTGAATCTGGGAGTTCATCCCTTCTCTGGATACAGCTACCTGCCAGTAATGTAGTTCTCAACATAGTTCTGGAGAGCAAATATTTTTGCTTTTGGAACAGATCAGATTCCATGAAGTAACAGAGATTTTAGTGTGTGTTTATTTTTTTTAAAAAAAAAAAAAAAAATCAGAGGATACCCCCATCTACGGTTTTCATTCACCATAATCCCATTATCTTCAAATGATCTAAATTGAACACTTCTTTTTGTTATGCTAGCCATATACTCAGTGCATTTTTAAAGAACAAAGTATACATTTTTCCAGGAAAATGCAGCTGCATATCAGCTCGTTTACCAAGTGCTTTTACTGCCTTTCTTGGTTGTGGGAGACAAATGTTGTGGATTTTTTTTAATGGAAAACAAATTAATACCCCACGGCTTTCTGCAAGCTGATGCTCCATTGGGATGTAGGGATCATCACAGGCTAAAAGGAAAGAACTTGAAGGCTCCAGTTAATACATTGGCAACCATTGTAAACCATAACAGCTGTCAGCTCAGTATAATTTTATAATTACACAAAGCATTAAAGCCCAAGGTTTAAATATCGGACAAATTGTCTCAAGTATTTTGCACTAATAAATTATCTAAATGGTGTCCCTGACTTAATTCAAATACAGTTTACTTCTGTAAAAGAACAACTTCAGATATTTCACACACCTTTATATGCCATTCAGCTGAATCTTTACCCATACTTAAAGAACTGAGGGATTTATACAGGCCAAGTACTTTTACATTGCAATTCCCTTCAGGGAGCTCTTATTTTTGTGTGAAAATCAAGGACCCTCCGTGGGCCTTTCCTTTATCCCATTCATAGAGAGATCACATGGTAAACTGCTGACATTTATGTAGAGTCGTCTTTAACAAAATGTAAGCTGCCACATTGAAACCTTACAGAACTATGGTAAACTTGGGACCTAGAAAGCAACCTGAGATACAGTATTACTGTCTCATTTCATGTCTCCATTACAGTGTGTGTCATACATAAGAATGAGGAATGCTTTTTGGATGCTGACTCTGCTCCTTTTGGTGATGCACAATTAAAGCATGAATTTCTATAGGGAGGGGAAAACTCATACACTGAAGGCATAGGTGCACTGAGATAATAGACCACATTCTGTGCTCCTCCAATATGGAGAACGAGAATCTACTAGAAAAGCAACTGTCTCTAAATGAAGGAGACTGAGCATGTCAGTGGAATTTTGTAGCATGTTGTATTGGAATGATTCTTCTGGAGTCTTATTCAATAGCTGCCATGTGCTGTTTGTTTGCTCATGCTAATGTTTCAAGGGCTGCAATGCACCATAAAGCTTATTGTTGCATATTAAAGAAATAGTCCTGGTTAGGGAATGTAGAGTCACATGACAAATCTATGTGGTCCAATATTGAACAGCCTAATCACATGTCAGGCTACATTTACATGGGCATTTTTATTGCATATGTAACACTCATGAACACTATTGTTTCACCCTTGTTGGGAAGCCAAACCAGTTTTTTTGCTTTCCTACCACGAGGAGATTGGATACCAGGTACTGAAGTGGCGGACCTGTGAGTCCAATCTAGTATGGAAATTCCTATGTTGAAAAAAGTTGGTTACTGCTAATGGTTTTGCCTGGCTGGTATTCATTGGGTGAGACACAATTTAGTTAATATGTTTTGAATGATGAACCCCTCAGGTAGAACTATGAAAGAAATGGATGTTTAAAACCACTTTTACAGCAGAAAGTTAGGAGGCTTATTGAGAGCAAAGATAGGGGGCTTATTGAGTGCATCCTGAGTGGTTGCAGCTGAGTTTAAGGATTATTTATCAGAAGAGCTGATCAAATAGTATATGCAAATATGTGCTGTCTGATCTGAGGTAAATGTTATTTTCAAAGGAAAAAGTTAGGGCTCCTGTGTTATGATGTCTAGACTGGCTCAAGGGCATGATTACCAACTTCAGGATAGACAAGCAGGGCACAAACCCAAAATTGGTTAAGAGTTCTATACTTGAATTCTTCTTTGAGTGATTGCTCATGTGTATTGCTCATAGGTGTGCGTACTTACCACATGCACCGGTAAAGAATTTTTTTTCCCTTAGCAGTACCCATAGGTCCAGCATGTTCTCCTGGAGAGCAGACGGCCCTCAGTGCAGTGTGCCTACTCAGCAAAGTGGGCACAGTTCTCCTCATGGGCAACTGAGAATGGGGTCTCCCCACTAGCCGCCCCAATCCAGCTCATCCTGGACTATCTCCTGTACCTTAAAACGCAGGGCCTGGTGCCCACATTCATCAGGGCACATATTGCGGCCACCTCAGCCTTCCACCGACTGGTGCAGGGTAACACTGTGTGTTCCTATGATCTGACAGGCCGGTTCCTCAAAGGACTGGACTGTCTCTTCCCATATGCTAGGCCCCTGGTTCTGCAATGGGACCTGAACCTGGTATTGTCCCACCTCGCGGGGGCCCCCATTTGAACCCCTGTCCTCGTGCTCCCACTTCTCATGGAAGGTGGCCTTCCTGGTGGCGATCATCGAGATGTGTTGCTCTGTCTATTCCACATCCCGCTCTCCTTCCCCATTGCTGGAGTTGTCTGGCAAGAAGGAACTGAGGGTAGGGGAGCACGTGGTGCCCCTTGTGGTGCGCCAGGGTGACGCCATTCCAGGGGTTGCATGGAGGGGGTGTGGTGTGCTCCTCCTATGGGTACTGCTAAGAGAAAAAACATCAGGCACCGGGTGCACATGGCAAGCATGCACACCTACTGTGAAATGGACATAGCAACACATCTTGAACACCAGTTACGAAAAGTAACTGTCTTTTTTTTAACAACCAAGCATCAAGTGTGAACTCGGACACTACAACGGTCACTCAAGCAGGCTTTGCCTTTTTGATAGATGGTCACTTGCACCAAAAATCACAATAATATTCTGGCTACTCCCAATTCCAAAGGACTGGTCACTTATCCCTGGTCAATTGCCCTTTAGATTTTACATGAAAGACAACATTTGTAGCCTATCCTATAATAAAATAATGAAAGATTTATTAACTAAGAAAAAGAAGTGAGTTATTTACAAGGTTAAAGCAAGTAACCATACACACACACAAATGAGTTTTAATCTTTGGTTCCAAAAGGTAATAGAAGCTGCTGTAATATGCTAGCTTTGTGTGTCCAATACCAATAATAACAATACCAACACCCAGGTGGGCCAGCACTGTAATAAGCGTCCCAGATATCTCAAACATTCAGAACAATACCCATTTTGACTTTATTTGGAGAATCCACATAAAATATTTTGCCTCATGGGTAAATACATCCTGCTTATTCATATTTAGTCAATATTTGCTTAATATTTTTACTGTAATTTTATTACCCAATCCCATATGCCTCTGAAGTTTTCTCCCTAATTATATATTTAATGCTTCCTATAGTAAATATTTCTGTGCATACATACTTGTATTAATACAGTATAAGTAACTTTCCTTCTTTTCTAGCACTCAAGATATTTTGAGTAAAAGAACATAACCAAAAAAAAGGTAAGAATAATAAATTAGTTGTCTTAGTGTTATGCAGATGTTAATCATTTTTAAACTGAAAACTAAATTATTAGCACTTGTAATTAAATGTCACAACGAGGTGATTTGTGTTAAGCATGTAAATGATTAACTTTAGTCTACACCGTTTACATACTACAGCTGTTTTATTTGTGTATATATAATACAAACACACACACAATTCTGAATCCAACTATAGCCACTTGGTCTCATTCACATAGTGGAGTTGTATAGATCACTAGCATCAGTAGCTACACCAGTGTAACTACACCATTGACCATTATAAACTAGTTCTCACTTCAGAAAACCTGTCTCCTGCCACACAGTCATGGACATTAGCCAGGATAGCTTTTTGAAAACATGAGGTGGTGGAGTACCATAAATGAAATGTGCATCTATATGTATGCTACCTATTCTTCCATTTATGGATAAAGTTTCTAAAACTTTGCGGCCCTAATCCTCCTCACACATACATCAGTGTGAATTAAAAGGGATGCCACAGATGTCAATGGAGTTCACTGTCCTAAAACTGGTGGAGGTGATGTGGGAATCAGGCCCTTTGTTTTAAAGTGGCATTTTCTTCTTTATTGCATCTATATTTATCTTCTTTCCATCTCAGTCTGTTGCTTTTTCTTCCTGCCTGTACAAATTGCCACACTCAGTTCTGCAAATCCTTAAATCTGTAAAATGTTAGTCTCCATTATACCTCTCTCTGTGATACTATTTGAAGGATGTAACGTAGAAGTAAACTATTGTATTTTTGAAAGGAAAGGATTTTCTTTAGATTTTTCTTCCCTGCTAATTCACAATCCCCAAGAAAGAGAAATGACAGTTTTACAGAACTAGGACTCCTAGAGTCTTAAAATATGAGGTCTGGGGTATCAGATGCCCCAATATGGATGTCTTTCATAGCTCTGGCTTTGGAAGAGGGCTCAGAATATCATCAATATCAGAATATCATTTCTTTAAGAATGTGTGTGGAGAGACTTAAGAAATCCAACCCTGCTTTGATTTAAATTCAGTGGGATTACTTTGTTTTTAAATGTTCCCTTTCACTGCTCTGTGTCCCCTATAGGACAAAAAAACCCTTCGTGGTTCTTCTCTATATTTTTTTTTCATTAATTTAAATGGTTATCTTTTGGATTGATTTTTTTTAACATGGATGTATTCTGAAGAGTGAATCTCTAAAAAATATTTCAGTGCTCTCTACTGATTATCTCTTAATAAATTCCAGATCAAGTCTGCTCATCTTACAAGCAATGTTCCATCTAATTTTTGACAGGATGTGTGTGCAAAAAAGTCTTCTGTGCAAATTTTTGTGCGCACAGTGTTTAGGATCTGTGTGCACGCATGCCTAGCTTAGAGGGAACAGGGCTTACAAGTAGAGCAGGGGTGGGCAAACTACGGCCCGCGAGCCACATCCAGCCCATGGCCCTGTCTTGCCCAGCTCCTGAGCTTCAGCTAGGGAGGCTTGCCCCTGGTTCCTCCCCCAGAGCCTCAGCGCACCGCACAGGCAGCACTTTGACTGTAGCAGCACTGCAGTGCCATGACTGACTTTGGCAGGCTGCACGCTCCTGCTGGGCAGTGTGTCTAGCTCTGGTGAGCAGCGCAGAGCCAGACACGCTGCTCTGAGTGGCATGGTAAGGGGGCCGGGGAGTTGGATAAAGGGCAGGTGGATCTGGGGGGCAGTAAGGAGACAGGGAGCAGGGGGGTTGGATAGTCATGGGAGTTCCGGAGGGGCTGGGCGTGGGTGTGGATAGGGGTCAGGGAAGTCAGGGGTGGGTTAGGTAGGGGATGGGGTCCTGGGGGGGCAGTTAGGGTGAGGGGGCAGCAGGGGACAAGGAGCAGGGGAAAGGTTAGAGAGGGAGTTCTGGGGGACTGTTTACAGGTGGCGGGTGGGGAGGGGGCAAGTGGGGACCAAGCAGTGGGGTGGGGGGTTGGATGGGTTGGGGGTTTTAAGGGGGGCAGTCGGGGGTGGGAAGTGGGAGGGGTCAGGTAGGGGGCAGAGCCAATCTGTTTGGAGAGGCACAGCCTTCCCTACCTGGCCCTCATACAATTTTGCAACCCCTGGTGTGGCCCTTGGGCCAGAAAGTTTGCCCATGTCTGAAGGGGTGTATATGTGTGTATGTCAGAAGGGTGTTTCGGGTGGTGGGGGAGGCAAGCAAGTGCCAGCTCAGAAAGCATAACCTGGAATCCAAAAGCCAACCTGGGTTCTTTGTGGTTCACACATTGCCATGCCTACCATTTTGGCCAATTCTATAAAATGGGATCCCTCTGCTGTATTGGCTCTGCATTGGCTAAGAGGAGTAAATTGCAGTAAAATCTTACTCTAGTTGGTGAAGTAGGCTATATGGCGGTAAATGGACATAGGCAGTATGTCTATGAAAGAAATTTCCATTTTACAGACACTTTTCAGGGCACAATGCTTTGTGTGTGGTTTTTTTTTTAAAAAAAATCATTATAGCTAGTTTTAGCTGAGTTAATTGTAACTCATGAATTTTTTCACAATCCCTACAATATCTGTACATAACCATGATCCTGGTATACTCTCTTGTAAGGCTTATTTTATTATTGATATGAGTGCACATCCCAGACTGCTACATTAATAGCTCTTTGAACAATATATTAATGTGTCTGCAGATAATTAGAACATTTTGTGAGTCAAATTTGTAATAAGATAAAAAAATCCTTATAAATTACAAAATGAAACATGTCAGAGGAAAAGGGAAACACTGTTTTCCAATGGACTAAATCCAGTAGTTGGAGGACTTTTGCTCCATAAGATAACTTGAATTCTGTTTTCTCTTGTTACAGGATGTTGGCGGAATATGTACTTTTGTCTGGCCTTGACCAATTGACCTTGAAAAAGCTCCAGGGATGCATCCTTTCATAATGTTATCTTACTGAGCCTCACTGTGTTTTTACCCTGACTTCAGCTTCACACCCACTTCAGTGAGCAATCTTCAGAACCCAGTTTCTTTGTCATTATTCACGCATATTTGAGGCAGTTGATTATCAAAGTCCTATTTAATCTTTAGTAACAGTGAAAGGTTTCATTATATTTTTTCGTAATTTATTTTGCAGCATGCAGTTATAGCAGGATCTCATGAAAGAGACATGCTTGTTGCTTCCATGACTATGGAATATGCAGGCATAACCTGCTCTCTCCTATATAATTAGCCAAAACATCTGACAGCTTGCAGGGTCTTGTGGTGGGGGAAGGGAAAAGGGCATTCTGTTCATTTTTACAAGGTACTTATCTGCTGAGGTTCAAAGAAAAAAAACTGAAATACTACTGGGTGCACTAAACTGAATATTTTACTTTTTAAATGTTTTTAAACGAGTACAAAATGTATGATAATAAAACCTTTGAAAAAAACTTTCAGTGTGATTTTAATTTGTGGTGTTCTCTGACTTTTCACTGTGCTTACTTTACTTCAATTTTCTCTAACTTCAGTAGGAAAAAATTGCATGTTAGAAGCTAATGAAGCAATCCAACTTCTTTCTTTTCTCCCTCCCATTCTAATGGAACTGACCAGTTGTAATATCACTGTTTCAGTAAGATGCCACATGCTAACGCTTTCCAGAAAGTCCGATGCTCAAGCTAAATCTCTGCCTAATGTAAAATAGATCCTTACAGTGCCTGGCAGGTAAACCATGCAGATACAAAATCTTCCACATTTAAAGCTGTATGTCTTATGTAGAGGCAAAGAGTTTCCCAAACAGTTTTCTCAATGTAGATATGCCAAGGTATTTTGCATCCCTGTTATAATATGGAATGTATATAATAGATCATAAGCTTCAGCCACAGCTGAAGGTTTGGATGCACCTACAGTGTTTTTTCCTTCAGGATTCTCTTTGCAATGCCCATAATTACATCTGTTTCAGAGCATCACTCCACACCTTGTATACTGCTAGGTTGGAGCTAATTGTACAGCCCGACCTAACCTTAGAGTGACTCATGTAAATACCTCTGCATCTCTATGCAGGGATTAAGCATCTGACATCAAAGAGATACAGCAGAAGAGCTCTGCATCTCCGTAAAATGATTCTGTAATCTAAGCATTCATCATTGTACTCTGAGTGAGTGCTTCTATAAGGAAGAGCTCCCCTCTCCACCACGTCTTTATAGTGGTCAGATCCTGGCACTTGGTTGCCAGGGTGAATATGATCAAGTGGTAATGATTTAGGAAATGCCTGTGTTAGCTCTTGCATTATACTCTCTACATGGTGAGTCTCACACTCAGCCCGGATTAGTAGTAGTGTAGTGAGACCTTTCACTAGGAATGCCCTGCCTCTCAACACCACGAATCCATACCTCATGTGTGAGCTGAAATGTTCCTACTGAGTGTGACTGATATGGCAGGGTGTGCAGAAAGACAGCCTGAAGGTAATTAGACAGTGATCTCTGTATAAATCCAAATCCAACTTGGTTAGGCATCCCTTCATCCTAAAAGGAAAGGATGCATCTATAGTTACTGTTGTTACATCCAGGAACAGTGCTGAGTCCAACAGGACTGTGCATCCTCTTGACCACCAGAAGTTGGATCTGCTCAGTGGTGAAGGAGGCACCAGTTCTTCAAAGTATTCCTTTTCTCAATCTCTTTCAGATTGAAAGTATTCTGAAACCCGTAGCTGATTTCTGCGCTACCTTTCCACAATCATTACTGTGCACATCTAGATCATCCCACTTATGTCTCTCCTTTGTTTTTATATGTAATATAAAAATACAAAATAAGTGCTGTATATAAACAGAGGGCCAGTCTGTCACTTGAAAGTCATGGCCTGCAATGGACAAGATGAGAAGAGGCCATAATGCAGCAGAATCACCTGGAGGAATTCTTGCGATCTCAGCTACAGCTTCGTCCTGAGTGACAGACTAATCTTATTTTCAAAGGGCTCTATTGTGCACTCTGCTTTTACCCAGGTATATAACTAGCAGTAGGGATGGCATTACCAAGGAACAATGTCTGCACTCTACTACAGAGTTGTGCCTGGCTGTGCAGGAATATAAGGTGTGGGGAAAAGCCTTGTGCCTGTCTCTTCACAGTCGCACAGTTGAGCTCAAACTCCAACCCTTCATTTCAAGATCAGGGGTCCCTTGTATATGACACCCAGGTTTTGCAGTAATTTAACATCTTATCTTATACCAATGCCATGCTGTCTCTGTTGTACTGGCTGCCACTTCTCGCAGCTCTCAGTGGCCAGAAATAGCAAACTGCACCCACTGGGAGCTGTGAAGGGCTATGCCTGCAAACAATCAACAGCAGAAAAATGTCAGCCTGTAATCAGATTACCCTGATGGGCTGCCTGCAGGCCACAGGTTGCCCACTACTGCCCTAAAAGCATTCAGAAGCTCTTGGCTGATTTTCTCTCTGATTTTGACCAATGAAAAACATTCTGACAAAACCGACCTATCAGCTTCTAGACCATCCAAAAAAACTGGTTCCTAGATGTATAGGTTTTAACTGTAGAATGTACCATTGTGAGCAACTAGTCTGATTTTGTATATAACATTGGCCATAGAATCTCACTAAGTGATTTCTGCATTAAGTCCAAATGCTCGATCTCAACCAAATCTCCTAGAAAGCCATTCAGTCTGTGTCCTGGGATATGAGGCTGGTGATTAATTTACCCTAATTCTAAGAAGACAACAGAGACAGTTTTCATTATGACAATGACTACTCCATCACTGTTGAACCAGTGGTTTGAGCATTAGCCTGCTAAAGGGAGGATTGTGAGTTCAGTCCTTGAAGGGGCCGTTTAGGGATCTGGGGCAGAAATCTGTCAGGGACAGTGGGATTGGTCCTGCTTTGAGCAGAGGATTGGACTAGATGATCTCCTGAAGTCCCTTCCAACCCTAATATTCTATGATAAAATTTGGACAAAGGTTCTCACTTCACACTTAAACAACATCTCCATATCAATGATTCATGGAGACCAAGTGGATTTTATTCATAGCAGATTAGTGGCAGACAGTACTCAGAAATTATTCCATTTAATCTGCCAGGCACAAATAACTGATGCTCCCAGCTGCTATCCTATCATTAGATGCTAAAAAGGCCTACAAGTGAGTGGAATGGCCATATCTACAAGCAATCCTGAGAAAATTAAGATTTAGTTTTAGATTTCTGACCTGGAGTGGTGGTGATCACAAATCATCCCTTGCCTCTGATCTGGCAAATGGTGGTTTCTCCTCCGCTTTTCAGTTAAATTGACGAACATGCCAGGGATGCCCTCTGTCACCTCTACTATTTGATATTGCCGTGGGATTTCTAGCAGCACATATCAGACTACCTCCGTTGAAGGAATTGCCAGCCAAGGGAGAGAACACAAGATTAGTCTGTACATGGATAATCTGCTCACTCTCAAGCATCCCTCCTCTTCAATTCTACCACTACTATCTGCAGTAAACTACTTTCATGATATATTGGGATTTTGGATAAAATGTAATAAGTTTCCAAGTGATGGATATTTTGCATGGACCAAATCCATCTCAAATACAATCCTTCTCCTTTCATTGATGCAAAGAGAGAACCTATTTAAGAATCAGGATATGCTCTGATTTAGCAAAGATTGTGTCTGCAAACACAGATGTCAGACTCAACGTGATAAGACATGAAGAAATGGCTTTCACTCCCACTATCTTTATTGGAAAAGGTAGAAACTATTAAAAATGAATTTAGGACCAAGATTAATGTATTATGTTTAGCTTTAATTCCTTCAATTTCCTGCTTCAACTTTCTCAACAAGTGTTGCACAACAATTCTTATGGAATATGAAGATATTATGGATATCCCATAAAATACTTAACCCTTGCCCCTCACTTTGGCCATGATTTCTTATCTGATTTGTATTTATATCACCTGGCTTCTTTATTAAGATTTCTAATGAAATGGTTCTGTCCCACCAGTTCTTCCCAAAACACAATGTGCCTAGAGATTGAAGAAAAAGCAGTTAACACATTTTGGCTTTCTGCATTTCCATTTTTAAAATTGTTGCCTGCATCTTTAAGGCAAAATATAATATTTATCTCCTCTTAGTGTTCCTCAGAAAATCATGTCCATTACCTCTTCTAATCTCATCAATTTACCTTCCATCCCAGTCTGGAATAATCCTCACTTTAAATTTGCTAATAGATTGGCTCATCCAGATTAATTTGAGTTTCAGAGGTGGGCAAACTGTGGCCCATGGACCACAAAGCCTGCAGGACCATCCTGCCCAGCTTCTGGTCTGGGAGGCTAGCCCTATTTCTTTCCCTGCTATTCCCCCACAGTGATACCTCTGAGTGGCAGAGCTGTGAGCTCCTGCGGGACAATGCGGCAGCATGTCTAGCTCTGGCCAGGCTGAGCGCCTGCCAGACATACTGCTCTGAGTGGCGTGATAAGGGGCCAGGAAGCTGTATAAGGGCCACGAGGTTCTGGGAGGTGGTTGGATGGGGCAGAGGTTCCAGGGGGGCAGTCAGAGGATGGGGATATTGATAGGAAGCGGGGCAGTCAGGGGACAGGGAGCAGTAGAGTTGGATAGGGTGTGGGGTCTCAGCAGGGATGGTTAGGGTGTGGGGTTTCAGAAGGGGGCGGTTAGGGGACAAGGAGCAGGGCGTTGGATGGGTCAGGGATTCTGAGGTGGGTGGGAAGTGGAAGAAGGTCAGATGGGATGGGGGCCAGGCTGTTTGGGGAGGCAAGCCATCCCTCCATAGCCCTCCATATAGTTTTGCATCCCCAGTGTGGCCCCTCGCTTAAGCAAAAGCATGTTAACCATAAAAGAGGTTATTGAATGGACAACTGTAGCCTCCTTCACATCTTTGTGATAAATACCAGCTACCAGCAGAGCAAGGTCCTTTCTACAATAAGCTTTCATTTAAGATTATAGAAGAGCTGGGGAACTGCTGGCAGGCCATAAATACCATTCTACTAGAAGTGCACCTTAAAAAGTATGTTTACTGACAAAATGTGTTTAGCTATGCATACGAATGGCTGAACTCCTTGATATATTCTGACTATACCCTAAAAGAAAAATGGGAGAAGGACCTAAACATCTCCATTTCCCCTGACAGGTGAGATAACATCTGGCATAATATATGCAGAACATCCAATTCTCTGGTTTTTGTGTTTTTTCAGAACAAAATTCTGAACAGATATTATTGGATCTCTGTATGAGTAGTGTGTGAGGTAAGTCCAGCTTCATCCAAACATTGATGTGACAGCTCTAATGCAAAACTGTCTGATGTAGTCTTTGAATGTCAAAATATATCCACACCAGGAAACAAGTGTGTGGCAATCTGTTTGTGACTGATGTTGGGGAAAACTCCTACCCTGAGCCTCAGTGTTTTGGGCATTCTAGGAAATCTATTCTGTTTGAGTAATATCAGGAGAGGGATTGCTGCAGCACTTACAATGGTTGAAAAAGTCATTTTAAGAAAATGGAAATCTTCTCTCTCTTCCTCCCCCGCCCCTTCTTTGATTGGCTAACTCAACTAACAAACACTGTCCTCCCGAACAAACCAGCAACAATCTATTGAGGCCCAAAATCTAACTATCAAGACACCTAGTCTGTAGTGAGCATTACAAAGAAAGTGGCCATACATCCCCTTTTGGCTGGGACAGTCACCCCTTTTAAGCCCTGTCTCCGCTGTCCAGGCTGTTTTGGCAAATAGTGAGGATCTGTCCCATTTGTTCTTGCCAACTTGATCAGTTGGCAAGAGCAAATGGGGAAAAATGCCCCCTTTTGTCAAAACACTGGGGTGCACCAGAACATGTGGGGGAGCAAGTGGCAATGCCAGCCCTGCGCTGGGGGTGGTGGCAGAGCTCCAGTGGGGGGCAGACAGGGATTGGGCAAATGGCGATGCCACTCCTAGCCTTAGGGTGACCATATTTCCCAATCTGGTATGTGTGTCAGCTCACCTGAGCCGTGCCTGTCCCTCACATGGGTAGGGGGGCCTGGGTGAGTGACTTGGGCCCATGGGTGGCTCCTGAACTATTGGCTGGGGGAAGCTAGGCCCGAGCCCTGCCCCTTCCACTCAAGGCTCTGCCCCTTCCATGGGCCCCAGAACCCAGAGTCCCCCCCACCACAGCCACCAGCCCAGGCTAGCTAGTGCCTGCACCCTCCCACCCTCTCTCCTGAGTGCCGGGAGGGAGAGTGCACGGAAGTGCCACTGCAGCCTTCCCCACCCCGCAACCTGAGAGCATTGGGAGGGAGAGTGCATGCCGCAGCCCCCTAGCTCTGGGAAGGCAGGTATTGTATTGCTGTTGCCACAGCTCCCCCGGGAACTAAAAACAGTGGTGGAGCACAAGGGGATGATTAAGGTGAAAAACTCAAGTTGGAAACATCCCGAGTCGGATACCAACCCAGCGAGGCTTGCATGTGTTATTACACAGGGTCTGTACCAATTGTCCTCTCTTTTCTACCACTCCTGGCTGGCTCGCTAGTTATGTTACCCAGGGTTTTCAGAATCCAAAGTAGTGGTAACTTAACTGTTTCTCCCCAGGTAGTGTCAGGAATAAATCAATGAGGACACAGCTCCTCTATCTGATAAATGACCGATTACAAACCGAATGCTTTTACCTAAGATTACTTTCTTCTTCAAATGATTGCTCATGTGTATTCCACAGTAGGGGTGTGTGCTCGCCACGTACACCGGTGCCAGAAAATTTTTCTCTTAGCAGTGCCCGGAATACACCAGGGGCAGAGGCTAGCCCTTGATTCCCTCCGGCCACCAGGCCTCCAACTCGTGCGGAGCGGAGCAGCCCAGCCGCATCGGCGGAGGCCTCTCCGGATGTCTGGATGCTTTTCGGGCTGGAGACCCTGCAAGTGGCCCAGGATGCCTTGTCCCTGCTGATACCTGGAGCTCCACCAACGTCAGTGCCACGCTCCAGAGGCAAGCCTCCGCTCGGTGCCCTGCAGTCGCCCCCGGAGAAGTACCAGTTATGGTTGAGGGAATGTTCCCGATGCCATGGCCCGTTGAGCTCCAGCCCACGGCACGGCTAGGCTGGCGGGTTGGGTGCTGTCAGCCCGAAGTTCCCAATGCTGCTCTACGTCTGGGCACTGCTCCATGTCCAGGTGCCGCTCGACGTCGGGGAGCTCACATCGGTGGGACCAAAAGGGATGTCTCCTGAGGTCCTGACCCAGAGGGGGTTACCACAGCTGATCGCGGCACGGATGCTGCCACCACCACCCCCGCCCAGAATCCCACTCAGAGTCTCCTTCATGATGTTGACTCTCTAGTCTTGGGCGTCGATTGCTGGCACTTTGCCATCATGGGTCCATCCATCTGAGTTGCTCCAGGAGCAGCAAATACCGCTATCAGTCTAACTCCAGGTTGCAGTCCCGCGGACAGCGTCGATCCAGACATCACTGCTCTGCACGGTACTGCAGTAGAGACTCATTCTACCGACAGTAGAGACACACGAGCCAGTCCTCAGCCAGAAGCCGTTTCTCTGCCAGCCAAGCCAGCCAGGTGGAGCAACCCTGGCCGTCGGCACCACAGTACGTGCAGTGGCACTGGGCCCTGTGGCCAGGCCAGTTGTACCAATGGGCACCATGGGGTCTGGTGCCACCGTAGCCGTAGCTGCAATCAGTGGCTGGGACTTCAGAGGCACCGCGAGCCTCTCTCCCCAGGCTCCCAATGGAGGCATCACCAGGTCATTCATCCTTGAGGCCATGCCTGGAGGCTGAACCAGAGGTGGACTCTCCGAGGCTGCTGGATGCCTAGAGCTCAGTGTCGGCCTCTTGTCCATCACAAGAGGTGGCAATAATGGCCCCGCCACTAGTGGTCCTATAGGAAGACTTCTGGGCCCACCAGGACCTGCTTACGAGGGTGGCTACCAACCTTAACCTCCGGGTTGAGGAAGTAGAGGAGCCCTCGGACACCTTGTTTAATGTCCTGTCTTCGCCCACCCCAGGCAGGGTGGCCCTACTCCTCCATGATGGGGTGGCCAAGATTACCTGGCCTCCCTGGCTCCCATATCCAAAAAGGCGGAGCAAAAATACTTCGTACCAGCAAAGGGGAATGAGTACTTGTACGCCCACCTGGCACCGAACTCCCTGGTGGTGGAGTTATTTAACCACAGGATGTGGATGTGGCAATAGCATCCTGTAATCATTAGTTCTTAAGTGGTGTTAATCTTGGGGTTTCCTGCTGTTATCATTTAATGGTTATTGTCGGGCTTCCCATCATTCTCTCCTATATGTTGTCTCGCCTTCGGGGGTGCCTGCCTCACTTCTGAGGCTGTCAATGCTGCTTAGCATGTTTAGCATCACATACTATGGATGTTTTCTGATTGTCTCCTGGTATTTGCAAATTTCTCACTTTTTCTTGACCATCTGGACATTTGTGATGGCTTTCACACCTTATCTTTTCCAGATGCGTGCATTCCTCATTCACACAGACAGCTTCTCACAGAAACCTTCAAAGTGTGATACAGCATGGCCAGAGAGCAGCAGGAGAGTGTTAGAGGAAAGCCTTATTCCCTGTAGAAGGAAGCAAGTTTTCTAGAAGTTTGTTGGAGCACCTGGAGCCAATTAAGGCACCTGGAGCCAGTCACAATATAAACCCGCCCCCCGCTTCAGTCAGTCAGTTGAAAAGGAGTTGGAGCAGGGAGCAGTTTGGAGGAGAGTTTGGAACCAAGAAGACCCAGACCCTAGGTAAAGACACCTGGCTCATGTAGAGAGAGGGCAGGAAGCCCCACAAGCTGAAGGGTAGGAGAGGGAAGTAACCCAGGGGAAGGAATAGCTAATTCAAGTGGTTTATCGCTATTCTCAGGGCCCCTTGGGCTGGGACCTGAAGTAGAGGGCTGGCCTGGGTCCCTCCCTTTCCACTCCTCCTCCTCTAGGATACTAGTGGGGCAGTTAATACCCTGTTCAGGGGCAAGAAATGGCTCCCTGAACCCCACCCCCCCACAAGAAGCGAGAGCGCGGGACCCATCATACTAGTGGCCAGCAATTTGCCACAAAAGGTATACAGACCGATCAAGCCTTGCTAAATCTTATAACTAAAACAATTCCCTCAACATTTCTCTAATCTATTTATAATAGACACATTACAAAATCCTGTCTCTTACTTACTAAACTTCAAAACAGGCCCTAATTGTAATGCATATGGGAAACAAGACCCCATCTTTTATAATTCAATTTATCCTAAAAACAAAGGGTGACTATAATCAGTCATAAGGACTGTATTGGAATACATTTGGTACATACTATATTAGACCTTTAATACAAATATAAAATTCAGCCCCTACATCATCCCGCTCTTCTCTCTTCTTGCCACAACCCACCCAAAGATGTTCTTCTGGTCAAACACAAGTTTAGTGTTCCACTCACGTGACTTATCCCACCAAATTTCACTAATACCATATCATATTTCTTCTAATATAGTTTACCTCTAGCATCCTGCCTAGTGACTTGGAATAAAAAGTAGTTCATTATTACTCTAAATTGTGAATATGTCATCCATCTTCCTCCCGAACATAGAACAGAAATCTGTATTGAATACCTCTTCTTTTTCTGCATTATTATTGATATTTTTATTATCCCTAGTCTATTTTGGTGTGCTAGGCACTTTATCAAATAGAAATAAGCCATCAAAACTCTAGGTAATGTGCATTATTATAAGTGCATGCTTGTTGTAAATGTCCATTAATATAAAACCTTCCCCCATTCTCCATCTTCTCTTCACATACATCCTTAATCTGCTTGTTACTGCATGGACTGTCTGTGAAAATATATTTTGTAACATATCCTGCAGCTCATGAACTGTGGGCTCCGGCAGGGAAAAGGATCTTCAGTAATGGAAGCTTTCACTAGAAATGCCCTGTAGCATCATTTTTATTGAAACACCTGACCCAGTTCTATTGATATCAATGGAAAGACTCCCATAGCTTTCAATGGGGGAATTGGACTGCACCATTAAATACGGGTTAGGTCAAGTGCCTCTGTTGATTATTACTTCTGAGCTATAATACATGAGAGAGGTAGTATCTCAGGTAAACTTCACCCACGACCCAACTCATCTGTTCACACCATCCAAGATGGCCAAACAAAAGACCTTGGGTATGAAGGAACATTTCCATGTTCTTTAAGTTTTTTCTCTGAAAGGTTGACAGGAGGGATTTATTTTATTTTATTTTTGGTATATCCTGTATTTCACTTTCCTTTTCAGATGCTCTGTGGTACCCTGTCACATCACATCAAACCTGATGAATTCTCTGTTCCCTTGAACTTTTATATTTCTATAGGTGAACCCAGAACTCCACAAATGTCAATTATTTTACACTTTTTTTAAATCAATGCCTTGCCTGGCTCCACTTTAGAAAAGAATGTGAAAAATAGTGAGTCCTGTTTTAAGTGTTTAATCTGATAACATGTTTCCTATGATCTTTGTCCCTTGGCAACGGTCTCCAGGCAGGAAGCAAGTGGAGAGACTGAAATAGTTTCCAGTTAATTTAACCCAGGGATGGGCAAACTTTTTGGCCCAAGGGCCACATCGGGTTTGCAAAATTATATCAAGGGCTGGGTAAAAAAGGCCCCACCCCCAATTCAGGCCCCTTCCACTTCCCACCCCCTGATTGTCCCCCCACCTTGTCCCCTGATTGCCCTTTCCACAGACCCCTAACCACCCCCCAGAACCCCACCCCCTACCCAATTTCCCTGGCCCCTGACTGCCCCAACCTCTATCCACCTTTCCACCCCTTAATTACCATCTCGAACCCCACCCCCATCCAACCCACCCTGCTCCCTGACTGCCCCCTCCAAACCATCCCCTCAACCACCACCCTGGAACCCCCTCATCCCACCTCTTACCATAGCTGCTTGGGAGGGGTGGGGAGCATGCAGCCCCGGCCCCCAGAGTTCTGCCTGCACAGGGTGGCTCCGGGGAAGGGGCGAACGCACAGCCCCAGCTCCCAGAGCGCTCCCCGCGTGGAACAGCTCCGGCCCCCAGAGCACTCACTGTGCGGCACGGCTCCAGGGGAGGGGCCAGCGCACAGCCCCGGTCTCCAGAGCGCTGCCCATGCAGCACAGTTCCAGGGGAAGGGAGGGGGCACGCAGACTCGGCCCTGCAGCGGTGCCCGTGTGGCGTGGCTCTGGGGGAGGGGCTAGGGGCAGCCTCCCAGGCGGTGGGACAGATGGGACAATCTTGCGGGCTGGATGTGGCCCACGGGCTGTAGTTTGCCCACCCCTGATTTAACCTGTCACAACCATAACGACCAACACTTTCAAAAGTGACTCCTAACTTTGAGATGCCTCAGCTTTTGGATGCCCAGAAAGAGCAATGTGGGCTTGAGTTTCAGAGGTGCTCTGTAATCACAGCTCCTATTGACATTAGCTGGAGTTGTCCCTGGTTTAGCTTTTCTGAAAATCAGGCCTACATTGTCATGAGTTGGGCACTCAAAATCAGAGTCTGCTTTTCAAAATATGGGTAAGATCTGATGGGAAACAGTCAAATGAAGAAGTCCCATTCAAATACATCATGTAATGGCAGACAGCTAAAAAGTGACAAGTTTTTAAAGTGCTTATGTACCACTGCTAGAAGTCTTAATAATAAGATGGTTGAACTAGAGTGCCTCATATTAAATAAGGATATTGATATAATAGGCATCACAGAAACTTGATGAAATGAGGTTAGTGAATGGGACACAGTAATGTCAGAGTACAAAATATATCGGAAAGGCAGAACAGGTCTTGCTAGTAGTGGAGTGGCACTATGTGTGAAAGAAAGTGTAGAATCAAATGAAGTAAAAATCTTAAATGTACCATAGCATCTCTGTGGATAGTAATTCCATATTCTAATAATAAGAATATGGAGGTAGGGCTATATTTCTGACCACCTGACCAGGATGGTGATAGTGACTGTGAAATGCTCAGGAAGGTTAGAGAGGCTATAAAAATAAAAAACTCAGTAATATTGGGGGATTTAACTATCCCCGTATAGACTGGGTACATGTCACTTCAGGATGGGATCGAGAGAGAAAGTTTCTTGACACTTCAAATGACTGCTTCTTGGAGCAGCTAGTCCTGGAACCCACAAGAAGAGAGGCAATTCTTGATGTAGTCCTAAGTGGAGCACAGGATAAGGTTTGAGAGGTGAATATAGCAGGACTCTTGGTAATAGTAACCATAATATAATTAAATTAAACATCCTTGTGGCAGGGAAAACACCACAGCAGCCCCACACTGTAGCATTTAATTTCAGAAAGGGGGACTACATAAAAATGAGGAAGTTAGTTAAACAGAAATTAAAAGACACAGCGCCAAAAGTAAAATCCCTGCAAGCTCCAGGGAAACTTTTTAAAGACACTATAATAGAGGCTTAAATTTAAATGTATCCACCAAATTAAAACACATAGAGAACCAAAAAAGTGCCACTACGGCTAAACAATAAAGTAAAAGAAGCAGTCAGAGACAAAAAGGCATCCTTTAAAAAGTGAAAGTTAAATCCTAATGAGGAAAATAGAAAGGAGCATAAACTCTGGCAAATGAAGTGTAAAAATGTAATTATGAAGGCAAAAAAAGAATTTGAAGAACAACTAGCCGAAGACTTAAAAAGTAACAGCGATTTTTTTAAAAAAACATATCGAAAGCAGGAAACCTACTAAATAACTGATGGGGCCGCTGAACTATCGAGATGCTAAAGGAGCACTCAGGGACCATAAGGGCTTGTGGAGAAACTACATGAATTCTTTACATCACTCTTCTCAGCTGAGGATGTGAGGGAGATTCCCAAATCCACCATTCTTTTTAGGTGGAAAATCTGAGAAACTGTCCCAGATTGAGGTGTCATTAGCGGAAGATTCGGAACAAATGTTAAAATAAACAGTGTTAAGTCAACAGGACCAGATAGTATTCACCCAAGAGTTCTGAAGGAATTCAAATGTGAAATTGCAGGACTACTAACAGTAGTTTGCAACCTATCATTTAATCAGCTTCTGTACCAAATGACTGGAGGATAGCTAATATGACACCAATTTTTAAAAAGGGCTCCAGAGGTGATCCCAGCAATTACAGGCTGCTAAACTTGACCAATACCAGCGAACTAGTTTAAACTATTGTAAAAAACCAAAATTGTCAGACATACAGATGAAATAATTTGTTGGGGAAAAGTCAACATGGGTTTTTGTAAAGGGAAATCACGCCTCACCACTCTACTAGAATTCTTTGAGGAGGTCAACAAGCACATGGACAAGGGGATACAGTGTACTTAGGTTTTCAGAAAGCTTTTGACAAAGTCCCTCACCAAAGGCTCTTAAGCAAAGTAAACTGTCATAGGATAAAAGGGAAAGTCCTCTCATGGATCAGTAACTGGTTAAAATATAGGAAACAAAGGGCAGGAATAAATGGTCAGTTTTCAGAATGGAAAAAGGTAAATAGTGATGTCCCTATGAGGTCTGTACTGGGACAAGTGCTATTCAATATACTCATAAATTATCTGGAAAAAGGGGTAAACAGTGAGGCGGCAAAATTTTCAGGTAAAAAACTACTCAAAATAGTTAAGTCCCAAGCAGACTGCAAAGAGCTACAAAAGGATCTCTCAAAACTGGGTGACTAGGCAACAAAATGGCAGATAAAATTCAATGTGGATAAATGTAAATTAATGCACACTGAAAAACATAATCCCAACTACACACACACACACACACTCTCTCTCTCTCTCTCTCTCTCTCTCTCTCTCTCTCTCTCTATATATATATATATATATATTATAATGATGGAGTCTAGCTGTTACTACTCAATGATGGTGTATTATATATACACACACACACACACACACATATATTAATGGAGTCTAGCTGTTACTACTCAAGAAAGAGATCTTGGGGTCATTGTAGACAGTTCTCTGAAAACATCGACTCAGTGCATATCAGCAGTCAAAATAATGAACAGAAAGTTGAAAATCATTAAGAAAAGGATAGATAATAAGACAAATTTCCTATTTCCTCTATATAAATCCATGGTATATCTATGTCTGGAATACTGTGTGCAGATATGATTGCTCCATCTCAAAAAAAAATTTCTTGGAAATGGAAAAGGTTCAGAAAAGGGCAACAAAAATGCTTAGTGGTCTGGAATGGCTGCCACACAAGGGAGATTAATAAGACTGGGACTTTTCAGCTTGGAAAAGAGACGACTAAGGGGGGATATAATAGAGGTCTATAAAATCATGACTGATGTGGAGAAAATAAATAAGGAAGTGTTATTTACTCCTTCTCCTAACACAAAAACTAGGTTTCAGAGTAGCAGCCATGTTAGTCTGTATCCGTAAAAAGAACAGGAGTATTTGAGACTAACAAATTGATTTCAGTATAAGCTTTTGTAGGCTGTAGCCCACTTCATCAGATGCATAGTCTGAAACACACAGTAGTAAGATATATAGATATAGATATACACACAGAAAACATGAAAAGGTGGAAGTTGCCATACCAATTCAAAGAGGCTATTTAATTAAGATGAGCTAGTATCAGCAGGAGAAAAAAAAGCCTTTTGTAGTGATGATCAGGATGGCCTATATCAGACAGTTGACAAGAAGGTGTGAGGATACTTAACATGGGGAAATGAATTAAATTTGTGTAATGACCCAGCCATTCCCAGTCTCTGTTTAACCCTAAATTGATGGTGTCCAATTTTCAAATTGATTCTAGTTCAGCAGCTTTTCACTGAAGTCTGTTTTTGAAGATTTTCTGTTGTAAAATTGTCACCTTCAAGTCTGTTATTGAGGTACTAGGGAGGCTGAAGTGTTCTCCTACTGGTTTTTGAATGTTATGATTCCTGATGTCAGATTTGTGTCCATTTATTCTTTGCATAGAGACTGTCCAGTCTGGCCAATGTACATGGCAGAGGGGCATGGCTGGCACATGATGCCATATATCACATTGGTAGATGTACAGGTGAATGAGCCCTGATGGTGTGGCTGATGTGATTAGGTCCTATGATAGTGTCAGCTGAATGGATATGAGGACAGAGTTGGCATTGGGCTTTGTTGCAAGGATAGGTTCCTGGGTTAGTGTTTTTGTTGTGTGGTTGTGGTGAGTATTTGCCTCAGGTTAGGGGGCTGTCTGTAAGCGAGGACTGGTCTGTCTCCCAAGATCTGTGAGAGTGAAGGATCATCTTTCAGGATAGGTTGTAGATCTTTGGTGATGCGCTGGAGATGTTTAAGTTGGAGGCTGAAGGTGACGGCTAATGGCATTCTCTTATTTTCTTTGTTGGGCCTGTCCTGTAGTAGGTAGATTCTGGGTACTCTTCTGGCTCTGTCAATCTGTTTTTTCACTTCAGCGAGTATTGTATTTTTAAGAATGCTTGGTAGAAATCTTGTAGGTGTTTGTCTCTGTCTGAGGAATTGGAGCAAATGTGGTTATATCTTAGAGCTTGGCTATAGACACGATGCATATAGTATATGATTAATGGCACATGATAAATAGTTTTATACAGAGAGGAAATGTAGACCTTGCAGGGGTCTAAGCTACTTCAAATGAGCTATAAATATGTAGGGACAGATCATCAGCTGGCCTAAATTGGCATTGCTCCAGTGAATTTTGGCACTTCAAAATGTAATACAAATATCCTATAATGATACAAATATATACTAGTACAAACACTGGGCCAGCCTCTGCACTTAGCTATGCCTAAAGTAATGGGGTTGCATGACTATAGCTGAGAGCAAAATAATGCCCACTGTATTAAATTGAAAACAGACTTTATTGTCAAAATGATGTGAATGTTTTGGTCACCAATTTCTATGCTCCGCTTTCCAATGGTAAACAACCTATTCACTCGGGTGAGATTCATCTCTCTGTAGAGGGCCAGCATAAGACTTCAAAACAGGTATCTGCACAGCAGTGAATCTTAATTTCATATTATTTGACCTTGCATGTTGAAGGATCAGATCTGATGTGTGTTGTGATGCCCACCCCTTTCTACAAGACTACAACATATTGACTTGCTTAACCCACTTTGCTCTGTTCTGCCTGTCAGATTTGCACAGCAGCATTAGTTGTCTTCTCTCAGTTCTTCCACTCCTCTCTGAGTGATGATTACAGCTGGGCAGTGGGGACTGGTGAGTCATCAAAGGGCATAAATTCCACTTGGTGTTAGGTGTTAAAAAGGTGGTAAATGTATGAGACACATGAACAGTTTAAATCTTTTGCCACTGGGAAAGCAGCATGCTATCTACAGAATATATTTAAAATACCTTGAGTATTTCACTGGTAAATATCACATAGGGACTTTTTATTGTGCTGTAATTTAAAATGAATGTTTCAGCACTGTCTGCTCTGAACTGACAATGAAATTAGAAATAAATTGGTGAGGGGAAATAATGGCTAATGGGACTGGACCAGAGTTAAGAGAGGTCACTAAATTGATTTTATTCCTCATGTGCAAGTGTGCCATTTAGGAACATTTAGTGGAAGCCATATAACTTAGTACACTCAAATTAATCTTCACTGACAGTGGAATGTTTCATTAATAGTTACTTTGAGTTAGAGTTGAAATAACGCATATATGTCCTGCTAAAATAATGAGCTCCGAGACAACAATTAACAGTTTAATCAAGAAATGTCACAATGCCAAACATCACAAAAAGGCAAACGCATTTAAATAGTAAACTCTTTGGGACAGGGACTCTCTCTTTAAAATGTATTAGTATTAGGGCTGGTTGAATAACTGTTGTCATTTTGTTTGAGTTCACTGGTTGTTCTGAAAAATTGGGAGGTGGGGAATCTAGTCAGGTCAAACAAACTGGAAATTGCAAAAAATAAAATGAATTGAAAAAAATCTGTGTGTATTTGTCAAGGGCTAGTTTGACAAAATTAGAAGGGTAGGGAAAAGTGTGGTGAGAGTGGTGTCATTATAACTTGTAGCCAGTGGTTTGGGCACATACCTAGGATGTCAGACCCATGAGTTCAATTCTACTGTACCTAATGGGAAGAAGTGATTTGAAGAGAGTCTCCCACGCTGCAGGGGAGTACCCTAGCCACTGGGCTATGGACCACTACAGTGTGAGGCTGAAATACTTGGCAGGACAATTACCCTATGACATTTTTATCTTAATTCGTCTGTTTCTTTTTTTTCTTTAATTTGCATGTTAAGGGACCAGTTGTACCAGTTTTACCCACTCGAGTAACCCCAGTGATAGATGTTTGCCTTGGGGTAAGCATGACTAAGTTGCCTCTACTTGGACTGCTAGAGTGAGTAAGGTGATCAGAATTTCACTAAAAAACCCCCTCAATATTTCATGACATTGCACCTGCTTTCCTTGTTGTTGTTTTCCTGTCCTCACCAACACACCTCCCTTCCCTGCCATCTAGCGATCCCTTTAACTACCTGACTCTCTACTGTCACTTTACAATATGCTTGTCTTTGCAGCTCTGAGCCTTCACTTTATAGCTTGCCCTCTTCCTCTTTTTTCCCTTGTGTTTATGAGCAATATCAATTATGAAGCACTAAAACACAGCCCACCAATTCCAGCACAGGACACAGCAAATGTCATAATTAAGTCATAATTTTTGCCCATATAATAGTTTTTCTCCTGTGTTTTATAGAAAGGCAATTGGATTTCTGAGTTTCACTGTAACCTTGCCATCAAATTAAAAACCCTCAGCAAGGAAGAAGGTAATTTATCTCACTGGCTGTGAATCATTGTTTAAGGCTGAATACGTTTAAAATCTAAATTACCCTTGCCTACACAGGTATATTCTGCACCTATTCTTTGGTTGTGTGGGCTTGTTTTGTTTTCTTCATAAGTCAATGTATCTGGACCAATACAGACATTTGCTGAAATAATAGCCTCGTTGGGGGCTTGATTGCATTCAGCACTATGTCAAGGAAACCTGCTCAGAGCAAATCTTCTTCATGTGATCCTAAAGAAGATAGTGCCCTAATCTAGGTCTATGGAGCAGTGCTCCAGCTCCAGGCAAAAATCTGCAGCTCTACTGCTCCACACTCCAGCTCCGGGCTCCGCTCCAAAGCCCTGCCCTAATCACACTAAGTGATAAATTATTGTCAGCACCAGTGTTGCTGCACCCATTGTGGACAAGAACTACAAAATGAGACAGCGTATAGGGAAAGTTTTAGAGACACAGTTTTTACCTGGGCTCTTTATTCACCTGCTTTAAATTAGATGCAAATTAATTCATTAATGTTTGTGCAATGCTCTGAAGAGGTAAAGCACTGTATAACTGCTAAATATTATAATTAATTCATTTCCAGATCTGATGCAATTAAAACAGACTTCAGCTGGATTTTTTGCAAGGAAGTGTGAGACATGAACTGTTTTAAAGGTGATGAAATTGAAATATCTTCCTCCCCAAGATCCTAGCTATTTAAACTTTAGAAAATGCCACTATCGGGGGGAAGTGGGAAGGGGAGGAAATGAAAATTAAACATTTTACTGTGGGAGACAAACATAGCAACTCTCCAGACTGACAGGCAACCAGTCCATCTAAGAAGCAGTGATAACAGCTGAGACCCAGAATATGTTGTTTCCAATTCATCATTCATTACAATCATATAAAGGAAATGGACAGTCTAAAGTACCCAAAAAATCACTGAGATTTACTTGAAGTACCCATGACATCCCAGACACCTGTTAATGCAGGAGAAAAAGCTGAAAGCTTGATTTCTCAATGAGCAGATGGGAGAGTGATAGGATCTGTATCAGTGCCAGCGGAATCATTGCAGACACCTGCAACATCGAGGCACCGAACACAGAGTCATTACAGACATGGGCACTGTAAATGTCATCAAGTCCAAGTAAGCTGCAACATGATCAGCCTGAAGTGAATCGTATTCTGTGAGTGGTGTCCTGAGAAAACCAGCTAGATACATCGAGGGCTGAAATACACTTTGAAAATGACACCGAATCTATTCACCACTCGTACATTCTGTTGTATATCAAAGGTTGGTGTTGTCATAAAAGAACTCAAGTAGCTAGAAAGAAAGGGGGCATGTAGGGACAAAGGGCTAGTATATGAGTGAGTATGCAACTGAGATGATGGAATGTTAGCATGGAATTAGTGACTAGGCTCATTTATGTTAAGCCCAGTAGGGGCTAGCTGTTACCCTGAGACTGTTCAGGCTGTGGGAAAGTGCTTGTGGTGTTAGCAAAAGAACTTTTTCTCCAAGCTACTTGCTGCTTACACTTTACTGATGGTATCGGTGGGTAGGGTCGATGTATCGAGGATTGATTTATCGTGTCTCGCCTACACACGATAAATTGATCTTGAAAGCACTCCCGTCGACTCTGGAACTCCAGCTCCACAAGAGGTGTAAGCGGAATCGTCAGGGGAGCCATCGCAGTCAACCTGCCGCCATGGGGATGGCCAGGTAAGTCGAACTAAGGTACTTCAGCTACGTGAATAGCATAGCTGAAGTTGCATAACTTAGTTCAAAACGCCTCCCCCCGCAACCCCCACTAGTGTATCCCAGGCCTGAGACTATATGGGACACGCCATTACAGCACAACCTGGAGATAGCTTAAAACATCATTAGTATACTACTCTGTGCATGAAAATCAATTTACTTTCATATTACAGCTGTATCTCCTCCTGATTTTTAATGTATAGTATAATCCTATAGTGAACCCCATCCAACTGAAACTCTCCATAAACACACAGGAAAATGTACTTTCAGTCAAAAATTCCTGTTTTAGGTTAAAGAAGCCACAAAAACCAAGGAAAGCAAACTCCCCAGAAGAAAGCATAGTGTGTTTGTGTGAATGTCCTTTTGTCACATGCTACAGTCACTGACAACAAAATGGCTGCAGAAAACTGCATTTAGGGAGCGTTCTCAAAAAATCAGTGGTGCAGCACCCTGTAAACAAAATGCATCATAATTTCAAAGCAACATACAGAAATTATATCCTTGTGAGCTGGACTTTCCTCTCTGCTCTGCGCTGGGTTCCTAAATACAGAGGATAGTGAGGAGATTTTCTTTGGCAATCTCAGCAGGATGGTGTCAGTAACCTTTCCAAAGGCTCAAGAGAACTGCAGAAGCAGACTGCACTCCAGGGATGAAATCCTGGTCATGGAAGTCAGTAGCAAGATTCCCACTGACTTCCAGAGGGTCAAGATTGCTCTCCAGATTCCTGCTGCAGAGCAGAGTGAAAACAGATGCTATTTATTCAGCTTTCAGACTATCTGGCTTTATGGGGTTATTGGAAAGCATTCTCTTTCAGCTGGTCAGTATCTTATAAAATTATGGCAATTGGCCATTTGCTAGCTACATTGATGAGCTGAAGCGTTTGAATCTCCCTCAAGGCCTTTGGAGAAAAAAGAGTTCTCCTGTATTTGAGAGGTCCCCTCTCCAAATCTTTCTGGGATTACAAAAGGCTCTCATTTGCTCTTTGGAAAATGCAAATAACTATGATCATCATGTATTGCCCAAAGAGTGCTGTTTAAATGTTGTTTCAGTTAAGCAATTCTTTTATTCTATGAGAGAAACAATATTGCACTGTAGTATTGCAAAAATGCCAAATAGGTTGTAACATCAGTTGTTTTAGACCGGGGTAGGCAACCTATGGTATGAGTGCCAAAGGCGGCATGGAAGCTGATTTTCAGTCGCACTCACACTGTCTGGGTCCTGGCCACCGGTCTGGGGGGCTCTGCATTTTAATTTATTTTTAAATAAAGCTTCTTAAACATTTTGTTAAATTTTATTTACTTTACATACAACAATAGTTTAGTTAGATATTATAGACTTCTAGAAAGGGACCTTCTAAAAATGTTAATATGCATTACCGACATGTGAACCCTTAAACTAGAGTGAATAAATGAAGACTCGGCACCTCATTTCTGAAAGGTTGCCGACCCCTGTTTTAGACTGTATTACTCAGTTGTAGTAAGTAATAAACATCTCAAGACAAACCTTTTACAATGTGCCATATTGACAGGAACTTTCCTATCAGTTTTTACTTATCCAATCAGGTGATCATGTTTATTTAAGAAGCCAAAGAAATGCTTTGTTTAAGTATTCATTGATCTTTAGTCAAAAAGAGGGCAAAAGTTTAGAATAACATGAGTGTCATATAATATCAGTATAGTGTGGTTCTAGCATAACTCTTGTTCTTTTTTATTATTCTGACTGGCTGGTTGGACACAAGGAAATTTAGCCATAAAGAATACCTTTATGGACATGACGGTTCCATTTTGGATAAATGGGAACAGAAATGCACAGGCAAGGGTCTAGTACATTCATCTCCCCAAGTATCCTGAAATTAAATTAAATGTCACACATGGCAGTCCTCATGCTGCATTGCTATTTCATGGTTTTCCTTTTAATAAAATATTTCACTGAAATGTTACAAAGACCTGGCCCTCGGCTGCTTGAACAGCTTCAGTGTGGCCATAGTTCTTTTGTTACATAGATGACAGCTGTCTACAACATGTCCCTCTTATCTTTCCTTTCAGGACTGTCTGAATTTCAAACGGCCAACAATGTGTAACCATATCCCTTAGAAACTGGTACTGAAGGCTCTCCTTCCATGTGAGGCTCTTTAAAGTGTTCGGCTCTTAATGCAGTTTTAGCAGGTGGCTAACTAAACTCCACAGGACCCTCCAATGAAATATTACATTTATTCTATAACCACCACTTCGTTTCTTTTTCTTAATTTTCTCATTTGGTATCAGAGGAACCAATTAGACTTCAGGAGAAAATAAGTTACTTAAAATACTCCACAAAATATAAAATGCCATTTGATCAGCAGTTCACTTATTCTTTTACATCCACCTTTGCTTTTTCCATGCTGAGAGAGAACATTTTCTTTTCATGGCCACTGGGATGGCAGCAGGGGTTTCCTTCTATGAAAACTACATTGAGCTGTAAATTTAGATATGCTGCACAGCTGCCATGTTTGAAGAATTGTATTGAACATTGGGTCTTAAAGGTGAAATAGTAAAAATGTCTGCCCTTTATACAGTAAGGCTGAATGCACACTTATGGATCATTGGCAGGTATTTCTGTGCGAAACCCCCTCACCCTCAAAATAAATAGACCTACTAAAGGAGAAAAAGTCATAAAGTTGCTGGCCTGTTGCTAGATTGCCTGTTTGGGGCCAGGTCAAATGACCATTGAAGTAATTAGGAATCTGTCCATTATCTTTCATGTATACTGACTTGTAGCCTAAGTGAGATGTCCCGTTGTTCATTCATCTAATGAAGTCAACAGCACTGCTGGGGGGTGGGAACATGCTTATGGGGGGAAAAGTCAGATTTTATTTAATGCTAGCCACCAGTGGCCTTTAAGGTGATCTAATTAACATTCTTGCTATTCATTAGTGATGATCAAATTTTTTGCAGTATTTTTTTACTTGAAAAATAGCCTTTTAATGTCCTGAAAAACTTTCATCTCATTTCAGGTCCAAAATGTTGACTCAGCCAGTGCAGGAAATGTTATATGCCTCCCTATGACATCTTGTGTAAACTTAGCTCATTGTTTGCTTTAAATGGTGTCATTATTATCGCTATTTTATGTTGATATTTGGTGTACTGATATGATGGAAGCCTTGTTAGCCAATCAAATGACTCCTTCAGTCTAAGCTACATGATAAACTGGCAGTTATGTTGAGATATTATCATGACTGTAAATACACTTGTGGGCAAGTCTTTTTGTGCCATTCACAAAGAGGAGGACAATTTCTAAGATTTTTCTATGAGATTGAAGTATTAAGTTTCAGGGTTCAGTTATTCACTAGACAGGGAGCTATCAAGCATTCATTTTTCCCACGCCACACTGATTTTGCTAAACTGAGAGTAAAATAGAAATCAGTACCACTAACACAGGCTGGGCATACACTGAGCCTGTGATGGGAGCCTGTGGTTTTGATAAGAGATAATGTGGTGGTTTAGCTGGGTGTTAAACCTTGCATGGAGGGTATAGTGGAACTGGGGAACAAATCTATTCTTAAAAAATAAAAAAACACAATGGTCTTTTTTTTTTCCCCAGCATACCCTTGTTTCTATGGCCTCTGGCCCAATGGGGCTATATAGATCTTTTGTCCTCTATAGCAATGAAGATTAATAGCATTTATTGGGGCATCATGCTCTCTCTTCAGTGACCACCACAATAACACCCTATTAAATATTCTCTATAGCACCATTTTCATGGGAGTGGGAGGGGAAGGCTATCATTCTGTCTGCTATATGGGCTGTCTCAGGATAATCAGGGAGTGTCTGCAAATTGATACCTTTATGGCCCTTGTCTGCAAGATTTAAAATTCAGAGTGTGGCTTTCGCTATCACCTAACTGCAAAGGCATATGGCACTCATTCCAGGGTGTTCAGTTTCATGGGAAATACAGAGGAAGGGAAAAGCTAATGTGTTCAGAAACTCGTGTGTGTGGAGTTAGAGGGTAGTTGTTGGAGGTCTCCTGTTAAATAGGAAGCATGGGAATCTACATTGTACTCCAGCCAGGGCTGGGATCAAATAAAAGATATGCTGATTCCCCAGGAGCACGGATTAACACTTGGGAACTCTGCCAGTGGATCATACTTCTTGCTGTGTGTCACTGGAGTATGAGCAGTAAACGTGACACTTGCTTGGGTTACCTGCACTGTTGGGGAGCTACGGTTAGGGTTGCCAGCTGTCTAACCATACAAACCCAAACACTCTTGCCATGTCCCGCCCCTTCCCAGAAGCCTCACCCTGGCCAGGTTTGACAAAGCCCTGGCTGGGATGATTTAGTTCGGATTGGTCCTCCTTTGAGCAGGGGGTTGGACTAGATGACCTTCTGAGGTTCCTTCCAATTCTGATATTCTATGATTCTATAATCCTATGACTTGTAGGCTCTAAAGTTTTACATTGTTTTATTTTTGAATGAAGTTATATTTTGTACATAAAGTGCAGTTAGCCTTCTTGGCAAGAAGGGCACACTGTTTACTCATATTCAGCTTCTCGTCCACTGTAACCCCTAGGTCTTTTTCTGCAGAAATGCTGTCTAGCCATTTGGTCCCTAGCCTGTAGCAGTGCATGAGATTCTTCCATCCGAAGTGCAGGACTCTGAACTTGTCCTTGTTGAACCTCATCAGATTTCTTTTGGCCAAATCTTCTAGTCTGTCTAGGTCCCTCTGTATCCTATCCCTACCTTCCAGCGTATCTACCACTCCTCGCAGGTTAATGTCATCTGCAAACTTGCTGAGGGTGCAGTCCACACCATCCTCCAGATCATTAATTAAGATACTGAACAAAACCGGCCCCAGCGCTGACCATAGGGGTACTCCACTTGATGTCGGCTGCCAACTAGACATGGAGTCATTGATCACTACTGTCGAGCCCGATGATCTAGCCAGCTTTCTGTTCACCTTCTGGTCCATTAATCCAGCCCATGCTTTTTTAACTTGCTGCCAAGAATACTGTGGGAGACCATATCAAAAGCTTTGCTAAAGTCAAGGAATAACACGTCCACTGCTTTCCCCTGATCCACAGAGCCAGATATCTTATCATAGAAGGCAATTAGGTTAATCAGGCATGACTTGCCCTTGGTGAATCCATGCTGACTGTTCCTGATCACTTTCTTCTCCTTTAAGTGCTTCAGAACTGATTCCTTTAGGACCTTCTCCGTGATTTTTCCAGGGTCTGAGGTGAGGCCGACTGACATGTAGTTCCCCAAATCTTCCTTCTTCCCTCTTTTAAAGATGGGCACTACATTAGCTTTTTTCCAGTCATCCGGAACCTCCCCCAATCACCATGAGTTTTCAAAGCTAATGGCCAATGTCTGCAATCACATTGGCCAACTCCTTTAGCACCCTTGGATGAAGCGCATCCGGCCCCATGGACTTGTGCTTGTCCAGCTTTTCTAAATAGTCCTGAACCACTTCTTTCTCCACAGAGGGCTGGTCACCTCCTCCCCATACCATGCTGCGCAGTGCAGTAATCTGGGAACTGATCTTGTCTCTGAAAACAGAAACAAAAAAAGCATTGAATACATTAGCTTTGTCCACATCCTCTGTCACTAGGTTGCCCCTCATTCAGCATGGGGGCCACACGTTCCTTGACTTTCTTCTTGTTGCTAACATACCTGAAGAAACCCTTCTTGTTACTCCTAACATCTCCCGCTAGCTGCAACTCCAAGTGTGATTTGGCCTTCCTAATTTCACTCCTGCATGTCTGAGAAATATTTTTATATTCCTCCCTGGTCATTTGTCCACTTTTTGTAAGCTTCTTAGTCCCATGTCTTTTTCTGCTAATTGCTCAAACAAGTTTGTTTACATTTGCAGGAGACAATGCTGCCCACTTCTTGTTTACAGTGTCACCTGAAAGTGAGAACAAGTGTTCTGATAGCACTGTTGTAGCTAGCGTCACAAGATAGTGTGACAAAGCTCCAAGTTTGTACTTGTGGGTCCTGCGCTTCCTGGCAGATTTAGGGGCCTCAAAAACTCACCTAGGCCCCAGAGTGACCTCTCTTTCTCAGTATAATTGGCAAGAGTCACCGCCTAGTGAGTTACCTTCATCACAGGCCAGTATGGAAGATGGAAAAAGCAGGGAGCCCGGGCCCGCCCTCTACTCCGGGCTCCAGCCCAGGGACCCTAATAGTATCCACTAAGATGGCTGACCTTTTATCCACAAAACACAATACAATTCCCTGGGCTACTTCCCCACGGCAGTCCCCGCTTCTTCAAACTCCACTTCACCCTTACCTCAGGGCCTCCTTCCTTCGATATGATATGTTGTCCACCACTCAGTCTCACCAACAGCACAACTTCCTCTCACAGCTCCTGACACCCACAGCCCACCTGACTAACTGGGAGGTTTTTATCTGGTTTCAGCCAGTCCCTGATTGGCTTCAGATGTCTCAGTTAGGCTAGCTGTTTCTACTCCTTTCTAGAAGGTTCTTAATTGGCCCCAGGTGTCTTGACTGGCCTGGAGTAGCCTTTGTTTGGCTATCCAGGGAACAGGGACCTGCACATCCTGAGACTAATATACCTGCCTTCCAGCACTCACTTATATCCTTCTGGTCTGACTCTGTCACAATAGTTACATGCCAGATTTGCTAAAGATTTATATGTCCCTTCATGCTTCAACCACCATTCCATAGGACATGTGCCCATGCTGATGACAGGTTCTCATCGATAACAATCGAAAGCACTGCAGACTGAGACATGCTCATTTTCATCATCTGAGTCAGATGCCACCAGCAGAAGGTTGATTTCCTTTTTTGGTGGTTCAGGTTCTGTAGTTTCTGCATCAGTGTTGCTCTTTTAAAAGACTTCTGAAAGCATGCTCCACACGTCATCCCTCTCAGGTTTTGGAAGGAACGTCAGATTCTTAAATCTTGGGTTGAGTGCTGTAGCTATCTATAGAAATCTCACTTTGGTACCTTCTTTGTGTTTTGTCAAATCTACAGCAGAAGTGTTCTTAAAATGAACAACATGTGCTGAGTCATCATCCGAGACTGGTATATCATGAAATATATGGGAGAATGCTGGTAAAATAGAGCCAGAAACATATAGTTCTCCCCCCAGGAGTTCAGACACAAATTTAATTAACACTTTTTTTAAAATGAGCACCATCATCATGGAAGCATGCCCTTGGAATGGTGGCTGAAGCATGAAGGGTCATACGAACGTTTGGCATATATGGCACGTATATACCTTGCAATGCTGGCTACAAAAGTCCCATGTGAATGCCTGTTCCCAGTTTCAGGTGACATTGTAAATAAGAAGCGAGCAGCATTATCTTGTTTGTCTTAGTGATTGTAAACAAACTTGTTTGTCTTAGTGATTGGCTGAACACGAAGTAGGTCTGAGTGGACTTGTAGGCTCTAAAGGTTTACACTGTTTTGTTTGAGTGCAGTTATGTAACAAAAAATTGTACATTTGTAAATTGCACTTGCATAATAAAGAGATTGCACTACAGCACCTGTGTGAGGTGAATTGAAAAATACTATTTCTTTTGTTTATTGTTTATACAGTGCAAATATTTGTAATCAAAAATAATAATATAACCTGAGCATGGTACCCTTCCTATTCTGTGTTGTAACTGAAATCAATATATTTTAAAATGTAGAAAAAAATCCAAAAAATTTAATACATTTCAATTGATATTCTATTGTTCAACAATATGATTAAAACTGATTAATTGAAATTAATTTTTATCACAATTAATTTTTTGAGTTAATCACATGACTGAACGGTGATTAATTGATGGCCCTAGTAGCAACATATTGGTGCACTTTTGCTATGTTGCTCCTAAGCATCTGTTGCTGTTATGCGGAGTATCATCTGACCAAAGGTAGCCATCTTTTTCTGATACGTAAACTAGCTACAGTACATGCTAACAATCTACAATTGTAACAACATGATGTATGTTTATTATTATTGTTACAGTATTACATTCGTATACTTACTATATATTTTAAACATGTGCTCTGTTCTGCGTTTGTAGCCTACTACCACATTGTATCAAGAAAGTGGTATTAAATGAGTTAATATTATAAAAGGATCAAGTTTTATTTATGTTTTAAAAGCAAACAAACACAACCTCTTTCTGGTTCTCGTAAACATTTTTTGTACTCGCACTTAACTGTAATAATTTATAGGCACTGTAAGTAACCCTGGATAAGAGCATCTGCTAAGCAAATAAATAAAAATGCGGTAATAACCAAAATTAAAGTAATATTCCACATCAAAGTGTATTCTACTTATACAATGAGTATCAACTTGTAAATTAATTAAGAATGTGAAAGAAATTTGTTAATTTCTTCTGCTTCTTTTCAGTCACAACTTTGTTCTGAAGATGGGATTCAGTGTCCCAAAGTGACCGGTAGAACCTGTCACCAAGTCTATCTATGAAAAGTATCAAAGTGTGTTCAAAGCCTTTAACAGCTCGGAGTTTGTCGGAGATGCAACTTCATCAAAATCACCCTCACTCTCTTGATTATCCTCTTGATTATGAAATGTTTCATCAACACAAGCTATTTCTCTGGCCTTGCAGCAGCTGCAGTGCTCAGTAATTTCTCATCAGTTAGCTCTTCAAACGTGAGCAAATCCTCATCCACAATCACAACAACTACTGTGGCCTTGTCTACACTACCACCTGGATCTATGGGTAGAGATCGATCTGTTGGGATCGATTTATTGCATCTCTTCAGGACGCGATAAATCGATCCCCAGAGGCACTCCCGTCGACGCCTGAACTCCAGCTCACCAAAAGGCGCAAGGCAGAGTCGACGGAGGAGCCCACTGTTGACTGCTGCTGCCATGAGGGTGGCAGGTAAGTCGACCTAAGATGCGTCGACTTCAGCTATGCTATTACACAACTTTAGCTACGTGATCTTAGGTCAACCCTCCCCACAAGTGTAGACCTGGCCTAAGTCCTCTTTTTCCATGTGGACTGGAACATCATTCGAGGGCCAGGGGGTGTCATCAAACTCTTCCATGCCTTGCACACCTTCCATTGGTACAACAAATTTGTCTTTCCTGAAACAGCTGGAAATTGTCATCAGCTTTACATCATGTCGTGCCTCAGCAACAAGATGAATGCAATCTAGCAAATGTATAGTTTTCAGGACTGGCTGAGTATCTGCATTGGTGGTCCACATCAGGAGTGACTATAATCTGGTTTGTAGTTTTTCATTGGTAATGTCCCTTCATGCTCCTAATCACTCCTTGAGCCATAGGTTGCATCAAAGATATAGTGTTAGGGGGTAAGATTTCCATTTGCATGTTAGTGAGAACCGCTCCTTTTGGTGGTGTGGAGGGGGGGTTGGAGTGATTCTGCAAGTGAAGCTGACAATCCCAGTATTTTAGCCAGTGATTAAAATCTCACCTGTCATCCAGGCATTTGCTGAACTGACATAACTAAGGGGAAGTTTCCTGAACTCCTTTGGAAAGCATCTAGGTCATTTTGACTTCCCCATCACAAACAGCAGGCATTTGTCACTCCTGCCCATGACATGAGCACAGTTACCCTGTCCTTTGAAGCTTTCCCTCCTTCCAGCTTTTCATTTTTCCCTGCATGTCCTCTGTCACCAAGCCCTTTCAGACAAAGTCCTGTTTCATCAGCATTGTAGATGCCAGCTCGGGAACACTTTTCAAGAACGTGAGGAAGTTTTGCACACCGCCACTGCTCAGCTGCTGGTTTGTCCGCCAACTGTTTTTCACTGTGCTCTTTTCCTGTAAGCAACATTGAAGTGTTTCTTCCATCTGGTAACCCAACCATCACTGGCCTTAAAATCGTTCAATCCAAGTGAAGCGGAAAGCTGAAGGGCTTTTTCCTTGTTTGAGTTTTCCAGATCCCCTCTTCTCCTTGAACCATGTAAAGCAAGCCTGGTTGACATAAGGGGCTTTTCCTTCACACCCACACTTAGGGCAGCTATTTAACTGTCCATCTTCATATCTAGCCAAAAGCTTATCCTTCTGCTTCCACATTCTGTACATGACTAACCTGTGCAACTCCCACTTAACTGCAACTTGGTTTTGGGTAGCCCCTGGAGTTTGATGGTCTGTACTTTTTTCTTTCAGTGAAAGACTTCTAGGCATTTTGTCTGTTTTTTGCCACAAAAACTGATGCAAGTAACTGGATTTCACTAAATCACAAATGTTGCTCTTAGTCAGCCTTTATGTTGCTGTTACACAGTTGTCAATTCACAGTAGGGATAGTGTTCCAGGGGAAAGGTTGCTTGTAAGTGCAGATTGCTCTTACAAGGTGTTGTTGCAAACAAGTGTCTACTGTACTAGGTCAGATTAGTAGTGCATCTATTCCAGCATCCTGGCTGACAGTAGTTGGTAGAAGATGCAATAAAACCATAATGAGCAATGATGGAGTAAATCTGCCCATAAGGAACTTTCTTCCTAATCCCTGCCAGTTAGGCCTTGTCTATACTACGGGCTGGATCAATGGGTAGAGATCGATCTATTGGGGATTGATTTATCACATCTCATCAGGATGTGATAAATAGATCCCCAGAGCACTCCCATTGACTCCAGAACTTCAGCTCACCAAAAGGTGCAAAGCAGAGTTGACAGAAGAGCCCGCTGTCACCTGCTGCCGCTGTGAGGATGGCAGGTAAGTTGACCTAAGATGCGTCAACTTCAGCTACACTATTCAAGTAGCTCAAGTTGTGTATCTTAGGTTAACTCTCCCCGCTCGTGTAGACCAGGCATTAGTGACTGCCGAAGGCCTGGAACCAGGACGGTTTATGTTCCTTAAACAGTCACCTCCTATGGGAAATTCTGTTGAAGGCTCCAGTCCATATGGTATTCTGAGGGAGGGTGGGGTAAAACGGGGTGGAGGGGTGCCATGTGACCCCACAGTTCTGGCTCCCTTAGGGCAAGGAACAAGGATTTGGATAGGCCCTCACTGGGGTTGGTGGTGGCAGCTGCCACTGCTGAGATTTTCCTTCCTAGAGGGTGCTGGGACACGCTTAAAGCACTACTCCCCAGTGTCTGTTATATACTGTAGCTGCCTGAGAAAACTAATGACGTAGTAAAACCATGCTACTCATAACATTCTTACTGAGCTATAACAGTCATACAGTATTGTATGCCTTTTTCGTCTTCTCACCCTAGGGTAAAGACCTTCACAGAATCTTGCCCTGAAGATAAATGTAATTTCCTATCCACCTTACAGTGATGGTGTGAAAATTAACCAGTTAATGTTTGTCAAAGCATTCTGGACATGAATTTGTTATAATTAAAATAATACTTAGTACTTATCTAAGTATTAACGAGAATAGAACAGTATGGAAAGCCTTTCCATGGCTGTATAACCCATTTTCAGAGGGAGAAACTGACCTGTGTATTTAACAACTTACAGCTACACAGTGTATATAATTAAAACTAAATTGCTTGCAGGGTTTTTAAAAATAATTGAAAAGCATGTTAATAAACTTAGGGGGGAAAAGGAGTTCTGTGCAAAAAACAAACTCACTCTGTTATCCATCCCAGGAGTTATTGGACAAGTCCATGGGAGCCTAAGCGTACAGGATATAGAACAACTCTCCAAATCACCAGCCACCGCCAGCAAATCTTGTTACTCCCCTAAGGATCTGACTTCTTAAGAAATGGAGCAGACTCAAATGTGGAGGTGTATCTAGCAGGAAACAGGTCGCAGCCTCCTCCTGAGGCTTAGCTGAACACAAAGTATGAATTAGTTAGTAGGTATATAACATCATGCCATACAGGGGTAAATAGCTGTTTGATGGTCAGAAGGGCCATACCCCATCCCCTTAAAATCACAACATTCAAAGCTCGGAGAGGGTCAGCTGTAATGAATCCATGTGGTGCAGCCAGCAGATACAGTTTCTAGATAAAACAAACACACACCCTGGGAGTCTGGGAGAAGGACCATGGTCCAGAAGTTCTAAGCACCTGTCTCTCCTTGAATTAAAAGAGAACGCACTGAAGTCCTGATCCAACAAAGTGCTGAAGCCGGTGTGTAGCTTTAAGCACATGAGTAGTCAGACCTCCAAGGGGATCAGCCACTAGGTGGCAATATGATTTCACACCCACATTACATTTTTTTCTACTAGCTTTGACTACAGCAGGTGAAATTTTCATCCTTCTATGAGTCCTTCGTGCTCGTATACAGGGGCCATAAATGCCTTCTGGGCAGCCAGGGGAAAATTCCAGTGGCCCAAGCATTGCATAAGACAACCATCGGCTGCTCTGCAGAGGCTTCCTCACAATCCTAGTCTAAGGGGTGTGCTAAGGCTAGGCCTATTGCATGTAATGTTATAGGGATTCTGCGTAGCAGCAGCTCTTGCCCACAGGCAGCCCAGACTGAGCTGTACATTTTGTAATTCAAATGTCTATTTGATATTACTAATAGTCGTGAGGGAAAGGGGTGGAGAGAGTGTAGGGAATGCTCCTTGGCCATTGGGGTAATATCAACAAGACATTAGCAAGAATGAGAATTACAGCACTGACATAATGTCTGTAAACATTGAGTGGCTGGCCCAAATAGGGAAAGAAAGGAATCAGAGATGTTTGCAGGGTATGGAGGCATTCCAGGAGGATTGAAGTGGTCCACACTGTAAAAGAACCAAAATATAGAGGCTGTTAACTATATGGAGACAAGTGGTTTCTGTACTATTGCCAGAACAAAACTGAGATGGAAAACGGCCAATGATTCTGTTGGCTGGAGAAAGGAGAGAATACTATGTCACTGACTGCATAGTTGAGACCGGGAAGGATGAAGATGTGGTCTTGAAGAGAATCAGGATCAAGGGGAGGGTATTTAAGAAAGAGGCAGAATTTCAAGAGCTGGGGAAAGCACCAAAGTCAAAGCAGCAATATAGGGAGCAAAATCTAGAAGACAGAACCATGTGCAAAGAGAGAGAAAGGGATCAAGAGCAAGAATAGTTTTCTCAAGAGACTGGATTACTTATAGTTATGTTTGTTTACACATAGGGAACTACAGACAGGGACTGGAAAGTGATAAGGAAGAGAAAGTATTAATGGGGAGGAAAGCAGGCTGGTGTTAGAAATGGGAATTCACATATTCTGTTCTCATAAATATTTTGCAAATGTGCCAACCCCAATTAGTCATTTTTTACTGCCCCTAAGTACAGTGAAAGATTCCTTCTCCATCTCTGGTTGTAATATCTGCTAGAAGCAGATTCAGCAATGAAGAAATGATCATTAATAACAATAACATTTGATTACCATTCATCTGCATAAACTCTGTTATCCAGCCCTTCTCTAATTCCTTCAAGGCTGTGCTCTCCTTAAGCGCTACAGCTGTACTAAATGTCAATAAAACGAGAGTCATGACTGCTCGTGGTTTAATCAATAATAGATTTAGGAGATGAAGTCATCCTGTGCTCTCCATTTTTGAATCTCAAGCCCCATCTGCTGCTCACTCATTGATTGTGTGCCACTCAGGAGTTCACTCAAGTATATACTTTTGCAGTCTTCCCAATTATAGAAGACATGGTTATTGCCAAAATACTCTCTCTTTTGTATCATAAATACTGCATAATGCCATGAACACAAGTATTCTCAAGTCTTCCACCCTCGAAATCTGCAGAGGAATTGCAAAATAATACAGAAGGGATTTAGATGGGAAAACACCTCCCGCATCTAATAACTTAAATTCTGATGGTGCATCAAATCTAGGCTATTTTTGAGTATGTTGAGCTAGATTTCCATAAAGGACTCACTCTAGTCAGCCCATTGTATGTAGAACTTCTATTGACTCATGTATGCAGGCAAATCTCCCACTTAAGGCTCAAAGGACTGGGCCAGAGAGAGGACCAAGAGGCATGTAAACGTTCATGCCCACATTTGCATACACAAATACCACAACTGGGCATACAAAGTAAGTATTTGCATGAGTTAATGAGAATTAAAGTGCCTCAAGCCTTGTCTTCACACAGAGAACAGCCCCAATTCATCAGCAAACTCTCAGGGCTTGTCTACATGGGGACATTCAGGAAAATTAATCTGAATTAACTTTTAAGTTGATTTAGTTAAAGTGTATTCAACCCTGGGTGGACACTCTTGTTGCGAATAAAAATATTGTTAATTCAGTTTAACTTAATTCACTTCCAAAGGTACAGCTGTATTACGTGCTGTTCACTGACTGCTAAACCTAGTCACTGCCAAGTGTAAACATGTCTGCAACTTTTGCATGCAACAAACTTACACATAAAATTGACTCCGTTGCATGTGCAAAAAGCATGCAGACTTCAGGTTGCCCTTTATGAAATTTGGCGGAGGGTGTTCAATCCTGAGCTGTCACTACCACTGCCCCCATCCAATCATTTCCTAGTGTATAAACAAAGTGACCATAAAGGACAAGAAAGGGAGATTTTAGCAATCTGTTCCCATGAGTTTTACAACAACCTTCAAAGCATTTTTCTAAATGTCATCTAGCTGACTTTGTTGGTAGAGAAAATCTATTGTCTTGTAGAATCATAAAAATATACAGAATTAAAATCACAAAGACCACATCAAATTCAGCCCTGATACAAGGGAGTACAGCTCCATTAACATCAAAGAAATTTCACTCACGTGCACTAGGGCTAAATTTGTCTCAATGGGCCTGATTTTCATTTACATCTGACAAAGTGGGTATTGACCCACAAAAGTTTATGCTCCAATATGTCTGTTAGTCTAGAAGGTGCCACAGGACTCTTTGTCGCATTGACAATAAGCCCTTTTTAAATTTGCTAAAAGTGCAAAGAGGTCTTAAAAAGTGAGTTCAGTTGCAAGTATTAAAAAAAACCCTAAAATCCCAGAACAGAATAAAAGCTGGGGGGGGGGGGGGGGGAAGACTGGAGTATATGCAGTTTTTGAACCATTATAGCCATTGTGATATGCTGGCTTTTTACCAAAATAATTATACCAGGACAATGTGTGAGGTGGATGCAGTGAGCAGTCCAAAGGAGCTTTATTGCAGTATAGCAGCCTTTCTTGCTTTGTCTTGCCTTTGGTATCTTTCAACCTAAGAAATCGCCGTTCTGAAATTTCTGCGAAATGTGGGATCCCGCTTCCGCTCAGAGGATTGCCAATTCCTAGTTCTTAAAAGGGCCTGAAAAAAAAGTGGGGCGGAGGGGGAGTGTATCCTAATCCCCGCCAGAGTAAATGTTCCTGCACTTGGCAAGACAGTGATTAAAGTGCACACATCAGCAATCCGGCTCAATCAAGTATATTTTACCAGGTTTGTGACACCTTGCAAGCCTGCCCTCTTTAAGCAATGCCAATTCCCCTTTTCCTTTTTATTACATTTTTAAAAATTGCTTCCATATTCTACCAAATTTACCTGCTTCTATTCACACTAGAAATTTGGTTACGCATACCAAGGAAGATGATGGGCCTAATTCTCCACTCTACTAGACTGGGTTTACGCTAACATAACTTCAGCTTCAGTGAAGCCTGCACAAATCTGGTGTAACGGAATTATTCAGGCTCTTAACAGTTCCCACCCACCTTTCTAAAACAGAATGTTGGCATCTATCGGGTATATTCAATATCAGGGATCAGCAACCTTTGGCACGTGGCCCGTCAGGGAAATCTGCTGGTGGTTCAGGAGCTGCAGGTTTGGCCAGTCGCAGCTCCTACTGGCCACAGTTCACCATTCCAGGCCAATGGGGGCTGCAGGAAGCAGTGGCCAGTACATCCCTCTACCCATACCACTTCCCTCAGCCTCTATTGGCCTGGAATGGCAAACCGCGGCCAGTGGGAGCTGCGATTGGCCAAACCTGCAGATGCTGCAGGTAAACAAACTGTCCTGGCCTGCCAGTAGCTTTCCCTGATGGGCTGCATGCCAAAGATTGCCAATCCCTGTTATATACCATATTATTTCTCTTACATTTCAACTGTCCTGTTATGTTGTATTACATCCCAGCATTACGGCATGTTATATTAAATTGCAACACAACACATTGCAACGTGGCACAAAATAGAAGCACGTATAAAGAAAGGAGACTGTAAATTGGGGTCATGTGCCTGTGGCAAACAGAGATGAGGATGGAGGCACACAAACGTGATTTGTGGACAATGTGAACTCACAGACGCTGTATTCCATGGGGGTATCTGTCTCTTTCTCAGGTTGGTGTATTTTGACACGTCACCACAAAATACTTTCACATCTTTGAACCTAGGGATATTGACGTTTATTTCAACCATTCTGTTTTGCAAAAGGCTGGGAGAAGTAGTCTGTTTTACAGATCCCTTGAGGCTGGCAAGTACACTAGTGCTGAAAAGGCAGCAGAGTTAGCTCAGGTTAGTTGTTGGAAGAATGATCTTAAAAGCCATTCTGGCTTATTAGGGAGTAGAGTCTGTGTATTCTGTATGCAGTCTGACCCTATCTTCCCAAATGGAGGATAGATCTGTAATGCAAACTTTTGGCTTTGCAAGAAGGAAGAGGAATAATATCAGTCTCCCTGGTCACTCAATAACAGACCTGAAGGTGACAATTTTAAAACAGAAAAACTTCAAAAACAGACTCCAATGAGAAGCTGCTGAACTGGAATTAATTTGCAAATTGGACACTATCAAATTAGGGTTAAACAGAGACTGGGAAAGGCTGGGTCATTACATTAATTTAATCTATTTCCCTATGTTAAGTATCCTCACACCTTCTTGTCAACTGATACGGACCATCTTGATTATCACTGCAAAAGGTTTTTTTTTTCTCCTGCTGATAATAGCCATCTAAATTAAATAGCCTCTTAGAACTGGTATGGCAACTTTCACCGTTATATATTTTCTGTGTGTGTGTATATATCTTACCTACTGTGTGTTCCACTCTATACATCCAATGAAGTGGGCTATAGCCTACGAAAGCTTATGCTTAAATAAATTTGTTTGTCTCTATGGTGCCACAAGTACTCTTGTTCTTTTTTTGAGCAGTTTAGTATCATCTGCAAACTTTGCCACCTCACTATTTACCCCTTTCTCCAGATCATTTATGAATAAGTTGAATAGGATTGATCCTAGGTCTGACCCTTGGGGAACAAGGCAAGTGCAACTGTGTCAAAAGCCTTACTAAAAGTCAAAATAAATCATATCTACCTATTCCCCCTTATATACTATGCCAGTAACCCTATCGAAGAAGGAAATTAGGTTGATCTGGCATGATTTGTTCTTAACAAATTCATGCTGGCAGCTACTAATGGTCATATTATCCTCTACGTGCTTACAAATTGTTTAATAATTTGTCCCAGTATGTTTCCAAGAACCCAAGATAGGCTGATTGGTCTATAATTCCCCAGATCTTCTTGTCCCCAGCCCCTTTTAAAGATACTATATTTGTGCTCTACATGGCCATGGTAGAGACTCCCATTTAATCCCTGGTGGGCCCCAGAATCACCAGTAACCCAACAATAATACCTCTGGACAAATAAGAGGAATAATCAGGCTCCAATCGCTGAGTGGAGTCTGTGGTAACTGGAGCGTAAGAAGGCTGATGGAGGACGACCAGTTCTCCTCTGTGCTGGAGATGCTCAGGGCCTTCACCTGGAGAGCCATTTGTTCCAAAATCTGAAAATTGTGAGGGAGGGAAAAAAATATGTGTTAATTCTACATTTTGTCTCAGTAGCTTAAATATTTCAGCCCTGGCAGGAAAAATGATGCTAGTAACAGCAAAATATACTACCTCAAATGGCACATTTCATTGCTGCTGCTGCTAGGGTAGTAGGAAACACCCCATTAATTGATCGGATATTAAATGTTATTGTGAGACAGACGACGGGCAGTTCAAATGAGTTCTTCTCTCGGTACACTGCCAAGAAATGGCTGCAGTTGCTCTGCTGTGATGGTGCAGGGATAAGAAACTGCAAGGATGTGTCTAAGGCTGGACACCTTGGGTCAGATTCATCTCTGGGGTAAGCCTGCAGACTTTCATTAGGGATGGATTTGACCCTTTGGATCCCTCCCTGCTCCTCTGAGTAGGGCCCATTCATATAGGCTGTTCTTTGATTTTCTCCAAAAAACAGTTTATCCTTCATCGTCATGGCAAATCCCCGAGAGATATGGCCTCCTTGCAAATCAGCCACCAGCTATATCCACCCTTGGCAAGGTGCATAAGATGATCTACCTGTATGATCACTTTATATCCATCACTGGGAACTATTGTGCAGCTGAAGTTTTTTGGTGCCCATGTGATCATCAGCTGTGTAGCAGCATTATTTGGTACACACTCTTCAGAATACCTTGATCATCCATTCTAATATGTCTGCATGACAAAAATAATCAAAACTGAAGAAGTGCTAAGGAAGGTGGTTGCTGGGCTCAGTTTCTAATATCTTTATTTCTGATCTTGATCTTACAGTTTATTTCTGGGGATTTCCTAATAGGTATAAAGTCTGACAATAGCATGGAAGAAGCATGATTTCTGGGATATACAGTGAACCTGTTCATATGGTTAACTACAGTCTTGTTAGCTACTGCTTTGACCACTCAATGTAGTAGACAGACTTTATATTTAACTGGAGCTGAATGATACATTATTTAAACAATCCCTCTACTGAACTACACATAGTTTCTGTTCTGTCAGCCTTCTAAATTTTGAAGGTTGGATGGATGGTCCCTTTGGATATACACTATAGCATGGATATCTATATGAATCCTCTTCTTTAAATCAGAAAGATTGTGTACTGTAGATGTGTAGTCACTGGAGAAAGTGTTTGTACTTATCTAAACTTACAGTAGACAAGGCCCTGTCCTATGAGTCCACTTCTACAACACTGAACTATAAATCTGCTGCACACTTCTTTTTCAGATTTAATTGGTCTTACATATTTGCAGATGCCTTTCATAACAGACTTGAGATAAATGAACTAGATACTCATGAAGACACTACATATTTCTTCTGTACCCTTTCAGCTGATCACTGAGCTGGGAGTTGGACTAGATGACCTTCTGAGGTCTCTTCCAACCCTAATCACCTATGATTCTATGATTGCTATGGGGACTGGCTCTGGCTACATCTACCAATGTGATATATGCCATCATATGCCAGCAATGTCCCTCTGGCATGTACATTGGCCAAACTGGGCAGTCTCTATGCAAAAGAATAAATGGACACAAATCTGACATCAGGAATCATAACATTCAAAAACCAGTAGGAGAACACTTCAGCCTCTCTGGTCACTCAATAACAGACTTGAAGGTGACAATTTTACAACAGAAAAACTTCAAAAACAGACTCCAACGAGAAGCTGCTGAACTGGAATTAATTTGCAAATTGGACACTATCAAATTAGGGTTAAACAGAGACTGAGAAAGGCTGAGTCATTACACTAATTGAATCTATTTCCCTATGTTAAGTATCCTCACACCTTCTTGTCAACTGTCTGAAATGGGCCATCTTGATTATCACTACAAAATATTTTTTTTCTCCTGCTGATACTAGCTCATCTTAATTAAATAGCCTCTTAGAATTGGTATGGCAACTTCCACATTTTCATGGTGTGTGTGTGTGTGTGTGTGTGTGTGTGTATATATATATATATATATATTCCTACTATATGTTCCATTCTAAGCATCCGATGAAGTGGGCTGTAGCCTACGAAAGCTTATGCTTAATTAAATATGTTAGTCTCTAAGGTGCCTCAAGTACTCCTGTTCTAGTTGCTATTTAGTTATATTGTCTGTAACTTTATGTCTGACCTAGCAGGTCACTAGTTTGTCCAACAGGTGGCACTGTATCTTTGAGCATTTAAATTTACTTGCTGAAGTTGCTTAGCTAAAGTAAAGATCTTCCCAATGAATAAATAAAGCTGGTTTGCCGTTTTGTTAAGTGTTTTTGATGGGTTTTCAACCAGAGACCTTTTTAAAATAAGTCCTTAGGTAAGTGTTTAAAAATGTACAACTTCAATTTCAAGTTCTGACATCTAATTTTAATGTTGTTAGGGTTAAAAGCAATCTAAGCACTGGAGCCAAGATGTGCAGGTAAGGGACGTCTCCACTTCAGGGGAATGCTTCGGGGAGCACAGAAATCCCCAGCTTCCAAGAATGGTCTCTACTATGAAAACTAAACTGTTGCCCCATAGCAGTCTCTCTCATTCGGATTTACTGGCTGTAGCATATTAAGAAATAAATCCAAATATAACAAACCATGGAAACAACTCTTAATAAAGTGGATCCATCTCAGAATACCAGGCACAGCACCAGGACCAGTGACATCAACCACAAATGCTCCTCCCAAGTGAGTGGCTGCTCTGCTGTGCCATGCTCCAAGGGTGCTTGCTCCCTCCCCAGAGTACCAGAGAGAGGCCATAACTACCACAGGTCTTCCATGCTGCTTGTGACGCAGTGAGTGTGTCAGTTCCACGGTGTGATTCTGCCGCTTTGCCCCCTGAAAAGTCAGGTACTGTAGCAGCTATTTCAACATCCAGTGACAAAAAAAAGCACCTCTGCTAGTGTAAATGTACTTCCTCCTGAGCTTCGCTCTTCTTTTGGACTTTCTTCCACCTTGCCATGTGTCTCCTTCCTGTGACCCCACTACACTTTCACACCATCCCCTCCTCAATTACCTTCTGGCTCCTGGTTTCCACTTTCTTCTCTACTCACATTTTCCTCCCCTGCTCTCTGGACCCCATCACCATCTCTCCCTGCTTATTCCTCCATCCCCTTTTCTATTTCCATAGCCTGACCTGCATTCACCTCCGCCCAGCACTTCATCTCTCTTCCCTCAGTCTCCCGGATCCCTATCCCACCTCCTCTTTGTTCTCCGCTTCTTTGCCACAGTGATTTCTTCACCCTGCCTCCCGATCCCTCTTTATACTTGTCTTCTCCTCCTGTTCCCACACCATTGTCATGTCTGTCCTTGGACTCTGTTGCTGCCACCCTTGCTCCTATCTGCAACACTCAGCTTTCTCTTCACCAAGTCCACCTTGGTCCTTGATCTCTTCATCACTTTCTCCTGGTGTGTCCTAGTGGCCATTCCTCCTCTTACTCCCCCAAAAGCCATGGTTGTGATATCAGGCTCCTCCTCTCCCCTCTTCTCATTCCCAACCATGCTCCTCTCCCCCTTTCCATTCCTTCTCATTTGAAGTCCACCCATTTTCTCTTTCCTTCCTCCAAATGGCTACTGTCTACTTTTCTTTAGTCCCTTCCCCTAGACAGCCATGCCTGACTCTGTTTCCTGTCCTCACGTCCTCTCTTTGTCATGGGTGACTTTAGATTCTGTGTTGACAACCAGTCTGACGCCGCTGTCTGTCACTTCTTTTAATTTAACATCCCTCAGCTGGCCTCCAGCTTTTGATTAACTCCCCTATTTGCTTGACCAAGTCTTCACTAAATCTGTCCCATCCTTTGATCTTGGAGTTCTATTTCTGTCAGTGATGCTTCCTCTGCCTCGTCATGTCTCCCTACCTCACCCCACCCTTCACCGATGCTTTAGTGAATTTCAATCTATCAGCTCTTTCTCAAGTCTGCCTTTGTCCACGCTGCGCAACTTTCCCTGTCTCTGATCCACTTTTGGTGCTCTAATCCCCTTTCCGAAACCTTCCTCGCTGCCTCATTCCTCTACTGTTAATGTAACTTTTCCTACCTATCCAAAAACCTCTTCCTTTCCCACTGTTCCAACCCCTTCACTCTTTCCTTGTATCCTTTTGATTCTGATGCCACAAAACATCATTGAATCTCCTCATTTTTTCTTCAAGGCCCGGCACAATATTGTCCTAATTGCACTTCTGCTTTCATTGCCTTCTATGCCCCCCCTCCTTACTGCTCCTGTTCTCTCTTTTTCCCACTCTCTGAGCCATACCTTTCGCTCACACTATCCCATGGAATTGATGTTTGCTAGTTGTCTGCTAAGTGACTTTTCTAGCCATTTAGATAGCCCTTGAAAACTCATAGGACCAAACTCTGTGCTGGTGTAACTCCAGGATTTGGCCCACTATCTCCATGAATCCTTCCTGGATTGGTCTCTCCACCAACTATTGCCCTGGGATTTGTCTTGTCTGTGTTAGACTCTTTGGAGCAGGAAATCTTATGTAGAGATGGTCCCAATAAAACTGAATTTGAATTATTCCAAGGGCTTTGGTGTCCCTATTAAACTCATGACAGAGTGCCCTGGAGCCAAATTCACCCCCCTGTTGGCCTCTTATAAAATACCTGGCTCAAAATATTGCTTGTATGTTAAATCTGCCTTAATAGTTTCTATGGGCTGTGGTTAGCAGTAGTTATCATCTAAGGTAACTTTTAATGATGCCATGTCCCTGCTACACTGGCAAAAATAAATGGTGTGGATACCATAGTGAAAGGGACTATATAAGCAGCTAGATAGATAATATGGATAGGAATGCGTGTTTTGCATAACATGCATTATACAAGATAAGAAATTTATTCTCCAGGGTTTACTGTAACTGCTGCTATCTCTGACTGTGGTTTTTTTTTTAAATAATCCAACAATCTTCATGTTTTATTCACTTTTTCTTTTCTGAGTGGCAATGCATAAAAATGTCTTTTCCAGTAAAATGATCTCTTTACAATTTGGCTTTGATACAAAACCAGATTCCCACCAGAAAAGTTTTTACCTCTGGGCACATTGCAACATATTTCCTTCCTAATTAATACCACATCTGCCTCCATATTTCATTTCAGCTTCTCAATGAAAATTGACAAGGCAGCCAATCACAAACAAGTATCATATGCTGTTAATAGTTCAGTCAGCACAGTTTCCAGCATATCTCATTACTAAAGCTTAACTAGTCTGTAAGTGAATGGCACTTGTACATGCATTGCTAGTGTTAGTATAATGCTCATTAGCCCACATGAGCATGACAATTACACGACCTACCACCAAAAAGTTCATCCGTATGAACACGTGACAAAAATCAAACAGTAACTGAAACAGCCACAAATTTCAAATTATACAGGGTCAGATCCCGGGTTGTGGTCAAATAGAACACAGCACAGGATGGGGCAGAGACATGCAAATGTGGGATCAAACTCCCATGAGCACGTTCCTCGTCCTAAGGAGGCCATGTGCAGGGCCCCTCCTAAGGCATTAAATACAGCAGCTTAAGAACAGCTTCAATTTATACAGCTGCTAATGGCTCCAAGTTAAAACCTCATTTGACTTGACCACCTCTAAGCTGAGAAGGTGGTTCAGTTTCCATAGATAATTCAGTCCTTACCCTCTCCTGATGCTGCTAGTGGTCAAGCTAATGAATGCCAGCTGTAGCGTATTGGTGATGTGAACATCTGTTCAGTGGGAATCAGATGTAGGGTATGTCTACACTGCACATATCTTTCAGCTGTGGACAGAGTACATATTCACAGAGCCCTTCCTACCAGAGGTATAAATAACAGCCTAGCTGACGAGGCACTGCTTAGGGAAGTAGGGTAAAGACATGCTTGAAGGGTTTGGGTATGTATGCCAGCTCTCTGCTTGCCCAAGCCATGCCCCCATCTACACTGCTATTTTCAGCAGAATAGAGTCTCCTTGCTGCTGGAACCTTTCCTTGCCACAGGAAAAGACTTCCCCAGTGGGTCTCTGTCCTCTCCCTTGACAGAGCCTTTCCTCACCACAGCTGGGAAAGGCTCTGGCAGCTCCCTGCAGGGAAAGATTCCAGCAGTGAGGAAAAGTTCTGCCAACTCCCTGTTGCTGGAGCCTTTCCCCACAGCAAAGAAAGAATCTGGCAGAATGGAAAGGGTTTGGCAAATAGGGGGCTGCTGAAAGCTTGCCCCACAAAGCAGATCCTTTCCCTGACACATGCACATATACACCGCAGTATGGATGCAGCCTACTTTTCACTGCAGGAAGTCGTGAAACATAATCTCCACTCTACCACCAGAGGTAGCCTAAGACAACCAACAGAGGCCTCCTTTCAAGGCCCCTCCTTGGCCCTGACAATGATGTGACATTTAGTTTACCCCCTTCCTAAGTGTGTGCAAAATCCATCTCTAAATATTTACAAATGTAAACAACCCTCTCCCTGAGTATACACAGTCTGAAACTACATACTACCTTCTAGTAAAACATACAAATTATCCAGCCCACCAAAGGTTTTGTGTTTCAATAAAGAGGATAGTCTCTGCTGATTCTCAAGCCCACACACATATATATGAATTTAAATCTTCTCTTTTAGAAGGGTGCACGGAGAATATTAGCTCACTTCCACTATCCATAAGAAATTATGGGGGAGGAGAGGAAACATCCTAAAGATTGTGTTTTCCAGTTGAGAATATATATAGAAAAGAAGTGAACCTTTATGCTAAAGTTATAAAACATTCAGAGGAAAGTAGAAGAACCAGATACCAGTAATGGTCTTCTAAAGTAGCTGTAACAGCAAGGGACACAGTTTCTTCTATTTGGACCTTATCCACCAGGTGCGGCTGTTGATTGGTAAATTTAAAATAAATCCTTTTACATAGAAGCAGATGCATTGGCTCTAATGTTTCTAAATCTATTTGCTTAAGTCTAGCAAAGTTTATTTTAAAGGGCGATTTCTTTAGGAATTTCTCAACACATACTGTACAGTGCATACCTTTGTGAAGCTATTCTCAAAACAGTCACCAAAAGTTGTGATAAAGCCATAACCACAGAAGCATGTGAAAGCTACCAGGGAAATTGCATGACCGAAGTTGGTCTTAACCTTAACTCTACCTCTACTCAAATCTACATTAATAGATACAGCAGGGTCATACTTTCAGCGTGGTGCACACTACAAAGGCCTATTTCTCCAACCATTTTATATAAACACCTCCCATTGAAATGGCTGGTCAATCAACACCTGAGCAAAACTATTTATTCATATTAAATGTAGTGCCTGTAATGGGCACAGGCAAGAAAACCTATTAAACTGAACTCTTTAGTATTACCTCAAAACAGGTACAGCTGAACAGTGGCAAAGCAAGCTTCCCCCACAGATGGGCTTCAAATGTGCCCTGCGGGAGTGTGAGGATAATTTAGTTTCCATAGCTATTCAGAACTTTGAACTCTCTTCTGAGAGTGCAAACGCATGCCAGTCATGGCAAGTCTTTCTTTACATCTTTAGCTAGTAGCTGAAAACCTACACAGTCAAATAGGTGTGGCAGTTGAGCTAACGAATTCACCAGCTGTGCAGTCTCCTTCATATAACCAATGAAATTCTTGCATGCCGACTAACTGTAGAGTAAGGCTGGAGATTGGTGGCGTTACCTCTCCCGCTGTGGTTTAAGAACTCTTGACTTGGCATAGAGGTATCTGTTCTGCCCTGCAGAATTTAGAACCTATATAGACAAGAAACAAACAGAGTGGGATGGGAAACAGAGAATGGGAAAGCCCAGTTCCTCAGTGATACGTACGTTTCTAACTTCCATTGATTTCAGTAGAAGCTAGGAACCTAAATACCTTCGAGGATCTGGGCTGAAGTGACTTGCCCAGGGTAGCATAACAGCCCTGAGGCAGAATTTCAAATAAACCCAGTCTCCTGATTCCTAATCCAATATCTTAATCCACTGGAGCATCCTGCCTCTCATGATTTAAAATTATGAACAGCTCCTTTTTTTAAAAAAAGAAAAAATATGTTTTTAAAATCACTAAGCCAATAAGTTTACATATTGTCTGGAGCCTTAATTAATCTGATACTGTGCATGCATATTAAAATATTTGGAAGTAATTTCCTTCATTCTTTACTTGCCAGGTCTCAAGTGTTGGGTTCTCTGCCTTCCCTGGGGAACATAAGAAAGGCCGTACTGGGTCAGACCAAAGGTCCATCTAGCCCAGTATCTATCTACCGATAGTGGCCAATGCCAGGTGCCCCGGAGTGAGTGACCTAACAGGTAAAGATCAAGTGATCTCTCTCCTGCCATCCATCACCCCCCTCTAACAAACAGAGGCTAGGGACACCATTCCTTACCCAACCTGGCTAATAGCCATTAATGGACTTAACGTACAGGAATTTATCCAGTTCTCTTTTAAACCCTGTTATAGTCCTAGCCTTCACAGCCTCCTCAGGCAAGGAGTTCCACAGATTGACTGTGTGCTGTGTGAAGAAGAACTTCCTTTTATTTGTTTTAAACTTGCTGCCCACTAATTTCAATGGGTCGCCCCTTGTTCTTCTATTATGGGAACAAGTAAATAACTTTTCCTTATTCACTTTCTCCATGCCACTCATAACTTTATAGACTTCTATCATATCCCCCCTTAGTCTTCTCTTTTCCAAGCTAAAAAGTCCTAGCCTCTTTAATCTCTCCTCATATGGGACCTAATCATTTTAGTTGCCCTTCTCTGAACCGTTTCCAATGTCAGTATATCCTTTCTGAGATGAGGAGACCACATTTGTACACAATACTCAAGATGTGGGTGCACCATGGATTTGTATAATGGCAATAAGATATTCTCCATCTTATTCTTTATCCCTTTTTTAATGATTCCTAATATCCTGTTTGCTTTTTTGACTGCCGCTGCACACTGCATGGACATCTTCAGAGAACAATCCACGATGACTCCAAGATCTTTTTCCTGATTAGTTGTAGCTAAATTAGCCCCCATCATATTGTACTTATAGTTGGGGTTATTTTTTCCAAAGTGCATTACTTTACATTTATCCACATTAAATTTCATTTGCCATTTTGTTGCCCAATCATTTAGTTTAGTGAGATCTTTTTGAAGTTCTTCACGGTCTGCTTGGGTCTTAACTATTTTGAGCAGTTTGGTATCATCTGCAAACTTTGCCACCTCACTGTTTACCCCTTCCTCCAAATCACTGATGAATAAGTTGAATAGGATTGGTCCTAGGACTGACCTTTGGGGAACTCCACTAGTTACACCTCTCCATTCTGAAAATTTACCATTTATTCCTACCCTTTGTTCCCTGTCTTTTAACCAGTTCTCAGTCCATGAAAGGATCTTCCCTCTTATCCTATGGCAACTTAATTTACGTAAGAGCCTTTGGTGAGGGACCTTGTCAAAGGCTTTCTGGAAATCTAAGTACACTACGTCCACTGGATCCCCCTTGTCCACATGTTTGTTGACCCCTTCAAAGAACTCTAATAGATTAGTAAGACATGATTTCCCTTTACAGAAACCATGATGACTTTTGCCCAGCAATTTATGTTCTTCTATGTGCCTGACAATTTTATTCTTAACTATTGTTTCAACTAATTTGCCTGGTACGGACGTTAGATTTACTGGTCTGTAATTGCCGGGATCACCTCTAGAGCCCTTTTTAAATATTGGCATTACATTAGCTATCTTCCAGTCATTGGGTGACTGGGGATGCACAGATATAACAAAAGTCAGAATCTGGTCAATGGTACGTGGTATGTATATGGTATGTGTGATATAAAACTCTCATTGAATTCGGTAGGTGTCAGATCCTGCCTGGAGATCTTAAAAGAACAATAATGTTCCTTTAAAATCCCTTTGCTTTCCAAATGGAAAATAACTTTCACAAACAAAGTTTGCAAGGTTATCCAGGCTGCCTATCAGTCAGTAATGTTTAGGCCCTTTGGTGGTTTCCACTTATGGCATATTCATCTTCTAGCTATTAAGCTTGCAATTAACAAGAACTTACCCTGTGGGCTATTTACGTTGATGAGATTGTTAAAATCCTGTAGTGGGAAAATGTTCAATTTATTAGGCACGTCACCCACTATTGAAGAATCTGTTGACTCTATATATTCCCTTTTCCCACGACGTATGTCATAAACATTTGAAAGTGCTGTGACAGTCCCCAGGGATACCCAGGCTTGTGAGTTACCTCACCTCCACCTGCCCTTACTGTGAAGCAGTCTTGTCTGCACTTGCTGTAGATCAGCTTCCTAAAACCACCAGCCTCTGGCAACAGAAGCACTGCTTCCAGGTCCATGGACTTCACTCTTTCTGTGAAGGCAAATGATAGGCACACCACACACCTCCTGCCCGCGCCCAGTCCTTAGAGCACTCCCTGCAGTGTCCAGCCCTTAACCACTGGACACTCACAGAAATTAGCAAGTTTTCTATCCCGAACACACTAGCTTGTTTGATTCAACTGAGGATCAACTCCTAGTTAATACCATAGCACAGAGATATAGTGAAAAAAATCATGTTTATTTTAGATTTTAGAAAATAGTAAAGATAATTAGAAGCAAAATGAATACATGTCAAACAAATTCATAAAGTGCAAACCTGGATCTACATTTATCAGTGGTTACTTTTCCTATATAATTAAGAAGATTTCCTCCCCAAAATTCCATCTTTTGTAGAACTAGCTGGTTTCAGATTCAGAGACTCATAGACTTTAAAATCAGAAAGGACTATCATGAGCATCCAGTCTGACCTCCTGTACATTACAGGTCACATAACTTCATCCACCAAGGCCTCTAATAGACCCATAACCACTGGCTGAGTTATTGAAGTCCTCAAATCATGATTTAAAGACTTCAAGTTACATTCACTCTGCCATATATGCTAGTTTAAACCTGCAAGTGACCCGGGCCCCATGCTGCAGAGAAAGGTGAAAAACTGCCAGACTTTCTGCCAATCTCTGCCAATCTGACCTGGAAGAAAATTCCTTCCCAACCCCAAATGTGGTGATCAATTAGATCTTGAGCATCTGGGCCAGACCTACTGGATAGACACCTGAGAAAGAAATCTCTGCAGTAACTCAGAGCCCTGACCAACTAGAGTCCAGACAAATCAGGATCCAAGTGTTCATGAAGCAGCCACCTCTCACAAGGGATATTCTTCAGTAAATCGAAAACTAAACATCTCCTTGGATTCTTTTGATATTTTTCAAAGTTCATCTTCCCTCTTCCCCCGCCCTTAGATAGCACAACCTCCTGTGATTCAGTCTTCAGTGTCTTCCCATTCTCCTGATTACTTCATATGTAAATTGGGCTCCCATATGTTGTCAGCACTCTCTGAACTTGACACTTTTTCCTTCTCTGAATGTCACAAGTTCACCAAACCCTTCCAAGTCATGGTACATTAATTCAAATGAATGTTTATTTCAGGAATGAGGCTCATCTTTGCTTTAAGAAACTTGCTCTAAAGTTTACCTTACTTGCCACTGCTCTGCCTATAGAGGATGAAGATCAGACTTTTCAAGTCACTGTGATTTTTTAATTTTTGCTTAATTTACATGTGAATGGAGATAGGGACTATACATACTGTCTGGAAGAAACCTGTTTTCTCTTTGGTTGGTGACAGACTCCACAACATATTTTCCATACATACACACAACTACTTAAATATCATCCATACATCACACAGTGATTATGAAGATCAGTATCATAACCTTTTATTAAAGATCTTACATTATATTCTTTATGAATAAATGCAATTAAAGCCATGTGCTAGGTGTCCTGAGCTTGTCAGGCCTGCTAAAATTTGCTGTCACAGATCAGTAAACCCTTTGCCAGATGGCACTATTGGGCCTCCATGTATCACATGGGCATTATATCTGCATTCCTCACTGTTTCAGCAATAAGCATTAGTTTTATCCCTGGTTTTGGTGGGGTTTATTTCCCCTATTCTGAGTTAGTCAGAGCAGAAAACTTGCCTAATTGAAGGCTACCTTGGCAACTTTTCAGGAGCCTGAAGAGGACACAGACTATTTTCCTTAAAATGGAGGAGACTGCGGGTGTCCTCATTTGTAATAAAGAGATTAATTCTGCTGCAGCAACAGGTTCTAGGATGCAATATATTCCATCTGGATCCCAGAGGCCTGTTGTGTAATTTCTGCAGGTCATTCCTTCCTTCCTGTTAGGCCCTAATCTTGCAAAGCGCTGACTTCAGCAGGAATTGAGCTTGCTCAGATTTGGACTGAAAAGATATGGATGACTCTTGGGTTACATCGTAGAATCATGAGGGTGCATTTGATTCAAAGGCTACATTTTTCTCACCTCAGCTCTATCCACGTTCATTGTGTTTTAAAACATTGACTAATTTTTACATCTTTTGGGAATTTAATAGTTTGGTTGCATTTATTCTGTCCCTTATTACCAGTGCTAAACACTTAAATCTTGGCTCCACATTCCTCTTGTCTATTGGTATTTTAGTTGCTGAGAACAGTAAACTGTAGACTGAGGAAACTAAAATTCTTACTGTTATTGCAGCCATCTGTCTAGACTGTCTAATAAGGGGATTGTTCTTGAGTGGCCTCATATTCTTTTTAATATTGACTATTTGTACCCATAATTGCTTTCTTTGTAGATATTGCCAATGTTGTTCTCTTTTCAGATTATATTTTTCTTTTGCGGAACGAGAAGAGCACAGATTTCCCTTCATAACTGTTCTACAGATATTCCCTTCTCAATCCAGTTAGGCCCCCAGCATGGAAGAAAAAAGTCCTGTAAAAAGTCCCTGCCTGTAGTAAAAAATAGTAGCAATAAGATGGACACCTGAAGGCAAGCGAAAACGAGGCTGCCCGAAAATAACATGGCGAAGAGCTGTGGAAGCCGAGCTGAAAAACGTGAGGCACAGCTGGGGAACCACTGAAAGCCTTGCCAGAAACAGACAGGAGTGGAGGAGCTTCGTCGCTGCCCTAAAAGTTAAAGCATAATAGGAACACGATGATGATAATGCTATAGTGAAAAAATGCTGGGCTTGTTCTGGCCAGCCACATCAGGAATTACGTACAATTATTTAATATTCAGGGTTTGACTCTGCAAAGCCTCCACATACACAAGCCAATGTGAATTCCATGCAGGATCAGGTTTCTTTCTTCTCAGTCTCATGCTCTGGCTTGTCCCAGAACATGACTATTTTTAAATGAATGAAAGGTCTGTGAAGTACAGTCCCATATCCTGTAGGACTCCAAGCACCTCTTTGAGGTTCTGAGCACCCTTAACTTCCTTTGAAGTCAACACATTGCAGGAGTGAACCCAGAGTATTTTTGAGATATGGTAAATGGTCGAGTACAGGGATCAGCAAACTTTGGCCTACCATCCACCTGGGTAAGCCCCCTCAGCCTGTGCCGCTTCCCACAGCCCCCATTGGCCTGGAATGGCGAACCGTGGCCAGTGGGAGCTACAATCAGCCAAACCTGGGGATGAGGCAGGTAAACAAACAGGCTCAGCCCACCAGGGGACTTACCCTGGTGGGCTATGAGCCAAAGGTTGCCGATTCCTGGTCTAGTATTATTTATACAGTGGAACTTCACACACAGACTCCACCAGCCCCACAGGGTTTATAATCTAAGTAAGATATGATGGTCTATGACCCATCCACACAGCAAATTATCACATCAGTAACTGGTTATGGCAATGGTTAAGCTCAAAACATTGTTAAGTATGTACAGAAAATGTTAATGACTATGTTCAACTGATAAATCCATGCACTGCCCTTTGTAGATGCTTCATCTATTATGCAGCAGATTTCGTTTTGACGGATGTGTGTGGACATGCCACTGTAATTGTCTCCCCACCCATTATTCTATGGTGAGACCTCTCTCAATGGTTTTCTGGTTAAGGCACAAAATTGGGAATTGAGGATTGTGATGGGTTTCCCCGGGATGCCACTTGGAACTGGGATACCACTGAGCTCCCCCGTCCCACCAGCCTGGGTTCCCCTTACTCTGTGTTGCTGTGATGGGCCCTCAAGCCCTCTTCCAGTACACACACAGGTAGAGACACACCCAGCTGCAGCTATATTCACACAGATGCTGAGATCAGCTCTGCATGGGGGAGCTCAGCTAAGGAATTGCCCAGGATGCAAGTGCACATCTCCTCTGGAGTATATTGTATCGTCTTGCGTTGTACCGAGAAGTATACAGCGTAAACTCATAAAATTCGCACTCTCTCTCAATGTGGAGAGGGAGATATAACAGCTTTCTGCCCCAAATATGAATTTCACACTGGTTTAGAGACTAAACAAAACAAATTTTATTAACTACAAAAGATAGATTTAAGTGATTATAAGTGATAGCCAACAGACCAAAGCACATTATCTTAGTAAATAAACAAAAACCACAAACTGAGTTTAACACACTAGATAGGTAGCATAAAAATCAGCAAATTCTCACCCTGAGTGATAAACAGGCTGGCAGATTCTTGAGGCACATGTTGCCTTGGCTTTCCTAAGTTTTCATACACAGGCTAAAAATCCTTCTGGCCTAGGACCATCACTTCTCACAGTTCAGTCTTTGTTTCTCAGGTATTTCCAGGTGTGTTTTCACAGAGAGTGAGGTCCCTCCATGATGTCCCCCCCCCCCGCCCTTATATCTTCTTCCCACTTGCTGGAAAGCTCTTTTGCTGGGACCGGGGTCAAAGAGTCCCTACTGTGTATCTCTGAGAGGTTCCTATTGTACACAGTTCCTGGAGTAATCCTTGTGCGTGTGTGCATTTCCTCAATAAGTCATTCACATTGTTTGGCCCTTTTACTGTCATACCTGAAAGGCTATTTGTGGGTGCTTCAACCTCACAACATGTTTCAGTAACATGTACATAGCCAAACTATATCAGTTCACATACAATGAGAACACATACAATCCAATGAGATATTACTGTCTAGCAGATCAAGACTTTTAGAATGACACCTCACACGGTATACTTTGTATAAGGCATATCCTAATTATATGACAAAGGTGAATTTTGGGGTGTCAGGGTGTCTCAAGGATGGAAACTCTATTCCTGAGGTTATTCCTCTAAACTCTTATTATAGTCTTCTTGTGTGACAATAGGCAAGTCACTGTGGTTAAATGTTGGCTGTGTATGTGTTTATTGAATGTGCTGTCCCAGCTCTGTGTGAATAGAGGAGATAGTAGAGCTTAATTGAACTGTCCAATAAATCCACAGGCTCAGTGTTCAGTGAAGACACCCAGCCAGGTTTATTGTCGATGAAGCATGGTAATAGCACCTGGCAGACTCTACGAGGATGCTAAGAAATGTATGCTCATGACAATGGATGCAGCTCAGTCAGTGGCAGGAATTTCCACTGCCCCTTAGGCTGGCCAAAGACATTCCCTCCGAGATACATTTTTATGCACCGGGTTGGGTAAAATACAGCCCACAGGCCACATCCAGCCTGCCAGCCAATTTAATCCGGTCCTTGAGCTCCCGCTGGGGAGTGGCATCTGCAGCTTGCCCTGCTCCCACACTTCAGCTGGGGAGCAAGGTTGGGGCCTGCTCCGTGCACGTGTGCTGCAGCTCCTGAAAACAGCTGCATGTCCCCACTCCAGCTCCTACGTTTGGGGCAGCCAGGGGGCTCTGCACGCTGCCCCTTCTGCAGGCACCATCCCTGCATGGGAACTGCAGCCAATGGAAGTGCAGAGGCTGCACCTGAGGACAGGGTAGCGTGCAGAGCCACCATGCCACTGTGTAGAAGCTGGAGAGGGGACATGCCGCTGCTTCCAGGAGCTGCTTGAGGTAAGGGCTGCCCGAAGCCTGAACCCCTGACTCCTTTCCATGACCCAACCCCCTTCCCCAGCCCTGATCCCCCTCCTACCCTCTGAATTCCTGAGTCCCAGCCCAGAGCAACCTCCTGCACCCCAAACCCCTCATCCCCAGCCCCACTCCAGCATCTACAACCCCAGCCAGAGCCCTCAGCCCCCCTGCACTGCAATCCCCTGCCACAGCCTGAAGCCCCCACCCACACCCTGAACTCTTCATTGCTGGCACCACCCCAGACCCTGCACTCCCAGCCAGAGCCCTCACCCACTCCTGCACCCCAACCCCAATTTCATGAGTATTCATGGCCCACCATACAATTTTCATACCCAGATGTGGCCCTCGGGCCAAAACGTTTGCCTACCCCTGTTATACACCAATACAAACAAGTTACGTATTGTCCTTGACACATCAGGGTGCCACCCTCTGATGTATTATGGCACCCACCCATTGCCTTGAACTTTTCGGTTGATTAAAACATTTTTACTCATGGTGCAGTCACCCTGCCCTTATCTTTAGGATGGGTCAGTGTGTTCCTGGGAAATATGCTGGTATTGAAGTGTTCTGAGGAAATATGTTCCTC
>ML677348.1:23405145-23453746 GCA_007922305.1 Dermatemys mawii
GAGAGTTCACATTCACATTACTATTTTCATCTTTTGCTGTTTTTTTTGAGCTTGCATTCAGAAATACACTTATGTTCCAGAAAAATATGTTGACAACCATATAATTTGCCTTGGGCAGGGAGTCTCTTCATCTGTGTTTGGTACTATGCTCCACACAATGACCCTGGATCCTGATGGGGCATTAGAACACTACTGTAAGAAAAGAGATTAATAGTATTTAAGGGAAAGATTGAGAACCCCATCTTCACACGGGTGAGAAGTTAGTCACAGGAGGAGCCCCATCGAATTCCATTCCCAATCTGGATCAGTAAATGGTATTGAACTGAGCAGTACTGTGCATAGAAATCACTGCTCACCACTGGAAATAAGGCATTCTCAGTCAGGCCCTACACATTCATGGTTAAATGGATTTCACTGCAGTAGTGGTCGGCTTGTATGTTTTCCATTCCATACAGGAAACAGTGCAAGTTACTGCTTTCTTTTACCTCTCTAATTTTTGGTGTCCAAAAAAATAAGCATATATATATTTTGGGGAGTAAAGTTCTGATAGTTCCAATTGGCTACAAGACTGTTCCTCTTATTTGTTTGTGGATAGTAAAGGGAGGGTAAGCTAATAGAATTCTGTCCTTCAGGAATCAATTGCAAAGGAGCACAAGACAGAGCTCAGTGTGGTGAGGTGTGCAGGATGGATGGCAACTAATAAATCACCTCATTACTTCTTGCGTCTCATTGCAGCTGGTATTTGTAGCAGCGGTATAATCTCATTACTGTACTGCAGTTCTTCTGTGTGGCTGTGGGAAGGGCAAATTCATTTCAATCCTTATCCTGTCAGCCTTGCTCATGTTGTCTAGTACCTTACTCAGAGCCAGATTCTTAATATCTTTAATCACACTGAATACTCAGGGTAGGATTCTGTGCTGTCACAGTGGTGTCTAATAGAAACTGGATGCTAGCCACACTGCTAGCCACACTTGTGGTTTGGAATTTTTCTTATTAGCCACATTATAAAAAAGCCACATACATGAGCCACAATTCAATAGCCTATTAGCCACATATGGCTAGTGGGGAACGTATTGGACACCGCTGCTCTAGGAGGCTAACACAAAACTTGCAGCTCAGAAGGTGTGGGCGGTTAAGGTAGAAGGCATCTTTGTCCTTCATGATCCTAGGCTGTTCTTGTTACAGCAGCCTCCCTGGGGATACCCTATTGGCCATATCATAGCCTGGAATCTCTGCAATGCTATATGTTGTTGGTTTTGCACCCAGTGTGCCCCTGCTGTCACCCAGCATGCTCCTTACATCAGGGCTCATGATTAGTTCTCTGGAAGGCAGTCATATGGCTATCTCCTGTATTGCTTAGCCTACGAGAATCCTCCCCTGCTCACACACACCAACCGGACAGGACTCTTCTAGTGCCCTTTTACACCACTTCAGCCCTCTTACTCAGAACAAATAGGCCGGAGTGGAGGGTGAAGATCTTGCCTTAGAATTTTATTCCATGAGCAGCTACACTGATATCAGTGGCACTAGGCAGAGCATTAGGTAATTCTTAATTTAAATAAAGGTTCAGAATTGTGCTCTATTGACTTCAGTGGAACGATTTCCAGAGTATGGTGCTGCACATTGTGAGTAAGTCTGGAAGAATATGAACTTTTCGACTTTGCTTTTCAGGTTGGTGAACTGCAGTAAAGACAGGGCTGCAGATGTTTTCTGAAGGAAGATTTTTTTAAAAAAAGACTGTTTTGGCTAGCTTGTGAGCTCCTTCCTCGCACTAGTGAACTCTTACATGAGTAGCCCCATTGCTATCAGTGGAACTATTCGTGTGAATATTTGCTCATCACTGTCAGGAAGGAACTCACAATCTGTCTCTTAGCAAATGTGTAGTTGCTGAGTTTGGGATCTACATTAGGGTTTTATATATATTATATATATATTATATATATATATACACTGGGCTAAATTGTGACTTGGACTCAACCCCTATGTAAGGGAGTAAGGCTTTCTGTTGCTTAGCTTCAGGTGTGTAGGCAGAGGCAGCTGCTGCTCACTTATATACTTATCCCCCTCCAGGGCAAGTGGGTGAGGGAGGGAGTGAAGCTTTGGCAACACCAACCCACTTGCTGGGCAGTGAAACCATTGGTAAAGGCTGGCAACAAATTATACCTCCTCTCTGAAGCAAGGAAGGTGAGAGGAATTATGAATCAGAGGTGTGGCTCTGCACAATGTCTTGGTGGAGATTATACATCACCCCGTGCTCCAGACTGTGCCTGAAATTACATAGTGATTTAAAATATCTCTTGTTGCCACCAGCAGAAACAGAATCCTTTCAGGTGCCCTCACTGCTGCATAAAGCTTCAGCTTCTCATGTGGGATTTAACACAGCTGCCAATCATGGAAAGTATCAAGTTACCTGGTTTATTCCTCTGATAGTCCACAATTATTCCCTTGAGTGTATTTGATGGTTCTTTGGCTCCAATGCTTTCTTTGGAAAAATATCCACAGAAAAGGGTGGCGGGGTCGGGGGGGGGACGGGTTGTGATAGGGCAGCAGTTCTTAAACTTCATTGCACTGTGACCCCTTCTGACAACAAAAATTATTACACAACCTCACGCCACATGGAGCCCCATAAAACTAAGTTGCTTGGGCTTCAGCTTCAGCCCTGTGTGATAGGGCTCAGGCTTCAGCAGGGCTGGCAGCAGGCTCGCTGGGGCCCAGGGCAAAAAGTCCAAGCCTCGCTGCGCAGGGTCGAAGCGCGAGGTCCTTGGTGGCAGGGCTTGTGCGTCAGCCCCATGTGGCGAGACCTGGGACTCGGTTTTCTGCTCTAGACCCCAACGAGTCCTACGCTGGCCCTGGCAACCCCATTAAAATCAACTCGGACCCACTTTGGGATCCCAACCCACAGTGTGAGAACTGCTGAGACAGGGCATTGTTCACTTGATACAAAAAACAGTAGAAAGTATGAGGTAAAGACCATGCTTTTGGAAAATGCCAAGCACATTGTGGATGCAACTGGAAAACACATAATTAATATTAGGTACTGCAAAAACATTTTTTTCGTTTATCCCTCATGCAGCCCTTAATTTCAGTCCTTCAGTCTGTGATGGGTATGTCAGTGCTACGTCTGGGCTTTACTATCTAAAATTGAAATCATGGAACATCCCAGACCCAGAGTCAGCATGTCAGTTTTTAAACAGAGGCTCAGATCAAAGACAGACCTCTGAAGTGCTGATGTACCTCTTTGAGTTGGAGATTTCAAAACTCTTTTCTCCCACTCAGCTAAGTCACAAAGTTGCATTTAAAGGTTTATACTCTATTAAAGTTTCTTACTACAGCAAACTGACCTGTTATTGCTTTAATGTGTGTAGCTCTTTCTTTTTTACTCTACTGAATTTTCTTTTCTTGTAGTCCCTTAGATCTTTTACTGGCTTTGATAACTTCTAAGGAAAAAAAGTTTATATATTATGCATCTTAAATCATTCATTTTCTCATTTGCTGAATGCTGATGATAGATTTTCCTTTGCATTTGCTCAAATTGTTATGGAGTTTTTTAAAAAAAAAATTTCAAAAAAAAGAAATAAAAGATTTCCTGGTGTTCTTTGTGGATGAAAAGTTGGCCTTCTATTCAACTACACTATATTATTTAATTGCTTAATGCCAATATATTGTATTGGGTTCAGTGTAAATATGATGGGTCTGATACATTACTCTCTTGACTTGGTGCCACAAGAGTGTGAAAGTGGTGAAACAGAGTGGGGAATAAGGCCCCAGGTGTCAATAGGTACAGAAATAGATTAGACATCAGTTTTAAGTGGAACTCACTTATAAGACTGATGGTGAGTTCTGCTGAAAAACTAATGGCATGATACGGCCCTGTGGGTTTTGAACCATGCTCCTCATCACTGTTTACAGATTTAATAATTAGATTCACTTTAGCAGCCTGGGCAGGTGTCACTTAAAACAATCTTTCAGTTCTGATAGCAAGAAAATTTTGGATCCCATCTTTACCAGCTACAGGCTAAATTGAGAGTCCCGGATAAAGGGTGACACTGCCCCAGAGGAAGCTCTGGGAAGAGAGTATGACCCAGATACCCCAGTGAATCATGGTTTCTCTGGAGCTCCTGTGTTACATAGTGTGAGTCTCTTCATTACCAGATGTGATATATTCTGCCCTCCCTTCCATACTTCTTCATGTCCAGCCACCTTTGCCATAGGCTAGGGGCAGAACCATGTATCTGCCTACTCCATGCCCCCATCCTGTCCTTATCTCTCATCGTTGCTCACATTGTGAGGAATAGCAGGCATGATTCCTCTGCTCTTTCCCACCACCATGCCTTGACTCAGGGTTTTCAGTGGGTCCTCCACAACCTTGCAGGATCTTACTACCATGCACAGCCACAGAAATTACACCCAACATCTAGCACAACGTCTTCTGTTTACTAATATCTACAGAACGATGCAACTAAACTGCTAAATCAATTGGTAGTATATACCAAATAGCTACAGTAATGGATAGTAAGGCTATATTGAATAATATGTTGTAATGGCGTAGTAAAATATATTGCAAAAACAATATGCCATGCTTGACAAAATTTCATCTTGAGATATCACTAATGTTTATGGTTTGTTTTGTCTTTTATATATTCTCATTACAGTGAGAGAGTATGTTTTTGGAAATTGATCCATAATATAGGATATGTTATTTTTTCAGCAATAAAAACATTACCCAGGGAAGAGAACAGAAGGAACTCTAGATTGTTACCACAATGTGAATCATCCTTTGCTAGCTAAAACAAAATAGTAGTTTTCTAAAACGAAACCCTTGGAGGAAATCATATGTAGAGCTGGGTTGGATTCCAGGCTGGTACAAAATAGGATTGTAGTCCATCTGTTGTTAACCTCCTATCACCAGAGGCAAAACATTGTTTCCTCTCTTTAATGGCTCTCTCAGGGAGGGAGGAGGTCAAAAATAATACGTGAGATATATTTTATATGAAAGAGTCTTATAGATAAAACTTTTTGTGAATGAGCTCAGCAGTAGAAAATTAAAGTGTCCTAGAAAAAAGGGAATGTGTATATAGGATAGCAGAATATTGCACAATGAACAGCATTGCAAAAGGAATGGTATTTTAGATACCTGACTCTAAAAGATAACAAACAGGTTAACCTACAAAATGTCCTAGTCCCAGTGCCATATTCCATCTTGGGTACAACTACAATGTACCTCGCCAGTTTCCTTCTGCAATCTTCATCACTCCCTAGAAGGGTCATGTAAACTTGACATAGTCTATACCATTTAGGTTTTTATACTGCACTCATCACTATGGTATCTGAGCACCTTGCTGTGATCCCTTAAACAGCTGCTGTTTCGTTCAAGAGGTACTTTCAGGAAGAAAAGTTCTCTGTCAGTCAAGGCCTGCTTCTCCTTCTGTCATTACATAGGGACTGGTTTCCACGGGCTCACCATTTCCTCGATGACATTTTGCGGGAAGGTTGAAAATATTTTGCCGCAAGACCAGAGACTGAAAGGGGCTTTTGTGCTGCTATGATTTACTAGCTGGCTGAGTTAATGGGTTACCAGAATATAAACTTTTAATATTGCTGGGTTGTCACTCTAAGTCTAATTAATCATTGAGCCATCTATCTAGATCTTTGCATCTGTGTGTTTTAAATCTAAATAAATGAATAAATATTGCTGTGAGCTTTAGTACAATTCAGTATTTCAAAGCTGTCAGGATGTCTTTCAGTTATAATTAGAGATAAATCTAATTGTAAAGGAAAAAGGAATTTTCAGTGCTGGAATTGTATTACAAGTTAATTGAGGATAGGCACTAGGCTAAATGAGCCTGATACAATGATTTATTTACATCAACTCTGGTGCATTTAGCAATTCATTATGATTGTATAGACACAGATGTCACTAGGATTTCATGCGTTTGCCTTGGTTCTCTCCAAGACTAGAAAATTGAGGCAAAATCAGAAAATTGCCAGCAATTCAAGGGCAATTTCATGTTTAAGGCTAGGATTTCAAAGGAAGTTCAGCATCCAATTTACTCTGAAAGTCTTTTGCCTTTGAACATCTAACTACCTTAGGGCTGGGCTACACTGTGGAGGGCGGAGGTGTCAACCTAAGCTACATGAATTGTGTATCTTAGTTCAACTTACCTGGCCGTCCCCACAGCAGCAAGTTGACCACGGCCGCTCCCTTGCCGACTCCGCTTCCTCTTCTTGCCAAGATGGAGCTCCAGAGTCAACAGGGAGTGCGTTCGGGAATCGATTTATCATGTCTAGATGAGACGCCATAAATCGATTCCCAATACATCGAACACTACCCGCCAATCCAGCAGGTAGTATAGACGTACCCTTAGTCTCCGTTGAAAATCCCAGCCTAAATCAGTACCACAGCCAGATTGACACTCTTTTATGCTGTCTGCCATCCAGCCTCTCCCAGCCTGCTCTTGTCACATACCTCTCTCCTCCACAAGACAGCCAACACAACAGCTCAGAAGTGCCAGTCTTCATCACAAACATTTTAATGCTGAAATTCAGCCAGTGCTTTAAATACAGAAAGTTGGACTAACTGCCAATCCTTCCAGTCCCTACAAAGTCCACCTGGCTGGACTCTGTCACTGTGAATTCCTAAAAATTGGTGGGAAAGATGGAGATTAAGTTTAAGTGAGGGATAGTTGATATCAATTAATGTCAGAGTTAGACTCTAACAGAAAAAGATTAGTGAAGGACAGACAATTATCAGACATCGTTCCATTGAGATCTCAGTATATCCATGCTGCCTTTTTCTAATCCAACCTGATTTAACAAAGAGAAGGTTAAGGAGTGGTCATATCTTGTAAGTGCCTACTTGGGAAATAAAAAAATTGAAAATGGGCTCTTCAGTCTAGCAGGCAAAAGTATAACAAGATCCAACAGCTGGATGCTGAAGCTAGACAAATTTGGGCTGGAAATAAGGCAGAATTCTTTAACACTGAGAGTAAACACTGGAACAATTTATCATGGGGTATAGTGGAATTTCCATCACTGACAATTTTTAAATCACCGTTGGACCTTTCCCTAAAAGAGAAGTTCTGGTTCAAACAGGGATTATTTGGAGGGGTTCTATGGCCTGTGTTATACAGGAGGTTGCACTAGATGATCACAGTGATTTCTTCTGGCCTTAGAATCTATGAACTACTGTTTGTTAATCCCAGCTGAGTTCTCCCACTACTGGATTTCAGAGAGGTGCTGTTTCTAACTGAGATGTTCCTTGGGTCTCTCTCTTCAGCTTGATCCAGAAAGGAGGTGTAAAACCTGACTTCATGCTCAGTAATATGACCTGGGTGAGAGGATAGGGAAAATGGACAGGAATCAAGTATTATATACACATACATGTACAAGTGCCATATCTTTGATGGGCAGTGATGTTGCATACTGATAAATTCACCAGAGATGGGAGCGTGCATTGGAAAAACATCAGGCGGCACATAAAAAGTAGCTGAACAAGTGGTACAGTAGCATCACTTTATGCAGCATGGTGTGTTAAAACTGATGGGATGAGAAGTGCTCCTTGCCATGCATGAGCTATGAAGTCTGAAGATAATATTTGTAACTACAATTAGAGCTTCAGAACCTTTTGCTGGCAGCTGCTGTCTCACAGAGATGTGACATTGTCCCTGATGTGGTCAATGGTGAGAGAAGAAATGATATTTAAGACTTGTGCATCTTTGGTGCTAGCATAATCATGAGGAGAAATTTCTGCTGCTTGACTCCATTTTTGACCTCTCTAATCACATGGACCATAATCTCCCCCTTGTAATCTGAGTGGAATTTAAGAAGTTGATTTTGACCTTACAAAGTCCTAAAGAGTTTGGGACCCAGCTACCTCAGAGATTACCTTTCTGCATAGATATCACTGCCATTGTAGTCAACACAGACAGTTGAGCTAATGGTTCTTTGGGCTGGAAGGTGTGGGTTCGGACAGGGTGTGGCTGGTGGAGCAATTTCCAAAAAAAGTTTCACCTCAAATTCATTGTCTATCAAAGCCAACATTTGTTGATCTTCAGGGCATGCCACAAAGGGCAATCTGATTTTTTTGTTGGCCTTTGGTAAGTGTGTGGGATGAGGGATAGGACAGCTGGATGAAGAGAATGGCTTCATCCATAAAAAGTTTGATGGAGGAAGATGACATAGCATCTTTAATATCTTTTATCCTCTGATTTTATGCATTCAACGTTTCTGTAAATAGCACCCGGAGCTAGGGATAAGGATTTTGCAAATGAATAAATAACATCAAACCTATGGTGTGTAGCTGCTTGTTGTCACAGTAGTCTCTGCTGAGGAAGGCAAAGCTGATCAGCCAAAGGCTTCCTGACCTCTGCCTACAAACTATTCCAGACTCCATTTTGTGTGTCCGGTTTATTATATGGCACCATGAACTTCACATCCTAACTCCCTCATACCCCAGGTTTACTCTCCAGACTCCAACTTCTATAGATTGCTGATGCACATACCAATACCAGCTGGCACTTACCCAGCAAATTCTGGCGCTGGAGATTGAGCATGTACTGATGGGACAGCATTTTCCTCAGAGGTTTGCTGTCATAAACTCTCATGATGCTGTAGAGGTAGCGTTTCTGGCCTCGCTTCAGGTCCTGTAAGAGCAAGGCAGCACATGACAATTTAACTGTTGGGACTAAATTTACATCTGATTCTAAACTGATTTCTAATGAGGGGATTTAAGTCCATTGTTCTATTGCAGGGGGATTTTATTAAATAAAGCAGTAATTAAACCTGAGGAAGAAACCTTTACAGACCAGTTTTAATTTAACCCTCTTTAAAGTCTCACAGAGTACTCTTGCCAGCAAGTTAAAGAAGTATGGGCTGAATGAATGGACCACAAGGTGGATAAAAAGCTGGCTAGATTGTTGGGCTCAATGGGTAGTGATGAATGGCTCCATTTCTAGTTGGCAGATGGTATCAAGTGGAGTGCCCCAAGGGTTGGTCCTGGGACTGGTTTTGTTCAATATATTCTTTAATGATCTGGAAGATGGCGTGGATTGCACCCTCAGCAAATTTGCAGATGACACTAAATGGGGGGAGTAGTAAACACACTGGAGGGTAGAGATAGGATACAAAGGGACGTAGACAAATCAGAGGATTGGGCCAAAAGAAATCTGATGAGGTTCAACAAAGACAAGTGCAGAGTCCTGCACTTCAGACGGAAGAATCCCATTCAGTGCTACAGACTATGGACCAAATGGCTGGCCAGAAGCTCTGCAGAAAAGGACCTAGGGGTTACAGTGGATGAGAAGCTGGATATAAGTCAAAGGGTCCCCTTGTTGCCAAGAAGGCTAACGGTATTTTGGGCTGTATAAGTAGGGGCACTGCCAGCAGATTGAGGGACGTGATCACTCCCCTCTATTCGGCATTGGTGAGGCCTCATCTAGAGTACTGTGTCCAGTTTTGGGCCCCACACCACAAGAAGAATGTGGAAAAATTGGAAAGAGTCCAGTGAAGAGCAACAAAAATGATCAGGGGGCTGGAGCATATGACTTACGAGGAGAGGCTGAGGGAACTGGAATTGTTTAGTCTGCAGAAGAGAAGAATGAGGGGGGGATTTGATAGCTGCTTTCAACAACCTGAAAGGGAGTTCCAAAGAGGATGGATCTAGACTGTTCTTAGTGGTACCAGATGACAGAACAAGAAGTAATGGTCTCAAGTTGCAGTGGGGGAGGTTTAGGTTGGATAATAGGAAAAACTTTTTCATTAGGAGGATGGTGAAGCACTGGAATGGGTTATCAAGGAAGGTGGTGGAATCTTCTTCCTTGGAGGTTTTTAAGGTCAGGCTTAACAAAGCCCTGGCTGAGATGATTTAGTTGGGGATTGGTCCTCCTTTGAGCAGGGGGTTGGACTAGACGACCTCCTGAGGTCCCTTCCAATCCTGATATTCTATGATTCTATGAACCATGTAAATACACTCAGAAATGAGGCTACAAGAATGGATAGCACCCTCTAAGATGTTACCTCTGCTCCTAAAGGGCATTTTTGTTTCATTTAACTAAAAGAGTTAAGTAAGACCCTATGGCTGTGAGTGAAATACAAAGAAATCTGCTGCCAGCTTTCAGTCTGTTTGTTACCTTCAGTAAGTAGGAATCCTGAGCAGATGGAGGAACTTGTATGCATGAAACTTTTGGAGAACGACAGGAACCAGGATTCCTCTCCCAATTTTCACCCATCCTTACCCAGCCTCTCAAAAGACAGGTTCACAAAACATGGGACAAAAACAAACTTTAGATCAATAATTATTCATGATCTTTATGTCAATAATTATTCATGATCTTCAAATATCCAGTACAACTCCTTGGAGGAACAAAACCAGAACTAAATTTCCAGACCCACACAGAATAGGCTCTGGTTGGAGGCCCTGGAAAGAAGCATAAAGAAAACCTGGATCACTGTGCCCACCTGGAATGAACTCTGGGGATAGCCTGGGGAAGAGAAGAACCAAAACCAGAGTTCTGTCTGCTTTTCCCTTGTGCAAATGCTTTGCTCTCATAGCTGTGAATTGTAAATTGTCATCTTTCAAACTGGACTTTGGAAACCATGCAGACCTCACACTCCATAATTCCAAAATGGAGACTCCTTCCTATTCCTCTTCACTCATTGTAGAGTGATGGTGCTAGGGATTAATTTAAGTATATAGTGATTTACAAAGAGAATACATATACAATCCCTTCTCCAAAGAGTTTACAATCTAAGGATCAGATTCTGATAACCTTACTCACATTAGGTAGCACCTTACCCCACAAAAAGTCCCAAGGAAGTCAGTTGTGAGGAAGGTGCTATACAGCAGTAGTAAGCCTATTTAAATTGTGTAGTAAATTGGATATATGACATGACATAATAGAAGGGGAAACGACGCAGGGCAAGCTAATAAGTTTGCTTCCTTTATACTTTGGGTTACTGCACTACCTACTGTTTAAATGTTATTATCCTACTTTAGAAGGGCAGCATGGGTGTAGGAGTCAGCATTGGAGAGACCGCGGGAATAGGCGAGTTGTGAGGAGGAATATGAAGGAAAGAGGTTACATGCATGCAGGATTTGGAAGGTATTTCAAGAATAGGGGAAAGCATAGCAATTAAATCTTTCCTCAGATGATAGGCTATTTAAAGCAAGGTGATCCAACCCCACCTCTGCCCATGATGAAAGCGAAGATCCCATGGCACTTTTCCAATATGCATATAAAGAATAATCCAGGTCAACATTTCCCCCACTCTCTCTTTTAGGAGAACTGCTTCTGATATCTACAGCTATATGCACTGCTGCTTACTGCACAACACTGGCCACGTTCGTCTATCCTCTTAGTGAGTTGCTAGCATTTAGTTTACAGTGTTGTGCACTGAGTTACCTGGAATATGAAAGACCTCATATACAAAGCAAATTCTATTCAGCTCTGACTTACCCCTGGAAATACAGCTTCACTTTTCCACACAAGGCAACCTTAATACAAAATTTAGTTTCTCACAGGAACTGTCACTTTCATTCTGTTGACAAATATCCTAGCAACATAGAGGAGAGAAAGAGTTACAAGGAACTCTGGGAAGTTGGCTAAGTGCCTTGAGCAACCTCTGGCCAGCAACCTGCTGATTTTGTACAGACCTACATCTTTGCTCTGTAGGGATGGGCTGACCATTCTAATTCTCCCAGAGATTTGGATGTTCTCTGAACAGCTAAATGAAACATTTGCTCAGTCATCATTTTGTGGTTATAAAAACACTTGTGTACAGACAGCTGAGGTTGCTGGGAGAATGGGAGAAAGTTTTGAAGAACAGCACTTCCAATTGCACAGTGCATCTTTCCACCATGCAGATGTGCTGGGAAATGGAGCATGCTCATATTATGAGAAACAAACAGCAGATAGACAGCCCTATACAGGCAGAGAGAACAGAGAATAGACCCAGGTGAATCCTACAAAAATGTTCTCTAAAAACACCTTCAAATTTATCAGCAAACGTGCTCCAACTGTGTTGCAGGAGGAATTCGCAAATGCACCTAAGTGAGGCAGAATCACAAGTCCTACTGACTTTCAGTTAACTTAGGAGTACAAGTCCCACTGAAAGTCCCATCCAGCAACTTTCTTTATTTGCTTTCAATGAATATTCTAGCAAATTAATGTACAGATAGGAATGTTCACAGAAACTGAATTTCCAGGGAGTACTGCAGGATATTCATGGAAAGCAAATTTTAAATGCATGCTCCTTCTAGGGCGTTATGTTCATCCAGGCAGGAAATGGCAGCGTACAATGTGGCTTATGTGTCTGATCAAAATAGCATGATTTTTTAATACATTCAATGAGCTGCTCACAAAGAATCTACATGCTGAGAATTATCTGCAGAAAGTATTTAGTGAGTAATTTCAAGTAATAAATACATTCAAGAAAATCATTATCAGTTCACAGACTAGTCATGAACCAAGTAAGGAGAGGTCAGATCCATTGATTAAATGAATCGGTACCATTACAATGTTCTTATCTAGTGGTAGTGGAGAGATATTTTGCCATGTAGTAAATGGCAGGCAGCATGCACTCAGAAACTGATTATTTTCTAAATATACCATGGTGAGAATGAGAAGTCGATAAACTACTCAGAGCATTTATTTACCATCCTTTCATGGGTTTAGTACATAATCCTCCTTTAATACTCCGCCCTTCACCACAAAACAAACACGGAACACCTTTTCCCATATCAAATTACCTGGAAGGGCAGAAGAAGCAGCCTAGTGACGAAGGATAGGACTCTGCAATTGTTGCTCACGTTGTGAGTATCTCACTTGATTAGATGCTTCTTGGCACGAGTTAGGATAGCAGAGTCAGGCCCTTGTATGCTGTTTGTAAGATAAAACAAAGGGAGATCTGTCACTAAGATGCACACCCTGGAGCTATACAGAATCAGTCCCACCACAGTCCATCTTTAAAAAGACACTAGGATCCATCCCCTGAGGTCTCTCTAATGAATACACCTCACCTAATCACTATAGCTCTGTAATTTTAAAGAGACAGGACTAGTTTTAGGGAACAACTCTCCCTGGACCTGGTGGCAATGAGACTATATTTGTACAAAGAGAGAGGGAAACTAGTTCATTTCAACCCCTTTAACAAATATTTGGGTTTTAAATGAATGCATGAACTCAAACATATGTTCCGATCACATAACGTGATTCAGAACATTTAGTGAATGCAGAAAGTATCTACTGTACATCAGGGTGTTTGGACAAGGTTTAAGAAAAGGTTGTCATGGGGAAGCTTGTGTATGTTAATGCTTAAACCTGCCATGAGTGCAGGGGACTGGACTTGATGATCTCTTGAGGCCCATCTGGTCCTATGATTCTATGTTTAATAGGAGCTTAAATGGGTTCTCAGCTTTGACCTGTTCCATTGCTTTATCAGCAGATCTGAGCCTTGTCCTGAAGGAAATGTCTTCATCTGATGAGATAAGACATATACAGTAGTTTCCACATTCTCTCAATTCTAGGCTCCTGCCCTGCAAAACACACAGACACCTCTCTCTCTCTGCTCCCCTACCTCATCCTCATTCTCCCTTATACAAAGTATTCTACAATGATGGGCACAAATATTATAGATCTTACTGTTATATTTGGAACTAGTACTGTAGTCTTCCCACGTTGTAAAGCGAACTTCTCTGTTCCCTATTATTTCTCAGGGACAATTCAGGTTAAGGTGTGTTTCTGAAAGGCTTTGCTAAACAAGCCAAGGGTGCTTAAAACAGCACAGCTCTCAGAATTGGACCTCATCCATCTTTGTTTAAGAGAGAGAGACAATATAAAAAAAATTTCAAGTAAATATTGGAGTTGGCCTGATTTACCAAAGGGAGTAGCCATCCTTGCCAAAGCTGGCATCACAAATATCTCAAGGACACAGTTTATATCTCACACCAAAGTGAAAAGGAGGAAGAAAAAACAGAGAGAAACTACAATACGGTATTTATCAATCTCTTTTTTTTACTATGCCTCTTTCTGCTTGTCTCTAGTTGTCTGTCTCTCTCAGTCTATTTATTATATTTTTTTCTTTCTATCTATACATATGCACTATATATATATATACACACACACACACACACACATATCAACAGTTTTCTTTCTTATGTATGTATCAGCTTCCTCTTTATATACTTCTTACTTTTCTCTTAATCACTGGGGCAGGGGCAGGGGCAGGGGATGTTTTCAAGACACTGCATCTGATTCTAATCTCCACTATACTTGGATTAAATGGAATTACTCTGAGATTTTCCCCCCAATGTCATGAAGATCAGCATCTAGCCAAGCCATTTCACACTAGGGTTGAGTTTGGCCTGCCCTATATCAGAGTTAGCCAGGTGATTCACATTAATGTTAACTAGAGTCCGTGGAGAAATCCTCATTCGTGATGCTGACAAAGTTCCTTTTCCTGGGTTGTTCCATCTTTCTTTCTTTAATGGCCAATTACTCTATTTTGCCTCTCTGCTGCCATTATTATTTTAGCGCTGCAGCTATTTTCCTCCTATTTAGTCCATCATTAGTTCAGCATATCACTGAGACTAGAATATAAAAGTGTCATCTAGACAGCTCCAGTATGAGTGCACAGCTCACCAACTTGTCCCTGACCTGCCTCTGAAGGATGCTATTGCTGTTCATTCATTCACTCCCATCTACCCTCTTTGGAGCTGGAGATACAGACTTACAAAGGAAGATTAAAAGAATGGAAAACGTACAGTTTGTCTAAATAAATCGTGGGGTGGAGTGGGGGAGGATGACATAATTGTCTCTAGTATCAGAGGGGTAGCCATGTTAGTCTGGATCTGCAAAAGCAACGAAGAGTCTTGTAGCACCTTATAGACCAGCAGAGTTTTTGGAGCATAAGCTTTCATGGGCGAAGACCCACTTCATCAGATGAATGTCTGTTCATTCATCTGATGAAGTGGGTCTTCACCCACGAAAGCTTATGCTCCAAAAACATCTGTTAGTCTATAAGGTGCTAGAAGACACTTTGTCATAATTGTCTCTGTGTATCTGAAGTGTGTGAACACCACGGACAGAGTCTTATTTAGAACCAAAGGTTATAACTAGGAAGAATGGGAGAGAATTAAGAAGGAGAATATTTAACCAAAGGGCAACATTTCTGACAGTGGCATCTGTTGGAATCCCAAAGGGAAGCCCCATTCCTGAAGACACTGAACACTTAACTGAACAAAGGAATGGGAAACACAGTGTGGGAACAAGCCTACAAGGAGAAGTGTTTAGTCTAGATGAGATTAGGGGTAACACTTTCAGTGGGAATTAGGCACATAAGCAGTTTAGGTGCTTTTGAAGACCCTAAGTAAGTGATTTTTGCATCATTAGGTGACTAAATACCTTTGAAAATCTGTCACTAAATCACTACTGAAAATGGCACTAAGGCTCCCAAGTCACGTAGGCACTTCTGAATATTCTACACAACATAATGAATCATACTGATGATAAAACCATCTACCATCTATGGTGTATGACGTAAAGACATCATTTCTCTCCTCTGTTACACTGACACCAATGGAGATGCCCCAGCAGATCTCTTCCATTTCTTACTTTGACTAGCAGTCAGGTGCCTGGATTAACAACTTCTACCTGATATTTACACATTGCAGGCAACAGGGTCGCAAGGTCTCCTAGCAATGAAGTCCCTTCCATTTTTGTTTCTGCTTCTAGGCGTACTGGTTCTCCCAGGCTTGGAAGGTGAGTAAAATGCATCTAGAATGTCTGTCTGATGCTGCAAACAAAGAAACACAGGCTCACCATTTGCTTCTAGTTCTTAGCAGCACAGAATTATTTTAAAGTTAATAGAGTAAAAAGTCTGAGGCTTTGGGTTTTTTTAATGTAGAATGAAGCTGGTGTATTGTTTAATATTTCTGCAGTGCAGTGACAGTGAGCAAAGGTTGGAGCCAGGTCTAGCATGATGTGCGTTTGTGAAAGCCTTCTACATGCAAAGAGGACCTGTAAAAGGCCCTCAGTAATTCCAAATGATCCACGCCCTGCCCTTAACCCAGAAGTACAGTATAATGTATTTCCTAGTATAATGACTGAGGCAGGGATAAAATGAGAATGAGTTGATTTAAGACTGACAGGCATAGGAGATGCTGAGGGGGGGGGGAAGGGGTGTACTTGCCCTTGTATCAGAGAAGGTGTGGGCTTGTGTAATCCACACACCTTCTGTGTGTGGTGTTCTGTCTCATCTAGTGCATCAAGAGCACTTGGCTTTTAGCTCATGCTGTAGAAGCTCATGCGCTAAGATCCAAAGGTGCCTGGTTCGATCCTGCCTGCCAGCAACCAGGGTCTGTTGGCCATACACCTGCACCATCCTAAGGAGTACTCCAAGAGGGATCTCTCATGGAAGACCAGAGAGTGCCATGGAGGCACAACCGCTGCATTGCACCTGTACTGCCCTTGAAGTTGGTGCCGCACATTTTGCTCCTGGCCATCTCTGCCGGTTCTAAGGTGGGGTTGAAGGAAGGGTGCAGCACCATAATTCACCTCCTTCCTCCCCTCTTTGGGATGACTTGAGTCCCCAGATAGTAAAAGTGACCCAGAGTGTGCAAGTATCCGGGTAGAGAGCTCCAGGGGGAGAGTGGTGGGATGAAAATGTTCATTGCACCTTCCTCTCCATATTGTTGCTGGCACCCCAGCTCTAGAGGGGAAAATGGGGCTTCCACAAGATGCAACTTGAATGGATACAAGCAGGTTCTAAGGAGGTTGAGGAAATTACCATATATGGTTTTGGGAAATAAATCAATGATATTTGGAAGTTGACTCCAACTGTGCTGATTTTTTACTAAGAAGGATGTCGGAAACAAATTAACTGTAATAACTTTCACAAAATTAACCTTAATTCTGGCCTGACAGACCTGTATTGTTCTAGCATTCCTTCTTTTCTCCTAAAGGTGTTGATACACCTCAGCCCCAGCCTGCAATTCATATTGCTAGTCCTGTCCTGGGTCCTCGCTGACAAAGCTTTGTTAATATACATAGTTCTGATCTGCAGAATCAACTGCTGTTTGAGTCTGGGGAACCCAAAAATACCCCCCAGTGCCTTTCAATTCTGACCTGCTGCCTCCGCCCTCCTGCAGTCTCTTCAAGGGGCACAGCCAGAGAGGAATCAGTACGATGAGATGCATTGCACCAACCACTGACATGATTTTGTGAAGTAGAGTAACGGATCATTGTATCCTGCAATGAGAGCAGCAAACTAATATTGTTTATGACCTCATCAGAACTTGACTCCTAAGATGAGTGTGCTTCATTTGCTGAATTTGCATTCTCCCGCTGAATATCTAGTACAGTGTTTGCTCTTAATTATATTCAGTAAGTCATCCTTGTTTCACTTTATATAGACTGTTATATAGGAACTGTTATAACTCAGTTATCCTAGATTTAAAAAGACAGCCAAGGTGAGAGGGAGACAAATTGTCCAGAGAGATATATGGACTTTTGCTCTTCCTGTACCTCTCTTTAGGAGTTGGTTTGTATTTCTCATAGGTGACGAGAACCCAGATGTCAAACGTCGTGATGTCCGGTTCTTGGACAGCATATTTGGGGGCAGTCAGTCTTCATCTCAGAACATTCAAGTCCCAGCTCAGGCTGACTCCTCCTTAGTAGAGTCAGAATTGTTCTGCCAAGGTCCCTGCCGGGAAGAATGGTTCAGTAACATGGGCCAGTGTTACAAGTTTGTCCAGGAGCAAAAAACATGGGCCGAGGCTGAGGTACCAGGTTCTTCAAAATGAGAATTTTCCCTCTCCTCTTGTTCTATCTTCTTTTATCTTTTCTTTTGTATCTGTTTCTTTTCTCTTTCCTTTCTGGTTTTCCTGAAATGTATCAATCCTGGAAGAAGGTACTTGATACACATATGAAGGCTCACATATGGGTGAGCTACCAGCATGCAGCTTTGCCATGTGAGATGCTCAGATAGCTATGAACCAACTCCTACTCAACTCTCAGATCTTTTGAAATCTGAAAACAGCTCTCATTTAATCCCATCTCTCTCCACTGGTCAGGATTCACTCACTGCCTTTGAACATTGGCATTTTTCCATCTAAACTCTGGAACAAGCCAGAGAATTTCTAATGCCTTGTTTAAAAATTAACACCAAACTGAAGAGAAGGTTAGGATGATTTGCCTGTTTGTGAGGCAGTCGGCCCCACCCCCACTCTGAATGTGATAACTCATCCCTAGGAGGCTTAACTTTTATCTCTCTGCCTCATAAAAACACTTCTGAGAAGCAAATTCCTTTTGCCTTGTCTATGTTCTTCCAAATCTCACAGGCTTGCTAAAAGATATTCTGACTTCACTTCACTCCCCAGTTCTAATATCATCAGATGAAGCTGGTGCTATATAGATGTACTGATATATTTTTCAAAATATGCACATTTTCAAAATGCAGACACCTCCCTCGAATGCATTTGGTGTAAATGTTTGCTAAGCGGTGCTGTCTCCTTCCCTATGGCTATGAGAATATGTTCCATTTAACTGGCAAAACAAAAGCTTTAATCGTCAAGGTGAACAGGCAAAGGGCCCCTTAGGGCCAAAGCAAACTGTGCCTTCCTTTCAGGCTGCAGACAAAGCACCCTCCTGCCTTAGGGGAAAGAGAAACCATCTTCTTACCTGAGGATAGAGGCAAAAATCACACAATCCCACTCAGCAGAACATAGTTAAAAGAAATCTCTACCCCATCTTGATTGGTGAATGGTGGGGAACACAAGAAGAAAAACTATTTCTTAAACACTTTTGGCCTTTCAGTTTTCTCCATCTTCCTCTTCTCTTTCTACTTTTCTCCCTTTCTGCCCTCTCTCCGTTCCACACTTAATGTTCTTGTTTTCCCCTTTATCATTATTTCTTCCTCTCACACTTCTCTGCTCTGGCCTACACTTTGCTCCATTTGTATGTCTATCACCGCTCCCTTTATACAGCTCTCTCTCTTATGTCCTATTTCCCCGCTGTAGTGGGGTGGTTACCTGCTCCAACCCTGGAAGGGTTAAAAGAGGGCTGCAGCCTGAGGAACAGGTACGGTGATTAAGGAAGCAGCCATTGGTGGGCCACACCCCTATCAGACCACACCTGGCCCTGTTTTAAGGGCTCAGGGAGGAGCTGGGAGAAGAACCTCTGGGCTTGGCTACATCTGAAATTTCAAAGAGCTACCCTGGAAACACTCTCGTGGCAGCACTTTGAAGTGTGAGTGTAGCCACGCGCGAGTGCTTGGAGAAAGCTCTCCTAGCATTCCTGGTAATCCACCTCCACAAGGGGATTAGCTCTGAGTGCTCGGAGCGCGGCTCCATGCGCTCGGAGCCTGTCCACACTAGCGCTTTAAAGCGCTTAGACTTGCTGCGCTCAGGGGGGTGATTTTTCACCCCCCTGAGCCAGCAAGTTAGAGCACTATAAAGCACCACTGTAGCCAAACCCTCCCTCCAGCTTTAGAGGGAGATGGACCTAGCTGCCTGAAGGAGCAAAGGGTACTGAGGGTAGAGCAGTGCTGGGGAGTTCAGGCCTGGCAACCTCCCAGGCTGTGGCCTGATAGAAAGGCCTGGAAAGGTATTGGGCTGCAGGGAAAGGCAGCAGATCCAAAACCCCCTTGCGTATGATGAGTGGCTTTTACACTGCAGTCTGCCCCAGGGAGCGGGGACTTGATGACTGGCAGTAGCCCTAGACTGAGGCAAGGTGGGGACAGAGGGTTGGGGGTTCCCGGGGAGGGGAAATCCAAAGAGAGTGTGGGCGTATTGCCAGGGGGAAGCACTCCAGACAGAGGGGCACTGGGGTCCAGGAGGGACACAGGGGCCAACGACAGCGAGACACCAACCAGCAGAGGGCGCTCCATGGCTGATGAAAGCTAATTCCTGGACTGACCAGGGGGAGGCGCCATGTGGGTGAGTCTGGACCCAGTCACACCCCCTTTCTATTTCATTCTCCACTGCCCTTCTCTCTTCACTCTCTATTTTTGTCTCTCTTTCCCTCTTCACTCCCATTCCCAAACTTTTCCCGCTTTTCTCTCTCCCCTTTCTGTTTCACAAACTCTCCCCCACTCTCTTTCCCATTCTATGTCCCTGGGTCTAATTTGCTTTTACCATGCAGAGTGTTTGCCAGAGGATAGCAGAGGGAGGTCACCTCACTAGCATCTCCAATGCAGCTCAGAATGATTTCCTTGTGAACCTTGCCAATTATGCAGACAAAAGGACAACTCAGTTCTGGACAGGAGGAAGTAATGAAAAGGTAAGTGTACCCAGAGAAGGCATAAAAATAATAAACAGCTAGGAGAGATTCACCAAAAGGTTGCGCAAAATTTTTCCATAGAAAACTTATTGGTTTTCAGTGATTTTTAACTTAATATTTTTAGCTTTGAGCCCCCGCCCAAAAACTGGTTTTCGATTGCTGAAAACCAAAATATTTTCAGTTGCTTTAAACAAGTTTTTTTCAGATTTGATTCTTTAACAAAAAAATTCTTCAGAACCCCACCTTCCCCCCACAACATATACACATTTTCCAGCCAGCTCTAATCCACAACTGCAGGATGACCTGGGTTCAGGCTTGGCTGGGTAAACTGGCTTGTGGATAATGGGTTCTAGGTTTAATTTCTGCCTGGCAGAATGTGAGCTCAGTAGAGATGAGTTAATATTATCAAACGCTTCTGTGAATATATTTATTCAGATTTTTGTAATGAATTCACTTGGACTGTCTTCTCAGCAATATTCTAGGAAATGAGTTTACTGGTAGGAGCTTTTGTTGATACAATGAATTTACAACTAGTATTGTGGAATATTCAGGGAAAGTGAACCTTATATTTGTAATCATTACTATTTGAACTAGAAACTTGATTCTATGAGTTATATATGTGCAATCAGGGACCAGAAATGTACCATGTGTTCTCAGCGTCCATTCCAAACATCTCAAAAATTGAACACCAGATACCAGCAATGAACTCCTCATAAGTGAGTTATAGACTAATTCTGAATAACAAATAGATTCAGGAAAATTGCAATCTATTTGAGGACAATTCACAAAGGGAAGAAGAAGTGAAGTGAATATAATACATTATTCAAAATGAATTATTCATGCAGCTCTATTGGCCAATAACATGACTGTAGGCAACAAGGTTATGCATACATTTCTGTGGAAGCCCCCTTACCCTCCTTCATTCATTTTCAGTTCCAGCAGAGTACTAGAATACCTGTCCTCTGCAGTTCTCATTAAACTTCTGTACTACTTTTCTGAAGGGTACTTCTTTGAGATGGACTGATGGATCACTGCCGAATTTCATCCAGAGGCCTCTGAGCTCGATTTTCAATGTCATTGGCGGAATATTTAACAGTATCTTCAACGTCCGAATCTGCCTGACTCTAAATTTAGGAGGTAAAGAAAACAGGGATTGATTTATGACTTACACTTTCATACTAGTGTCTGAGGGTAAAGAACAATTGTTTCTGTTAGATTAATAGATTATGCAACTAAAAGGTACCACTGTGATCGTTGGGCCATAGGAATTCCCTGAATTAATTCCTGATTGGATATTTTTCTAAAAGATATTCTATTGTTCAATCTTGATTTTAAAATTTCCAATGACAGAAAATCCATCACAACCCTGGGTAAACTGTTCCAATGGTTAATACGCTCACTAATAAGAATTTATGTCTCATTTCCAGTCTGAATTTCTCTTGCTTCAACTTGCAGCCACTGGATCTCGTTATATCCTTGTCTGCTAGATTGAAGAGCCCAATATTAAATTTTTGTTCCCCATGTAGGTACTTATAAATTATGATCAAGTCATCCCTTAACCTTCTCTTTGTTAGTCTCAGGGAGCTCAGTCTAGGTTGTCACTCTAAGCCTGGCATGTTTTCCAGTCCTTCAATCATTCTCGTGACTCTTCTCTGACCCCTCTTCAATTTACCAACATCCTTCTTGAAGTGTGGATATCAGAACTGAACATGTTATTCCAGTGATGCTTTCTGTTTCAAGACACAGTTTCCTTGCTCATCAGGGTCAGAATTTCTCCCCAAAACACACCCATGCACACAAACACAAACACCCCCATATGCCCACAGAGCTCCACTATTATAACTCAACACACTTTGTGAACCATTTTCTCCTGGAACGAAACAAGAAGGTAGTCTCCATTTTGTTTAATCACAAGCTTTTCTCAGCCTTGCCCTACCAATGGACACCAACCACCCCAGATCAGACAATATTTCCTTGATTAGTTGGAGAAAATGTCACCTTTTGGTTAGTGCAATTTATATATTTTGTAAACACAAAGGAGAATTAGTTTTCCAGGGACTGAGCTGAGCCCAAATGAGCTCATGTCAGAAGTAAAAAAAAATCATTTATAAATTGTTCTGTTCCTTTTCCTTTTCATCTTCATTTGTCTTTGTTTCCAGCCCAGGGGAAGTGGGATGGCTGTGACTGCAACAAGAAGTTATCATTCATCTGCAGTTACAAACCCAATTTGACCCCGCCTTAGCCTGCAACAGGAAGTCTATGCTGCTGATGAAATCTGACCACTTATGCTGCACTCGGAATGTCGTTCAGCCACAATTAATGAGTGATTCTTTCATGTGATAAAAATCAAGATGTTGGTTTAAAAAAACCCAGAATGTTAACGCATATGATATAGAAAGAACAGAGTACAGTAGAAGAAATTAAAAAGTGATTTGCTTGTAGACTGCATTTAGAACACTGTAAAAAGGGTGCTATAAAAATAATTTCTGATTTGATCTGAATGCTTGATAAAATCAGTGCGCTGTTGGGCTTTTCCACAGGGGTTTCAAGAATATTCATGAGAGCTCTTAAATTATTAAATAATTACAAATCATTACAACATTACTCATTTCACCATTTAATCACACCAATTCATACATTTTAAATCCTGGAAATTCTCCTTTCTTAATGTCAGATCAATCCAAGTAAAGTCAGTTGAAGGTTTTCAATTTTTAAGTAGTTAAATGGCTAGTTCATTGAACCGTAATAACCATAAAAAGAAGTACAAATCATATGGAATATGTATATCATTATACAGAGAGATGATACAGAGCTTTGTTACCTGCATGGGATGGCATTTTGTTAAGTGAAGCAAAACTTGTTATTATGGCATATATGTTAAAATGACTAAACATTATACATTACTGTGGTCTGTGTAAACAAACATCACTTTGTTGTTCTTAATTATAAGTTACTGTATTGCTTTTGACTCATTAGTTAATTGTAAGTTCTTACTGTAATTGTGTCTCTCCCTGAAACATGTAAGTAACTGGCAAACCTTCACAGAATCCCAGAAGACCAGTTGGATCATTCAGGTGATAATGGAGCATCTAGGTGAATACACTTTCCTTGGTATCAATGGTGGGAACACTAACATAGGCCAACTACTAGCATTTTAATGTGTGTGTCATCTAAACCTGCTCAGAGGAAGACTTTGTGACATGGTGGTAACAATACCAGTGCCTTATCTATGCTAGAGTTCACTCTTTTGTTGTTTGCAGTGGTCGGAATAAAAGTGAGAAATGTTTTTAAATGCACGATTTTGCTGTAACATAATGTCCCTCAGTATCAGTGGAGATACTTATAATAATTACAGGGTATGCCACTGATACTGAGGTGAACATCAGAATGGCCCTACTGAGTCAGACCAAAGGTCCATGTAGCCCAGTATCCTGTCTTCCGACAGTGGCCAATGCCAGGTGCCCCAGAGCGAATGGACAGAACAGGCAATCATCAAGTGATCCATCCCTATTGCCCATTCCCAGCTTCTGGCAAACAGAGGCTAGGGACACCATCCCTGCCCATCCTGGCTAATAGCCATTGATGGACCTTTCCTCCATGAATTTATTTAGTTCTTTTTTGAACCATGTTATAGTTTTCACCGTCATAACATTATCTGGCAAGGAGTTCCACAAGTTGACTGTGTGTTGTGTGAAGAAATTCTTCACACATAGAAGAAAATAATTTGTTGGGGAAAAGTCAACATGGTTTTTATAAAGGGAAATCATGCCTCATCAGTCTACTAGAATTATTTGAGGGGGTCAACAAGCATGTGGATAGGGGAGATCCAGTGGATACAGTGTACTTAGATTTCCAGAAAGCCTTTGGCAAGGTCCCTCACCAAAGGCTCTTAAACAAAGAAAGCTGTCATGGGATAAGAGGGAAAGTCCTTTCTTGAACTGGTAACTGGTTAAAAGACAGGAAACAAAGCGTCAGAAGAAATTGTCAGTTTTCAGAATGGAGGGAGGTAAATAGTCAAAAAAGCTAAGTGAATGGGAATCATTAAGAAAGGAATAGCTAATCAGACAGAAAATATCATATTGCCTCTATATAAATACATGGTATGCCCACATCTTGAATACTGCATGCAGATGTGGTCACCACATTTTTTTTAAAAAAAAAAGGACTTGGAAAAGGTTCAGAAAAAGGCAACAAAAATGATTAGGGGCATGGAACAGTTTTCATATGAGGGAGATAAATAAGTTTGGGATTTTTCATCTTGGAAAAGAGACAACTAAGGGGGATATGATTGAGGTCAATAAAATTATGACTGGTGTGGAGAAAGTAAATAAAGAAGTTTTATTTACTCCTCATAACACAAGTAGTGGTCTCCAAATGAAATTAATAGGCAGCGGGTTTAAAACAAACAAAAGGAAGTATTTCTTCACACAACGCACAGTCAACCTGTAGAACTCCTTGCCAGAGAATGTTGTGAAGGCCAAGTCTATAACATGGTTCAAAAAAGAACTAAATAAGTTCCTGGAGGATACGTCCATCAATGACTATTAGCTAGGATAACCAGGGATGGGGTCCCTAGCCTCTGTTTGCCAGAATCTGGGAATGGGCAAGGGGAGATGGATCACTTGATGATTGCCTGTTCTGTTCATTCCCTCTACGGCAGGTGGGATTGACCATTGTTGGAAGAGAGGATACTAGGCTAGACGTCAAGAATCAGAGGGGTAGCCATGTTAGTCTGGAATTGCAGAAGTGACAAGGAGTCCTGTGGCACCTAAAGACTAACTAAAGTATTAGAGCATAAGCTTTCGTGGGCTAATACCCACTTCGTCGGATGCATGCAGTCAGGCTAGATGGATGCATGCGGTTAGGCTAGATGGACCTTTGGTCTGACCCAGTATGGATGTTCTTATGTAATACTTCCTTTTGTTTGTTTTAAACCTGCTGCCTATTAATTTTATTGGGTGACCCCTAGTTCCTGTGTTATGAGAAGGAGTAAATAACACTTCCTGATTTACTTTCTCCACATCAGTTATGATTTTATAGACCTCTATCATATCCCCACTTTGTTGTCTCTTTTCCAGTCTGAAAAGTCACAGTCTTATTAATCTTTCTCAGAGGGAAGCTGTTCCATACCCCTAATAATTTTTGTTGTCTCTTCTTGTAACTGATGTTACATATTTATCCAAGGTCCATCATTCAGGGTGACCACTGTATTTCAGTAACATCATTAGTTTACTACATTGGCTACCTGCTATACCAAAATGACCTAACTGATTCAGTGTACCTGTGAGGTAAGTACTGTCAGTATTTTGGAGCGTGTGGTACAGATGGGAGACACAGAGACACACATAAAGGTTAAATAACTTTCCCATGATCATACAAGAAGTCAGTGGCAGAGTAGGTGTTTAGGACCCTTAGTCCTCATGCTCAGCCCACTAGACAGGGAAAAATCACTTTTTCCAACCCAAAGTGACTTTTTTTCCCCTTGTCAATTTGTTTACCTCAAAAGAGTGAGCTGACTGACTCGACTATTTAATCCAGGCTTCCTGATTCACAAAGAACACCACGTTTCATTGTCAGCAACATGCCCTGTTCCTAGATCTTATTTTTGAACAACATCTCTGTCTTTAGAGGCCTGTGTTCTTAATACAGAAGAATAAAGATATAATAAAGAATAAAGATACAATGGTAATTTTATAATTTGGTAGCCAGAGCTTCTAGGATTCCATTAAAACATGGTGAATACCTGGGGGCAAATGGCTTAGGGTTTTCATACTAAATATGGAACTCCATATCTCCTGTGCTAATATGAACCATGCTGATAAAATCTGAAACCTGACCCACATCCAGCGGGTGACTAGTGAGCTATCTAAACTAATTCAGTGGGCTCAGTTCAGTTCCCAGTGACCATGTAGTCCACAACACTGAAACCACCACCACAATTAGTAATAAGCATAATTAGCACTTTTTTAAAGGCCAGGACAGCAAAAGTATCAAGGTCACAGCCAGCAGGCACACACGCTGTACTAGTCTTATCCCTAGAGTAATGTTACATGGTACTTTTTAATCCATTCATCTCAGAGAACTTTACAAAGCAGTTTTTTGGCCCCATTTTACAGATGGGAGAAAATGAGGTACATTGAGGTGAAATACCTAACGTGAATGATCACATAGAGAACCAAGGTCAGCGCTAGGATCTGTTCAGTGGTTAGAGCATTCATCAGAGATGGGGGTTCAATGCCCCCTTTCTGCCATAGCAGTGAAAGGATTTAAGCTGGGCTGTCCCACTTTTCAGGAGAGTGCTCTAATCACTAACCTGTGAGATATTCCGATGTAGGGTTCTTTCAGTCTCTCCTATTGAAGCTGTTCCAATGTGGATAAATATTTAAAGGGTGGCTGGAGTGGGGAAGGACAGGACCTTTTGTCTACTACCTCCCAGGTGGGTTCCCTAGCCACTGAACTATATAGACTCTCTCTTGCCCAGTCATGTGCTCTTTCTTTAGCCACAATGGAACAACTTCAACAGGAGAGATTGAGCGTGCCCCAAATCAGAATATCTCATAGTGCACTCTCCTGAGACAAAGGACACCCCTCTTAAAATCCAGTTGAAGCTGGGTCTCCCATGCACATTCTCTAACCACTTGCTAAAAGTTGTAAGGGAGACTTAGCACCATTTCCTTCCCTTCCCCCAAGCCCTGGGCTTTTTGTGAAATGAGGCAGGCAACTCACCTCAAGCAGCAGCTTCCTCCCAGCAGCCTAGGCTTAGGGGCCTCTCTCCAAGGGAGAAGCAGGGCCTAAGACATACCCCTTTCATTGGTTAGCCTAGAGTGCTGGGTTTTGTGGCTGGCATTCTTAGGCACACATCTCTCCCCATTCATTGCATAGAAAGCCTAGGCGGCTAACTCTGGTTTTGTGGATCACAGTGGTGTTTGCATGATTTTCTAGACCTCTACAAGTTAGGCACTGTGATGCTCAGCACTGCAACACCTAAGTCCCTTTATGGATCCCACCCTATGTGCTTATCTGCATCATTAGACATCCTACTACCTTTGAAAATCAGGCCCTTAAGACATATTGGCAGAGCAGCCTTGGGAAATCTCCCACATGCTGTAGCTATTCTATGGACAAAGGTCTTTAGTATCCAGGCAATAAATCCAATATCTTCCATGAGCACTGTGATAAAGCTATTTGTCCTTTTAATTCATTATTGCCTTTCCATGAGACTATGAATTATTCTGTCTATAGACTGTGACATTGAACCATTATTAGTTTATTTATAATTTATATTATAAATTATATAGGCCCTAATTAGGGACAGGGCCTCACTATACTACATGCTATATAAACCCACAGAAAGATGTGGCTCCCAACCAAAGAGTTTACAATCTCATTCATGAGCTGAGTGGTTGAGCTGACTAAGGAGCTAGGATATTATAGAGCTATGAACTAATTTGGTGTGGTGTTTTCCCAGACTTTGTTACAATGTCACCATCTCTCTTCTGAAATGTCTTCACTGTTTGTTCTCGTGTGGCAGTGGACAATGGGGCTGAGAGTGGAGGAGGGTGATTCCCTCCACAGAGGACTCATCTGAATGGTGTTTGTGGAAGTTACATCCAACTACTTGCAGAAAATTTGAAGAGAAATGGGAGACAATACAACTGAACACAGCCCTACCGCCCTATCCAATCTCCAGTAGTTCCATGCTAGGGTTTTTTTTGTATTTTTTATATATTTTGGTTTTGTCTTATCAGTCGATCAGCCAATATGTTGGCCTACTAACCTGTAAAATCTGGCCCCTCAAGCTGTCAGTGACATTAGGTTAGTGGCTGTTTCTACAAGCAAATTGTCATTTCAGAGCTTTTCCTTCTTCCTACGATGCTGATTAATGCTTTTCTGAGAAGTATATAATACAATGAGAGCCTGACTTCCTAAGCTATGTACACACAATTGCGTCCCTTATTTGTGCATGCAAGTAAATTGGGTATATGTGGGCACAAATGGGCACTTAGACACATAACTACTTACTTGCACATACAGTAACACACATACCTGAATTTTCAATTTGTATGCCTTTTTGCTTGTCTAGTTAATTTGCATGTGTAAGAACCTGATTTCACACACGATCACACAAGTTAGGTGTGCATTTGCAAATACGCAATTTTGAATAAATGCCATTCTTGGATAATCACAAGGAAAACTTTTTTTGTCAGATCACTACTCTTGTCTTGTACTATCAAAAGCATAGAGTAATAGTGCATTAAAATGCCATAGATTTTGAGTAAAACATCCACAGGGGTCCACAAATGACCTAAATCAAGGACTCCCAATCCTATGGCATCATTTGCTTTATTGCCATAGAGATGATAAATGACCCCAATAACTGTCCCCACTTTGATCTAGTAAGAAACACGTAAACCCAGCCCTATTCTTTCTCAGGCAGGGAAGTGGTTTCTGCAGGCAGCCTACAGTTGGTCATGCTGAAAAAAGAGAATTCAGGTTAATTCAGCTTCAAAACCACTAAAATACACCGCAGAGCTCTCAGCAGCTTTAGACACAGCCTTCACCTCAAGAGACTAACAATTTTCTCCTTGCCTCATGGTAATGATTAATGCACAGGCTGAACTACACAAAGGGGTAATAAAATATCCCGTGAAGGTGTTGAAGGTGCTGCCACAGCTTTCCCAGTGAAGCAGCTTTCCCAGTACTGATAAGATACTGGCAGAGATAACGTATCTGTGAAGGTGGCACCGTGGAGAATGGCAAAAAGTAGAAAATAACACTTTCCAATTAATAGTCAGTAGCACTGGTAGCAGAACCCCTGCAGTACATGTTGAAGAAGCTAATTAGGAAAGGGACTGTATTAACAAAGAGAGGAGTATCTTTGACAATGCACCAGCAAAAAGGGAGAAAGCAAAAATGGACACAAGGAAGGATCCTGTCAGAGAAAAGGGGAATTGCTTAGGGGTCTGGGAGGAAACCTAACCTTTTTTGTCTCATGGTGCAGAGCTCCTTTGCTCATCTTATTGTGAAATCAGGAGGAACTGACATTCTGAGTACTAGAGAGACAAGAAGACAGGGTCTTTCACTTTACTGCTTCTCTGGGGCCTCTCTACACAAGGGAAAAATTAGAAACCATTTCCAACAACGCTAACACTGGTTCAGCTGAACTAGGCCATGTTGGGAGTCCTAACATAACTGCTGGCCATCATTTGCTGCACCGTGCTGATTAGTCCTATTCCCAGCAGGGGCATTTGCTTAAAATGTTGTTAGCAGATACAGGTCAATCATGTATTTATAATATTATAGCACTTAGGAGCTCCAGTCATGGACCAGGACCCTATTGTGCTACAAGCTGTACAAACGCAAAACAAAAAGAAAGTCCCTCTCAATCTTAGCAGCAGCTGTTCAACTGAACCAGTGTTAGCAATGGAGGGAAATTTTCTCAAAAATATCCCTAATGTAGATAGAATTTACAAAGGGATCCTAGAAACTTGAGTTTGCTAGTTAATGTAAAAATGTATCCCATGAATTCCCATTCTCCATCTTTGCACTTCATAGTAGTAGTAATAATATTGGTGTTATCGTAATGCCCAAACAATACCAAGGCCCCATTGTGCTAGACACTGTAAAAATCACAAAACAAGGCAGTCTCTGCCCAGAAGGGCTTTTGTGTTCACTTCAAGTAATCCAGTTTCCTGTCGCAAATATTCACAGAGAGTGAATTTCAAAGTATACATGTTGAAAGTGCTTGTATATTCTTACCCAGGCTTGGCTGCAGAGCTAGAGCAAGGAAGCTAGCCCCTTGAGTGGTTGATGCATATACTAGAAATGCTTAGATAACTGGGGAGACAGAAACAGAGATTAATTGGGCACTCAGCTACTACAATGAAGGGCATGATAAGAACCATGGTTTGAGAGAATATGTGTGCATATAACCAAGCAGCGATCACAGTCAGATCGTGTGGGTGTGGTGTAGGTCTGGGTGTCTGGACCAAGCAGTGGTCACAGCCAGATCACATAGGAAGTCTGGCTGTCCATGAAGTAAGGATAAGTGCAAACAGACTTCCTGGACTAACAGCTCAGAAAAGACCAGGATCAAGGAGCTAGGAGCAAGAATCTTCCAGTGCACAAATACTGTTTTATAAGTTTTACACAATCTTTACTGCAGTGGAGAAATGTTCAGTGGTTTAATTTTTAATATCATAGCCGATGGTTGAGAAACACAAAACATATTTCGACCACAATTTGTGCTTCTCCTTCAATCTTCCCACCCCCCTCATCCTCTCCCTTTTAAATCAGTCACAAAATCACCTTAAAGATGTGCAAGTCTCTGCTTCATACTAAGTGCTGCCTGGATTAAACCCATGGTCTGTGTATATAGCAAGAAAAGATTATCAGAATGAGTGGCCTTTGAGTACAAAAGGTCAATTTCATTATTATAGACCCATGTAACAGCAATCAACAACCCACACTTCAAATCATGAGAAGCATTTCTGAGACAGCTAGCAGAAAAACTCAGACTGTGCATTAATAGATTCAGGCAAAATATTGCCAGTTAGTATCTAATTAGTCAGCTCTGTATGTACACCAGTGGCAGCTGAAAAGGTCTGCTTTATTCTGAGTTTCAGAAGCACTTACCACACGAAACATTTTATTATATGTTCATATCCTGCAAAAGTCCTTAACGTAGGCCAAGTCTTTTCAACAGTAAAGTCTGTATCTAAGAAGGGAAAGAAAAAAGGACATAGGAAATGAATATTTTAATAGATGAACCAGGAATTAATCCTATGCTTCTCATACAGAATATAAAGTATATATAATTTCCAAAAGGATGTGACTGATGGTGTAGCTCACCTAAGAACATTCTTCATAGATTGAATTAGACAGATGCCATGTGTGGGGTCATGATGGTTCAGTCATGCAAGAAAAAGCTTTGAGCAATTAAAAAAAGGGAAATCTTCACTGCTATTTCAGAAGTCAGCCCATACTTACATTTTTGTTAGCCCTCTAGTGGCTTTGAAAGGCTCAGTAAATGGACTATTCAACACAAAGGCCTTCTTTTTCAGCTGTGCTGTACCTTTTCTTCCTTGAAGAGCTATAACATATATTGCTCAATACTGTAAAGACTCTTCACCTATCAAGCACTATTTTCTCCCTGTACTATACAATCTTCACATTGAAAAAAAAAATTGTATGTTTATGGTGCCTCAAAAGGTTTATTGTATCCATTAAAAGGGATTAAAAGTTGCTTATTGTCTTCAAAAAAGGAAGCCATATTTAGAATTACATGACTACAAAGAAAAAAAAGGAGATTTTTTTTGTCCTATATTTCATTAACTAAACGTCATACAGGACTTCCGCCTTCAAATTCCAAATTCCTGCTGGAAGAAAATGTCTTGAAGGCTGTGTGTTTTACAGAAACTCCGTGTTATTCAATGGATTTTATCCTGCAGAGCAGAAAATGCTGTGCAGGGTGGAATCTCAGACTGTAAACTGATGTAATAAAAAGTAGTAACCAAGAAAGTCTCTTTGGAAAACTACTGAATGTAAAAAGGATATTATCAGTCTAATATGAATGCAGGAGAGATTATTCCAAACTGACTATTTCTACACATTGTTTGGATCTCTGTGTAAATCTGATATACAATTGGCATGAATTAATTTATCTCAAAATATGTAACACGGTAAATGGCTCTGATTCTACAAATCTTTACTTAGGCAAGTAGCCACTACTCACACAAATCATCTCACTGATGTAAATGGGACTACAATGGTTTATAGCACTGGACCCTTACTATTCTAGCGCTAACAGTAGGATTTTGATGTGGACCCCAAAATTAGACTGAAGGATTAAGGAGGAGAGTGATGAGAGTCGCTTCTTTCCCCCATACTGTTGTGCACAGCATATGCTCTTTGCAAACTGTGAAGGAAGATTTTTTTTAAATGAAACCACAAATGCAAAAATATGTCTCTGGAGTTATTCTAAAAGGCTTTCACTGTGTTCTTGTGTTTTATGGTACAGATCAAAACAATGAGTCATCTTTAGAAGGTGGTAATCGATTGGGCTGCAATCACACGGCACAGCAACATTATGAGGTTTTTAAAATTTATTTGTTCTGTAATAGAAAGAAGAAAAGACGTAGGTGCATTAGATAGACTGTACGGGACCTGTCTGAGCATGCAAAGGAAAAATAGGTCTCCATGCTATGCATCCTGCTTACCAATGCCATTTCCTTTAACACTTAATTTTTGTATTATATGCCCAGAGAATTTGCTGCTCCTAAATTGGGTTGCTCAGTGCAGAGGAGGAGTCTAGACTGTTAAATGGAATTAAATCACACAAAGGAGACTGTGTAGAATGGATGACTTATAGGCAGGGATGGAAGCACTGTTTATTCTTACAGTTACCTGACACTTTCCATTTTAAGACTGTTTTCAGCTGCCAAACTTTAACTGTTTCATTTCCAGGCTGGGTGTCTGCCTTAGGCAGAAATGTTTTTGAAAGTTGCAGCAAAAATGGCTGAGCTGTTTCTGAGAATGGGCTGAGGGGAAAATACGGTTTTTTGTTTTTTGTTTTTTTTTTTTGTTTTTTTATAAGAAAAGAGTCCATTTCACTGAGAAGGTCTAGAGCCTCCAAGCTTTGGAGCAGGGACTTGGAATTTGGCAGGGAGGGATGGCCTTTGTGCCAGAGATGCGCCTTTTCTTCTTCCCAAAAAACACTCAAATTTGATTCAATTAAAAGCATTTGAAACGTGGTGGTTCCTACATGCTCAGTAAAGCTTCACAGCTACTGACTCAGAAGAGTCTGTCCACACTGGGCATGCTCCAGAATGGGACTGAGCAGGACTTTCCCTGCAATTGCAGCTCCGGACTGCAGCAGCCTATGCACTGTAGTCAGGCTCTGCAGCTGAAGGTAGGGAGACTGTCTCTCCTCTTCAATGCCTGACCTTCTGACACCCAAGCAACTGGAGGAGGAAGCTACCTGAATCACATGCAAAGGGGACTAGAGCTAAATCTAGAGGGGGAAAGGTGGGGAAAGTATATTGGAACATTGTGCCTGAAAAAGGTGAGGAAAAACAGGGACTGAAGGCTAATTTGCAGGAGAGGGAAACTGGGACTGGGATTTAGTGTAAAGGGCAAATTGGGAACTGCTGGTTTAGGGGCTGGAAATGGGAGGGAGGGAGTTGGGAGCGGAACAGAGAGGCTATAGGATTTACTAGGTAAGAAAACTGGAACTGGGATGATATGCATGAGGAGTGAGACTGGGACGAGTTAGGTGAGGAGAATGACACTGGGACAAGAAGCCTTGGCTGAGGAAGAGACAGGATTGTGACATGGACAGACTGGAGAAGATAAGGCAGAAGCTATCACACTTGGAGGAGAACAGGCAAAAAAGTGTGCCCACAAGAGCACATTCCCCTCCAGAGTGTGGAATGGAACCAACGATTGCCAAGTCTCACCATTCCTCTGCTGTCAGCAAATCCCTGTGAAACTTCCTGCCAGTGTCTCATCCCTCTGTAGTGCTAGTCCTCAGAGACAATTTACTATTACAACCAGCTATTCCATAAACCAAGGGGCAGACGTTTTTGGAGTAGATCTAAAGGTCCCATCCCTGCTGATGACCCATGTGCAGGTCAACAGGATGCACAATGATGGGAATTTGTTTTTTTTCAGTTTGCTTTTTTAAAAAATCCTAGGAAATTACACACAAAAAAACCTGTTGAAAGAATACTACTAAGGTTACTAAATTAAGCATTCAAAAATTAAGAAAGCCCTAACTTTAATCCCCCTAATGCATCAAAAATATGCATTTTGAATGATACAGTCACATAATCACATACTATTTTTTTCCACCTGCCTCATTCAGTGCACAGGATAGACAGTACTCATGTAGTGACAACTATTCAGTATTTTATTTTATCTTCATTGTTCAACAGGTGGTTCTAGGCCTTATTTACTCCTCTCAATGTATAACTATTAATTTCCTCACTGGCTTTTCTATGGTGCTCATAACTGTAATATGAGTGTTTCACAAACATTAATTAAATTTCTTTTCTGGAACACCCCTGTGAGATGTGGATTTATTATCCCCATTTTACAGATGGGGAGTGTAGCACTTCCCGCTGGTCCATCCAGGGAATTAGCTTGCCAGCTCCTGGAGCGCCCTCTGCAGGCTGTAGTTCTGCTTGCTACTGGCCCCCAGTGCCCTCCTACCTCAGGTGCTGCACCCTACAATATCTCCACCATTCCAGGGTCTCCCCTCCCCAGGGAACCCCCACCTTGCCTCAGTCTAGGCAACTGCCAGTCACCACTTGCCCCTGCTCACTGGGGCAGACTGCAGTCTAATTGCCACTCATCAGTGGCAAAGGGGGTTGGCCTGCTGCTCCCTGCAACCCCAGTACCCTCTGTTGGGCCTTCCCCCTAGGCCCTGCAGCCTAGGGGTTTCCAGGCCAGAGCTTCCCCAGCTCCTCTTGCCTGGCCCAGCTCCGCTCCAAGTACCTTGTGTTTCCCAGCAGCAAGGCCTGTCTACCTCTGGAGACAGAGGAGACACTCTCCACTGCCTTGGCCTCTCAGCCCTTTATAAGGGCCTGTGGAGTGTTTGGGGCGTGGCCACTCAGCTGACCCTACTCTCCCAATCAGCCTTGGCTTCACCCTACTGCCCCAGCCTTCTTCCTGAGCTGACTTTAACCCTTTGTGGCTGGTAGCGGGTAGCCACCCCGCTACAGGGAGAAAGATTAAAGTCATAATATCTACTAATTTTGAGAGCCCAGTTAGGGACACCTAAGATCTGATTATTCAGAATACTTGGCATTTTCTTCATTCAAAGTACAGCTCCCATTGACTTCAGGTGAGGCTGTGACCACTCGGCACTTCTGCAAATCAGATGCCAGGGTCTCAAGTTGGGCACCCAGAAAATGAAGAACAGACAACTAGTGATCACATGTGAAAAGTTTGGTGTAAGTGACTTGCTCAGTACCACATGGGAACACTGAGACAGAGGCAGGGATAAAACCCAATTCCCCAGTGCAGCATTAAACTCTACAGTCATGAGACCATCCTTTCTCTTCCTGCAATCCACTGTCTCATTTACTATACACCTTCCAAGTTCTGCAACAAATGAGGCAGGGGTCCTACAGCCAAAGCCCTCCTTCACTACACAATCCTGGTTCCTTCCCAGAGCAGATCTATCATGTGCAGTGAACGAGGCAAACAGTATATGATCATGTAATTAAGACCATATCATCAAGTTTCCTGAATGAACAGGTGCCATTTCTAAAAAAAAACTCAGCAAGGATAACTTCATAAAATCATAAAGTCTCATCCAAGTCTTTATGATTTTAAAAGTCTCATCCAAGTCTCATCCAAATCATAGTCTCATCCAAGTCTTTTATGATTTTAAAATCATAAAGTCTCATCCAAGACTTTATGATTTTATGACTTCATAAAATCATGAAGTCTCATTCAAGTCTCATCCAACAGGTGCCATTTCTAAAAACACTCAGCAAGGATGACTTCATAAAATCATAAAGTCTCATCCAAATTCTATGGGAAGGCAGTGGAGGGACAGTGTTTGTCACCTTAATGAACAAACCAGGAGTGTCTCAACTCCCCCTCCCCATTAGAAACCAGGACCACATGCATGGAGTCCATGTGACATCACAGTGGCTCCAGGGGAATGGAGATTCACCACCAGGGTAACCTCCACTGACTGCCACAGAATAGCCAGGCAGCCTCACTCTATATCAGCTTTTCAGCAGATTCCCTACAGGATTTAGATGGAGAGTTAAACTGTGTATGTTCCTGAAACCAACCTCCTCACAGATCTCCAGCTCTGGAGTAACTCTCAACTGGGTCCTTCTGCAAGGGTTGGGTTCATGTGCACAGGATCCTCTCTACACAGCGGTCTGGTTCTGGATGTGGAGTTCTCATTGCTTTGAGGTATGCAACTGTCAGTCTCACAAGTAGCTTCTATCATGACATTTCCTGACTTGCCCCCAAGAAACTTGACATGGACCTGTCATTAAATTCCCCTGAGTACCTATGAGAAAGCAGAGCCAGGAGTTGACCACCTGCACCTGGGGAATTGTATAGGACCTCTGAACCATACTACATGGAGGATGACCTCAGGGTGCTTCCAGGACGAAGGCAGATTTGCTTAAATATAAAAGTCTGTTTTAAGAAACCCTCTTTCCCAACTTTGCGTAACATCCTCCAGTCCAGACAGATGAATTTATTAAATAACACTGACTAGCAAAAAGCTCCTGGTACACTAGACCTAAGAACAAACTCTGAATAATCCACTGAGCTGTGACAGCTCCACTAAGACAAGCTTACACTTTTATTTCAGGTGAATGGACTGAAAAGCCTAATGTATCAACCACAAAAGAATGTCCTTGATGAAGGCCATTTGTGACATGATGCACTTCGGCAGAAACAAACTCATATTTTGTGCAGAATTTGGGACTGAAGACAGGGGCCAAAAAATGGATGGTATGGTCAGTTTTCTTTTGAGGGATGGACATTTAAAAAAATATTGGTGATTAACTTCAATGCCAAGGATTTCGGTAGCAATTAAAATGGGTTAAGACATATGCTTTCAATAAGAAAAAAGACCTTAGTGTTATTTTAAAATGATGGGCCAGATAATGCTTTCTGGCAATGGGAATTTGGACTCCACAAGGATTGCTCGGTCAGGCCCAATTTAAAACAAATCAGAGCTATATAGAAGCCAAGGGTTCACGTTTCATTCAGAGACAAATAATGAAATGTAGTTCATAGTTGCACTTCTTCTGTGTACATTTCAAAGGTGGGTAAGGATTATTATCCCTTTTTACAGATGGAGAAACACGTTTCACTGAGAAGTGAAATGATTTGTCCACCATCGGGGAGGAAGTCGGTAGCAGATCCATGAAGAGAATACAGGTCTTCTAGTCTGGTGCCCTATGTGCTGGCCCTGGCTTCCTTCCCACGGCAAAGGAGGGTACATTAGATGGGAAGTAGACTGTGTAAAAGTTTTGCAATGAAACCTCAAACCAAGCAGGTAAAATTCAGCAAGGTTCAGATTTTGTTACACACACCAAACACAGGCAAGGGTCTCCGAAACGTTCACCAAGGTTCATAAACTTCCACATGAGCCTTGGCTGTGGTTTGTGTAAACCAGGGCTGAGTTTCAATTGAAGGGACTATTTATAGCTTCAGGCAAAAAACAGGCCAAACACAGTGGTTTTGCATGGTCTCCATCTGAAACTAGGCAAAAATTGGCCATTTCAGCTGATTTTCACTTTAGGTTTTTTTGGGTTCATTCAAAATTGAAACTATAAGCAAAAATAAGGTTGTGTGAACTTCACAAGCCAAAACTGCAAAAGGTTTGTGTAAAGCCCTGGGAACTGAAACCACTGCAATTTTCATGTCTCTAATGGTAAGTAAAGATTGCATGTTGAGCGAGCGTTTTGTAAGATTTTAAAAAGCTATGTCTGTTGTGGGAGTGGGGCTTAGTGGGATGGGGTCTGGGTGGAGCTAGTTGGGGGCCAGAGGCATGGGGGTCTGGTTGTGGGGGCTCAGGGTGGTGCAGGAGGGTGGGGATCACCAGGATAGGGGTCTGAGTTCAGGTAGCTCAGTGGGGGGTGGTCTGGGTGCAGAGATGGGGGGTCCAGAGGCAGGGGGTCTGGCTGCATGGGGGCTCCAGATGCAGGGGTTGAGGTTTAGTGGGATGGGGTTTTCAGGTATAGAGGGCTAGGGGGATTCTGGGTGTATGGAGTGAGGCTAGGTGCAGGTGTCTGGGTATAGTAGATCTGGGTGCACATGGGTTGAGTGGATGGGGGAGCAGCTCCCTGTACAATGACCCCCCTCCACACACACACACACAGCTGACAGCGCAAAGGAAGCAGGAAGCAGAGGAGGATGTTGAGCTTCCTGTAGACGGGGAAGGGTTTTGGGGGTAGGGGTGAAACAACCCCAGCCACTCCTTGCACAGGAAGAGGAAATCCTATCCGGTCCTGCCTCCAGCCCAGCTGGGACTAGCAGCTGATCCCAGCTCAGGGTAGGAGCCACTGGCTTGGGTGTCCCCTGCCCTAAGGTGATTTATCCCTCTGCTGGCTGCTCTGGGTACCTGAAATGATGTATCTGCGCTGCTAAGGAGTGGCAGATGACTGCTCTTGCAGCTTCTCTTTGCTTCCCTGTCAGAAAGTCAATTTTCTGCGGGGAAGGAAAGAAATCTGTGGAGGACATGAATTCTGCGCACATGCAGTGGTGCAGAATTCCCCCCGAAGTAATTCTATAGTAAAACCAGCAATCGATATTTCAGCGTTGAAAATCTATGCAGCTCACATTTCTCAGCTATGAAACCCCACAGATGTATAACACCAAAAGGAAGCCCTGTGGTTAGGGTTACCAACCTCCAGGATTGTCCTGGAGTCTCCAGGAATAAAAAATTAATATTTAATTAAAGATTATATCAGGTCATGAAACCTCCAGGCATACTTCGCCAAAATGTTCAATGCTACGAGGAGCTGAGTCACTGACTTGGTGTGCAATTGTGACTGCAAAGAAGCCATTCCACCTCCTTGTGATTCAATCATCCTAGGTCAAAACTAGCTTAAAAAGCAGATATCACTGAAAAATACCTGCTCAGACTGACCTGTCTGATGAGTCACTGTGCATGTGATGTTTCTGGAAACTTTCATGTCATACAACAATATACCTTACGAAGGTCAATAAAGCTGAGGGAATAATCACAGCTGGATGTCTCAGGTTCATGCTACCATAAAGAAAACCTACTACAAAGAAATTAAACTATAGCAATCCAAAGCTACAGGGACAATGGGTAATATCTTCAAAAACACCTGTGTGACTTTGGAGCCCATGTCCCATATTCTAGAGTGAATTACCATTAGTTTACTATCATTCATTTCTGTTGGGTTATTTTACATGTCAACATGATTTGATGTAAGGAGGTGGAACCAAATAAAATGAAAGATTATAAACTACTGTTGCCCTTATGCTGAGGGGGAGAAGATTTCGGGGCCTTGGCATTTGTTTTCCCATTGAAGGAGAAATCAGTGACTCAGAGAGAGGGTATTTTACCCAGTATCTCTGTACAATAAACACACAATGGCAGGCAGCAAGCTCTTTTCCTTAAATTATGCTGTTTTAAGTAAAGGAAGAATAATTTAGCATAAGCAGAAAGTAAACAGACAATTTGAAAATTGAGGTGTCCACCATACTCGCTGACTCTGGTTGTGGACTTTTACCATCCCAAAGGCATTTTCTCCCCCACTGTTTTGCAAGCAACATGTTTACATGTGCACGCACACACCAAAAACATGAGCTCATTTACTTTGTTTACATCACTTTGTTCCTTTGACAGAAGACTTAAGGATGGCAAATATTGCAGCCAATGTGGAAAAGTAAAACATTTACGTACAAAATACTATGCGAATCCAGGAGCTAGAGCGCTAAGCACAGTAGGGTGACCAGAGAGCAAGTGTGAAAAATCAGGAGCGGGGGCGGGTAATAGAAGCCAATACAAGAAAAAGACCCAAAAATCAGGACTGTCCCTATAAAATCGGGACATCTGGTCACCCTAAGGCACAGGCTTAGTATACCTATTCCTTAACCTGGCCCTGGAAGTGCTCTTTCAAATCTATCCCTTCCCAGGATTCTTCTTTGGCTTTCGGGCAGCAGCACATAGCTACCAATACACCACAGAGAATCAGCCTCCCTCCCCCTACCATTTACTTGGTAAAGATCTTATATTAGTTTAAAAGCACAAATGTCAAGGGGGAAAGGTGCTATAGAACATAACTCTCGGAAACATTCAGATTGCAATTACTGTAATTATATCTTTCAAAGGTAAGGTATGAAAATTATCATGCAAATGAGAGAACAAGGAAAGCACAGGGAACTGTATGTTATTTTTCATCTTATCTTTGTCTCTGTGCCATTGTGCTGAATTGCTATGATTATGTTCCGTTAAAATCTTTTCATTTTTCTCACTGCTCTCTAGGGATCTGAGGCTTGGTGAACAAAGCAGGGTTATCAAACCAATTTCAATTTCGCAAACTCCTCATGGGAAATATTTATGAAAATGCAGACTTCAGAAAGATCAGATGCCTGTCTAACTTTCTTTTATGGGTTTGATAAGATTATGAACAAGATTGAATGCATTTGTACTGCATTTTCTGAAGCAACATTAAGGACGCAAGAAATTTCAACAACAAGAAAAAGCCATCAAGCCCAACATGCCTCGTCCTTTTCGTTTAGCTTAATCCCACCTTCCTGATTTCTTGCCGTGTTCTTCAATCTTTCCTTCTGAAAAATGAGGTGTCTCAAAATTCTATATATGCTTTGTTCAGTCACCTCCTGCATAGGCAACTTATTCCATATATTTGTTGTCCTTTGCATGCCGTACCCTTCCTGGAGCTTCCTACTCTTCTATTTGTTGAGATGATGATGCCTTATTTGTGAACTCCTTGCAGTATTCAAATGTGTCTCCACCAATTTTACCCTAAAGCTTTTTAAAATATTGATGACCTTAATGTGTCGGTGGTGTTTGTTAATTTTAAGATGAACTCCTACATCGAACCCAGCTCTTGTAGTTGACAACAACTAGCAGGATTACATAGAAAGAGAGGAAGAGAGAGACTATTTCATAGCTCCCAGGAAACAGATTGTTGGAGGAGTCACTTTCTCAGTCACTGGCTGGCACATTGCAATGCACTGCATCAGTGGCAGTTGGTTCACAGGAGCGGTGGAGCTGCAAGTAGCAACCTGTACCCTCATCTCAGCCCCACAGGTTGGTCAGATTTTTGAAGTAAAATGCTGGCGCACTGAGGTTGGGGGCAGCGAAGTCAGAAGATAAAGGAGGGCCCCTCACCCCCTCCCTCTTCTAGAATGAAAAACAAGGATATTTTACAGTGAATGAACGGCAGGATGGGAGAAACCAAATGTAGCCCCCTATTGCTCCTTCACTGTTCTCCTAGTGTTAACCTCTAATGTCCAGTCTACTTACCACACCATCCCACCTGCATCCCACCCCACCAATCCACCCGCTGCTTCATTTTTTCCTTCTCCTCCTTCCTTCCCCTCCCCCGCATTAAATCCTACCAAGCGGCCCATCCCCGCCTATATCTGGACCGCCCCAAGCACCTTCAGCAGCCTCCAAACCCACCCCACCTGCTCAGAAATTCCTACTCACACTTAGCCCTCAAGCTGAGAACCCCTCCTCTTCCTGTCAATCTCCCTACAGAACATTGCCATGCCCTTAGCTCTGAAGCCTCTTCCTCCTGGCAGTCCCAAGCCCAGAATGCACCCCCTTCTTTTCTTCCGCTCCCTACATCTTCAGGCTCAAAAACACCCAAGCCCATGCTCATAACTCTTTCCCCTCCTACTGACACCCACACCACAAGACTCAGAATTGCCCCTACTTACTGCTGGGTCTGGAAAAGAAAGCATCTGCAGACAGCCCTGTGCTCTGTCTCTTTGGAGATAGCCCTACAGATACATGCTCTGTGCCTCCTTCCTCCAGTGTGCCTGGGTCTGAAGTAGCTCCTGCTCCACTCGGCATCACCCAATGGCAGGAGACGGTACTGCAACTTGTGGCACATCAGCCGCACTACACAGTCGTGACATCTTTGCGGGGGTTAGTGCCATTAATCCCTAATGATCAGCCACTGCTACATAGACCTGAATTTACTGCATCAAGCAGGTAATAGATTCATGTCCAATACTGTGAAGATCATTTACAGAAGCAGAAATGACCCAGGGTCTTTTGAAAAGAGATGAGCAAGGTTTTTAACATTATTTTGGACTTTGATGGTCCTCTGATTTTCTTTTTCTCTCTCTCTCTCTTTGAACTAGGAATTTGCAGTCATGAGCATTAGTATCTTGAGGTAACCATGCTTAAATTAAGCCAGACAGCACTGAAATCTCCATGAAACTTGTTAAATTCACATCAGTAGGGTTCCCTCCAGCCCCCGTAAACTATGTTAAGCGTAGAATTAAAGCTTTAAAACAAAAATAGAATTTAAAAATTCAAAAGATTGAACGCAGTGAGTCTCAGCATGTAACATCTTCAAAGAGCCATATGACCTTTACTAATTCTCATCAGGCCTATTGAAAGCAGGTCAATTGCAGGTCAACCCTAGCCCCATTTTACAGACAAGGAAACAGAGCGACACAGAGATTAAGAATCAGTTATGAACTAAAGGCACAGACTTTGGGCCAGTGGGCATTGTAAGAGGCATTGTGGGGGTTCTAAAGCCTTTTATTGTATAAACTGTATTGAAAGACATTAGTTCTCCTTCTCCTGCATGGTCTTGGTTCCACATAGTCTACCAGTACAATGAGCAGCTGAAGCAGTTAGAGTGCTCCCCAAAGTATCTGGGCAACACAGCTGCTATGCAAGCTTCTTTGTAGACTGTTGTATGTTCTCTCCTCTGAGCCCAGCCATCTTTGCAAAAACTCTCAGTGAACTGAGGATATTATGCTCCTTTCATCCTCTCCTTCCATTTGAAGTTAATGTAGGAGGCTGGTGGGGTGAGATGGAGAGGTTTCATTTGTCCTCCGCTGTTCTACCTTTGCACCACCTAGAGCGTTTTTTGTCTTTCAGTGTCCTTACACTCTTACCTACAAGAGTTTCTTTTGTCCTTTCTGTACTAGCACATAGAACTCAGGCTTAGTCGGGCCTTATATGGCTTGCTCAAAGCCACCTAGCAAATCACAGTGGCAGAGACAGTATTAGAGCTCAGGAGTTACTGGTTTTCAGCTTGTTATGAGAGCTGTATATAAAAAGTTGTATTTATAGGCTATTCCCTATATTCTATATGAACTTCCAATGTGATTTGATGGCTAAGACAACAAGCCTGATCTTTAAGTGAATAAAAAGTGGCATGACTGTATACAATACTAGCAAGATCATTACTAGACTATTGTGCCCATTTTTTGGCGTCCACACTTTTAAAAGGATGTTGACAAATTGGAAAGGATTCAGAAAAGAGCTACAGAAACGACCGGCGGTCTTAAAAACCTGTCCTACTGTGAGAGATTAATTTACTCACTCTATTTAGCTTAGCCAAGAGAACACTGAGGTGACTTAATCATGGTCTACAAGAACGTACTTTGGGAAAATATTTCTGATAGTAGGGGGCTCTTTAATTTTTTTAGCAGACAAAGCCCTGAGATTTAGCAGCTGGAAGCTGAAGCTAGACAAATCAGACTAGAAATGAGGCATGCATTTTTTAACAGAAAAGGTAATTAATCATTGGAACAACTAATGTAGATTCTCCATCCTTTGAAGCCTTTAAAACAAGGTTGGATGTTTTTCTAAAAGTTATGCTCTAGCACACAAGACGTTGTAAGCTTGATGCAGGAATGACTTAGTGAAATTCTGTGGCTTTTGTTATGCTGCAGCTCAGACTGCATGATCATACAGGTACCTTCTGGCCTTCAAATTTATGAATCCCTGAAGAAGTAAGTGCCTATGTAGTGTGTGTATACGGTTTAAGAGAGAGAGATCTCCATCTAGTGGATATAAAATAATAGCATCTATTATATTGTTCGTAAAGTTTGTAGGTGCAATGAAGTTCTTATCACTCATTGCAAATTGCTTCCTATGTGCAGTATATGTGTCTTGTGCAGCTGTTGGCTCTCTCCAAGGCACAGAAACCCAGAGGACAGTACAGCCATGAACAATCAGTCCCCCTTGACCTGTGCTTACTCACTATTTTGGAGCTCCCATGGGTTATGTGCACTCACTTTGGGATGGGCAAATTATGCTATTGTGTAGACTGTGCTTGCCGTCTTTAAGTACGGGGGAATCATTGCTCTGTCTGGAGTGAACAATGCTGCCTCTGTTAAGTGTTGCATTTTGCCTTTGCAGATGCAACCTTGAGCTCTCAGCCATCCGTGTTATCATCAGTCGAGAGACAGCAAAGAATCAGGAAGCGGCCACGTAGAAGTAAAAGAAACAAGCTGCATGAAGTAATGCAGCAGTCACTTAACAAGAATCTAAAGGTGCAGGAGTGGAGGGCGAGTGAAAGGAGGATCCACCAGCAAAATGAGGGGCACCGGCAGAAAAATGCAGTGCTCCGGCAGCAAAGTACGGATCGGCTATAAACATCATGGAGCATCAAGCGGACTCTATCCTTGTAGCCATGCAGACAGAGCACTATCACACTCACCCCCCACACACACACACTCCAGCCCTTGTCCTAAAACTCTTTCCCTTTTGTTTCCATGTCACCTCCAACCCACTTTCCCCAACAGCCAGGTTCTTACCGCCCCCAGCTGCCTCCAACACCTGTAGCTTCACCACCCACCCGTGAAACCCACGACCCTTATCCATTGCACTCAACCCCCATCACCATGCATTAGAGCCATCCTGAAGTATAGCACTCCAGACAGGAAGGCTTAGTATGATAACAGGACATACGCAAATCTGTGATTATACTGTTCCCCACCCACCTCCTTGCCCTTTCGGTATTCCAAGCAGTTGTGGGTTTTTTCAATAAATGAACTTTCTTTTCAATAAATGGATTTTTTGCTTTGAAAACATACTTTATTATTTCATAAAATAAAAGATACCTTAGTCCAGGAAAGCAGCAGGCACTGTAAGTCAGCATTGGAACCACTGTACTTCACTACCATGCAGGACGCCACACATTATTGGTGACTTTCAGCCTCAAATTGCTGTCTCAAGGCATACCTAATCCTTGCAGCCCTGTGCTGGGCCCCTCTAATAGCGCTGCTCTCTGGCTGTTCAAATTCAGCCTTCAGGCGTTGAATGTCCAAGCTCCATGCCTGTGTGAAGCTTTCACCCTTCCCTTCACAATGTTTTGGAGGATACAGCATGCGGATATAATCACGAGGATGCTCTCATCAAGCAAGTCCAGCTTCCTACACAGAGAGCGCCAGTGGCCCTTTAAATGGCCAAAAGCACACTCCATAGTAATTCTGCACCGGCTCAGCCTGTTGTTGAACTGCTCCTTGCTGCTGTCAAGGCTCCCTGCGTAGGATTTCATGAGCCACGGCATTAAAGTATAAACGGGGTCTCCAAGGATCACAATGGGCATTTTGACTTCCCCTACGGTGATTTTCTGGTCTGGGAAAAAAGTCCTGGCTTGCAACTTCCTGAAGAGGAACATGCACGCCTCATGCACCTTTCTGGGTCAGCCTGCATTAATGTCAGTGAAATGCCCACAGTGATCCACAAATTCATGGAGAACCATAGAGCAATACCCCTTCCAATTAACATACTCAGAAGCTAGGTGGGCTGGTGCCAGAATTGAAATATTCGTCCCACCTATCGCTCCTCTGCAGTTAGGGAAACCTGCATTTGTGCAAAGCCAGATACAATGTCATGCACGTTACCCAGAATCACGCTTCTTCTGAGCAGGATGCGATTAATGGCCCTGCAAACTTGCATCAACATGATTCCAGTGGTTGACTTTCCCGCTCCAAACTGGTTGGCCACCGATAGGTAGCTGTCTGGAGTTGCCAGCTTGCAGATTGCTATAGCCACCTGCTTCTCCACCATCAGGGAAGCTCTCAGTCTCGTGTCCTTGTGACACAGGGGGGAGGCGAGCTCCTCATACAGTCCCCATGAAAGTGGCTTTTCTCAGCCGAAAGTTCTGCAGTCACTGCTCGTCAGGCCAGACTTGCATGACGATGTGATCTCACCACTCAGCGCTCATTTCCCGAGCCCCAAAGTGGCGTTCCACAGTGGCAATTTCGTGTTGTATGCATTATGCGAGTCGATTTCATCACTGGAGTCCTCACTGTCATTTTGGATCTTAAGGAGTAACTCGACTGACAAATGTGACGTGCTTGTGAGACTCGTCAGCATGTTCCTCAGCAGTTCGGGCTCCATTCACACAGTCTGGAAAGGAAGACAGAGCGTGCTGCACAAAAAAAATTGAAAGTTGGTGCTAAATATAGAGGGAAGCACAGGGATTGCTGGGATGCGAACCAATGCATCACAGAGCATTGGGACAGGACCCAGAATGCCCCGCATCTTTCTACCCCCTTCCCAGAAGCCACAGTGCCAGAATGGGAAGAGACACTCTGTGGGACTGCTGCCCATAATGCACCACTCCCAATGTCACTTCAAGTGCTGCAAATGTGGCCATGCCACTGTGCTTGCAGCTATCAGTGTGGACTCACTGCAGCGCTTTGCCTACTGCACTCTCCGAAGGCTGGTTTAACCCAAAGCATCTGCAAGTTTAGCCCAAAACATCTGCAAGTGTAGCCATGCCCTAACACAGCTCATGCTTATTCTACTAGCCCATGATGCCCTAGTCTACTAAAATTTTCTAGTTTGGGAAGGGGGAAAGTAGAGCCTTATCCTGCTTGCATTAAAGTCAAGGACAAAACTCTCATTAATGTCAGTGGAAGCAGGATTGAGGCCTCAAAAATTAAAGTAGAAAAATAAATGCACACTTTCTTTTCCTCATCTCTCTACTTCCCTATTTCTCCTTCCCTTTGAAGAATTTTTGGCAATTTTTCTGTCTCTTGATCTTGCATGTCTTTAGTAGATATGGAGAAAACCTGGAGAAATACAGAGCTTAATTAAACATTTTTAGCTTCTTTAAAAGGAACTTTTTTAAAAGGTAAAAGAAACTTAACAATGTTTTTTTCTCAAACCTTCCTTCAGGATCATCCAATGAGAGAACAAAATCTTTAAAATTAAATCCACCTCTGTGCATTGAACTGGCAAACCTTAGGAACAATGGCATTCCAAAAGTCACTGTTCTGAGTGCTTCCCACTCTACTTTTAATCAAAGTTTGGCTTTTTAAAAACTGGGGTTTCAGTGTCAAAGCTCCCATGCACATGGCTCAGGAAGAGGCCCTGGATGTTATATTTATCTGTAATGTGATGCCAAATGTTTTAAAAGTTTCCTTACAGCCTGACCCAGCTCCCATTAAAGTCAATGTGAGATGGATCAAGTGATTAGTCTCCAGCTTCTGTGACTGTGGTGTTCCACACAGGTCCATAACAGACATGGACCCAAGTCTAATCATGAATTTTTTTATTCAGCCAAAACAGTTACTGAAGTTAATGGAAGCCGATTCTGAATATGGACTGGAGGTGAGGCCCCTGAAGAGCCAAGGACTGGCCAGCATTTAGCTGACTTTTATGCAGTTGATTGCAGGTGTATAGATTTTTCAGCTGTTCGGTTGGATGTTTTTCACTCTCCAGCTGATGGGATTTTAGGCTGACTGGAAGGCCCTAAACTGACTAGATAGTTAAGGACAGACTAGAGTAGACTGGTCCTGAATACTCACTGGCTGAGGTTGGGCTGGCCACTCTGTTCCTCTTCTACTTTTTTGTCTGACGTCCTGACAGCCACATTCTTGTCTTTTTTAAGCTGTGCTGCCTTATACTTTTTCATGGAAGGGAAAGCAGGTATTTTCTTTTTGTGCATCGCCAGTGACTCGCTGCACAACCAGTGATATGCTGATTATTACAAAAGAACAGTGTGTGACAAGAAGGCACATGGACCTGTATGGGTGTTTGAGGCCACTGAGGAACACCCCGGTTCAAAGTTCATTGATGTCTTTCTATTAGTTCCATGGGTTTGGGACTGGGCCCATAAAAAAAATAGCAAGCAAATTTTAATTAGTTTTCTCTGCATCTCTAAACCATACTTACCATGGTATCTGAGTATCGAGCTGGGGCAGTCAGAGAGGAACGTAAGCGAGGTGCCAATAATCTAACTGACAAGTTCTCTAGACTACTTGAAAAAGATTTCAGAGTCCATACTCTGAACATCTCTGATATACTCCCTGGATGAGTATAATAGATCAGATAGAATGATAGATTGACTTCATGTGACCTATTTTAGCCAGGTTTGCACTATAAATGCAAACCTTCTCTCAATGTATTTGGTCTAGTAAAGCGAAGGTTTAGGATTATTAGTATGTTAAATTTTTGAAACCATACTGTAAACATACCAGAAAGTGGGCTTTGTATAGCGTAAAGATATTAGTCTGCTACAAAGATGAAAGGGTAAACACTGGAGCTCAAAAATATCTTGTCATTGAAGCAGTATAGCTGCCAGGTGTCCTATTTAAAATATAAGAAGCCTGAAATGTTAGAGGCAAAGTCAATGCAATTGTTTTTCACCACAACACAGGGAGTAAGAAAGAAACTAGATTATGAACAGAATCTGGGAAGAAATACATTCAGGTTAAGACAGCTTTGAAGCCATTTATCAAAGAAAGCAACCAGTACTGAGACAATAATTAGGGTCGCCAACTTTCTAACTGCACAAAACAGAACAACCTAGCCCCGTTCCTTCCCTGAGGCCCCACCCCAACCCCCATTCTGCCCC
>ML677348.1:23454146-23683532 GCA_007922305.1 Dermatemys mawii
CAGGGTGCAGCGCAGTGCCAGGACAGGTAGGGACTAGCCTGCCTTAGTCCCACAGCAGAACCAACTGGACTTTTAATGGCCCAATTGGCGATGCTGACCAGAACCTCCAGGATCCCTTTTTGACCAGCTGGTCAATAAGGCCAGGGTTCATTTTTGACCAGCATGTGGGTTCACTCAGGGGGTGGAGAGGAAGACTCCAAATTCTACAGTATGGTTGAAATGCTGGAACATTAGTAAAATAAAAGCTGTGCAGGCAAGTATTTTTTGGAGACTGAAAAGGAACATTTCTGGTATGGACCCAGGGAATATTATTTAGTTGCTGTATGTTCTGTTTCACACCTAAATTTCTTGTGGTGATAAATGAAAAGATTTTCATATTTTGTACCAGTTTTTAATAATATAATCAAAATAAAAGCAAAGGTCAAATTATAAAATGTTGCTTTAAAGGCATAACAAGCAAGAATCACACCTTGTGGTGGGCTATTCTGCAGTAGGGAATTTTGCATCCCCTGGTTTGTCCTTTGAACCTAGTATTAATGGTGGATCAAATAATTACAACAATTGCGATCTTGAAAATGTGTTGCTGAAAGCACAAAAGAACGGAAATAAAATGCATACTAATATAGAAAAGAAAAACAAAAGCAGTGGAATGTAGGCCTGACTTGACATGAGTAATTAGACATAAAGGGAGGATTCATTTCTTGGAGACAGGACGAGGAAGGTAAATAGACCAGCAGACAGAAAGCAGAATGTCTGTGTTAATTAGGCTAGGTAAATGAGTCTGTAAGTCAAGAGACAGAATGTCTATACTAGCTAAGAAAAAGGGGAACATGCAGAGAACCGTTTACAATGGACAAGATAACAATGGCTAAAATGAGTCAGGAATGTAAAGATGAAGTAAGAGTATGCTGTATGTGGACAGTGCATGCTGTATCCCAAGATACAAGCCAATTCCAAAACACACAATGTTTAGTAAATGCAATGTAATGTGTTAAATGTATATAAAGGAAGAGGGTTTCTGTGTACCGCTGGATGCGTGGTATGTCTTATTCTCACCCCTATACTTGAGTCTGATCAGTTCAGCATAGCTTTCTGTATCACAAATAAAGGAACGTGAGTGACAAGACTGGAATCAAACTCAGTAATTGGCATAACAAGTGGAAGAGGTTTTAGGGAAGCCCTAACATCTAAATCCCTGGATATGTTCATTTCCAGAAAACTTATATTGCCTTATCTTCAGCTGTCATTACTGGGGATAGTGCTTTCTCTTGTTTTACATATATACAAAGCAGTCATTTGCTTGCCACATTTTGATACAATCGATTTTAATGCTCAGTTTGATATCATGCCTGTGATATCTTCAGTAATAGAATCATCTGGCTCAGTGGGTAAAAAGAATACTAACACTTTTATGAGATAATACATAATCTTGTTAGTCATGTTGAATAAATGGCATATAATACTGATAGCATAAGTACTCATTATGGGCCAAATCCTCAGCCCAATCCACAGGTGAACTAGGCCCAGCGCTGGGCTTGTATGGTGCCACCATGTGGCATAATAGCCTCAAGATCTTTGTGATATGGTCAAACTTCTCCTGCCCTCTTAGTTCTCTTTTCTAGATATTCTGTCATTGATTCTATTTATAATTGAGCCTCTAATACTATGTCATAAAGTATGATCCACCTACCCTAAAAATTAAAAACTGTGTAATTTTTTTATCATACAGAGTGAAGATCACCCTAGCACAAGATCCATTTACTATTTATATTCTACCTAAGCCTTTGTAATAGGGATCAAATAGGATTTAATTGGTGCACAGTGAATTTCATTCACAATGCATAGCAAATTATAATAAATCAAGATATTTAAGAAATATTTAAGAGGACCTGTCCCAGACTGAGGTGTCATTAGAGAAGGTTTTGGAACAAATTGATAAAATAAACAGTAGTAATTTACCAGGACCAGATGGGATTCACCCAAGAGTTCTGAAGGAACTCAAATGTGAAATTGCAGAACTACTAACTGTAGTATGTAACCTATTGTTTAAATCAGCTTCTGTACCAGATGACTGGTTGGATAGCTAATGTGACACCAATTTTTTTTAAAATGGCTCCAGAGTCAATCCCAGCAATTACAGGCTGGTAAACCTAATTTCAGTGCCAAGCAAATTGGTTGAAACTATAATAAAGAATAGAATTAGCAGACAGATAGATGAACACGATTTATTGGGGAAGAGTCAACATGGATTTTGTAAAGGGAAATCATGCCTCACCAATATATTAGAATTTTTTGAGGGGATCAACAAGCATGTGGACAAGTGTACTTAGATTCTCAGAAAGCCTTTGACAAGGTCCCTCACCAAAGGCTTGTAAGTAAAGTAAGCAGTCATGGGATAAGACGGAAGGTCCATTCATGGATCAGTGACTGGTTAAAATATAGGAAACAAAGGGTAGGAATAAATGGTCATTTTTCAGAATGGAGAGAGATAAATAGTTTTGTCCCCCAGGGATCTATACTGGGACCAGGGCTGTTCAACATATTAATAAATTTAAAAAGGGGAAACAGTGTGGTTGCAAAGTTTGCAGACTATACAAAATTACCTAAGGTAGTTTAGACCGATGCTGACTGCAAAGAGTTACAAAAGCATCTCACAAAATGGGGTAACTGGGGAACGAAATGGCAGATGAAATTCAATGCTGATAAATGAAAAGTAGTGCACACTGGAGAACATCATTCCAATTAAACATTCAAAATGATGGGGGTCTAAATTGGCTGTCACCACTCAAGAAACTTGAAAACATCTGCTCAATGTGCAATGGCAGTCAAAAAAGTGAACAGAATGCTAGGAATCATTAGGAAAGGCATAGATAATAAGATTGAAAATAACATAATGCCACTATATAAATCCATGGTATGTTCACACATGGAATACTGCATGCAGTTCCGGTTGCTGCATCTCAAAGCAGGTATATTAGAAACGGAAAAAGTAGAGAGAAGGGCAACAAAAATGATTAACAGCTGCTTTATGAGGAGAGATTAAGACAACTGGGATTATTCAGTATGGAAAAGAGATAATCTAAGGGGGATATAATAGAGCAGGGTTTCTCAAACTGGGGGGGTCACGACCCCCCTGAGGGTCGCCGAGCGCTTCCAGTGGGGTCACGAGCTCCTGCCGCCGCTTCAAAGCCACCAAATGAATTACTTCCGCATTCGGCGGCTTTTTGGCGGACATGCTATTTCGGGAGCGCTCGGCATGTCCGCCGAAAAGCCACTCAAATGTGGCAGTAATTTATTCGGCGGCTTTTTGGCGGCCATACAAGGGTCTGCCACGGCAGCCGAGGAAGGAAAAATGGGTCGCGGTTCTCAAAAGTTTGAGAACCACTGTAACAGAGGTGTATAAAATCATGACTGGCGAGGCAAAAGTAAATAAGGGAGTGTTATTTGCCCCTTTTTATAACACCAGAACCCAGGGTCACCCAATGAAATTAGCAGACAGCAGATTTAAAACAACCAAAAAAAAGTACATCTTCACATAACACACAGTCAACCTGTGGCACACATTGCCTGGGGATGTTGTGAAGCCCAAAACTATAACTGGTTTCAAAAAAGAATTAGATAAGTTCATGGAGGATAAATCCATCAGTGGCTATTAACCAACACAATCAGGAATGCACCTCATGCTCTAGGTGTCCCTAGGCAGGGTACGGATCACATGATGATTGCTCTTGTCTGTTCATTCCATGTGAAGCCCTGGCACTGGCCGCAGCTGGAAGACAAGATACTGAGCTAGATGGACTATTGTTCTGACCTGGTATGGCCATTAAAAAATAAACTGTTCATACTGGCTGTTCATGCTAGGTGACTCACCCCTGTGTAAAGAGCCATCACACCTGTGGTGCAGAGACTCTGTACCAGTAAATTTCCACATCCCTATTTTTCTCAGCTAAGGAATCAATGATCCATGTCTTGATACTTCAGCTAAATAAGACAGGTGGTTTGACTTGCTGCTGAAGCATTCTTCATCTAATCAGTTATATGCTGCCAAAATTTTAACTAGGGCTCCTTCAGAAAATTTCCTCTTTTGTCAGAAAAGCATGTAATAGTAGCTGGTAATATACTTCCCCTCCCCTTCTTGCTCCTGATCAATGACTTAATCAAATGTTTTTTTAAAAGAAACTCAGTTCACTGCCTTCTGCAAACCCCGTGTCTATTCCGTACTCTTTACTTCCTCAGTGCATCAGTCCTTTCACCCTCATCCCTTTCAGCACAGCCCCTTCTCACCCTGCCATGCTTCCATCTCATTAGCAGGTCACTGAGGCTTCTTCAGGTGGCTCCCTCACTTGCTAACTTCCTCACAGCAACGTCAGTGGCAACAGGTAGATTACGCTGCAGTCTTTGGTCAGGCAGGAATCAGACCCCCCCTTGGGCAAGGGGGACAGTGAAAGGCTTTTGGGCTTTGAGATAGACCCATCCCCCTGACCTCTAGGGTTCTCCCTTAGCTGGGACAGGCAACTGGGAAGGCTTCAGGATTCCCACTCATACATAAGCAGCATGGCCCCTTTCCATCTCCTCCTAGTTCCCTTTCTACACTGCTGAAGAAGGTGGCATTTGCGGGAGCTGAAAGGAATCTGGTGCATCCCTATATGCACCAAGAGGCGCTGGTGGGAATACAACAAAGGAGTGTCCTGTCAGCCCCTGCTTCTGTCACCGTGGTAGCGATCTTCTTCGAAGAAGACTCTGGCTTTTAATAAGCACAGTCTTGTCATTTTTACAGTGACTTCCCAACTCAAATGTAACCAACTTCTGTCCATGGTTATCACTTTACTATGCATAGGACCCAGTAAAGGACTTATGGGGAGTGAGATGACTCTTTAAGAGACATACAGGCCAGGCTGAACAGATTTGAAAGAGTAGGTGTGGGGGATCTTTAGGTTCCATGTAGGTTCTTGCTGCAGAAGTGAAGCCCAGCTTCATTTTAATCTTAGCAATCAGTTTTCAGGGGTGTATATTTTCCAAGCTGTCTTCACAGTGAAAAGGGCTAGAGACTTCCTTTTTCTTTTTACTGGGACCTTATGTTCTCCTTATCAGGGCCCAGAGGTTGGATCTGTTCACAAGCCCTCCATGCCATTTGGATCTGATCAGCGGATCCATTAAATTTTGGAAAACTTGGTGAGAGGCTGTTTCTGTTACAGGAGTAGGCAAACTATGGCACGCGGGCCAGACCCATCCCACCAGCCGTTTTAATCCGGCCCTCGAGCTTCCTCTGGAGAGTGGAGTCTAAGGCTTGCCTCACTCCAGCCAGGTGCAGCACCATGCAGCTTCTGGAAGCAGCAGCATGCCCCCCCTCCTCTGGCTCCTGTGTAGGGGCAGCCAAGGCCTCCATTCTTCACGATGTCCCTGCCCCAAGCACCACCCCTGTAGCTCCCATTGGCTTGGAACTGCAGCCAGTGGAAGCTTCAGAGGTGGTGTCTCCGGACGGGGCACCGTGCAGAGCCGCCTGGCCACACCTCACGTAGGAGCCAGAGAAGGGACCTGCCGCTGCTTCTGGGAGTCACCTAGAGCCTGCACCCCTTGAGGTGTTACCCAGAGCCTGCACCCCTGAGCCTCTCCTCATGCCCCAACTCTATGGCCCATCCCTGATCCCCCTCCTGCTCTCTGAACCCCTCAAATCCAGCCCAGAGCATTCTTCTGCACCCCAACCCCTCATCCTCAGCCCCACCCCAGAGTCCACACCCCCAGCCAGAGCCGTCACTCCAACCTCCTTCACCTCACTCCCCTTTCCCAGCCCAGAGCCCCCTTTCACACCCTGAACTCCTCATTTCTGGCCCCACCCCAGAGCCCTACCCCAAACCAGAGCCCTCACCCCCTCCTGCACACCAACCCCAATTTTGTGAGCTATCATGGCCTGCCATACCATTTCCCAGATGCGGCCCTCAGGCCAAAAGATTTGCCCACCTCTGTTCTATTAGTATCTCTACATTTAGATTAACTTGAACCTCTTAAAGATGAAAACATAAATTAAGTTAACTGTTTTATTCCTCATTGTTTTTCTTATTGTTAAAATGCTGCCATCAGCACCCCTCTTACTGGTATTGATTTCAATGGGGATTTTCACTGACCCCAGCAGAACCAAGATGGAGCCCTGAATCTCCAAAAGGTGATATTTGCAAGAGTGCTCAGTGCTGGCCTAGCCCTGCATCCCTTGAAGTCAATGGTAAAACCTTTGCTGAATTCACTGATAGCGGTGCTAAGCCATTGATTTCAATGGGAGCAGAGTTGGGTCAATGTTACGCCTATTTACAAATATCACTTCAAAGGTCCGGGGAGGTAAAAGCCATTCCATTAGAGAATCCTGCCCCCTAGCCTTGCCTGGAAAGTAGTTTAAAATAGGGAATAATATTTGGATTTCTTTCTAAGTCATCTATAATTTTCATTTAAGTCAACGTACTTTTACTCCTTACCATCAATACTAAAGACTTCTTAAATGGAATCTCTATGATGTCTTGATTTCAGAAAAAGCTGTTCTACGTCATTTATATAGCAGTGAAACCAAGGCTATATCATGATATAATTGAGAGTTTCTTTTGTATCACACATGTATGTAGGACAAGCTTCCTCCTCAGCCACAGTTTCTAAAAGGTCCATTACTGAAATTTCAGTCTCAGGAATTACATCTGCCCATTCCACTGGAGTAACATTAATCTTCTACACAGACAGAGGAAAGATGTTCCCATTATTCACTAAGATAACTAGTTCCTCATTTTTTGCTGACAATGTCCTTCTTCAGCTACTCAGATCAAAGAAGATGGCAGAGTTCATTAGGCGCAGAAAGAAGCTGAGCTTAGGATCAGTCAGTGAATCTTTGAAGATGTTAGTTCTTTTCATTTCAATTCTGATAAAGGTGGAAAAAAACTTTAAGGTGCATTTGGTAAATGCTTGGGATGGCAGCTTCTACATAAGTGTATTCTATACTTGATATATCAACAATTTGGTATATACATTTTGGGTTGGATCAATTTTCTGCTTAAAAGGTTGCTAATAGAACATTGACAGAATACATCAAGGTCTTTTGTTTAGAGGGCATATGCTGTGGACCGAGTTTTCATCTTGTCTCAAGAGTTACAGGACCAATTTTGCATTGCACAAGCAATTGCACCTGCAAAACTGGGAATACAGAATTCATGTCTATGAACAGAAATCGGCTGTGCGTGTGCCCCAAACAGATGTATTACCAATCAGTTGTGCACGTGAAACTGAGTATGCAAGAAGCTGAAAATGTGGTCTACTACATTTCTGGGAAAAGTACATAACCAAAGCAGAATGTTGAAAAATGTTTATGGGTACACAGTAGGTGAGAAGGGGGAGTAGAATAGCACGAACTGTTCAGAGGAAAACTTGGACTTTCCTAATTTAGCTCTGTCACAATCTGCTGAATGAATCTGAACTTCTGAGATCTCTGAAGATTTCATGGCATCAAGATCATAGAAATATAGGGCTGGAGAGGACCTCAAGAGTTCATGTAGTCCATTTTCCCCCTCCCTTCTGCACTGGGATAGGATTAAGTTTACTTAGACCACCCTTGAAAAATGATAGAGTTTTTGATAACGTTACCTCATTCCAGTGTGAGCTTGAGTCCATATTCCAGAACTGTACCCCCTCTCTGAATAGAACATTGGTCACTTAGGAAGAGGACTGGCCAAGAAGATCCTGGTGATCTCAGAGCCCATATTTCAAGCACAAGCAGAGATTTGCTGATGCTTTTCATTGTGGCTTCCCACCAGTGCTCCAAGAATGTCTTCTCTCAGCACAAGTTCTTCTGCACTGGCATTACTATCTAGGTTCTTGTTCTGCACTCATCACTGTGGTAAATGAATGCTCATAATGCAATGCAAATTGTGCAGCTAGAATATTATCCTAATCTTCTTTGGCACTGCCCTTGTCTAATTCAGAGCTCTCCTCATTTGTTGTGAATATACATGAATAAGACTGAAGGAATGACAGAGTAGTATAAGCATCAGGAGAGACCATTCAGAAGTCAAAATCCTTAAGGAAAGTTATAAGAAATTGTACTGCTCAGCTTTGGCAAATAATTGTAAACCTGAATGACTTGGCTTCCATATTTGTTTTCTTTCAGTATTCCAAAGGGGATTATATCACATTAGGGAATTTTCACCTGCCAAATGTATGTAGATTATAAACTTTTCAGAGCAAGTGCCTTATCTGTATTCTTATCTGTAAAGTGCCTTGCAACACTGTAAAGTGCCTTGGCCTGATATAAATAGAAAATGTGATTATTTATTATTAATTATTATTATTATTATTTATAAGTAAGAAAACATTTCTAAAACAAAATCTATTTTTGAGTTATAGGAATGCAAAAACATTTAAACAGGTACATTAAAATGCCATAACCCCACACAAATTAATCTATTTTTATTTTATTTTTTTAATTACTTCTGAGCTGAAACACAGTCAAGTTTCGCCCTAGAGCAAATTTCTTTTATAAATCTCTTAATAATGAAGTTTTTAATGAAAGCAAGGCTAATACAGTGTGAAAGGTAGCAGAGCAAATTGTGTCACTATAGTCGTATCTTAATGGAAAACTATGGAATACTGAAAATGTTTTCTGATTATTGCTTAATTTATCAAAACCACATCATTTACAGCACACAGTAAATGAGGCAAAATCGTTTTTAAAGATGCTACAGAGATAATTATATGAAAAAGTACTGAGTAGCCAAGGAATGAGTAGGCAGAAAATAAGTCACATGAGAGAAAAAAGTATTGCCCAGCTAACCTGGAGACCAACAAATATATCAAGTAATTACATTGCCAGCAATCCACAGGGGTGCACCAAGGAAGTAAGTGGAAATGAGATTGTGGCTGGTGGGATGTAACATTTTCATCATGAGATATGGTATAGCTGTTATATATTGGGGCATTTTAACAAGAAGCTTTAGAAACAATTAAACAAATGAGCAGGTAAAACCAAAGGGCCCCAAAAGAAAGGAAAAGTTAACAAATGAGCTGTGAGGCAATAACACTTAGCACTCTTATAGCACGGTACATTTTCAAAGCATTGTACAAATATTCACTAATGAAGAGCCTTCTCCTGATTACACTGAAGTCCATGGGAATTACGCCATTCAAAGGGAGCAGGAGCAGGCCCAAAATGAGATACTCAAATCCACAAAGCAAATGTGTGTTAAAGCTGGCACTGGAAAGTGCACAGAAGCTATGGTGACAGGTGGTATAGAAAGCCCCAGAACAGATAGAATCCAGGCATGAGCGATGCCTAGGACACCAACTATAGTGCTATCTGAGGTGCACTCTGGGAGCACCAAAAGGGCAATGAAGGAACGCACCAGGGAGGTAGAAGTCAAGTAAATAGGTTAAATAGGTAATTGGGTAAGGCAGGAAGCTTGGGAGTAAACAAGTTGTTTTGCGTCTATTTACTGTCTGAGTCAGCATTGGCTCTGAGGGGGACATACCTTTCTCAGTTTGTCCTTCAGCTGATTCTGAATACTCTCAGCACAAACAGACGTGATGAACATTGTAGAACATGGTATGTTTTGGAGGTTTCTGAAAGTCTGACTCTGAATCTAAAGCTTTGGTGAGCCATTTATTCCAATGCACATTCTGTGGTTATTAGTTGCAGTCGTGTATTGTTTTAGAGAGGAGCCTGGCCTACTCCTACTCCTGCCCAGGACTTCGGAACAACTAAAGCCGCACTTTGAAACTCCCCGGAAGAATCCAGCCACATACTGAAAACAAAAACAAGCCAACAAAGAAACACATAAATTATAGCACATCATGGAGCAAAACGTTGAGAGTTTTAGCTATAGTTCCACACAGGCATTCATTCCAAAAGGATGTAGTCCATTAAATTGCTAGTGCCTTACATTGTTAGAGTTTTAATTCAAGGCTCTCAGACACCTGAGACAACACAATCTGAAATACCATACCCAGAATATTAGGAACTGGAAAAGCAGGCTGGTTCCGTTACAGCACTACTGTTCTGCTGTCTTGTTGGCTGCTGTCAATCTGCCTCGCTCCCATCGCATTTCCAAAAACACCACTGTACCTCCTGTTTAAGTGATTCCAACTTGATTTTGTATAGGCAGAGTAATGGCAGCTGGCTAGAGAGGCAGCTTGGACTGATGGAGGCATCAGCAATTTTGCAACAATAAAGAAAGGTCAACTAGTAGAAGGCAGCTCCTTGTGTGATTTAGTTATCTCTACAGCTCACTGTAGATGCACCAATTCTTAGTGGAGATTGGGAGCATCTCAATGGAGGTGCAAAGAGAAGGCTAGAGTTAATAATAAATGCATTTAAGATACATAATATCAATATTGCAACTTTTCAGGCAAATCCTCCTGACAGTGAATTTTATTCTCTTGGGGTACAGTACCACTGGACTGCTGGATGAAACACTAGAAAATATATTACATGGAGCAGCCTTTCTGCTAGATGGCTTAATCATAGGGCCTTGCCCTCTCTAATTTCTATTATTCTTCATAGATTAAAGAGAAGTATTAAAATTAAGATAAAGGAAGCAGCTTAATAGAAACCTAAAATTATGAAGAAGGAAAACAATTAAAAACAATGCAGACTATACTGACAGATTATAATAAAAAAGCACCTTGTATGGATTAATATTATGCAAATAGCCGACAGAGTAACCAAATTTTAATTTTTTGTGGGAGCGGGTTGGGGGAAATAATCCAGGTTTAGCATCAATTTCAAGATGTCTAGTGTTCAGGTCACTGGAAATTGGATGCATTTTCCAGATGTATTATATCATTGAGGGGAATGGTTCGTACCTGCTTAATATGTGTGTATCCTCAGCCAATCACTTGCTAGATCATCAGTAACAGTGGTGTTAGTACAGGTCTGACATCTTGCTCTCCCAACAAGAGGATGATAGGACTTCAGTAGGGGATGCTACAAAAGATTGGCATCAAGGGGTGATGTTCTGCCACCCTTACTCAGATTGGGTAGCACTCTGAGCAGCGCCATTTATTTCAGGGAGGGCATATATATGGCATAAACAAGTGAGTCATACCCATATGCAGATGTTTGGGGTCACAAGGGGAAGTAACCCCAACAAAGGCAATAAGGAAGATTTGGCTAAAATTGAAACATGGAGTTAATAAGAGTCTTAGGAGGGCTGTATAGTGGTAACTTAGATCCTGAAAAGAACGGCTGGATGTCATCAGAAAGCAGTTTATGGCTGCAGCTGATTTGCAAGCTGAGTCATTGAAGCAGCTACTTCAGAAGAAGGAAGTGCCCAGTAAAGAATGAATATATGTGGCAAACCACATGTCAGCACTGCCTCAAATTCATCAGTTCATGTAGTGATCATGTTTACAGTCTGTGTACAGTGTCTATCCCACAAACAGCCATCAGTTCTTCCAGGCACAGTAATATCTTTGATAATATTTTAATATAGATTCAAATAATATATATCAAATCATTCGTGCTCTCTGCCTTATCGGCTGAGAGAGGAAAAGGGATCAGCTGAGAGGCTGTGTCATTTACTGTAATTTAGCCTGTCAAGCAAGAGTGCTCCTCAACTGGGGGTGTTTAAAAGGGAATAAAGCTGCTTGTGGTGAAGCAGCAAGGTCAGAGATGGTCCTCCCACTGTCTAAGCACTGGATGCAATTCCATTATGGACCCTGCTGTGGCAAGGAAGCCTCAGAAAAAGCCAACAGTTGTGTAGGGCTGATGCAGCCTTGTTGCAGGAATGGAGACAGGCATCTGCCAACATAGAATAATAAAATATCAGGGTTGGAAGGGACCTCAGGAGCACTGTTCCCTCTAAACTGTGCGCATGTGCACGCGCCCACAGATCCTAAACCCCATGCACATGGCGAAACACCGTGTGCACAAAAATTTGCACTGTGAAGTTTTTTGCACACATGGCCTGTCAAAAATTAGAGGGAACATTGGGAGGAGGTCATCTAGTCCAACCCTCTGCTCAGAGCAGGACTAATCCCCAACTAAATCATCCCAGCCAGGGCTTTGTCAAGCCTGACCTAAAAAACCTCTACGGAAGGAGATTCCACCACCTCCTTAGGTAACCCATTAAAAGAGTTTTAATTTCCCAAAAACAGCATTGAATTCGGTTTTTCATCAGCTCTTAACACATTGCCAGCCAGAGTGGATACCTATGGCATGCAACTATTAAATTGGCAACTTTGGGAAATGTTTAAAGGCACAGAGGAGAGTTAGGGTGGGATCTACGAAGAGTGAGATCCACAAAGGTATTTAGGAGTCTAAATCCCATTGATTTCACTAAGTTCCTGTGTGAATCCCACCCTAATCATCTACCGCTGGAGATTGTGGGGGAGATTTTCAAAGGCACAACAACTCCCACTGAAAGGGACTACGTCACTTTTATGCCTTTGAAAATCTTCTTCTAGAGATAGATATAGGTGGGGGAGGGAAACCAAATCAGCCAGTGCTGTTAATTATACAACCAGCATGCAGCAAACCAGGGGTACTACCTCTTTAAAAGGCAGTAATTCAGAGGGGAAAATGCCCTCTTAAATGATGGTTCTGTGTTTATAAAGTGGCATCATATTATTGCCCAGATCTACTGCCTGTGGGATAAGTTGTCAGTACAAACATAGTCATACAGTTGCCATTACTGAAGAGACTTGTGACTACGTCTCTGCACATTACACTGAACATTTACTCTTATGTAGCTTCTAAAACGTATCACCTCAGTTTACTGACACAATCAGATGTTTACTGCTTTCAACATGGCACAGCCCATATAGCTGCTGAACAGCAAGCTGTATTCTAATCTCCCTTTTGCAGCAGCATCAAAATTGCTAGCTAAATTCTGATTTCAGATGCTTCATTATTGGCAATGCAGATGTACAGAAACAAAAGATTTGATTTCCAGAGCCCATCTGTCATTCCAAAAAATCATACTTTTTGTCAACTATAAATTGAGCATATTTCATCTAAAAGTCATTGACTAAACATGGAGCATCATGGTGCACACTGGTCTGACTGATCAAAAACAGTCTCCAACATTGTGGGCACAATTATTGGCAACTGTAATTCCAGGCAGTTAGATGCCCAACATCCTCATTGAACCTACAAATCAGCTCATTAGGCAAATTCTGTGTGTGTAGTTAAAAATACAAATGGTTATGTCCACAGTTTTATCTATGCATTTAATTATGAGTACCGATTGTGCAACCAATAGGGGGTAGAGTGGGGTGGGCTAAGTGAGGCCTGATTAAAAAATCAGATGTTCAAAAATGCTTGCCTAAAGTTAGCCTCCTAAATTCATATTTAGGCACATAAATATTTAGCCTGCTTTTCACAAGCATCGAGCATTCAGCAGAGCCCAAAAGGGCAGGCGTGGCATGAGGAGAGAAAGCAGGAGGGCTTTGGTTAACAGGAAGGACAAAGAAATGGACAGTGGCCATTCAGGAGCAAGAAGAGGAGGCTGGAGGGTAGGGAAATTTCAGCTAGAAATGACAGACCAGGAATGGGAATTGGAGTGAGTATGAACAGCCAGTCAGCAAAGGATGGAGATGTGTGTGTATTCTCACACATTACACATGCAGTATATATACCTGAAACAGACACCAACACCAGCCAGCCATTCTGTGTTCCACACCTATCCATCATTCTTTGCACTGCTAAACAGCTGACACATTCTGCCCCAGGGCTGGATGCATATCAATGCTGGGTGAAGTGATTCCCACATACGTTTTGAGAAGAGCTTTGGGATAATACAGTGGGATGTTCTTATTTATTATACTGCATGCCATCAAGTTTCACAGACTTGGAAAAACATGACCATTGACAGGCAGATTAACACTGTCATTTGCTATGGTTACCAGCAAACATTGCATTAAATTCATTGCCGGGAGGTAAACCACATTACCACAGTTTCACTTGTTCTATGACTATGAAATGCTATGTAGTAGGACTTCACTTGCTGGAAGTTAAAACAAACAGACCAAAAGTGACCAGCTGATTAACTGTAGTTTGTCCATCATGGCCTGTTGGGTGATTTTTTCCACCATCACAATACAATTATTAGTAATGGGCCAAAGAAATAAAGTTTAGATCCAGAAAACAACTTATCCAAAGTTTAGGGGATTCCCACTTAAGATTCCAGTTCTGATCAATCTCTAATTAATAATCCTTTCTGCCTACATATAAATTATCCATACTATTCAGTTAACAGGTGAACAGAATGAGTTAGCTCTTCTAAAAGGAAAAAATTGTGTTGATAAGACACAGGCAACTGCATTTTGGTTATAACATTAAAACATTGGCATTATGTTAATCTCTCCAAAAATATTATGCATTAGAGGTTATGAAACAGATCACACTGCAGCAACATTTTGATTTGTGACATCGCTAAGTACAATATGCTGGTCCTATCTTAACTGTGTAAGACAATATGCCAGCAAAGTACAGCGTGTGCAATTAAGAATGATAGAAGTACAAATAAACAGTGCCATCTTTTGGCCATTGCTCAAACTCCACATTTTAACATATAACCTAGCTATGTAATGGGTTGCTTTAGAGCAGTGGGTTCTTCATCAGGGGTACATATACCCCTGGATATATGCAGAGATCTTCCAGAGGGTACATCAATTCATCTAGATATTTGCATCATTTACAACAGGTTACATAAAAAGCACTAGCAAAGTCAGTACAAACTAAAATTTCATACAGACAACTTCTTGTTTATACTGCTCTGTATACTGCACACTGAAATGTAAGTACAAGATTTACATTTCAGCTGATTTATGTTATAATTATATGATACAAATGAGAAAGTAAGCCATTCTTCAGTAATAGTGAGCTGTAACACTTTTGTATTTCCATATCTTATTTTGTAAACAAGTAGTTTTTAAGTGAGGTGAAACTTGGGGTGTGTGAGAAAAATCTGACTCCTAAAAGTAGTAGAGTAGTCTGGAAAGGTTGAGAGCCACTGTAGTAAGGTACTAACTTTATAGCTATGGAGAGGAAGGATCATAACTTACAGGAGGCATGAGCCAATGAGAATGAACACATGAGCCCAATCCACACATAGAATCATAGGGTTAACAGGGACTGCACAAGGGTCATCTGTTCTAACTTCTTACTTAGTTTGCATATTAGTATCTTTGTGTTTTGACCCATGAAAAGTATTAGAATAAAGCAGAAATGGATCAGTGAGTTCATTTTTCGGCTGACAAGGAGATCCCCTTTATTTAATAGAAGCCAGTGCAAGAAGGAACTGGATAAGCATGTTGTCAGCCTAACATTCTGGATCAGATTTTTAGTCTAATAGAGTTGAGTGCATGTGGGAGAAAGAGAAGAAAGACCCTTCTGACAGACTGGACTAGCCCAGTGTGGTCCACGCTTTGTCACTGTCAGGCCTGATTGCTGTAACATGCAAGAAGCTCTGCTTGGTTCAAAATGTGCCTGCTAAACAACAAAGAACAACAGAGGCAAATCACCACCGTGTTGCAGATACTTCACTAGCTCCCTAATGATTACTACATCAAATTCAAATATTCAAATTCCAATGGGCCACCCCCACAGTATTTAGGTGCCAATATGAAGGCAGACCAAATCACACATTACATTAGGGAACCTTTTAAAACAGTTTCTAAAGGGTTAATGCTAATTAAAAGCTGCTGTAAGCATGTTACAGACATGAGCACTGTACATGTGCACTAGATGGTTACAAGCACATCAACAGAAAGGCTTATAGAAGGTTATAAGCAACCTATCACTCCCCTAGATGCTAACACTTGATTAACCATTTATAAAAATATCTATTAATCACTCATTAATCATTTGTAAGCTATTTAGACATAGGACCTCACTATTAAGTAACTATTCAGCATAGTATAGTTACTGAACACATAACCTAAATAAAGCTAAATGGACTGGGGAAAAACACTGGCTTCTTATGCTGCATTTTGTGCATGTGCCTTCCAATGGCATAAAGTGACCGTATTTACTTATCAGGCCTTTGTAGCCTGCATCCTTTATAAAGGTTAGAAGTCAGAACCTTCAAAATTTCCCCAACTCTGCCCACGGTGCCGTTACATTACCTCGCACAGAAATGTGCGTGTATATACTTATAACTTCTGCCATTATAGGATTCTTGCCCTGGGTTACACGAGTAGAAGCACTGACAGAGACCTAGAAGACTAAAAAAACAGTGGGAGTTCAGGCATTAGATTTGGACAAACAGAATCTGAGGTGGAAGCAGAAAGGAACAATAGACGGAAAGAAAGAAAGAAAGACAGAGCGTGAACCCTAGAGGAAGAAAACTGAAGGCAAGGAAGAGTGACCCGAGAGCAGAGAGTTCTAACAGAAAAAACAGCTATATGTCTGCAAAATAATGTGTGTCTATTTTACAGACATAACCTTGTCTATCAGATCTCTCGATGCTCTGTGGACATTATCCCACTTTCTGCTTTCTTTTACATAACTGACCTGGCCAGACAGACAGGAGAGGCATTGCTTCCTTACAGCCCCTTCTGGTGAGCCCCAACTTCAAGTAAAGAGGCCTTGTCCCAAGTATGCCAGCTATTACAACCCAGTATCTTTGGGGGACATTTACAGCATTTATTAATGGTTTGTGTATGATTGTATTCTACTCCGTGAGGGAGGATTACCACAGGTCCTCCACAAATTCAGACCCATGAGGGGTGATGAAAGCTAAACAACTCTAGTAAGGTACCACTCGTTGGAGATGGATGCATATCCTGATTCAGACTGGGTTTTCCAGAGACTCCAACAAAAAGAGGAGCATTAAGTATAAAAAAGGCTATGTTTGAACTGACACCGGGCCTTCTTTCTACTCCAGCAAACACATAGGACCCTCTGTCCAAGGGAGGGCCACAACCCTTGTGGAAGGGTTGGAAGACTTTGGTCTACCTAGGGCCTCCTGAGACTAGTGGGTGAGCTCTGGTAAGCCCTTAATGTGTATATAGGAACACTGATTGTTTGTATGTTTCTGCTGTCATGCTTTTATGCTACGAATAAATGTATTTTGCTTTGCGAAGGCCAGTCGTTAACTGGTAAACAATGCTATAGCCCCTGGAGAAAGTGTTAACCACAGCTGTTGGACAGCAGTCAGACCTGCTGGGGAAATAACAGTGAGGTGAAGAGGGACAGGAAGCCTAAGCCACTGCAGTGGAGGAGGAGCAAGACACAGATTTCTGTCCGAGAGAGATGATGGCTAGGAGTTTGAAACCTTAAGTGGGTACCCTCAAGGAAGAGTGTGGAGAGAGGTGGGAGTGTCAAAGGTGCACTTTTGTAACCCTGAAACTGTGACACTGGGTAAGAGAAAATCACCCTGCAGTGCAGCATTTTCACTGGAGCAGGAGAGAGATCAGTTGATCATTACCTGTTAGGTTCACTTACTCCGGGACACCTGGCATTGGCCACTGTCAGTAGACAGGATACTGGCCTGGATGGACCTTTGATCTGACCCAGTACGGCCCTTCTTATGCTCTTATGTTCAAATTCTTAGAACTTCCTGCAGGACATTATGGCTGCCTAGCCTTCTCAAGCTAATACCATTCAGCCTCCCTCCTCTCCCCTCTTCTCTCTCCCCATCCCTTTCTTTAACAGTCCCTCATGGTTGAATTTTATATAGCACCATAAGAATCCACTAAAATGTGAAGTCTGCCTGTACAAAATTCTTTCAAATGTGTTTGGTCCATTCCTTTAATTAGAATTATTCGGCAGCAGCAACAACAGCCAAACCATGCATGGTACACATTGCACAGAGATCTACGCACCAGCACACAGCCAACTTTCCTTCTCTTACCGAGCATATCACATGCTGCTTTGTGAACAATAGAAGACTTGTTTGGATGCAGATGTCGTGTGTCCGCCACCCCTGCTTTGAGCTCAAGCCGTTTGACTCAAGTCTCCACTAAAGGGCTGCTACATTCACAGTGGAACTTAGATATGGTGATGCTCAGGATCCCCATCCCTCACTTGTAGACACCTCATCTTTGGCCGGATGATTCTCTCATTATTTATGCAGTGGAGCAGAGTCAATAGCAGGACAGAGAGACAGCAAGAAAAGAGAGTGAGCAACCCTGAGAATGACTTTGTAGCCTGGTGGTTCATGTGCTCACCCTGCAGTTGGGAAACCCAGGATCCAATTGCCCTGCTCCAACAACTTTTTAAAAAATAGTTATACAAAGCTGGAGCAGCTTCAACAGGAGAGTCTGAGAGAGCCCCACATCAGTGGCTGGCACACTCACCTGTGAAATAGTTGACCCCATTCAAATCCCTGCTCCCTCTCAGGTGAAAGGGGGACTTGAATAGGGAATTTCACCACGCAACGCCTACTGAAATTAATGGGAGTTGTGTGGCTAAATCCTCTAGCTGATTTCTTAAATCTTCAGTCAATTATTCATTATTATTAATAATAATTATTATTAATATTTTGTATGCTGAACTTTTGGCTGGGCACATTATTAACGATCATAAATTATGAATGCCCATGCGATTGTTTGCACTAACACATAGGCAGAACATTTCAGGAATGTTAAAAGCTACCTTCAAATATCAACAATTTCTTGTACCAATCAATACTCACAGGTATCAGCACACAGATGTCAAAGTTTCAGACCCTTCAGTTTTAGTTAATTGACTCCATGAATGTGGTGTGCAGCTAACCCTGCTTTTTCCATCAGTGAGTCTAAAGACTCTCCTGAGTAGCCTAGTTTCTCTTGAATAATAGCATATAGCTGGCATCTTACATACCTCACAGGGTGTTATGAGGCTTAGTAGTTATCACCCTTACAAGAAGAAGGTGTAAATTCTTCTCCCACCCATACAAACCCAGTTGACTGCAGAATCTTGCCCAGAAAGCACTCTCTATATTGTGCATTTTATATGAATGGACACAGAAAAGGCTGTATTAATTTTCCTGTTCACATAATGTTAAATGACTTGACGGCAAGTTAAGCCACAAGCCTCATAAATAAATGTTTGCACCATCAATTATTTTGAAAGGGAAATACATTTCCATTTTCATGAGACAGAGGAAGATAAAGTGATGTTTTGTCAGTTTCCTCTTATATGTCTAGCTGGCTTTGTGGAGATTTTGGATAGCACTTTATCATTGTTGGGGCTTTTCCAGGAAATGAACATTTACCAGATTTTGAAACATATACTCCCTCTACTAGTCAGTAAACATGACCTAGTTTAAGTTACAGTATGAAGATGTGACCTAATTTAAAAAGAAACGTGTGTCCATTTTACTCAGTGTGATATTCTAAAATTTGAGCTGTCTTGTTCCCTCAAAGTACTGTATGGATCTCCAACTTGTGTCTTGATCCTGTTTGTCTGCCTGCACACCTGTAAAGAGACTAATATACCTTCCAGAAAGCCTTGGGTGCTTCTTCTGTCTGTGACTGACAGGACGAAAGCCTTTTGGGGAGCATTGGTAGGACCACATCAACGCTGAAGACATGGGTGGAAAACTGACAGATTCAGAAACTCTGGCATATTGAGAGGTGCTGCAAACAGGCAAACAGCATGAAAGAAATACAAATTAACAATAGAAAAGTTGAATGTACCATTGTTTTTGCCAAAGAAGCTTTACAGCAATAGATGGAAATTTTCTTTGCTCGCAACTCCTATACCCCAGAAATCCCATATTGCTCCCACCACATTTCTAGCAGAGGAATTCTGGGTAGACTTGCTTTTAGAACGCATCTATGCCGCCCTTTAACTATCTGGAGGGTTAGGGCTAGATCAGCAAAGGACCTGCCTCCGTGTTGCAAAACCTAACATTTAGGTACTCTGCCACCTACTGAAATCCACAGCCTTGAGTTAGGTGCCCAGGCTTTCCATACAATGTGTGGGGAGAGTAAGACACCTGAGGGTATCTCAACACTACAGGGGCTACAGCAGCACAGCTAAGGCACTGCAACCGTGCTGCCTTCACACTGTAGTATAAATACCAGCCGCAACAATGGAAGTGTTTTTTCCATTGATGTAGTCAATCCACCACTCCAAGAGGTGGGAATTAGGTCTACAGAGAATTCTACAGTCTACTGTGGGGATTGGATGAACCTAGCTGTATCACACCGGGCGCAAAATTGTTCACGGCCATGAGTGAGGTCAGCCTAAATTTTATGTCTAGACCAGGCCCAAGACTGGAATTCATAAAACTAGATGGCAGGAAATGCTAAGGAGAGAAACGTAGTCCAAGCACTGCCCCTCAAAGGAAGTTGGGTGCCTAACTTTGAGCCGGTGGGAGACAACTCCCAGGTCAGCACTTTCTCACAAAAAAACAAGGAGGAGCTGGTGATGGAGCTTTTTCATTGAGTATGAAATACTTAGATATCCAATGAGCCAGAAAGAGAATGTAGAGAATGACTCTACAGTAGAGCAGTTAGGGCACTCAGCTGGGAGAGCCAAGTTCCAGTCCCTACTCCAATGACTATTTAAGTATTAATACCAAGTGAAACAGCTTCAACAGGAGAGACTGAGAGAGCCCCATCCCAGAATACCCTCCTATACCCAGTACATGGAGCACTCCCGTAAGGTGGGAGAACTGGACTCAAATCCCTGCTTCAAATCAGGCAGCACCAACACCTTGGCAGTGTTTTGTGTGGAGTCCAATCCAGCAAGCACTCTCTGAGCACATTACCGGATTGGGCCCTGCAGATCAGATAGGCTGGGGCTCATTTGAGGATTCCACAAAACAGCTCAGTGGTGTTATGACTAAGGTGGCTTTGCATGTGCTCAGCATCATACATTTAGGCACTTGGGGAACTCTACTGGTGGACTAGTAGGCACTTAAAGAGTTTAGGTGCCTACAGGGCTAGTCAGCAGCTGAGTGGGTGTTTTGTGAATGCCAGTGGTGTTTAAATGTTGGACTTGTGCCTAACTGCCCCTGTAGGTGCCTCTCAGTCCCCTTTGTGAATCTAGCCTAGTGTGTCCCCCATTTTCCCTTTCCAGTTTCCTCATCAGATGCGGTGTTCAAAAGTTATCATGTTACACCAGACAAACAAACAGCCAGCCAAGCAGTGAAATGCCATCAAGTTGCGAGAGCCTCATTTTACTCAGCCAGATAAAACATTGGTGGAATGAACATGGAGGTTCTTCCTTAACCCAAACTGAAGACTAACAAAAATCATGTTTAGAATAACAATGGGTCTGGTGTAATGACCCATGCATCTAGTGAACAGCTCAGTACTCCAGTAGATGGGACCCTGAAATGTACTCTATTGTAATTCAGAAAATGAAAGAGTATACTTTTCAGAGCAATACAGAACTTGATCCTGCAGATGTGCATTAATAAGTGAAGCCGGACTATTATTCTTACTAATGCAAAACAATTGATTGAAAACATGAGGGTAACAGGAAAGTGTGGTACTAGTAATACATTGTCTCATTTCCACATACAAGAGCTAATTCATTGAACACAGGCGTTCCAGGGTTACGTGCACCATTCAAATCTAGGTCACATTAAGAATTTCAGATAAAACATCTGAGTTTAATGCTACATTTTTAACAAGCGAAATGTTTCCGAGCATGCAGTAGTCACATTAATACAAGAAATGTCAGCATTTAATGCAGTGTAACCTTCTCTCACTCCGCAGTTAGCACTGTGGTGAACTTTCAGGTACCGGTCATAAGTAGGAAGCAAGCAAATGCTCAAGGGTTTTACTGTAGCCTAACTTTACTGCCTATTATCATGGTTGAAGCAGCACTCTACTACTCTAACCTTCATTTCCATTTTGCTGTCTGTGAGTATCCTGTTGGTGTGCTTTAGTTCTGGTATTCAGTCCCAGGCACAAAAGGACAAACCTCCATACCAAGTGGTTCATTTGTAACAATTGGGCAGCACCAACTATCATTACCTCAGGAGGAGGAGCTGGTATTAAACCCATGGTACATTCTTGGTGTTGGTTTTTATTTTAATGGCTCTCAGCATTTGTTGTTTTTTCCTCCCTCTAACGGCCAAGAGGGATGGGGAGATCCTGCACTGGCAGCAGTGACTTTCTCCAGCAGACTCTTTGGTAGCTGGCCCATTCCCATTGTTGATTCAGACTGTCTCATGCTGGTAGCCAACCCACATTCATATACTTTTGCTGAGAGAACTTAAATTGCTCTTAATTTAATGTGTCTCTAACCCATAATGGTCATAAAGCCCATCTGTGTTCTCAGACATTTGTCTGAAGGGATGGGGATAAAGGATGCCGGGCCTGGCTTCCCTCTGCCTGGCATCTTTTAGCGTCAATTACACCCTGTGCAAAGTGGATACCAAAAACTACCACCAATGGGAGTGAGGAGTGACTTCTGATTTGATCATGTTTTGCATCCCCTTTGCACAGGTATACATACAAGGTGCCAGGCAGAAGAGAATCATATGACTTATGTTTCCCATTTCAGTCTAATTTCAGTTGATGCTAGATGATTAATTCTGTATTGTTCTTTATAAGACTGGCATGGGACCTGAAATACAATTTGAATGGGTGTATTTTTAGAAACTTGCCTCATGAAAAGATCTCATGAGAGCATGATAGATATGTCATCACTTTGAGCAAACACCATAGAACATGTACGTCCAATATTATCATCAATCACATTTTTACCACATAAATTTATATGAGGCAATTAGAGTAGCTCATATAGAACCACACTGTCACTTGGTTGTTGTTGGTTTTTTTAAAAATCAGTTTAATGCAAAACAGAGTAAACAGGTAGCAGCATAAACTATAAGGATCAACAGTTATTTCAGAGAAATGGCCATTTATTTTTTTTAAATCTCATCTATATTTTATTGATATCAATAGAAAAGCTCCCTTTGATTTCAATGTGAAGGCTCAGGCACTATATTACAAGTGGCACACTAGAATATTAAAACTGATTTTTTAACTCACCAATATGTATATTTTTCAGAGGGTTTTTTTTTTTTACAGTTAGCAAGTCTCACAGCTGAGTCAATGGACTAGGCAGTTACATGTTTTATTACAGCTGTTTTTTCTAGTCCATGTACATCCAGGTTCTCATGCATCAGCAAAACATTGCAATGTACAGACTGTAAACACTACAGAAGAAAATTTTTGTTTAATAAATATTCTTTGGACTTTACTAAAACCTAAGCCCAGTAGTTGTTTTTTTGTTTTGTTAAAGTTTTTGTTTACATAAAATTGTTAATTTGAACCAAATTTGACCTTATGACTTTAAGAAACAAGCATAATAAAAGTGCTATTAATCCAAAGGCTGCAATGCTTTAAATTGGATGGATAGCTAAAACTACTCATTTTTGCTATTTTGTGGGTTGCACAAAATCACCGAAGCTGGCTAGTGCAGCACCCTCCTTCATTCAGGGAAAACGTAAGAAACGGTAGGAGCCTCAAACAAAAACACAGACACAGCCCAAAATAATGGCACATCTGAGTCTGCTCAGGAATTAGAACTACATGGGCAGAGGGTTTTTCACTGGGTATCATTCTTGGAGCGGTGTATGTATCTGTATGTGTGTGAGAGAAGGGGAGAGATGCCAGAGATGAGCAGGGAGAAGAGAGCAGAAAGCCAGACAAGGCCTGAACAGAGAGTGGCCCTTAGGAAAGTCTAGAGAGAGAGCTTTTGTGCCAAGTAATAGCTGAAAGGAACTCGGAGCTATGAGCAAAGAAACTATCTCTTGTTTGATATCTTCCTAAGTTCAGGGAAACAGGACTTTGTACAAGCTCTGTAAACAAACAGGATTGTATCAAAGATACCTGAACTCCCTCATCAATTTCCCCTCCTAATGAAAACGATCTACGGGTCCCCAAACCTGGCTATCTGTTAAGTCAAAAGGGAAACAATAGAATACATATAGTAATACGAATCCATAGTTATTAGTTACAAATAAAATAGTAAGATTTTTTTTCAAATTCACAGTGATGAAATAGAACTGGTTAATGTGCATTGAAAAAAGGGGGTTCAGCCTGATCATTTAAACAGCAAGTTGAACAATAAACATAAACCTGATCATGAAGCAGACAAGCGCATTCTAAATTGGTGGGCTAGTTTAAAACCTCCACTCTGGACAAGCTATTCTAGACTTGCCCGCTTTCCAATTTCTTGTATCTTCTCCTAAAGTACAGAATTCTGGACACTGGAATAGATGAACCACTCTTCTGATTTGCTATGGCAATTCCTATCTTCCTAAGTTTGACATTACACAGAAGAAAAGTATTTAGTAGTGTTAACTTTGCAAAATGTGACATAACTAATTAATCAGTCAAACTGACTGTGACATTGTTCTGAATAATACAGAAAGTGCAATAAATGGGATGTTAACACAAAAATAACAGAACTTCTACATACAGTTGCTGATTAGTGTAGATTCAATGGAATTATAACAGCAAGGAATTTGAAGGAAAACAGGTTTCGTATACTTCCGAAGGAGTCTGAAGTCTAGAAATTTAGATATACAAGCTATACTCTTTACTGTAGGAGTAGGCAACCTATGGCACAGGTGCCAAAGGCAGCACACGAGCTGATTTTCAGTGGCACTCACACTGCCTGGGGCCTGGCCACCAGTTCAGGGACCTCTGCATTTTAATTTAATATAGAACTAATCTATTGTTGTATATAAAGTGAATAAGGTTTTTAAAATGTTTAAGAAGCTTCATTTAAAATGATAGATTTATAGAAAGAGACCTTCTAAAAACATTAAAATGTATTACTGGCACGCAAAACCTTAAATTAGGGTGAATAAATAAAGACTTGGCGCACCACTTCTGACAGGTTGCCGACCCCTGCTTTACTGTATTTCATTTCAGCTGGAGCTCCAAATGTGACAAAGGGAAGAGCATACTAGAGAAAAGAACCAAGTGGAGAGAGCTGAAAGAGAATGTAAACACACAAAATCAATAGCAAAAAGGTTAGAACAGTAAAAATGATTTTTTTTTAACTTTCAGCACATATGCATTGAATATAATTGGGATTATTTCAGTTAGTCAAACTGTATGTAAACTGATCCAGATTTTGTGACCTGATGTTCTTTGTACAGCATCTGAACTAAAGAGCTGTGCCTGATGCAAGCTAGGGAAGATGACAGGAGGTGACTGGTGAAGTAGCTGGAATGCAGTGCATTCAGCATGCACAAATTCCTAGACAAAAGTCTTATTTAAAATGGAGTTAAGGCTGTGAGTACATAGTAATAATTCTAGGATTTTATAAACCCCAACCCCTTATGCTACCATTGTAGCTACTGAAAATATAATAGAGGTCCAAGAAGTGCAGAATTAAAAGTAAACTTTAAAAAAAAAATCATTTAAAGTATGGGAAATCATAGAGACTCCGACAGCCTAATTCTGCCAGCATAGTGACACGACCCTCTCATCTTCATCCTTTTCAGACCTAGGTCTCGATCCTAGAAACACACATTGCCTTCCTGCTTGCCCCCAACTAAAGAAATTCCCTCTAACCTCCCCTTTCCCATTCTACCAAGCAGGAAAACCCCCACAAAGATCTGAGCAATGAACCAATTCGTTCTCTCTGACTTTTTGGGATTGTGATTCTCAAAACCAGGACTTGAAGTCTTTCATTTGTGTTGCTAGTTCAGTTCTAGCTTGGGTTAGTAGTGAATAAACGGTATTAAGCCAGCTGATATTTGTGTTTTAGACTTTATTTTGAACAGCTAATATCTTTTAGACACGAAGCACCATCAAAAACTGACCTCATTGTTGGCACTCTCAGAGATCTACCTACATCACTAGAGACCATCCTTCAGAACAGGTTTGATGCACAATATCTGGGTGATTCAGGGAAAAAATACTACTACTTCCAGAGCTGGAGGAAAACTTGCTCTTTTTTTGTTCTCTAAAAAGGGCTTCAGCTTACACATCTCCTACCCTCTCCTCTTCAAGATTTATGGGCTTCCCCTGCCCTCATTTGTCAAACATGAATGTCATTCTGAAATTAACTAGAAAACAATTATGAACATTAGATGCCAATTTTGATCTGTAAAGGAAAACTAATTAGTCAAAAGAGGACTTGAAGGGGAAGTGATTAGATCATCGAGATTCCTGTTAGACTTATGAAACAATAAGTTTAGAACTACCTGAAAGCTGGTGAATTCAGTTACACTCATTGTATTTGCATCAAACCACATGTTGAAAGTTTGCACTAAGGAGGAGGATGACTGCTCAATACATACCATGCTACACATGAGATTCTGCAGAGAGGTACTAAATTTACAAAAGCAATTGAGGTTACAGATGAATTTCACAGATTTCAGGTTGACAGCCCTATTGTTGCAGTCTTAGTGGAAATTTGACTTAATCTAATTAACAAAGAAATGGAATCACAAAGAGGTGTAAGGACAATTCAGAGAAGCTAAGTTATGGACCCTTTCCATCACTTTCCCCCCATGACTGTCCCAAATACGAAAGACATAAATTGAGACTAGAATGGGAAGAAAAGCCTGAAAATGGTAGGGGGAGAACAACACTGAGTTTGCTCCTTTTTGTTTGAGCATGTGAAGCTTAAGACCCATGTTTCTACCTCCCAAATCTATGTTTGTGAAGAAAATTGTCAGTATGGTGCATCAAATTGTGGAAATAAAATTATGGAAAGTTTATTCAGAATGTTATCAGTTTCTTAAAATACGCTGTACTCCCATGCAGTCTGCTCAGCAGTAATCAAGCATGCATTAAGCACATTTAGATAGGTTGAAATCATTAGTAGGCTAGGAACTGGAAGAAAAAAAAGTTTGTAAAAGTGTAATGGTAGCTAAAGTTAGACCCAAAAGAATGGTAGATCCAGTGCATTGGACTGGGGACTCAACTATTGTGTTTTTATGTTGAGGAATAAAATGCTTTATAAAGTTAATCATACAATCTCTGTGTGGCTTCATAAAACAGCCTTGGGGTTGTGAGACGTGGGCATCTCCTCTCCAGACAAGAAAACTTTTTTTCTGAGATGTTGGGCAGGGGGAACAAAGAGGCAGAGGAATTACAGGAACCAACTACTGCTGTAAACATTCTGTAAATTTCAATGACCAAGCTTGTCTGACACCCCCCCACCCCCATGAGCACTATCATTCGATCATGGGCATTTTTAATGTTCATCATTGTACTATCTTAGCCAAACACAATGTTCCTCCCCCATGTCCCCAATCGAACCAAGCAGCAGAGATGGGGCAGGAGGAATGGATATTGGCTAGATCTGGGCAGCCAAGCAGGGAGTGAGTACTTTTGAGCTAGCAACACACACCGCCTTTGGCAGCTGGGATAACAAAGGGGCAGAAAGGAGACTCCAATAGCAGCCCTTTGGAGGTGCAGGGAGGCTGGAATGTGGCAAAGCAGTTGAGTGGAGGTAGCCTGGGGCATGAAAGAGGCCAATTGGAACAGGGGTGGCCAGAGAGGGTTGCAGGGAGGAGTCTCCAAGGACAAAGACATGAGGCCAGGGTGGGAGTAGGGGCTCCAGGAACCACTGAAGGGCAAAGGGCTCAAGGCCAGGGAAGGCCTTGGAGCTATTCCAGGCTCAGTGCTGCAGCACAAAAGGATGCTGGAGGACGCAGCTGAGCACTTACTAGCTGGATTTCCCAGTCAGGACTCCATGGTGCAGCTGGCCCTTCCATCTCCACAGAAAGCTGAGAAGAATTTGAATTAGGGCCCCTACAGTGCTATCCTCTGATTGGGCTGCAGAGTGAGCATGTGATACTTTATCACTCCCTGATTGGAGGGGAAGGGCATAGCAGACACACATTAAGCTGCCTGCAGTGGTGTGCATGTGGAGCTTCCTCTCCCCCCTCCCCCCACAACCAAACATCACTGCTCTTCCACCCCCATGCCTGGCTGCGGCTGCACAAGCTGCTGCCCAGGGACACGACAGTGCTCGCAGCCTGGGCCCTGCACTTTTAGCTCTGGCTTGGCTTCAGCCTGTGCAGTCATTGAAAAGCATCTGGCAATCTAGATTTGGCCCATGGCCCACAGCCCACTTAACTGCCCCTGCCCTGTGCTGTTACCTACTAGGGAACTCCTCCTTACTCATTATGGACCACACCCTTCTTCACAGAGTTTAGCCAGCTGAGGACATCAATGCCAAGATGGTGAAACAGTACCTCGCTCTGCAGCCTTACTGCCACCACCTGAGAACAGCACATGGAAATACCCATTTTTCCCCTCTCGGAATAGAGAAGGAAGACTCACTGCTGGGGCCTAGCCTGAGAGGGAGGGTTGTGTGATGGTGAACTATGGGTTAGCAAGCAGCTGTGAGCCTGAAGGACTTGCCTAGCTGTACCTGTTGGGCATGCTCCCAGTGGAGGCTGAGCTCAAAGAGGAGCAACTCAGCTCAGTCTCTAGGCAGACAGAGCAGAACAGTCATGTGCTAAAAGCTCCAGCAGGCACACTGCTGGGGCTAAATGTGGCCAGGAGCAGGTCCCACCACCAAGCCACAGTAGGAAGAGACCCAGGAAGCAAGTAGAAGAGTGCCCTCCCCATCCCCTGAGGCACAAAACTATTACTCACAGGGCCTTGGGTTGGAACCCAGTGGAGCAGGGAGGACTTGGGTTCCTCTACCCTCAGCTACTGCCACTTGCCAAGTTCAGGCTTCAATCACTCACAGAAGCACAAAAATGAAAGAGGGAAAAAATAAGCCCCACAGTTTTTCTTTAGAAATGTATTTTGTAACAAAATATTAACATTAAAAAGAAATGTTTATTGTACAATATAAAATAAATGGTACCGAATTCAGCTTGGTTGCTTCAGTAAATAAACCTCTGAGGAGGTGTAAAAAGTTTGGTATTGTACAAAAATTCTACAGGATTTACAATTTGCTGTAGGAAAAATGCATGTTCAATAATTACATAAATACTCAGATTTCTATGTCCCATTATGTACTCTACACCCTCCCGGTTTGAAAGGGATCTGGTGACCAACCTTCTGGTCTAATTATTCATGACAGTTTGATTTTCTATAATACTGAAAAGTTTAACAGAAATCATTAAGTTAAAAAGAAAGAATATATTACATTTGCTAATTGCAAACAATCTTTTAGCTGCAATTTTTTCCCATTGGGATTAACAAAGTGCACCAGTTAAACATACATTAAAAACAGTTTAAAAACAAATATACAAACAGCAAGAGCTTTTAAATATTTTGTATCAAATACTATAGGACAAATATAATTTACAATTTTTTGCACAACACATTACATCTGAAATATAACTTTAGATATTACAGACTATAAAAATACATATTTTGCCTCTTAAAAAAGTATTTGCAGATTCCGGCACAATGTAACAGTTCAAAGGAATTTAACACTTCAGATTTCTTCATATGGATGTACAATGAAATTAATCAGACTTGCAGTTAGTCTTCTATAACTGCAAGTAAACTGTAAAGTCAGATCTCCTAAAAGAGCCCTTTCTAAATAATCCAAATATAGTACCTGATTCGCTCCTACACATATGGTGTGAACTAAGGGTCATTCCTGTAAGGACTGACCACTCTAGCCCCAATTCAGCAAAGCAAGCAAGCACATGCTTCACTAAGTATCTGCAGAGCCCCACTCACTTAAATCGGACTAGTTACATACTTAAGTTTACTACAGACTCAATTACTTTGCTAGATCAGGGCCAGAGCACTCAGCACCTTTTAAGCCTGAGCCCCTAATGGATTCTATGGCCACCTTCTGCCCTGTCCTATATTTACACTAAAGTCAATAGGGTAACAGCATGTCAGTCACGGCAGAATTTAGAACTAGCAGTTCAAAGACGCAAGAACATCAGGCCTGATTCAGATTTCAGTTAAGTCAATGTAAAATCAGTGGAGCCAGTGGAGTTACACAGGTATGAAACTGGTTTAAGATCAGAATCAGGCCCATTGTGTAATTTTGCCCTAATGTGTTTTTCTGGGGATCCCTCTCAGGCAATCCTAGGGCAAATTCAACCTGAAGAGTGATAGTCTGCCTACAGTTACTGCAACTGGGCCCTAAAGATTTTTTTCAATTGTCTCCCAGTAGTCTGACCCAGCTATATAACCATCAAACTTTTTTAAAGTCCTAAAAAATACATATTAATTTACAGGAAATATCAAGACTCAGTCTATATCCCTTACTTTAAATGCCCCAAAATAAGTTGCTTCTTGAGATGAATCCAGTAATGATGGGTTTGATACCTGGATACTTATTACTTCTCCTGACTTAAGCTTAAAAAATCCTCCTATGTTTACAGAATAAAAATGAAATTCTGAATTTCCTGACCAATATTTGGTGCTTCCTCCCTTCATGAGGACATCAGAGCGTCTTATTTTAAGGTTTGTTTTAATCATGTACACCATCAGCTGAAGCCCTCTTCTAGTCAGGTCTCCTGAAGTTTCATGGTGTCTAAAACAAATGTTGGCATACAAGTAGTAAAACCCATCTTGATTGGCTATTAGTTTTCCATCACGGAAGGTCATATTCGATAAGTTTGCCTGGCCTTTGTCATGATGCCAGGATGTAAGGTTCACTTTGCGTGTGCCTAGGGGAAAAAGGGTTTAGCAGAAAGTTACTTTTGTTCACAAACATTTTCTACAAAGTTAGAAATACACCATGGCTGGATTTTTTAGTGTCAGTAACAAAAATAACCATATAAGCGAAGGTAAAGGGTAAAAGTGAAGGGGTGAGAAAGACACTGTAGCCTAAAGGCTAAGATAGTCAAATAAGTCTCAGGCTTTAGGATACAAGCCAAATGCCACAAAGGACAGGAAGAAGTTTTTTCTCCTCTTGTGAATACAACTAGTTGTTCCTACCCACCTTTACTCTGGTGCACTGGCTGTTAGCATGAATCAGGATATGAGGCTTGTTTCACCAATAATCAGATCTTGGCAAATCCTATATGGAATCAATTGCTAAAAACTGTCCTAACTAAAAAACATTTTTATTTAACAAATACTTCAGAGTGAATTTTGCACTGGCCAAGGAAAAGCACTTGCTCTCCTTAACTATTTATTGTTTAGTATTAATACTATTTGTAGTTATCTGATATAATCAGGGTAATCACTGTTTTGATAACTAATCAGGATTTTACCAAATACTGCTCTCCATCACCACATAATTTCTTTCAATATTACTCACCACCAACCCAAGCTTGTACTCATTTCAAGACTGACTCAGCCTTTCTACAGTACCCAACTCCATCTCTCTCCCTATCATCTGTTGATTCCACCTCCACACACTCCTCTATACCCACTCCCACAGTCACTGTCCCACCAAATGGTAACCTTGTCTTCTCTCATCTCTATGTTCTCTCCGCCCCCTTTCCTGTTCTCATGCTGCAAAGCACCTCTGAAGAAAGTCCACCAGGTCTTTGGTACTTTCAGGTACAAAGTATCTCCCTGCTTCGCCTCTGCCTTTTACCTTGCTATATAAATCTACTTCTGAGAATCCTGCAGCTCCAGCCACCATGACTAATAATTTCGCTGTCTCCTCTCAGCGAAGATTCTCAAAGTATCCTGAAAGCCAAAACAGATGTTCTCTGAACAAAGCTGTCTTTCTCTGCACCTCCCAATCTTCCCTTCCCCCTTCTGATTTCAGAGAGATTTCTTGTAATATCCAAACTAATCCCAAACCCTGACTTTTCTTGCTCCATGCCATATCTTCTCCCTTATGGTCAACCTCTCTCTAATCTAGCACCTTTCCTTCAGCTTTTTTTTGACAGATACCTACTACCCATCTCCCTTCATTCTTTGTCTCCAAACACCTACAACAAGAGTGGCCAAAGCACCACTCACGAACTGCATGCGATTCTTAGAGTTAAAGTGTGTCTCGTGGAGCCCCCCAGACCCTCTTTCTCCACCTACCAGACGGGCGGGGGGGAACTTGGACCTTCTGCCCTGTGGTGGAATGGTGGGGCTTCTGCCAGAAACAACTGGTGCCTACTGAGAGTGGGGGGGCCCCCACAATGTAAAGGTAACAGCTCGTGTCACGCCCACCAAGTATGCCCTCCCCTTACCCTCACTGACAGATGCCCCCTTCTAGTTCCCAGGTGACATGCCCCAGAGAAAAGCAGCAGCAAACAGAGCTGCAGAGAGCAGTCACTGCTTTAGTCCACAGGGAGAGGCAGCAGTAAAAACAGCTGCTCTCCTTGCAGCTCCCAGCTGTTAGCTGCTGCCTCTCCCCAGAGTCACAGCTTCCAGCTGCTGCAGTGGCCATGCAGGGAGGGGGCTCAGCAGTACTATGTACCTGAGTGGGGCCAGCAAACCCTGGCAAAAATCTGGGGAATCATGTGCCCCTCCCCCATGTCACCTCTGGTTTCTGCCTAGCAGGGAGGGGAGTCTCATGGCTTCAGCCCCACATAGTATGCCAGCTAAGGCTCAGAGCTTCAGCAGGACTGGGAGCCAAAGCCCTGGGCTAGGGCAGGCTCCTCCGATAGGGCAGAAGCCCCGACCCCCACTCACTGCAGGACTGAAACCTCAAGCCCTGGAAGGCGTGCCCCAGCTCTTGAACTTTTGACAATTGTTGTATGCAGCTCTGAGGGATAGAAAGTTTGGACACTCCGTCCTAGAATCTGCTTTCCCACATACACTGTCAACTTTCTTTCCTCCAACTCCCTTGAAGTCGGCTTGCCATCTCTCCACTCCCTTAAAGCCACTATAAAGTCATCTATAGCCTCTTCCTGGCCAAATCTATGGTCCTCTTGTCTGCTCTTCTCAATCGCTCAGCGGATTTTGACATTGTCAATGACTCCCAGCAACCTCTGCCTGCTGCTCTATCTGCACTTGCCTAACTTCATGCTAATCTATTTCTCCTACCAATCCAGATAGATGGAGGAGCAAATACATCTGTGTAACACACACTGCATGAGCTGGCAGTAAATTTCTGTATGCAATTCAAGGTGCTGGTTAACAATTAACATAGTGGTGAGCTCCTTGGTGGAGGGATTTTTTGACTTTAAAGAGCACACTTTTGGCACTGAATAAATAAAAAATGGTTACCACCCACAAAGCCCTACTGTCCTGCCAACCAGCTGTCTCCGATGATCTCTCCCTCAGACCCACTAGTGTTCCATATGAACACAGGCAACTGTCCCAAAGGTGAGGTTCACAGGAACCAGAGGCCGGGCAGTCTTCAAACCAGGGCCCTAATAGTGGTACTGTAGTAGCATAAGGAGGCCACAGTAAGGCTCCTGTGTTTGCACAGTGCCTAGCACATGTAGTTAAAGATGACCATCCCTGCCCAGAAAAGCTTATCTTGGTCAATACAATGCAACAAGTGGATGAAACAAAAATGGGGGGAGATTGGCAGAAGGGAAAAAATAAAAACATTTTTGTATGTATGTGTAAACCTGCCTAATTTATCCTGGTAATGTGTGTGAAATCACATAGGTGAGGGGGAAAAGATTCTCTTTGCCAATAGAATTCACTACCATTGGAAACAGACACAACGTTAGGTTTGTGTGTATTCATGAACTGGTGTAAGATGCACCTCTTTGTCCTGGCTTATCAATTTTCTTATTTGGTTTACTAGTCTTCATCAATGCATTCTAACATTGTGGAGTGGAGGTGGGGAACATGGGATATTAGCTTCTTTTACATAAAGTGTCTACATAATCTGTCAGCCAAATTATGGTGCTGGGAACCAGAAGAATGTTTGTAATAAATAGACAACAATATCTGAAAACTAAGCCTGGCAAGTTCAGTAGTAGGTTTCCCTTCTCTCCTGCATGACAGCTTCATATTTCTTCCACATTTAATTTACTGGGCACAGCAAATTTCATAAAAACACAGGCAATAAAAAGTAAACATGGTTTCAGCTTGAGATAAAGGCAAAACTAAAAATCAACATTACTGTGCATTTTTGCTACAGCATAACAACGGATATTGTACTTGAGGTACAAAATACTCCCAATACTTATGTAACAGAAAAGCCTTTACCTACGAAATGATGTCCTTATGGGCTTAACTCAAAGCCTGAATGAATACAAGACTCTAGGGTATGACTTAGTCATAGTAGACTTGATGGTGATTCATACATCATTCTAACTCTAATAATCGTAAAGGAACAAGATCCTTATATTTCTAGGTGATCAAATTAGTGGAGCTCTCAGGCCAAGAGTTTCAAGAGGGCTTGAATTCTGGGGTTCTCAACATGAAATACCTTTAAAGGGTCCAATTTAAGAGGGTGACTATTCAGTACCGTGAAAATTAGGCCCTTTAAGTTTTCATATTGGGGACCCACAAACTAAGGCACCCAAAATCCCTGCTCCCCCATTCCTCCTATGGAGGCTGATATACTTGCAAATCAAACAGGATACAACGGAATGTGTAAAACTGAATAATTGAGGGGTGTTAGCCCAGGTGATCAAGGTCATAAGTTATTGCAAAGTGGTTATAGGTAAATATGGGTTGTTTAAATTGTCTGTAAACTGGCAGATTCTGAGTATGGCTTGTGTGTATACCTGGAAGCTGCCACTAACAATTAAGGAACCTCAATGCTTTGTAAGGGTGATTTTAAAAAATGAGGGAATTGATAGCATGGAAGGTATTTTTGAAATAGTTTTAGGGGGCATCACTTTGGTGATTCCATTGGATGCTAGGGTTCACATTTACAAATACAATGATATATGCCGGATGTAGCTGGAATTAGAACATATGACTGAAGGAGTTGGTGTGCCCAGAGATGGCTTGCGGAGAGGTTAGAAAGTATACGAAAGATCTCTCTTTTTTGGACTTTCTTCCAGTATTGGTGGCAGTCACCAGACTGGCAGCATCAACCACATCAGGTAATCTTCCTGGCCTGTTTTATTGCAGGCTGGTGAGATTTGCAGCCAAGAAGCTCTGGGAAGGCTGACCAAAATGTGAAGGATGCACAGAAGACGCCAGGCAACAGATAACTATACAGATCTTTTAGGTCAGCTGAGGCTTTGCCTCCAGAGTATGTTCTTGGCAGGGAAGAAGCATTGCTCTTTGAGCGTTTAGTGTTGGTTAGGTCATGCCTAGAAAACTAAGGGACAGTTCCAGACAAACTGGACTGGCAGAGGGGCAGGTGATATAAGGGTCAAAGGCTGAACAAGCAGAAGTGGGGAGCCATAACAGAGCTAAGAGAATACCCAGATGAAGAGGTATGTCCAATGAAAGCCATAGCAATGTTTCTGCCCCGCACAAGAGACAGATGTTGTATTGCACATAGGGAGAGTAGCTACTTGACCAGATAGCCATTTGCTGCAATACTGAGAAATGTGCTAGTCTGTGTGTAATGTGCAATTCAGCACAATTTGGTATGAATTCCTTCATGACCAGTGCAGCAACATTTGAGGCATTTGATTATCTGAAGGGGTTCAAGTGGCTAGACTCTTGTGGTTAGAATGTTCTAGCCTATGCCTTCCCTACAATGGGAACAAGGGCAGATGTCTGGATCTGCAGACACCTGAGAGTGCACTGAGCCCACTAGAGGGAAGTAGAACAGCAGGCATGTCACAGATGGCACAGTTGTCTGTCTCTAATGATTTCAGAGTAGCATGTTGTATGTAGGCCAAGCCCATGCCTCTTCTGCACTCCCAGATGGGCAAATCACATCTATGTCTTGAATAGTCACTGAAGGGAAAATGATCTTGGGTTTTAGATGGTGAGTGGATTTGAGACACAGGAGCTAAAAGGAACATGAGCCAGAGTACCCAACTATTGCTGGTCACCAACCATGGCTGTAATGAAATGCTCACAAGGTGGGTATGACTGGAGCAATCAACCCTGCTTCTGTGGATTGGGCCTGGAAGAGTGTGAACCAAAAGATCACCAGAGTCTTTGTGAACACTGGTGGCACAGAGATCACATGCAGAAGATTCAGGGAAGGTGTTCTGAGCGTTACAGGGAAAATGGGCATGTTATCAGACCCAGGGACTGATGGGGTTGGGAGAACTTACAGACTGGACTGATGGGAGGCAGATACCTGGCAGTATGGTGTGGGCAAGCTATCTGCTGCCACCACCATATCTGAGGTCTAGAGCAAATTACAGGCTCAAACAGGCCAGTTCCCAGGAGTAAACATAATACCCAGAATGGTGGCCCCAATTAGCCTAGAGGAAGAAGAGGGGACCTTAAGCGTTCACAGACTGAGGTGCCCCTCATTCCCCCTTGAGGGGAAAAGCAAGAAAATTCAGAGGTATGTAGAGTCCTAAGAATTAGACTCAAACCTGGATATTGGCACAGAGGCCATTTAGATCACACTGCATTCCCATGTCTGGTATTTGGGTGTGGGGGAATAACACCTCCATTCAAGTTAACAAAATTACAGCCTTCCAATTCAAAATCCATCCTTCATTTGTATTTCATTCTCCTGATCAGCCACTTTGAAAGTCTTTGTCCCAGGGCTTTATGTATTGTTCAAAACTGTGTACTGCAGTCAAAACATTCCTACAGAAATATTTGATTAAAAGTGAACTTACCAACTGGAATATTTTTATCATCAATAATAAGATGTGCAAAGGGCTGTTTCTCCAGTTTGTTTCTCTTGGACAGATCAAACAATGACGCGTCCATTATAGCTAGAGATAAAGGAAGTTACATTAACTCAAAGAAACAAATTTAGTAAGATTTCAAATACTTCTTATAAGCCACTTGTTACCTTTTCCTGATCTTGGTGGCTCTCTTCCAGCAATGATGCGCTGTATCTCCTAAAATGAAAAAGAGCTATTATTCTATACGATCATGTCCCCAGTAATGTACTGTATTGCTGATAATTTATTGGATTATGTTACACAATGCTGAAATAGTTTTTCATCACTATGTATTCAGGTGTCTGTTTTCAACCTTCTAAAATGTGACCACAAGGGTCAACTTACAAGAATCAGCTCCTTTCTATAATGGGGGCATTGTGTCCAATACTTTAAAAAAAGAAAATAGGAATGGTGGTGTTTCTAATTATTTCACAATGTCTTTGGCAATACAATTATCAGGCGTACTGTCTGAAAACTGAAGATCATGCTGAAAGGATGGCTACAACCTTTCACTGTTACTGTGAAATGCATTTTTGTAAGTGTAAATGAACAATCAGAACCACCAAATATTGAACAAAGTAAATGTGTGTCACACTGAGCATTTGGCAATATGGAATAATTTAGATCCTGGGGGCAGACTGTGCCATACAGGGGCAGCATGCAGTCACATTCACAAGAATTCAGGGAGGCAGAGCAGGTTAACTTTATGGTGCTTAGGAGGCTGCAGAGTTTTCTCCTTCACAACCAGCTATTTACACAGGCTGTTGCAGAAGGACAATGATCCTTCTTCCTTTAGGATGGGGCTTGTGCCCTAGAGATGTCAGCAGGCAGCTGTCCCTGCACACAAAGGAGTGAAGTGATTGCAAGTGTGCCTGGCCCTTCGCAGGGTATGCAAGAATGAGATGGGTAAGGTGCCTTGCACATTCATACAGGGCCCATGCACAGCCTGGACGAGCGTTAATTAAAACTAAGTGAATTTCAATGTTAATGAAAACAGGCTGTGTATTGGCCAGAGCCAGGCATAGCACAACCAAGAGATATTTAAGCTGCCACATATGCACCTCTGTTCCTGAACAGCCACTCCCCAACATTCCAGTCCTGATCTACTTCACAAATAGATACTGAAATTGTAACTTCAATGAGTGGAAGCAGTGTCTTGTGGGTAAGCCACAAAACTAGGACTCCGGAATTCCAGGTATAGTTCCCAGCTCTGCCCCAGTTTGTGAAGTCTGGGGCAAGTCACAAACTCACAGTGCCTCAGTTACCCACCTAAAACGGGTGTAAAACTTTCCTTCTCTTACGGCATGTCTTGTGTGATAAGATGGCACACTCTTTGGGACAGATTGTCATACTGGTTTTGTACAGTGCCTAGCCCAAAAGAACTCCAATCTTAGTTGGCCTCCAGATAGCACAATACCACCAATAAATGATAATCAGAGGTTTTATGATGCAGACATCATCAATCCCTCATCTCATTTCAATGTCTCCCTGTTTTCTATAAGTTTATCCTTTAGTCTAAATTCTTTGGGACAGGGACTGTCAAAATAAGTGAACCAAGTGCATTTTGTACCACATTATTATTTTTTACTGTTTGTTCTCCTGCCCATTCTCATTACTTGCAACAGATCTCCTAGATATTCATCTAAATTTGCAATGTTTGATTGCAGTGGTTCTCAAACTTTTGTACTGGTGACCCCTTTCACACAGCAAGCCTCTGAGTGAGACCTCCCCCCATCAATTAAAAACCATGTTTTTTGTGCATTTAACACCATTATAAATGCTGGAGGCAAAGCAGGGCTTGGGGTGGATGCTGACAGCTTGCAACCTCCTCCCCCATGTAATAACCTTGCAAACCCTTGAGTTCTGACTCCCAGTTTGAGAACCCCTGTTCTGTTGTATTCTGATTTACTGCCATCTTGTGGAATTTGATATGTAACACCAATTCTAATATCAAGGAAATGTTGCTTTTATGTAACTTTGTAACCACAATTAAATGAAGGTGCTGTGTGTGTATGTAGATATCTGCTGAAAGGGGAAAGTGAGCAGAATTCAGTAGGCGTCTAAATGCTAAACCAAGATGGAAAGCCAGAGCAGCATGAAAGTCATAGTATGACTATCAAAGTAATGTAGCTCTGTTGAAACGCTGATGAGTTTATAGATAAGATACTTTCTGCTATACAGCTGAGCAAAGAAGTAGATGAATTATTTTTGTTGAAGTTGCAAAGCGTTCCCTCCCCAGTGCTGGTAGGAAAGTTGTAATTCACCCCTCTTCCCCTCACTGGTTCTTCTGCTTTCATACTAGTTATTAGAATATGTGGGTCAGCACAAGCAATATGAACTACAGCACCAACCTCTTACCCACCCACACAGGCCTTGCTACCTCACTTGAAGGGGTAAGAGCATCAATGGTGGGCATTGACTATTCTCTTGTGCCAATAGCTAAAAGGTTCCTGGAGAGGACATGCAACCATGAGAGGGCAGATCTAGAGAGCATGATGGACAGGCCCTCTGAGAGGATGCCCTTTACACATCCATGAAATTAGTGCCCTTTGGCTCTAGCCCTGCCACCTTCTCCATCCTCCTTCCCTAGAGGGGACAATCCCTTCTTTACCAATCAAATACTTCCATGGCTCTGAAGCAACACAGTAATTTTTCCCCCCCCTTTCTGTGTAATTTGGAGACATTATTTAGTTCTAAATTCATTTGTTTGAAGGGATTAGTTAACTGTCCAGTTGATTAGGAAGTGTATTTACTGCAAACTACATCCTTCTAGAGAGATCACACAAAGATTAATTTCTTTCATTGTACAGCAAACTATACTAAAGCACTCATGCAACCACGTTCTTCTACGATACCCCCGAAACTACTGCTGGGATCTGACACAGGAGACTAATCCCTTTCTGGCACTTTGCCAGGCAGGGATCCTCTACCCCAGTGATACTCAGTGTGGTCCATGAGCTGCAAGTGGCTCTTTAATGTGTCTCCTGTGGCTCATTGCAGCACATGGTATTAACACACTGATTTAATAATTAACCAATCTAAGTTAACAACCAATCAGTATGCTTCTCCTATATTAACCAATTGTAGTTAATAAAAATAATACTTGGTCATTTTGCTGTGAGATTTTTATATATAAATATAAATATTTCCCATCACACTGTTTAAATTTGACTATACAGTACTACAGTAAATGAAACCATGAAGTCACACAACTATGGGTCATTTGGGTAACATTGATCTGAGTATCACTGATGTACTGTCACAGATGTATTCACTTTATGATTCTACCTCACTAACATTTACAGCAAAGTACAATTAACACAAAGCAGGAACAGAACACAGCTAACACCCCAAATTACTACCATTTACAGGTTAATTTTCAGGTCAGTCACATACTTGAGTCTCTTTCTGTATACTTAAACCCAGACATAAGCAATGTTCCAGATCTTAATAGTTTCTTATAATTCCCTTTTCAAAATATGTCATTTCCTTTTAAAAACTACATCCCATATTTTGATTCTTGCAGGCAGTCACAGTCACCTACTCAAACTTTCTAAGGCCCTTATCCTTCAATTGCTGACACACATGTACATTTTCAATGGGCCTGCTCAAAGTAGTAAAATTAAGCATGTGCATATTTGTAGGATTGGGCTCACTATAATCATGTAGCAATCACCACAATGACAGGCCAGAAATTCAACTTAGACTGCTCTTCAGCAAGTATTAAATCGCCCCAGAATCTTCAGTGCTAACCAGGCAAGCATTTCAAAACCAAATGAATCTGTAGCTAAAAAAAAAAAAAAAAAAATTAACATGTGATGCATTTACAAAGGTCTTATTTTCATAAAACAGAAAAAAGCCTTTGAGACTATCCTGGTATATTATGATTTTTTTAAAAAACTTTATTTATTAAACAGAACGTCTATTTCAGTAAAGGTCCCCTTTGGTTTTTACGCAGCACAACGGAAAAACATCACAGCAGAACAGCAATTTTAGCATTTATAAAAGCAAACTGTTTTAAGTGGTTTACACCAGATTGCGAGCCTAACATTTCACAAGCCATCAAGGGGTAGGATGCTTTATATTCCTGGAGAGTTGGGAATTCTACTTTCCAAATGGATGCAACATTTTACCTCTGGTAGATAGCTAGATATCTGACCTAAAATTAGAATGAGTAAAACTTTCAAAAGCACCTAACTGACATAGAAGCCTAAGTCTAATTGTACTTATGAAAATTTGTATATAATATTACTATTTATAGAAAAGCTATTTTAAATTAATTTATGAATTCCAGAGTTTAGTGTAATTTTATTCTTAGGCTTTGTGTAATTTCCTTTCCCACAGTCTTGAACAAAGGTATGTAAATATGTTCGAGAAAGCCTCCAAGCTTTCAAAACCTAAGTGGACCCTTTTGACATTCAGATATATTGCCGTAATCCCTTATGATGCTCTCTTTAATGCTCCTATCTCTGTTCATTTAAAACTAATTGATACCAGGAAGAGATTCTGATCATCCTGCAAGAAATTCAGTGGTCTGAAGAGTTCTTCAGAAGCTACAAAAAAGACACCAATCCTGTAATTCTTAATATGAGTATTCCCAGTACCTGTTACAGAAGAGGTTGCAGCATCAGGATCACAAATATTAGACAACTTGTAACGCTGAAACCTTGACTCTGAAGCACTTTGTTAATAATCACATGTGCTTAGAATGTTTGTTAAGTATATAAAAGTCTTTATAAGGGCTATCGTGGAGGTCTAGTAGTGAAGTGTTTTGTTGCCATGTGGGAGACTAGTTTAGGCCTGAAACGGCCAGGGTCCAGGAACACTGCCAAAAAAGCATTACTTCCTGGATTGACCCCAGCTATGTGTGTGTCGTTCTCTCTTTACTGCCAGACTTATGGTAGTCTTTATAAAAAGTGTGGTCAGTGTATTTGGACTGCCAAAGGGCTTTTAGGGTTACATGAAAGAAAAAAATGAGCCAAGCCATGCAACCACAAACAAGAAATTATATTACTTGTCTACCTAAAGCTGTGGGACCATGTTCTGATCTCAGCTACATCAGTGTGAATTTTAAGTAACTCCACGGATGACGACAAAGTTATTCCAGATGTGCACAGGTACTTGAGATCAGAAATTGGTCTGTGATGAGGAAACACCACACTAAGGGTGAATAACTCCGTAATACATTACTGATGCTTGTAAGATAATTTAAATGTGCTTCCCCTGAACATGCTCCTCTCTAAGCAACAGTTCCATCACCCAAGAACATGTCAAGTATATAGGCATGCATCTTAGATTTACTTAGAAAATGCTTTGAGTATTTTTTAAGGGGAAAATGTTTTAGGCCCCACCCTGCAATGGAGCTCCCAATGACTTTAGTAGGAGCACTAAAATGCTTCCAGATTAGTCCCTGTTGTGGATGTACACAACAATGTATACATATGCAAGGAACATATGCAGATATGTACCAGTGCATACAAAAAACTAGAACACACAGCCTGCTACATAGAACATGAAACTAGTCTATTTTCATTGGCCAAACTGAGTGAAGTACAAAAATTAAAAAATCATAAATGACAAGAAGTTAGATTTTAAAGTGTTGCATTTCAGTAACCTATTGTATAATTAATATTGTAAATAAGGAAGTATGTTTTTAAAATCTATACATGACATAATATTCTGATAGGAAAGCAATGCTCTCCATCCATGTCCCCAGTATGCCCCTTACACCAGGGGCTAAAACCAACAGAGAGATCCAGCCACTTTGCATTGCCAGAGCAGTTCAGATGGAGATGGTGCCAGTCACAGAATCCGACCCATGATTTTTATCTTGACTCTGTCCCTTTAACATCTGGGATATATGCTTGTTCAGCTGAAGAGATGCACCTGAGGCTAAGTTAGCATTTCTTTTTCTTATTTTGACTTACCTGCCTCAGTGTCAATATATAGGGCCAAATGAACTACGATGCAGACCTGGTTACCCAGTGTCTCATATCTACGTTCTCCATTACTGTGTTCAAATAAATGCAAAATCAGATTATTTTGGAGAGAGAAATGTTACCGTTCTCAAACTAATGGCCATCAACCAAAATAATCATCCCTAGCCATTCAACCGCTAGTCAGGATTGCAGGACATGTAGCTTCCATGAAAGCCAATGCCTTTGTTGATTAACCAGCAGTGAATGACCAGCAGGTAGTGCTTCCCATTCACTTACTGTAACTATACACTCCATCCACAGAGCTCCGTGGAAGAGCAATGTATTATATGCATACAGAATACAAATATAAACACTTGCCATTAACTCCTTTTTTTCCATCCAAAGTATATAGTGGATGATTTCAGCAAATATTAGAAGAAAACAGTTGATTCCAAATTTTCCTGAGTCTTTGAAGGAGACAGGCTGGACAGAAGGAAGGGGCAAAATATCTGAAATCTTAGGAATGTACAGGAGTTCCTATAACTGAAGGAGTTTATATAATTATCCTCAGACAAAAATAGTCTGTACCATTCATGTAACCTATGGAATAATTGATGGTACAGATGAAGGCAGCAAAGTAGTAATGGACCAAGGGATTCTGATACAAGACTATTATAAAATGGAAGTCAAGGATTTAGCACACTCAGTATTTAAATATTCTTTATTAAATGGCAATTAGGGTGAAATAGCTCAAAATACTCCTATGAATGTGCTAGGAGATCAAAAGCATAAATTGCCATTAGGAACCTGGGTGATCGTGACAGTTACACCAAATCTGTCCAGTTCCCCTCCTCCCCTAAATCCCCATTCTGGCTTATTACTATCTGACTAATTTCCCTATTAGAGCTTATCTACACTGGCACTTTACAGCACTGCAATTTTCTCACTCAGGGGCATTAAACACTCCTTCCCACTCCCAAGCGCTGCAAGTTTCAGTGCTGTAACATGCCAGTTTAGACAGTGCACCAGCTCTGGTAGCCATGCTTCCAACTTTTGTTGCTCAAAGGTGTGAAAACACACCCCGAACATAGCAGCACAGCTGTGTCATTAAAAGGTATGTAGTGTAGACATACTTTATGGTAGCTGAGAATATGGTTAAGAGGACTATGTATCTTGAATTACTTCAAACTATCTTGTGTTTGTCCTCATTATCACACTATCCTACTGCTCTAAGATTATCCTGCACTCTGCTCAGTGTGTCAGCTCCCTCACTGGGCCTACAGAGTTCTCATTCTGCCTCAGTAGGAATGGTCTCCACACAGAACAGAGAGAACTGGCATGTCGGAGACGACTTCTCTGTGCAAGAAACAGGAGCACATGGGGGAGTCAGATTCCTAGAATCCCACTCCTCACACAGAGGGCAAAGGGGGGGAAAAAAAGGAGAAATGCACCAGTCCCTCACAAGAAAATGAGAGCAGATGCCCTCCAGCTAGCACTTTGCTTGCCCACCACCTTTCTCTCCCTCTGCTTGGGAATCTTGTTTGGCAAAAGAATGTCATCACATCTGACTCACCAGGGACACAATCAGGAAGACTGGAGGTAAAAAAACGATACTCTAACTCTCACAAAACCAAAATGCTGGTAAGTCTATATGAACACTGGGATAAATTACCACCATTTGGACTAGCCTGAGTGACAAACTGGCCAATCCACTAACCACAAAAAATGTTTTTCCTCCTAGCATGAATCCAAACTTCTCCCTCTTAAAAAAAAAAAAAAGAGAAAAAAATGCTAGTCAAAGCACCATTAGTCTGCATACAGACATGGTGAACCACTACAAGGGGTTCATGAACAAATGCAACAAAATAACAAAGATGTTAAAGTTCACAATGCAACCACTAGCTCTATGAAATAATAGGAAACAGGTTTTTTCCTAAAACTTGCCTCTCTCTCTCTCCAGTTTTTCAGAAACTTAAGTTTAAATATTAGTGTAATTCTCAGGGTGCACTCACCATTCGCATAACTCCTTGTAAAGCCTGTTTTATTCTCCAGCATGATTCGGACATTAATTTTGTTTCCTGATATTCCAGTGTTGTGTCTTGCAAATCTGTGCTTTCTTGAAGTCTTAAAAGTGCTGTGAAACAGTGAGCGTCTTCTTCTGTAATTCTATTAGGGTCCATCTGAAATAGATTATGGATGTTCTTAAACCTAAGTTTGTTCAATAGCCCTTAACTCAGTAATACGAAAAGGTACACTTGTATGCCACTCAATGCAAAATCATACGAATCTTACCTTTTACTGCTATAAAATATATTCTCAATACCCGAAACTTCTATTCACGCAAAATAAGTAAATGGTAAGCAAAAACAGAGATATCTTATATTAAAGTAAATCATGCCAGATAAACTCAGAAGGACTTTCAGACACAGTTGGAGCATGAAAAAGTTTATTTTAATATGCATTATGCTTTGCTGTTTAAGTGCTCGTCTTAAGACTTATTTTAACTTATTCATCCTTTTTTCCTCCATATTTCCTAGGGATATATAAGTGGGACATGGGATAACAGGACAGAGTATTTCCATGAAATCTTGAAAGGAACTATTTTGCCTGTGCAGCAAATGGAACAGAGATAATAAAAATTAATAAGTGTGGAATGAATTACAAATGATCAGTAAATTTGGTACCTGCTCACATGGAGAATGATCTCACACCAAGTGTAACCACTGGGTACTGACATTAAAAGAATGAATTAATCAAGCTTAGAAGACACCAGTACATGGATCAGTGTCTTTATGTTAAACAGCTTTGAAAGATGAACATTTTGTCCGTGGTAAAAGCAATTCTCTCTCTCTGCTTAGTATGTGACAAGGAAAAACTGCTTTCAGTTCTGGACACCATACTGCATGATATTTATTGACACCACACTGCATGATATTTATTGACAAACTGAACCAGTTAAGGACAGCATTACAAAAATGATCAGTAGCTTTGAGGGATTTATAAGGAAAGATGCTAAATACATATAAGCACGGCTAGGTGATAAACCAAGTGTATAAAGAAAACATAGTAGTCTACAATAGTTGAAGGGTGCAAACCTCATGAAGGGAGAGGAATTACTGAACATGATATAAAAGTTATAACTAGAAACGCAATTAAATAAACAAAGGGAAAACAGACCAAATATCAGGGAAAACATCTCAATAGCCAGACATACTAGTCTGTGGAACAGCCACCTGAGGAATGTGGTAGAAGCCCAATACTTGGAACTTTCAAACTCAGCTAGAAAACCCACTATAAAATGTACCATAGAGAATACTCGTACATTAGCAGAGGGATGGACTGACGTATTGTTAGGCTCTAACTTCTATGACTGAATCAAACATCACATTAAGATTTAGAAGCATAGGCTTAGAATCTATTGCAATCTAATTTGAAGCAGCTCTTTTTCTACATTATTTAAAAGAGTGACTGGAACTTAAAATATGGTAAGCACTGCACCTTTGAGATGAATCATAAAACCATTTATTTCTCATACTAAAGAAAATAAAGTAAAGCAGCCTTCTCAGGAGCTCAAACAAAAATAAATATGTATCATTTGTACTCAAGAAGATGAAACACAAGGTCATGCAAATGTAATGTGTGATCAGTAGAAGGCATGCTTTAAAAAAGTATTTAACTTAATGGAATACCAGAGGTAAAGTTAGCAGGATACTAATTGCTAGCCAAAAACCCCAAATGAATTCCTTTATATGCATTCTAAAGCACGAGAATGAAAAAGATTCAAGCTAGCCTAAAATTAAAAAAACAAAACAAAAACTTCTGATCAAGAGTAAATTTTAGAACACAGTGATCACCATTTAAAACAAAGAAATATTCACTAACAGAGGCCAAACTGCAGTGAATAATAAGTGTAGGCTGGAATTATCAAAGGAGCCTAAGGAATTAGAAACACTACTCCCAGTGAGTAGCCCCCCTTGAAATTCTTATCTACAATAGTGACTTCAAGTATATGTTTACTTTTCAGTGGCAACCACTGCTGCCAAGAGGTTACTACTGTAGTTTTTAATGTAATCAAAATAAAAGCTTCAGAGAAAAGTTGACATGGGTGTTGTAACACCAACACAGGAGATCAAACTTTGTAGGGGCTAGATCAAGAATACAGCAAGCCAAGTTCAGCTGCAGCATAGCTTCACAGACATCAACAATAGGCAATAAGTCATGGGTGTCAAATGGAATGTTGCTTGAACAAGATCATCAGTGGATTGTATTAAGTATTTATCTGGATTATCTCTAATTTACTATCTCATTCACTAAAGGCTATTGGACAATACCCTGGAGAACATCTTTACAAATGTAATTAGAAAGGTGGATGGGGATATGCTGAGAAATCTATGTGATTACTGAGGGTTCCAAAAACATGTGCAGGATTAGTTTAAATAATTCTAGTGAAGTTAGAAAACTATAGGGCTTTAGGGAGAACATTTGATTTGTGGTCCTGAGTTAACCTAGTTGATTGCCGCAGTCTTTCAAGGAATACTCACCCACCCACTGCTGTTCCCATACTGTTTTTATTGTTTTTGAAAATTAGCATGCCTGAGTAAAATCTAAACAGAAATTTATAGGAATCCACAATATTAGTAAGAGGAACTTTATAAAAATGAGTCACCAAATTCCCATACCATCAAATGGACAGTACACAGAGCTGGGAGGGGAAAGCTGCAGGCAAGAAGTCCTTGACAGCCTTCTTTTTCCAAAAAGGCATTGGGAATTAATCACACATACAATCAAAATAAAATATCAAAATAATTTCCAAGAAATTTGTTGATATTCAGGTCAAATGAATGCCATTACAATATTTCAGTATTATTTTCTATCCTATCTGTTAAATTATGTAACAGTTAGCTTGGGGGGGGTTATTTGTTTTACCATCACTGCACGAATTGACATTTTCATTAAGCATTTCACAGTATCAAATTGTCACTGTTTTGATCAGTTGCACAACTGTAGAATCTACAAACGTGTATGAACAGTTCATACTTTTCCTTCCGATATATATTACCATGAATGTGTCAAGATTAAATTTCACCTGACAACATGTGGTCCATCATTCTACCATATTATGCTCCACTGAAGTGCCTAGGCTTAGTCTTTTCCAGCTTTGATTAACTACCTATTATCTCATTGGTAAAGTCTGTCACCCTTCTGAACCCTCCCCCTCACACACAGAGTCCAAAGCAATACATTTATTTACAGAGCTGATAAAAAATGGTTAAGTATGTTGTCAATTTCAAGTTTACTAGGGAAAAAAAATGAACACTTAATTTTTGATTCCTTCTCTTCCCTCTTCAGCTGGCCAAAAGGAAAAGAGGGGAAAGAAAGAAGGGGGAAGAAACAAAACCTAAACCATTTCTCATGAAAATTGGAAAAAGTTTGATTTTTTCAATTTATAAAACTAAAACACTTTCAAAAAGCCTATGCTGACATAAATTTGTTAGTCTCTAAGGTTCTTTTTGCATTTTGTCAGGCAGCATAATTTGTTTGTTTCCCTTTCTAACTATATCAAAAAATTCTGAAAAATTTGAATAGGTTACCATTAAATGGTGTGAATTAATGATGTTCTCTTGTATTTTGTGTGAACTATTATTTCATTTCTCCAGAGGGACAGGGGGAACGTTAAAATACTGAAGTCTCATTGTGTCTACAAACTGTAGAGAGAAATACTTTGTGCAAATCTAATATCAAGTTGGGTCATTCAGATATTTTGGAACTAGTGCAGATTTACAAATAAAGGACTCAATACTTTATTTATAAGTCAATAGGCATTTCAGATCAGTTAGAGGATGAGGCTCCTAGTGTAGAATTATATTTATATTGCTGTTTTTACATTATGCAGACTAAACAACAACATCTATGCCATGGGAATAATTCTGCCCTTTGTTACACCTGTATAACCTCTCAGGCTTCATATTTTTTGGCCCATTTTTGAAGTCAACAAAGTCAAAGATTCTATATGACTAAATGTATTTTGTTTATTTTGGCAAGTTCAGTTGCAATGACTCAATAGCATACTAATTAATATACTAATGGATGTTTTTTGTAAGTTAAGATGTCTTAATGAAGATGTTTCAATAGGTTTGTAATGGAGAGAATAATTTTTCACCCTACAAACTGAATTATTGTATACTTCAGTCTATTTCACTGTCCAGAAAACAAGTAATTCTAACCTATTTTGCAATAAAGTTCCATAAATCAATTGTCACTCTGCTAAAATATAGTCAATGTGTAAGTTTGGAACAGGTCATACATATCTTTTAAAGGTAACTAATAAACACAAAGCATTTGCCAATAATTAAAAATAGAAAGGAATAAATAACAAATATAAACAATATTACAATAAATTTGGAACTGTCACTTGTTTTATTGCAATCACTTATTTAAATGTGCATACATTTGTACTGCATCCAATCTGTAGGTGGTCTAGATTTAGAGGATATTTTGTTGTTAATGTATCCAGTCTGTCCTGGGGCCCAAGAGCAATTCTGTCTACCTAAAGTATGACCTGAAAGAAAAATAGATTTCCACTTCTTCACTGACTTCAAATGAAAAGAAAAGTACCATGTCTATGAAGACAGACTAGTGTTCGTACTATGCAGATGAAAAACTTAACACCCTAATTAACTCACATCTCTAGTTTTTGGACAGTAAAACTTGTATCAGATTCTACAGCATCTTTAGTTCACCTAATCTGAACTAGTAATTTTTTTTGGTAAAGTTGAAAGAGCCTCATCTTTTGTTTTACCCCTGAGAATGTCAGCCCCCCACTTCCTTTGAGAAAAAGTTCATAGTACCAGCCACAAAAAAAAGTAAGTGAATCCAACCAATGCAGTGTAATTTCCAAGAACAAAAAATAATCTTTCTAAAAACTTAAACCACTAGAAAGCATAACATTGTAGCCCAACCCCTCCCATCCTATCTCCTCGCAGCTCAGATCTAATGCGCACAGCATTGCCCAATCAAAAACGTTACTTTGTCATATTTTTGTGGCCTAGTAGGGCAGTCTAATGCTCCTCTCCTGGGAAAGACGCTAACAAGTTACAGAAGGTATCTTTTCCCTGTGCCAGCTATTACACACCAAGTTCCACAGCGAAGAGCTGCAGCATCAAATTCACAAGGAAGGTGAATTCTAAAGAGAATCCTGGGACGATTCTTGTAGTAGTTTGCAAGTAGTTATTCCCCAAAGGGGAATCAATGAGAACTTAAATAAAATGCAGACTTCAGCCTAGGGGCCCTATTTGTTCTGTGCAACAGGAAAACTACTCTTTGTTAGGGTCATAGGTACATACAAACCTAGTTTAGATTTGTTCAAGCTATTGCCCCTTATTTTCTGAATTCCCATTTACCTGTATATTTTTTGGATGGCCTGGAAACACAGTCATCATCATCATATTATGATGCCTATTTCTCAACTTTCCCACCTCTGGGCGAAACTAAGCACCCGGCCATAGCGTACATGGACAAACATGACAGATGCCCCCTGTACCCAGCCGGGCAGGGGTAAGAAACAGAAGTGGGTAAAACTAACTTGTCCCGACCTAGACTCCGTATTTCCCAAGCGAGAAGTGAATCAAGTCAGTTTGCCCAGCTCGCCCTCCGGGACAGGGCTCCCTTCACTGGAGCCCACTTTCTCCTCCACACCCCCACGGCCCCAAACGCTCACATCAAGAGCGCATGGAGAGTAAGGAAGCAGCCCAGGGTGTCTTGTAACCCGACCCCTGCAGCGAGCAGATCCCCCGGGCTCTCGAAGGGGGCAAACCAGCGGCGCCGCGACCCTACCTGGGCTCTGAAGCAGAAGAACAAGGCAACGCTGCAGATCACCTGCCCTAGCCCGAGCAGCACCAGCGGCACCAGCAGGGCCCTGGCGGCGGGAGGAGGTGGAGCAGGCGGCGGCGGCGAGTGCGGATGGGCGGGCGGCGCGGACTGCGGCGGCTGCGAGCCGTCGTGGGGGGCGCCGCCGCCCAGCTCCTCGGAGCCGCGCAGGTGCTTCGTGTAGTCTCGGCTGGCGCGCCGCATGGCGCCTCGGCACTGTCCGGGCGGCGCGGGCAGGCTCCCTGGCTCGGCAGCGCCCGGCGCCCGCGGGCGGCGCCTCTTATAACCTGGGGCCGGGCTCTGCAGCCAATCAGGCGCCAGCCACGAGGCTCGTTCTGCCCCCGCCCGCCGCTCTCTTAGCCCCCGCCCTGCCCGCCGCAGAAAGGTACGGGCTGAATCCTGGCCCCGGTGCAGCCGCTAGCAGGTAGCGAGGCTGGCCACTGACCGCACCATGCCCCCCACCCCAAACCTGGATCCAGCCCCTGGATCCTGGCCGGGCCTTCCAGAGTGGGGACCCGAGAAACAGAGGATCGGTTTAGCTGCCTTTCGAAAAGTTACATCCCGACTCTTCCCACCCCCACTCCCTTTGAAGCGCAACAGCCCTTGTGAAACTTTGGCCGCAAAGCCACAAATCATGCCATTAAAATAGACGGCTCCCGTTGCCACCAAAAAATAAAAATGACATCAGTGCATCCTCTTGCAAGGAAACTCCAAAATGTGTAACATCGTGCCTGTATCCGGCTGGATCTGGCTAATTTTTGTAGTCAACCCCTACTTTGTCATCTACATGTAATGCATAGGCTGCAGCATTTCCTCCTAGTCCACTGGAATATTGCAGAGGATGGAAATCCTAATTTGTGCTGCCTGCCTGGGGCCCCTTCAGAAAGGATCAAATTTATCTGTTAATTTACTATTCAAAATTATAACCTACCCTCTCCAAAAATAACATTAAAAGAGACATTTAAAGAGCATCCAGCTAGTTAGTATAAAAATTAAAGAAGAATGAACAAATAAAATGAATAGTAGGTTTCCATTCCCTAAACATGGTAAAAGTTGTTATAGACTTATTAGGTTGTTACACATTATTATTAATGGAGTAGGCAAATGATAGGATCACAGATGGAGTCTTAAAGCCCTATGAATGTTTTGAGGAGACACAGTCCATGTCTCTCAGCTCTGCAATGTTGTAAAAGTAAGTCTGGAAATGCTCCAAACATCAGAGAGAGAGAGAGATGACAGTCAGACAGAGTCTGTGATAAACAGGTCAAGAATGACAGGGAACTGTGTTCTGTAGGCACAGCCGATTTGGGGAAGAGAAGCAACAGAAGAAAGTTTAACCTGTGACTCTTGTTTTAGAACTTAGTGTTCTGGAAAAGCTGTCCATCTGATTTAAGAACTTCCTTGCTTCTGTGGCTCTAAATCTGTGTAAAGAGTATATAATCAGACATTGATTCCAGCCCTACAAAAGTCCAGCCCCTGCCTTGAGGCAGGACCACGTAAACCTAGGCTTTCCCTGACAGGTGTTAGTCCAACCTGTTCTTAAAAACACTCCAATTATGGGACTTCCAGAACATCCCTTGGTAACCTATTCCAGTACTTAATTACCCTTATAATTAGAAAGTTTTTCCTAATATCTAATCTTAATCTCCCTTGCTGCAGATTAAGCCCATTACTTCGTGCTCTACCTTCAGTGGGCATGGAGAACATTTGATCGCTGTCCTCTTTATAACAGCCTTTTGAAGAGTCATCAGGTCAGTCTTCTTTGCTTAAGACTAAACATGCCCAGTTTAACCTTTCTGCCAAGGTCAGGTTTTCTAAACCTTTTATCATTTTGTGTTGCTCTCTTCTGGACTCTATCCAATTTATCCACATCTATCCTAAAGTAGGGTGACCAGAATTGGACACAGGACTCCAACTGAGGCCATACCAGTGCTGAGTGGAGTAAGACAATTACCTCCTGTCTTACATACAACACTCCTGTTAATTGTTGACTCATTCAATTTGTAATCCTTTTCAGCAGTACCTACCACCTAACCAGTTAATCCCTATTTTATACTTGTGCATCTGATTTTTCCTTACTAAGCACAGTATGTTGCCCTTGTTTTTATTGGATTTTATGTTACTGATTTAAGAACAATTTTCTAATTTGTCAAGGTCATTTTGCATTCTAATCCTGTCCTTCAAAGTGCTTGCAAACTTGCCCATCTTGATGTCACCCGCAAATTGTATCAGTATCCTCTTCTCTCTGTTATCCAAGTCATTAAAGGAACAGTCACAAGAGTGAAATGCCTGCAAGCTGCATGGAAACTTTTAAAAACACATAATAGTAGTTCAAACTATATATATATACCCCAAATTTAAAAAAAGTAAGAGGACCCAAAAATGCCACCAAGGTTAAACAAAGTAAGAGAGACAATTGAAGACAAAAAGTCATCTTTTAAAAATGATTTAAAAGGCAAATCATACTTTTACACTTGAGTGGCCAGAGTTTGTTCTGGCAACTCAAATGTAAAAGTATAATTAAGCAGAAAGCCTTCCTAAGAGTCAGTGGGGCCACTGAGCAATCATTGTACTAAAGGAGCACTTAAGGAAGACAAGGCTTTTGCAGAGAATTAAATGGATTCTTTAAATCGGTCTTTACTGCAGACACTGTGAAGGAGATTCCCACACCTGAGCCATCGAGGTGTCAGTAGAGAAGGTTTTTGAGCAAACTGATAAATTTAACAGTAATAAGTCACCAGGGGCAGATGGTATTCACCCCAGAGTTCTAAAGGAACTCAAATATGAAATTGCAGAACTACGAACCGTGCTATGTAACCTATCGCTTAAATCAGCCACTGTTCCAGATGCTTGGTGGACAGCCAATGTAATGCTGATTTTTTAAAAAGGTTCCAGAGGAAATCCTTGTAATTTAAGGCTACTAAACCTAATTTCAGTACCAGGAAATTGGTTGTAATTATAGTGAAGAACAAAATTATCACACACATAGATGAGCACGGTATGTTGGGAAGGAGTCTACATGGCTTTTGTAACAGGAAATCATGCCTCATCAATCTTAGAAATCTTTGAGAGCACAAAAGTGACCCAGTGGACTTTGTGTATTAGACTTCCAGAAAGCCTCTGATAATGTCCCTCACCAAAGGTTTGTAAGCAAAGTAAGCAATCATGGAATAAGAGATAAGAGGGAAGGTGCTCTCATGGATCAGTAATTGGTTAAAAGACAGGATACAAAGGGTAGGAATAAATGGTCAGTTTACATAGTGGAGAGACATAAATAGGGGGGTCCCTCGGGGATTTGTACTGGGGGGAGAGGGAAAGCTCAGTGGTTTGAGCATTAGCCCGCTAAACTCCGGGTTGTAAGTTCAATCCTTGAGTGGGCCGTTTAGGGATCTGGGGCAAAAAATGTGTCAGGGGACAGTACTTGGTCCTGCTAGTGTATGTAGGGGACTGGACTTGACTTGATGACCTTTCAAAGTCCTTCCAGCTCTATGAGATAGACCAATGCTGTTTAATATATTCATAAATGATCTGGAAAAGCAATAAACACTGAGGTGGCTAAGTTGGCATATGACATAAAATTACTCAAGATAGTTAAGTCCAAAGCTGACTGAAGAGTTATAAAGGGATCTCATTAAACTGGGTGACTGGGCAACGAAATGGCAGATGAAATTCATTGTTGATTAATGCAAAATAGTGCACATTGGAAAACTTAATCCCAACTATACATACAAAATGGTGGGGGTTAAATTAGCTATAAGAAAGAATGAATGTTGGAGTCATTGCAGATAGTGCTCTGACTACATCTGTTCAATGGGCAGCAGCAGTCAAAAAAGTGAACAGAATGTTATGAACCATTAGGAAAGGGATAGATAATAAGACAGGAAAATATAATGTCACTATGTAAATCCAGGGTCCTCCCACACCTTGAATACTGCATGCAGTTCCCCAGAAAAAGATAGAGAGATCTTTCTCAAAAAAAGATAGAATTGGAAAAAGTACAGAGAAGGGCACCAAAAATTAGGGGTGATGGAAGAGCTTCCGTATGAGGAAAGATTAAAGAGACTGGGACTGTTCAGTTTAGGAAGGAGACAACTAAGGGGGGTGGTGATACAGTTGTATAAAATCATGAATGGTGTAGAGAAAGTGAATAAGAAAATGTTATTTGCTCTTCACATAACACAAGAACCAGGTGTCACCCAATGCAATTTATAGGCAATGGATTTTAAACAAACATAAAGAAGTACTTCTTCACAAAACGCACAGCCGACCTGTGGAACTCATGGCCATGGGATATTGTGAAGGCCAAAAGTATAACTGGGTTCAAAAAAGAATTAGATATGTTCATGGAGGCTAGATCCATCAATAATATTAGCTAATGTGCAGGGACTGACCAAATTTATGGTCCATTTTGGTCAATTTCACTCTCAAAGGATTTTAAAAATAGTAAATTTCATGATTTCACCTATTTAAATCTGAAATTTCACCACGTTGTAGTTGTAGGGGCCCTGACCCAAAAAGAAGTTGTGGGAAGGTTGCAAGATTATTGTAGGAGGGGTTGTGGTGCTGCTACCTTTACTTCTGCGCTGCTGCCTGCAGAGCTGGGACCTCTATCAGTAGCCACCACTCTCCAGACACCCATTTCTGAAGGCAGCAATGCAGAAGTAGGGGGGTTATGATGTGGTATTGTCACCCTGGCTTCTGCACTGCTGCTGTCGGGGCCCTGCCTTCAGAGCTGGGCACCTGGCCAACAGCAGCTACTCTTGGGCATCCCAGCTCTGAAGACAGCACAGACATAAGGGTGGCAATACCACAACCCCCCCTAAAATAAACTTGTGGACCCCCCTGAAACTCCCTTTTGAGTCAGGACCCTCAATGTGAGAAACACTGGTCTCCTCCTGTGAAATCTGATTAGTATAGGGTAAAAGCACAGAAAAGTCCAGATTTCATGGGGAAGGAGACCAGATTTCATGTTCCAGAACATGTTTTTCACAGACGTGAATTTGGTAGGGCCCTACTAATATGGTCAGGGACACAACCTCATCCTCTGGGTGTTCCTTTACCTCTTCCTGCCAGAAGCTGGGACTGGACAACAGGAGATGGATCACTCAGTAAACTGATCTGTTCATTTCCTCTGGAGCATCTGTCACCAGCCACTGTTTGAAGCCAAGATAGTGACCCAGTATGGATACTGACCCAGTATGGCTAGTCTTCTATTCTACTAGATACATCCACCCTGTTTGACAGCGAACCATTGATAACTACTCTGAGTGTGGTATTTCAATCAATCAGTTGTGCGCTCATCTTAAAGTAATTTCATCTATACCACATTTCTTTAATTTCTTTATGACAATGTCATGTAGGACTGGATCAAAAGCCTTACTAAAATCAAGATGTATCACATTTACCGCTTCCCCACATCCACTAGACCAGTAACCCTGTCAAAGAAGAAAATCAGGTTGGTTTGGCATGACAAATTCATGCTAACTATTGCTCATAACCTTATTATACTGTAGGTACTCAGAAACTAATTGTTTAATACAGGGATCAGCAACCTTGGCACGTGGCACCGCAGGGTAAGCACCCTTAACGGGCCCCCTGGTTTGTTTACTTGCCAGTTTGCCAAACACGGCTCCCACTGGCCGCATTTCGCCATCCTGGTCCACCGTGCTGCTTCCCACAGCCCCCATTGGACCTGGACGGTGAACTGCAGCCAGTGGGAACCGCGATCAGCAAACCAGCAAGTAAACGAACTGGCGGGGCCTGCAAAGGGTGCTTACCCTGTGGTCCTGCGTGCCAAGGTTGCCAATCCCTGGTTTAATAATTTCTAACAGTATCTTCCAGGTATCACAGTTAGGCTGACTGGTCTATAATTACCTGGGTTCTCTTTTTTTCCCCTCTTTTTAACAATAGGTCTATATTTACCCTTTTCTAATCCTCTGGGACCTCACCCATCTTCCATGAGTTCTCTGAGGCCTTGTCTACATTACAAAGTTTTGTCAGCAAAAGTTATGCCACCTTTATTAAAACTGCTGTTACATGTCCATATTAAGCTTCTTGTGTCGGCAGATTACATCTACACTAGCAGCTCTTGCATCAGTACAGAGAGCAGTGCGCTGGGGTAGCTTTCCCACTGTGCATCTGGCCACAGGGTGCTTTGGAAAGGGTTTGCAATGCCTCATGGAGCAGGTAGTGTGTCACATGATGCAGGTTCTCAATACCATTCTTCCATGGCATTCCTAGTAGATTGTCAGGTGCTTTTCATGTGAAGTTGGGGGGGATGGGACACGGAGAGGAGATTGATGTGTCTGGAGGAGGGGAGACAGCAAGCTGAGCGACCTAACCTGAGGCATGGAGGAGCTGGGGGAGAGAGACACCTCCTCCACATCAGCTCCTGGCTCTGCTCCGCATAGCAGTCTCTTCCGCCCCTCCCACCCCAGCAGACGCAGCCTGCTCTGCCTGCCTGCCTATGGTTCTCTGATTCCCTCCAAGTTCTCCCACAACCTCCTCAGCTGTGGGGATCAGCATCCTGAGCAGCTCTGTGAGCTCTCACTTCTGAGGAATATCAGCACAGCAATGTCTCCCCCACCACACACACACACACACACACTCTGCAGCAGCAGTTTGCCAGCTCCTGTGGTCCTAGTGGAGTGGAGAACAGGAGCATTCCACGTTAATGATTTGCTCTTTGTTCCTGGAGGATATCTGTCAGATACTTCCCAGAGTTTTGAAATGAGAGGGGCACATGCCTTCAGGGCAGCCAAGATCAAAACCATGAGCAGAGAGGTCATGGAAGGCATTGTGGGATACTAGTGGAAGCCAGTTACGTCGACAAAACAAACAGCAGTGTCTACACTGATGCTTTGTTGCTTTATCTTTGCTGCAAAAAGCTTTATGCCTCTTATCAAGATGGTTTTATTTTGTCAGCAAAACAGCAAAGTTTTGCCACCAAAAGTAGCTATGCAATGTGTACACCTCCACTGTTTTGTCAGCAAATGTTGCCTTTTGCTGACAAAACTTTGTAGTGTACACAAGGCCAAAGATAATTGCTAATGGTTCCAAGATTTCTCCAGCTAGTTCCTTAAGTACCTTAGGATGAATTTCATTAACCCTGATGACCTGAGTACATACAACTTATCTAAATATTCTTAAACCTGTTCTTTCCCTATTTTGTAAATAAAACGAGGAATACTTGTGGCACCTTCGAGACTAGCCAGTTTATTTCAGCATAAGCTTTCGTGGGCTATAGCCCACTTCATCATATGCATAGAATGGAACACACAGAAGTAAGATGCATTTATATCAGGGATCGGCAACGTTGGCACGTGGGACCGTAGGGTAAGCACCCTTAGCGGGCCCTGCTGCTTTATTTACCTGGCGTTTTGCCGACCGCGGTTCCCACTGGCCCCGGCTCGCCGTCCTGGTCCAACGGGGGCTGCGGGAAGCAGTGACCAGCACCACGCCACTTCCCACAGCCCCCATTGGACTGGGACGGCGAACCACGGCCAGTGGGAGCCGCGGTCGGTGAAACACCAGGTAAACAAAGTGGCTAAGGGTTCTTACCCTGCAGTCCCATGTGCCAACGTTGCCAATCCCTGATTTATATACACAGAAAGCAAAAGCCCACAAAAGCTTATGCTGAAATAAACTGGTTAGTCTCTAAGGTGCCACAAATATTCCTCATTTTATTTATGGATACAGACTGACACGGCTGCTAATCTTAAACCTGTTCCCTATTTTGGCTTCTGTTCTTTCTCCCTTGTTGTTGATCTTCATTGTGCTGAGTATTTGGTCACCATTTTACAGAAGCATAACAGAATTCAGTACCTCAGCCATCTCGATGTTATTAGCTCTCCTTCCCTGCTAAGTAGAGAATCTATGCTTTCTTCCTCTTTCTCCTAATGTATTTAAAGGACCTCTTACTATTGCCTTTTCTGTCTCTTGCTAGGTGTAATTCATTGTGTGCCTAGGCCTTTCTGATTTTGTCCCTACATGCTTCTGCTATTTCTTTGTACTCCTCCTTAGCAATTTGCCCATGTTTCCACTTTTTGTAGGATTCCTTTTTGATTTTCAGGTCATTAAAGAGTTCTGGATGGAGCCATATTGACCTCTTAGTGTTCTTCCTGTCAGACCTTTACAGCAGGATAGTTTGCAGTTGTGCCTTCTATATTGTCTCCTTGAGAATCTGCCAGCTCTCCTGAACCCCTTATCCTTTGGAGTTTCTTCCCATGGGACTTTACCTACCAGTTCTCTGAGCTAAAATCTGCTTTTTTGAAGTCTATTGTTTTTATTCTGCTGCTCTCACTCCTTCATTTCTTTAGAATCATGACATCTATCACATTTCATTATCACTTTTCACCCAAATTATCTTCCACCTTCAGATTTACAACCAATTCATCCCAGTTGATCAGAATCAAGTCTATAATGGCTTCCTGCCTGGTTATTTTCTTCCCTTTCTGAAACAAAAAAGTTGTCCTCCACATATTCCAAGAAATTATTGGAAATTTTCTGTTTTGCTGTATTACTTTTCCAACAGATGTCAGGTTAGTTAAAGTTTCCCATTACTACCAGGTCTTGTGTTCTGGATATTTGTATTATTTGTTCTAGAAATACTTCGTCCAACTCCCCTTCCTGGTTTGGTGGTCTGTAGTAGACCCCTACCATGACTTCATACCCAGAGACTTTTGACTGATTTGCCTCTCACCAGATCTTGGAAAAAGTGTATACGTTCTTGATGTATAATGCAACACCTCCTCCTTTTTTTCCCTGTCTGTCCCTCCTGACCAAGCTATACTCCTTTATACCAATATTTCAGTCACGTGATTTACCCCATAAGACCTCCGTAATGTCAATTAAGTCATAATCTATTTTATAAATAGGTGCAGTTCTTCCTTTTATTCTTCCTACTTCTTGCATTTTTATATAGACAGCTAAGGACTTAAGCATAAAAAAGGCAACCTTAACAGAAGAATTTGCTCATCTGTGGGCTTTTATCACCTGTCCCTTTTAAATCTAGTTTAAAGTCCTCCTCACTAGGTGGTTGAATCAAGTGTGCAGATGTCATTGATTTTTCATATTGTGTGAGAAAAAACACTTAAGCATTTTCTTAATTTAAGTCCATCCCTATGTAGCAATTTACTTAAGGACATGCTTAACTGTAGGCGCTTACTTCAGTCCCATTGAAGTCAATGGGACATAGCCACGTGGCTGAATTTAAGCACCTACTTAACTACACTGCTGAAGAGGGATAGATTAAGCATGTGCTTAACTCCTTTGAGGAACGGAGGCTTAAATGCATGCACAAACTCACACCCAAACATGGATATTTTCAGCCCAAAAGGTGTAAGAAACATAAAAAACTGAAAATAGCCATTAGAATGGAAAGTTCTACCTTCTCAGACTTAACCATAGTGTTCACTTATCGTTAACCTTGCAAAAGAGAGAATATATGGAACAAAGGATGGACAAGCTGTTTAAATTATGAGGTTTTGCAGCCTTGTTGAACTATATTTTGGGGTTTGTAAAGCTAGTATGAATTTCTGAACTTTTTTCTCCCTCTAATTTAAATCAGTTTTTTTCCCACAAGGATAATCCAGTTTAAAATATGAAACCACCACAAAAAACAACAATCACTATACCCTCTCATATTTTACTAGCTGAAGTGAAGTCTTAGCGACACTCCTCCAAAAGCTAGCAAAAAAGTGGTCCCTGTATTATAAGAAGAGGGTCAAATCTTCAGCTGGTGTAAATCGTCATCATTAAGTTGCCTTCAAAAGAAAAACATTTGCCCAGAATCTGTAGCTATATTTATAGCTAAGGTTGCTCAAATATTTTCATTTTAAATGGCCCCTTTCAATTTCTCATAACGCTCTTAAACATTTACTTTTTTTAGCTGAAATTTGGAACATTGCCTGAGTGAAATTTCTGAAAGTTTAAGTATTTTCAAGCACAGGGAGTGAAAACAGATACTTTTTCAGTTACCAAAAAATGTTGTTTTTTAATAACTCGAGTGTATCACTGAGACATGATGGAAACATGACGTTTGACAGAGACATAGTCCTTAGTTTGTACATATGCATGCTGATAGTCCAGTAAACATCAGTTTTGATCTGGACATCTTACAAGAATTTTTAAATGTTTTATGCTTGTACACTGAATATATTTCTACAGCTATACAATCTGACAGTGTTCCATTGATTTAATTCTGCACATTAAATAGAAAATCTTTCAGTAATCAATCTGTGCTTTAAAAGGTTGAGTGGAATTCAGCCGTATTATGTAAAACTTGTCAAATAAATAGTATGTGACAGTTCATGTGAGAGCAGAAAAGGTCAGAGCCCTGGCCTGGCCTCTTGGAAGAAATAACCTTCTATAGCTACACATTTCAGACAGACAGAAATGCACATAAAAATCTTCATTAAAAGAAGGTTCTGGTTGTAAAGTGGAACTCGCAAAAGCTTGAAAATGGTAAAGTTAGGGTTGCCTGCTTATCCTGAGGTTGGAGCTTTAGAAAGAACCACTACCCTTTTTTCCCAATTTGACTTCTATTCAACAATGAGGATTCAAATAAATATAAAACCTGCCTCATTTCTACCTCGTCATCCAACCTTCACACGTCATGAGGCAGCATTCAGTAAGATCCATGAGATCTGTGTAGGCATCTAGATCAAACCTTTATTGAATTAAGCTAAATTGGTATAAGTAAGGTTTACATCTGTTTAAAAGCATCCACTTTAGTTGTTTGTATTGGTTTAACCCAGGGATCGGCAACCTTGGCACGCAGCCCCCCAGGGTAAGCACCCTTGGTGAGCCCAGCTGGTTTGCTTACCTGCCGCGACTGCAGGTTCGACCGATCACGGCTACCGCTGGCCGCGGTTCACCGCTCTGGTCCAATGGGGGCTGCGGACACAGCAGGTAAACAAACCGGCAGAACCCACCAATGGTGCTTATCCTGGGGGGCTGCGTGCCAAGATTGCTGATCCCTGCGTTAACCACATCTGTTTCTAAATCAATATAATTGAACCAGTGCACAAAGTTTACCTCTGCTTTGCACAGACACCAAACATGGGCTTACATCACCACAAAGCAAATCTATACATTGCATCTAGCAACACTGATGGAGTCTATGCTAATATCCTACGTAGGTGGTTGGGAACTGTTGCAGCTGGCTCTCCCAGGTCCATCCCACATTGTTCACAACCATTGACCTTCATATAGAATTCCCCATTGATTTCAGTTAGAGCTGAGTGAAAATTGGAATTTCCATCTGTCAGGGTTCCCTCCGAACTCTGGGGTATGGATGTGGGGACCCACATGAAAGACCCCCTAAGCTTATTTCTACCAGCTTAGGTTAAAAACTTCCAAGGCACAAATCCCTCCTTGTCTTGGACGTTACTGCTGCCAGCACCAAGTGATCTAGACGAAGATTCAGGGAAAGGACCACTTGGAGTTCCTATTCCCCCAAAATATTCCCCCGAAACCTCTTCACCACGTTTCCTGGGGAGGCTTGAGAATAATATCCTCACTAATTGTTACAGATGAGCATAGACCAAATCCCTGTTTTTTTAGGACACTGAAAAATCAATCAGGTTCTTAAAAGAAGAAGTTTATTTTTTAAAAAACATTAAAAGAATCAGCTCTGTAAACTCAGGATGGAAGGTAAAGTTGCACGGTAATAAAAGATTTAAACACAGAGGACCTTCCTCCAGGATTAGCTTCAAAGTTACAGAAAACAGGAATAAAACTCCCTCTTAGCATAGGGAAAAGTCACAAGCTAAAACAAAAGATAATCTAATGCCTTGCCTTGCTTACTTACACTTTTTGTAATATTAGAGACTCATTTCAGAATTGTCTGTAAGAGATGGATTTTCCTGCCCTGGCCCCTCTCTGGCTCTGAGAGAACACACACAGAGCACAAGACAACCCTGTCCCCAGATTTGAAAGTATCTTCTTTCCCCATTGGTCCTTCTGGTCAGGTGCCAACTGGGTTAATTGAACTGTTTAACCCCTTACAGGTAAAGGGATTCTGTACCTAGTGCCAGGAGGGAATTTATATAACTGCATAAATATGAGTTGTTACCCTTCCTTTTATATTTATGACATCATCCCACAGGAAATTTTTATATTTCAACATTTATTTTCAACTGGAGACAAAAAGTCAAAAATATAGATATTATTCAAAGAATGAAAAGCTCTGAAAAAAATTGGAAATGTCAAAATGTGCATGTGTTGAACCAAATCAAAATGGTTTGTCTTGAGGCACTTCAGCATACACTGCATCTGCTTCTGGTGCTGTGATGCCTTATGGGAGTAGTAGTTCAGGTGTCTCTTGCTCCCATTCTCCCCATTGGCCAGGTTTGCTGGCTGGACTATATCTCCCATAGTGCAACCACAGCTATTTGACTCCCATGATGCACCACATAGATCAGTCAGAGGAGAGGTTCAGTGGCATCCTGAGAGTTGTAGTCCAGCCAAGTAGCCCAGCCCATAGGGGAAAATGGGGCATGGGGTATCCAAACTTCAGCTCTCATAAGTCACTACAGCATCATAAGCAGGTACAGTTCTAACATTGAACTGGGTTGAAACAAAATGTTTTGGTTTGGTTCAAGTGTTTCAGTTCATGTCAAACCAAACAATATATTTCATTTTGATTTTCCCAGTGAAAAATATAAATTAGAAAAAATGAAATTTTTCAGAAACTGCATTTTTTCAAAAAAATATTGACAGAAAATTCCTGACTAGCTCTAGTTTAATGGGCAGTTCCACATGTGACTCTATGGCAAAATGTAGAGCACCAAATATTTTATTAAGGAAATATTATTAAACTTCAAGTTTTAAATTTACAAACCAACCAGTACTATATATTTTTACATTCTTATGACCTTTTTCTTAAAATAGCACTAACATTTCCATTGGTGGCAGAGGACCTTTGAAATTTAGCAGATGGGTTGCCTTGGATCCAGGGATGTGCTTTTCGCTGGTACCATATAAATGTGCTCATATTTGGCTACGTTATAAACAGTTTTTCCAGACTAATTTTCCTGCAAACCCCATAAAGATTCTGATGATCTCTGCATGTGCCTTGCCCCAGTGCCCAATTGCACCATTCCCCAGAGCTGAACCTCAGATGGGACACAGACAAAATGGATTTGGCAGCAGCATAAAAACAAACATAAAGAAGTACTTTTTCATACAATGCACTCTCACTTGTGGAACTTGTTGCCAGGATTTGTTGCGAAGGCCAAAAGTATAACTGGTTCAAAAAATACTTTGAGGAGTTCATCGAGGATAGGTTCATCAATGGCTATTAACCAAGCTGGGCAAGGATGCAATCCCTGCTCCGGGGTCCCTAAGCCTCTGACTGCCAGAAGCTGGATGACGGGGCTGGGAGTGTGGCCCACTCGACAATTGCGTTATTCTGTTCATTCCCTGTGAAGCATCTGACACTGGTCAATGTTGGAATACAGAATATTGGGCTGGAGAGATCCTTAGCTGTTCTTATGCATTATGAAAGAATCTTTAATTACATGAGCACTTTTTTTTACACACAAAACTCTCTTGCTTCATTCAGTGAAGAGGATGAAACATTCTCACGGAATAAGTCAGCTGTTCAACATTTCTTTTTATTCTCAATGGGTGGCCCCTGGTTTATTTATTGAACAGCATGCAAAGCCTTTCTTATATATAGAATTGTTAATAGCCTCCTGATTGGCTTTTTTCCTACCCTCTCCTTTTTAAACATCAGAGTGAGTAAATATTACTTTCTCCATTTTGCAGATGGGGAAACAGAGACAAAGGCAAAGTGACTCACCCACAGCTACGCACTGAGACAATGACAGAGCCACAATTAGAACTCAGTATCACCCATTTCCTTTCTCCAAACTATACTATCTTTATAGCTACAGCTATTGAGAGTATGTACAGCTCTTATTGGAGTTGGACATGCTCAGCAGTTTTGAATGTCAGCTCGCAGGTGTATCAAGTTGGGCCCTTGAAAATGAAGAGCACAGTTAGGGTATGGTTACACTTACAGGATTATAGCACTATTGGTTATAGCGGTCCCCTTATACAGCAATATGTATAGCGCTATTGTATGTCCACACTGAGACGCGCCAGCGGTATAGCATGGCCACATTTGCGGCACTTCATGTGGCATTAAGAGCAGCGCATTAGGGCATGTATCCCACAGTACACCTCTTCCCGATCTGGCACAGTGCCTTGTGGTAGGGGGTGTCACTTGCGGGGCATTCTGCATCCTGTTCCAACTACCCATGATGCTTCGTGGCATATCCCAGCAATCCCTGGGTTTCCGTCCACCTCAGGCACCATCTTTCAACAGTTTCAGCAAAGCACGCTCCGTCTTCCATTTTTGTGTGCCGCAATGAATCCACAACTGCTGAGGGACATGCTGACGACTGTCACCAGCACATCTCTGTGTGCAGTGGAGGTAATCCTTGACATGCAGGATGACAGTGATGAGTCTGAAGATGAGATCGAAGTGGTGAATGCGTTTGACATGAAGCTTCTTATGTCATTAACGGACATGCTCACGGCTGTGGAACACCACTTCTGGGCCCGGGAAACGAGCACTGAGAGGTGGGATTGCATTGTCATGCAAGTCTGGGATGACGAGCAATGGCTGCAAAACTTTCGCATGAGAAAAGCCACTTTCATGGCACTGTGTGCTGAACTTGCCCCTGCCTTGTGGCGCAAGGACACCAGATAGAGAGCTGCCCTCCCGGTGGAGAAGCAGGTGGCTATCGCGATCTGGAAGCTGGCCACCCCAGACAGCTACCGATCGGTGGCCAACCACTTTGGGGTGGGAAAGTCGACTGCTGGAGTTGTGCTGATGCAAGTGTGCAGGGCCATTACTCGCATCCTGCTACGAAAAATCGTGACTCTGGGTAACATGCATGACATTGTTGCTGGCTTTGAAGAAATGGGTTTCCCTAACTGTGGAGGGGCGACAGATGAAACCCATATACCTATATACCTATTCTGGTGCCCTCCCACCTAGCAGACGAGTACATTAACTTCTCCATGGTTATCCAGGCACTTGTGGATCACCGTGGGTGTTTTATTGACATTAACGTGGGCTGGTCTGGAAAGGTGCATGATGCATGCATCTTCCACAACACTGGCCTGTTCATGAAGCTGCAAGCCAGGACTTTTTTCCCAGACCAGCGGATCCCCGTGGGGGAAGTCGAAATGCCCATCATGATTCTTGGTGGCCCCGCTTACCCTTTAATGCCCTGGCTCATGAAACCCTACACAGGGAGCCTGGATAGCAGCCAGGAAAGGTTCAACTACAGGCTTAGCCGGTGTCAAATGACTGTGGAGTGTGCTTTTGGGCATCTCAAAGCACACTGGCGCTGTCTTTATGGGAGGCTGGACTTGGCTGAGGGAAATATCTCCGTGGTTATTTCCTCATGCTGTGCCCTACATAATCTTTGTGAACGGAAGGGCGAAGGCTTCACTCAGGCATGGTTCTTGGAGGTTCAACGCCTGGAGGCCACATATGCACATCCAGAAAGCAGGGCTCTTAGAGGGGCCCAGCGCGAGGCTGTTAGGATCAGGGATGCCTTGAGGGAGCATTTTGAGGCTGAAAGCCAGTTCTAAAGGGAGGTGCAGAAGGAAGGGAGGGAGGGAAGGAGTGTGCATTCTTTTAATAGGAACAGGCATTTGCTTTTCTGTAGCCTCTAATAATCTATGTACACTGAATACAGAAACCCATTTATTAAGAAGACCATTTATTCAACAGCTACTTCAGTTGCTGAAAGAAAATATTTTGATGCATGTGAGGGGGAAGCAGGGGGAGGTGCAATTGGGGTGGGATGGGGTCAGTCAGAGATTGGAATATGTCCAGATCTCTGAGTCTCCAGTGCCCTCAGAGTTGCCGTGTCCCCCAAGCCCCATTTTTAGAGGGCAAAGAGGCATGTTATTAGGGGTTGACTGCAGTGGATAAGGGTCCTGGGTTTGGGGGTTGTTTGGTGAAGACAGAGGGGTTGGAGTCAGCTGTGGATGGTGATAACCACATAGCTGATGATAGTGGCCTGGAGGGTACAGAGGGCCTGAAGGGGAAGGGTTTGGGGGCAAATGATAAAGGGGGCAGAGAGCTTCTCCTCCTGAATGGTGGCAATTCGCTGCATAGTCTCCAATTGAAGCTGCAGTAATGAGAGCAGCTTATCGGTGCTTTTCCGCCGGTGAATCACGTTCTCCTGCTGCGTCTTCTCCTTCAGCTTGCTCTGGTCCTCCCTCCACCTCTGTGCAACTCGATTCTCCGTTACAGCCTGTTGCATTGCTTGCTGTACTAGATCCTCTTTGCTCTTTTGTGGCCTCTTCCTCGGTCGCCTCAGCCTCTCAGCTGTTGATAACAGTGAGGGCACAGGGCTCAAGGTCAATGGTTCTAAAACAAAAGGATACATGCAACAGTGGCTTCCTTGTAAACAGCAGACATGCCTATGATTCCCCCGCATTCCCCGTTTGCCTGTCCCACAGAGAGCACACAGACAACAACGGAGCCCCTGCCATGGTGAGTCCTCTCCAGAGGCAGGGAGAATGATTGTTTCCCTGCCGTGCTGTGCTGTGGCGGGCGGAGGGGTGGGGGGAGTGCCGGGAAGTGGCGGGAGCTCTACTCTGAACACTGTCCCAACATTCTCCGTGGGTGTTTGTCCTGGAAGATATCTTGCTGCTGCGGGTGACCAAGGAACAAAGGGAGGGGATTCTAATGAGATGCGGCTTCCGCCCAGGGCCATATGCAGCTTGCCTCTGTGCAGCAATGCTCCCCCCACCCATTGTAACACAGTGGCGGGGACTAGTGACCATGACCGGGATGGGGGCCACGCTGGCTCTCCCAGGAAACCTGCGCAGGAGCATTGCAAGTGCTCTTATTGAGACCTTTGAAGAGATTACTGATGACGATTACCGCAATGTGATAGACTACATCAATGCACTATTCCACACGTAGGCAAGTATGCAAGCATCCCTTTCCACCCCAAGCTGCCTGCCTTCCCAATAGAAAAGCAGCTTTACCTTCGCAATCTGCTTCTGAACTGCCCCCTGCAACCGCCGGACGCTGCGGCTGGCTGCCCTCCTCCTGGCTTGAGAAGAGCTCCTGGCTGCATGCGTCCAGGGACTCCTCCGTGCCCTGGGTTGCTGCTGCCTCCTCCTCTTCTTCACCCTCCTCCTCCTCACCCCCTCCCCTTCACTGGTGGGCTGGGAAGTGTCCGTGGTGGTCAATGGAGTGCACATAGATCACTACCAAGTATCGTGTGCAGCTCCTTATAAAATCTGCAAGTCACCGGGGCTGCCCCGGAGCAGCCATTTGCCTCGCGGGCTTTGCGATACACATTCCTAAGCTTCTTTACCTTAACACGGCACTGCAGAGTGTCCCGCTCATGGCCTCTTTCTGCCAAGTCCCGTGATATCTGCCCATAGGTATCATAATTCCTGCAGCTAGACCGCAGCTGAGACTGAATAGCCTTTTCCCCCAAACAGCTGATGAGGTCCAGCACCTCGCTATTGCTCCACGCTGGGGATCGCCTATTACGAGGAGGTATGGCTCGTGGAGTCATGATCAATCAGAATGATCACCTGCAAGGATTCCCTGAGAGCATGCCATGCTTGGCTGGAGTAAACAGGAAGGGGATTTTCAAATTTCCCTGGAACTTTAAAGGGCGGGTCTGACGTGTGGTCACCTGAGGACAGGACAAAAGAGTTTGCAAGTGATGACCAGAGTGGCTCGAATGGGAATTATGGGATGGGCTGGAGGCCAAATAATGCGCAGTGGGTGTCCACATTCTCACTGTAGCGCTACAGCAGCTGCGCTACAGCCCTTATTCCTCATGTGGAGGTGGATTACCGGAAGCGCTATAACTCCACGGTTATAGCACTCTACGTGCCTTGCCAGTGTGGATGGGTAGGAGGTTATAGGGCTCCTGGGGGCTTTATAGTGCTATAAAGTGCCAGTGTAACCATGGCCTTAGTGAGCAACAGAAAAAAATTCTCTTTAAGTGACTTGCCTAGCATAACATAGGAACTGTGTCACAGAGGCAGAGATAAATCCAGTTCTCCAGGGCAACATTCAACTGCCTTAACCACAAGACCAATCTTTTGTTTACTGTAGTTCCCCAGCTTCATTCTCTACCCACCTTCCAAGTTCCACAGCACATGAGGCAGAGGAGATACACTCAGTTTGACACAATAGCCTCATTCACTGCACAGCTGTGATTCAGTCTCTGAACACTATCCACCTTGTACACTGAATGAGACCAGGGTCCTGTGGAAACAGGGTGGATCAATTTAAATCAAGATGATTTAATTCTACCAAGTGGAAAGCCATAATCATTTTAACTGACTTGTCCATTTGTACTTTAATTATTTTCTGAAAAATAATTCAACTCACCAGTTGATATAACCATTAAAATATGTTGATTTACAACTAAATACTTTACACTAGATTTGGTACATCTTTTTGATACCTAGGAGTACACATTATAACTATATACTTTTAAGTGATTATATAGCTTAACATTTTCAAATTCTTATTAATTGTACATTTTTAGTATGCTAGAAAATGGTGAATGGTATATTGTTTATTTACTAGGTAATTAGCTTTTTGCTTACAATTTGTGCCAACCTGCATTTGGATGGTAACTGGAATTTAATTGAACACACAAAACAGCATATACATTTTTTTTAAAAAATCTTAAATATTTTGGAAACATGAACTTTACTTATCAAAATGTTTCACATTTGCAACTAAATTATACATTTGGGACTTAGCATATTTTGTATTAAAGTCAGATTTAATTTTAAACAGTTTAATTGAAAAAAATATTTAAATAACAAAATCAAAACCTGAATTTTTTATTTTTTTGAAAAAAAACAACTTTTATGTGGAAATAACAGTATGTTATTATGTAATTAAAGACTGTATCATAATGCAAATGTACAAGGCAGAAGAATTAAGGTTCCACAGTCACCTTAATTCTAGCATTTCCTTACTTTTGAGCACTTGACTTTGCAGCATAATTTTTTATTTTAACATGCCAGGTATGGTGCTTATTGTATATAGTAACATAAAGAATTTAGTTGGACTGACTTATTCTCTCATAATAAAAGAGCAAGGAGGTACGCAATGAATTGAGAGTGACAAATTTAAAACTAATTTTATAAAAGCATCTGGTACTAGCCAGTGTTATATATAGGATGTTGAACTGATGAATTGTTCGTTTAATATGGTATTGTAACTCCTGTAAGGACTATAAGGTTTGGCATATTATAGTTAATATTTGACTATTAATACTCATATAGATAGGACTACTGATATATTTGAATTCGTAAAATGTAAAAAATTAAAAAAGCCTACATTCATTAAAAAAATTAGAGTAACATGGGGAAATAATTTACTGTGAAAATAAAATGTTCATCAAAATGGTAGATAAAGAACAAAGATAAAGAACTGGTTTGCAATTAGAAAATAATTCTGAAAAATTAATGAGCCAAATACATCTCTCATGTAACTGACTGAAGTCAGTGGAGTTACATCAAGTATAAAAGTATTTACTTGTGGCACATATGAGTCTTTTCCAAGTTAGAGTGTAATGGTTCAGTCCGCTCCTACTGTAGTAAATGGACAGAGGATCAGGCACAAAGCTGCAACAGTGCTAAGGACAGGTAACTTGTAACTTAGGGTGACCACACAGCAAATGTGAAAAATCAGGACAGGGGGTGAGGGGTGATAGGAATCCACATGTAGTGACACGATAACTCACCAGTGCGGTGCCTCCTGCTGGTCATTTGGGAATTAGTTCTTTTCCAGCCAGAACGCCCTCTGCAAGCCGGTGTCTTGCCTCGCTGCTCCCCCGTGTCCCTCCCGGATCCCAATGCCCTTTTACCTGGGGTGCTGCCCTCTGGCAATACCCCCAGACTCTCTCTGGGTCTCTCCTCCCCAGGGAACCCCCAACCCTCTTATCCCCACCTTGCCTCAGTCTAAGGCTACTGCCAGTCATCATCAAGCCCCCGCACCTTGGGGCAGACTGCAGTGTAAAAGCCAGTCATCATACCAAGGGGGTTTTGGACCTGCTGTCTTTTCCTGCAGCCCAGTACCCTTTCAGGCCTTTCTATCAGGCCACAGCCTGGGAGGACACCAGGCCTGAACATCCCCAGCACTGCTCTGCCCTCAGTACCCTTTGCTCCTCTTAGGCTGGAGAGAGACTGTTCCTAGTGTCTGGACACAACCCTCTTATAAAGGCCAGCTGGGCCTAATTGACCCTAACTGAGCAGCTGTGGCTGCTATTCCAATCAGCCTTTTTGCTGATTTCCTCAGTCGCAGCCCTCTACAGGGCTGCCTTTTAACCACTCCAGGGTTGGAGCGGGTAACCACTTCGCTACACCATATAAGGAAAAGACCCCAAAATTGGGACTGTCCCTGTAAAATCAGGTCACCTGTTCACCCAATTGTAACTTTGCAGAGCTGATATATTTAAACAGTCAGAACATTGTCTGTCCTGAGTAGAATTTTTTCACCAAACTGAACAGGAAAATGTATTTGTTGTTATCATCACCCCACCCAGACCCCAGAGTACCCATATCACAGGATAGTACTAACTAAACACACAGATAAAAGGGCAGGAAAACGTAAAACAAAAAAATACCAAAACATATATAAAACAATGAGGGGTTGGTGGGCACAGAAGGAGGCCTTTTGAAGTGCATGGTTATGCAAGACATAACAAAGAAGGTTCATGATACAGAAACAAAAAATCCCACCCACATACAGGATGCTTAACTTTCCTTTTCTTTCTTTCTCTCTTGGCCTAAAAACAAACAAATCAGCTCTCCTAGAATTGTTGTGTCATAGACCTGGGCCTTCTTAGGCATAGTGGTTAATATGGCCCTATGTTCGTTCCCTTTCCTAGTCAGCTTTACCTAGGTCAAGCAATAGTCAGCACCGAGTAGTAGGCCATGGGCCTAATGCCAGTTGCTGCTGTTGCTTTTTTCCCCCCTTCAGTACTCTTACCAGGTACCCTGAGAATACTGAGCCCAAATGCTGAAGTTTCTTGGGGTACGTCTAAATTAAGGCTGGAGGTATAAATTCCAGCTCCAGGAGACCTACCCACGCTAGTTCTCATTGAACTAGCATGCTGAAAACAGAGTGTAGCCATGGCGGCACAATTAGGGATGGAAGGGGGAATGGGCGCTAGGCCTTTTTGAGTGTATATCTAGGGTCTTGGACAGGATTGTACTTGGAGCAGCTAGCCCTTCCCACTGCTGCAGCTACACTCTGGTTGTAGCCCATAGTTTGATCGGTGATAGCATCGGTTTGTTGTCCCCTCAAAATAGAATTTTCGCTTCCAATTCAAAGTGTGGACTTACCCCAAGGCAGCTCTCTTTGTTGATCTAATCCCCACTTCAGTGCAAGTTCACTCCCCTCCACAGTGGCTTGAACACTAATCTTGTAGAGTCAGAGTAGCCTACTTCAAAGGGCCTCCAACATCCTCTGCCCAAGTTCTGTCTTTCCCCAAAAGCCAACATATAGTTAAAATATGAATCTTGAAACCACCTTGAAATCTTCCATGCAACTGCCCAAAGGAAACCCATTGAGCAACAACATGCCAGTTAAGATCTTTAGGATAAGGCCCCAAAACTGTCATGTTGTGTGGTACAGGCAGGAGCAAGGAGCACAGACAGGAACATGGGGTTACAACACTGGTAATATAGTCTTTTATTACTAATAACATGTAAGCACACAGGTAGGCAGCAATACTTCCAGTTATAATGAGACTATAGGCTTAGCTATTTAAGTGCCTTTCAACAAAAACAAAATGCAGAAATATGATAGGATATTCATACACAAACATCTGCTTAGTAACAGACCACAGGGTGCATCAGAATATAAAAATATAATAAAAAATGGAACGAAGGAAAGGAACAGAATAAATGGATATATGGTTTACAAAGGAGCAGCGTGCATTCAAAAACAGATCAAACCAGGGTCCTTGGTGATGCTAAGAGGATGCTGTCATCAGATGTTCCACCATGTGTGTGTTCTCCCTGTGTTCTGTTTCAGCTCTGAGCAAATAGCTGGCAGAGTAGATCTCAAGCAAACCACCCAATGACCACAAAATCCGTTAAGGGCAAAGGTGCTTGGTCAGGTTTACTGTCAGGAAAGCACAGTCCAAGCTGCCTGCATCAATGTCTACATTTCCACTACTCATGTATGCCCAAGACAATGGACACAGCTCAGTCAGTGGCAGGACTTTCCATGCTCCCCTTGGCTAGACAAAGACATTCCCTCTGAGACACATCTTTATACACCAATACAAAAAAGTTACGTGTCACCCTTGACGTATCAGGGTGCTACCCTCTGAAGTATTTGGGCACTACCCATTGCCTTGTATATGTAGATTCGATCAAAACATCTCTATTCATCATGTGGTCATCCTAACCTTATCCTTAAGGTGGATCAGTGTGTTCCTGTCATCTTTGGGGCATGTGTTTGGTATCAAGGTGTTCTGGTACCACCCTTTTGGGCTGTGCTTGCATGAGAGCTTTGTGCCTACCAACTCTTAGGAATATATGTTTTTGCAATATCGATTCTATACTTGCCAAATTCTGTGAGCAGGGCCTGACTCTTGCTCACAGTTTAAATTTGCTTTATTTCAGCAAAGTTTTGACTACTTTAGCTCAGGCCTCATATCAGGTCTCTGATACATGGGCTTATATTTCAGGCTCTCTTCCTACTACGGATGTTAGATGAACACCTGTGGCCTGTAAAAGCCTTTCCAACCATACAGAACCCACAAACCAGATCCACTATTTGTTCATGGGAGTGTCAGAAACCCAATCAATTATCAGTTTGATGCAGCAGTGAAGTTGGCTTTAGCCTACTTAGGGCTCAATACAGGTGACTTTGGCACACATTCCTTCAGGATTGAGGCAGCAATGCCTATAGCTTCAGAGGGATTTGACTCCCCGAGGGTTGGGCAACAGGGTGCTGGAAAATGAACTGTTGCAAGACCTATGTTTGCCCCTAGGGGGAGTTACGGGGGCAGGCAAGGAGGAAACTAACCCTGCCTGTGATCGCAGGAGATATCCCAAATAAGGCTGATGTTCCAACTCACGGGCACTTTGCAGTGCATTGGGCCAACAAGAAGGCATCTAGGTTGGTGATGGATGGCAGGTGATCTTCAGTGCTGAGATCTGCATTTAGTGGTCTGGCAGGAGAGGCATAGCTTGGTGGTTTGAGCAGTGGCCAAGTATCCATGAAATACTGAATGGCCTTGAGGGGGCCATTTAAGGATATGGGGCAAAAATCTGTTAGATGATTTAGTTGGGGATTGGTTCTGCTTTGTGCAGGGGGTTAGATTAGATGATCTCCTGAGGTCCCTTCCAACCCTAATATTTTATGATTCTGTACTGTGGGATCAGCTCATGACTCTTCTGCACTTATTGACAGGAGAATTACAACTGTCCATCAGGAGTGCCCAACCTACGGCCCATGGGCTGTACATGGCCCACCAGAGCATTTCATAAGTAGGTGGCCTGCTTCAACACAATATACTAATGGCTGATTCATTATGGTTTTGTCATCAAATTTTAGGCACTCATAGATTGAGCATGAAATAGTCATCAGAGGCAGCTATCTCTTGGTCCTTGATACGAGGGTGATGTCTGCCTGGGGAAAAGTCACTGATGAGACTTAAGATGGTTGAGGAGTCCAATTTGTGCTTTACAGGTTTTTCCACATATGTGACAAGTGATTGCTTGGAAAAAGCACAATTGCTGGCCGGTGTGCTGTAGTCTTTCCTTCCTCTTCTGCCATTTCTCAGCCTCTTGAGCAAGGCAATGTCTTCAAGATGCGCTGAGGCTTCATATGTCATGCAACACCATTGAAGTCTATTGTCAGCCAGCTCTTCCCAATTAGTCTTCCCAATGTTGAAGGAAAGTTCCAGGCTATGACAGGCACCTGAGAAGAGATCTAGGGTGGATTTCAAGTCAGCCTCAGCGTGCACGAGGACAGCACAGTTGTTAGCATACTGAAGGTCAGAAATAACAGTCCTGATTACTTTAATTTTATAATGAAGATGTTGCAGATTGAAGAGCTGACCATCCATGAAATACTGAATCTCAATTCCAGAAGAAAGGCAGTCATGAATAAGAATCAAGATTCCAAAAAGATAGAAGGGAAAAAGGATAGGGGCAATAACACAGACCTGCTTAACACAAGTATAGATGGTGAAAAGGTCCATCTCCAACCCATTACAGAGGACCGTGGTGGTCATTCCATCATGAAGTAGCCTGAGAACATGAATGAACTTAAATGCACAATCAAACCTAGACAGCACCTTCCATAATGCTTCATAATTGATGGAATCAAAGACCTTAGTTAGGTCAATAAAGCTGGATCTGTTGTGCAACAAAATTCATGCTAGTGGCGTCCCAAATGGTCTGAAACCACATTGGGATTTTGGAAGGATGGTTTCAGCAAGAGGGTGGCATAAAAGAATATGAACCATAAGGTTACCAGAATCATTATGGATACTGATGGTCTCATAATCACACATAGAGGCATCCAGTACGATTGACTTGAATTTTTTGGGGACAAAGAAGTGTACTTGTCCAACATAGGGACCAACATCTAACTTTGGGACATTAGGAGTTGGATCAGGTAGGAAATACATAGTAGGCAGTAGGGGTGGGAAAAGTGACCAACCAAGCTAACATCTGGTGACCCCACTGTCTAGGGCAAATAAAGGCCAAAAGAGCCAGCTCCCAGAGATGAGAGAGATCTGGTGGACCTTGGGCATGTTTGAAAAGGGGAGGTATGAAGTCTTTACAGACCAAGATCCCTTTTTGGAACCCTCTCTCCCTCTCATGGAGGTTTGGGTGACAGGATCCAGAAGAGTGAAGGGTAAGCTGAGGAGAGGTCTACTCAAAATTAGGGGCTATATTGTGGGAGCCCAGTAACTAGATCTACTTAAATGCCTGGTACTTGAGAGTATAGGGGAAGCAGGGCATATAGCACTCTTCCCCTGTTTAAAGTTAGTAAAGTTGTCACCTGCCACTTAAATCTTTCCCTTTGTCTGTCCTCATTCGCCAGCCACAGCTGATCCAGCTGCTTTCTTTTGTACCGGGGAGAGGATTTTGCCCTAATCAAATCACACAACGTCCCCCAGAGGTGGATGAGTGCTGGGGAAAACTCCAAGAAGGGTTATTTTAAGGATTTAAAGAAGAATTCTATTTGTGTTAGTAAAATACTGAAAAAATATAATAGCTGGAAAGAAGAAAAACCTGCTTTGGATAAAAACCAGTGCGATGGGGTGGCAATCCCACACAAGACCTGAGCAGAGAGAAAGGGCCAATTAACTCTGTGACTGTCTGCACCTGTGGAACAGTCTGGGCTGACAGGCTTTTAATTGATGATGAAGGCCAGCTGGGCAAAGGGCAGGCTAAGCTGCTTTAAAACCAAGAAAGTCAAGTGTAAGAAGGTAGCTGTAGTACAGAAGGTCTGTTGTCACTTGCTGGGCTTAGCAAGAGAAAAGGGAAACTTGAAAACCAGGGGGAGAATAGAAGGGATCCTGGCACTAAGGGAATGTCATATCCAGAGAAAGTGGGGAGAAAGAGCCCGATAGAGGCTAAGTAGGCAGCAGTCCAGGGGAACAGCAGCAATGTTTGGGACAGTGTAGACCCTAGCTATTGATTGAAGGGTCCCTGGGCTGGAACCCAGAGTAGTGGGCATGCCTAGACTTCCATACCAGCCACTGGAGAAGTGGCCCAGAGTGAGCAGTGGACAAGAAGATTGCCTGTGACAGTTGTCCAATGGGACTCTGACACCCTGGAAAGGGAAAACTATAGTGACCTGGCTAGAGGACCAAGCCACCAAGAGGGAGCACCCTGATTCATGACAGGGGAGTAAGCTGACTCCAAAGAGAGAAAGTGAAAGCACAGGGTGAGAAATCAAGGGAAGGAGCATCGGACTGGTCATGAGCTAATTCCCAGATGGGCCACAAAGAGGTGCCATAGCTGTGATTAGAACACACCTGGTAGCCGGATATACTAATAATGGTATCAGTGCCTGGGCCCAAATGCTCTTATCGCTACATGGAGTAAAGGTGAGTATTGAATATTGACCATATCTGCCTGACACAGGTGAAAAGGAGAATTGAGTCACTGTCTGAGGCATGTTCCACCCTTTCCCTGAGCCTGCAGTAAGCTGTGTGTGTGTGAACACTGCCTGGGTGAGTTCTGATGAGCATTGTGTTGGGGCAGAGAGGAGAGAGCTGGCAGTAATCATTGTACATAATTTGCTTCCCTCCAAACCCAACCCATTTTCTGCCAGTAAATGTCTCCGAGTTGAATACTGCTAAGGGAAGGGGAGGTCACTGAGTACAAGCACGGCACAGGGACCACTGGAAGCAAGACCACTCAGCTGACCATGTTGCCACTTGGGAGGTGAGTGCAGAGAGGAGCAGAGACTTCTGCTCCACACACACAGTCTAAAATTCTTAGTCAGAGCCAGAATGTACCACTTATCATTAGATTGTGTGCAGGTGGGAACCTATGCCCCTTTCCCTTCTGTGTCTTTCTCCGGAGGAGTGAATGAGTCAAAAAGTCAGAGAGCTTAGTTTTCTACTGGTTTTTTTTCTCCTTCCAGACATCTGTGTGGAAGGGATAATTTGGCCGAAGGTTAATTTTTAGCTACAAGACTCATAATTTATTAAATGCAGTTTACTGTCCCTATAAGCCGTGATGGGATAGTAAAAGTTCAAGAAGTTCATGAACTGGTTCACCACAGTTATCTTGAACATGAACTCAGTGATTAGTCAATAGTTTAGGAAAATAAGGTTGGCCAGCTGGTCTCTATGCTACTTACCACAGTCTCAGGGCAGGGACAAAGGAAACTAAAGGAGTTTTTTCCAAATACAAACTGCCAAATTATGCAGTTCTCCAGTATACCCCATAGACATTTGGTTTTATTTGCTCTGGAATCTGACATACATTGTAATATACTAATATACTCTTTTTATATGTATATATTCATATTGACATCTTAAATGACTACTGTTTTTAACTCAATATACCACCACTGCATCTGGCTTTTTCCAGTAGTCTGGGGAAGTGCCCTACCACAAGGGCTTGAGCCACAGATGATGGTGAGACAGATGAAGCTAGATAGTCTTTTTTTATGTCCGTGAGGGTCAGTCTTTCAACACCGAGAAGAACTAAGACAAATAAACAGAAACGGGACATGCTATAATTAATGGCTCCAGAACACAATAAATCTGGACAGCTTCATAGTTTCAAACTGTGGGTCATTTCAGACTAACTTAAAAGTAAAATCTAAAAACCCTCTGTGGTCATTTCTTCCCTCTTAACTACTCTGAACTGGATCTTTTGGACAGAGGCTCTTTCAAACTAAATAAGCCTGTAGACAAAGCAGTCCCCACACCTAAAAGCTGTGTGCGCGTGAGTGTGTCATTTGACAGTTGTCTTTCCCTCCCACTGTTGACTTATTCCAAGAAAACACCCTGTCCTTGAATTATGACAGTGTCACAGTATTTCAAAAATGTTGCCACGTGGACTTGTATCCAATACAACTCCATCCTGCTTAGTCCTCATGTACTCTTTGGTGGTGTGGAATACCAGATGATTTGTTATTGTAAATTCTTTCAACGCCTGCCTTAAAAAGAGGATAGAACAATACTAAGGTATTCAGATTAGACAAAGTCACACACAAGATAACAGTATAGAAATAATGGTGCAGGACTGCTATCATGGAAAACTAACAGTGATTCATACTGGTTTGATAGTCATGATCTATAACCCCCATTCACATTAAAATCATAATCCAGAATTCACATCTTCAAGATAAGATGATTCTCAATCTTATTTCATATTATGTGGGTTGTTTTAAAAATTAGTCAAGTATAGGGGCCCGATTCAAAGCCCAGTGAAATCAATGGAAAAGTTCCTATTCCAAAACCAGGGAGATATGAAATGCTGCCCACTTGTTATCTTTTATATCCTGTCCCCCTTCCAGAGACCTGGGTTAGACTCTCCTCTTAAGGCACTGAGGCTGGAGAATGGGGTAAGAGAAGATTGAATGCTTGGAGTGAAATTCATGAAGGAGTCTGTGCCCTTTTAATATATACTTTGTTTTTAAATTAGCTCATTGCAAGCCTTTGGTTTTATGTCACTCGTTGAATATATGCGACAGGGTTATAGCAAAGCTTCCAACTAAACCTCACTTAATTGGGAGAGACTCCTACTTATTGAGTTTTTAAGGCCAGTTTTTGAAATACTATACCTCCCTCTTATGATGAAAGTTTCTGCAATATATTTGAGAGAGAGAGACTTCAAATCTTACCCATCACTCTTGTAAAGGTTTCCACTCATTTGGATTGTCACCATCTGACAGCCCTCTACCATACAACATGTTGTCCTTCGGTGCTCTGGGCTCCTTGCCTGGCCTGGGAAAAGCTGTGTGCTGGGAGTTTCTGGCCTCCTCTGGGGTTAGGTATGATGGTCTCAGTTGTGCGTAAGCAAGTGGTTTAAATCCTTAATTGCGACGGGGAAGTGGTCAGACAACACACTCTGTCCTGGCAAGATAAAGGGTAAGATGTCTTGGAAGAAAACCAGGAAATAACAAAGTTACATCTGAAATAAATATATATTTCTAACAGTCTGGAAAATTTATATTCTTGAAAAACAAAACAAAAGGTTTTTGATGGTGCTTTATTTAAAGCTGGAAATACTATCTCATGCTTTCCCCTCTTTATGGAAGTTAAATAGCCACTTTAACTATTAACTAGACAGTTTAAACCATTGTTCTTACAGCACAATTGCATATAGTTCAAAACACTTATGAGGAAATGTCTGTGAGTTAGGATTTTGATAGCAGTTGTCAATCAATAGCAAAACACCAGGAAGCATCATTTTAGTTTTATACAGGAGAGAGAACCTACTTCATCACAGCATAATAGTAATACCTGGCAGTCAGGGTTGTCCCTAGGGAGGCGCAGGGCCCAGGGAGGAAGTGATGGATTTGTCTCTTCTGGGAGCCACCACAACAGGCAATTGTACTGGCCTGCGGGCCCCCACAAAGTGCAGGACCCGGAGCAGGGAGACTGGGTGCAAAGGATGGATTCTTTTCTTCCAGGACCAACCATGCTGGACAATTGTATTGGCCCACAGGGCCCCCCTCCCAAAAAACACAGGGTCCAGAGTGGTCGCCACAATTCACCCTACGCAAGGGATGGCTCTGCTTGAAGTTATAGAGCATGTCTTCCAAAGATCTCAAAAATCTTTACAAATACCAGCTCATAAAGCCTTATCGCATCCCTTTGAGTTAGTCTTTGTTTTACCCACTTTACTAATGGTTAGCCTGAGATATGGAAAAGTTTTAATAACTAGCTCAAAGTCACAGAGTAATTCATGAGCTGATCTGGGAATAGATTCCAGTAATCTTGACCCAGCACCTCCCTATAAACTCTATTTACAGTCCTGTTGATAATGCATGAACCAAAATAGAATTCAGCTCATTCTCCCATGCTGTGTGTATAAAACTGATTCAGTTGAATAAACAGTAGCCTTTGAACATATTACCGCAGAAAAACCCATCAGATGAAAACTATTGTTTAGATTTTCAAAGCCAACTAGGGAGTTTTCTCACAACTCTCATTGAAACTAATGAGACCTGAAATTGGCCTAGGCCACTCGTTTCAAACTTGGGCGCCTAAAGCTACGCTGCTCAATTCATATTTAGACACTTAAATAACTGAACTGATTATCAGAGGGCAGAGCACCTACTGCTTTCATTGATTTCACTATCTATTGATTATTGCTTACAGTACACAAGCACTACCCTCGGCCGTGCCCCCATAATGGCAGTGTCCTTGTCTACCACTCTCCTGCCTGTGTTGTTGTCACCTGTTGTTCTTGTCTTACCAAAAGATCCAATCTTGCAAACACTAGTGAATAACTTTAAATTGGAAGCTTTTCTGCTCAGGGAATCCATTTTTTGACTTGTTCTGTAAAGTCTCCTGCACGTCGATGGTGCTATATAATAAATAAATAATAGTCACTCCCATTTGATATCAGCTCAAGCCAAGTTTTGCATGGAAAACCATAGTGATTTAACCAATGGATTCATGTCCCTGAGAACTGGAAATACAGCAGATCCATGAAGATGACATTACTGCTAGAAAAATCCGCTAAGAATAGTAAAATTCGAATAATTTTTTGCAGGAAGAAATGCAGCAACTATGCTAATTAGTACCAGTGTTTCAGCTGCTTGTACAAATGACCAGTGTCTTGTCTTGTTTTGTTTTTTGTTCAATTCTGACTAACCGTTGCATGCATGTAAAAGTATCCTGGAAACATGTCAGACAATTTAGAATGTTGCTGAAGTGGCCACAGAAATCTTCTAAGACATTTTTCCAATATAAGATGACTTTCAGAGATTTGAAGCATAAGTAAAAACAGAAAACTGGGTTTGAGCTATTTCCACATGCCATTTTCACTTGTTTGTTGCACATCATTTACAAGACAAAACTTCAGCATCTTGGGGAGTTTTACAAAAGGATTATAATTCTCCAATTTGATAACTCTTTCCCATTTTTGTTTGATCTAAAAACATAGTAAGTCTTAAGTCCTTCTATGTGATCAAAGCATCTTACAGAAATTATTAAATTAGCCTGAAAACAGCCCTGTAATGTAAGAAAGTATTTTTATATGATCTAATGTCTGACAGCAGCAGGACTCATCTCATATGACAGGTCTCTGAGGTATGATCTTAGTAAATGCTCAAAAGTCATGATGATGAGCACAATATAAATATCCAGATGTACAGGTGGGCAATTGGCCACACTATCACTGGAAAATAAATGTTAAAAGTGTGAAATTCTTGTTCTTTATCTGTTTTATCTGCTCTTGTGCTCTCAACGTTCCCACTGCGGGTGCCCAGACAATATGGAGAATGATGCTGCCTGGCTTAAATGCAGAGGAGACAAGAATCTGACATGGAGGAAGGGGCTGAGGAAATAAACTGAGAGAGGGAACCCTGAGGATGGAGGGGAGGAGTCTGGGAGCTGGGAAGCCAAGGGAGAGAAACTAAGACTGGCCGTGTAAGGAGACTGGCAGCACAGGGGATAGGGACAGGGATGAGAATGGGGACTGGAAGTCAGTGGGTGAGGGAAAAACTGAGGTCAGATAAGGAGCAAGGCATGGGAGAAACACTGGGATGAGCTAGGCAAGGAGACTGGAACTGGGCTGAGGAGCCCTGGGGGTGGGGACTAAGACTGCGAGAAGGAGTCTGGGGGTTAGACTAGGATTAGGATCTGAAGAAGAGGAAGAGGCAGAACTGGGACAGGATCAGGTTGAAGGGGATGGGTCAGAAGGGGTCATATTTAAGCAGAGATGGGGCAAAAGGATCTGTGACTGCTAGAGCACACTGCCCTTCAAAGTTTGGGATAGAAATCAGCTTGAAGAAAGCCTGTACTTTGCTACATTAAGTGTGAGACTTTTAGATGTGTCTTCACTTTCTAACTTTATTCCTTTTACTTGTCATCACTTAGCCTATGTCCTATTGATAATAAATGTGTGCTATTTTTACTATGAGCCAACTCATAGTATTAAATGGAAGAATGTATTTCCCCCAGTTAAGTTAAAAAGCTATGATGTGCTTTTTGTGTCTCTAGAATAGGGGTGGGCAAACCATGGCCCACAGACCACATCCGGCCCGCAGGCCCATCTGCCTGTCCCCTGAGCTCCAGGCTGGGGAGGCTCCCCTGGGACTCTCCCCCGTCTTCCCTGCTCCCCCAGAGCCTCAGGGCCCCACGCGGGCAGTGCTCTGGAGGGTGGGGTGGCGCAGCTTGCTCCTATGAATCAGTGGGGCAGCTGACCCACTGCTCTAGAAGAAAAAATAAAGCCTATTATTTCTCTGAACTGTGCAGGAAAGGGCTGGACATAGCAGAGCACACTGTTTTGGGGAAATTCAGAACTGGAAGCGTGTTGGAGTCACCTGGCGGGTTGTAACCAAGGCTAGTGGAAGCCAAAGTCAGCCTGTAGGGCTGTGGACAGCAGCTGGGGTCAGAGCTGCTGAACCAGGGCTGTCTAGCACACAGACACTTCACAGCGTGACCTGCATGCTGATGGGCTGGTTGTGAGCATCCTAGGCTGGGAGCTACATCAACAAAGCAACACAGCTACAACAACGGTGTAAGACACCCAAGGTGCATGGCAAGTGATGACACAGACCCTCACTGGTCTGGATTGTACCCCAAACATTGTGACATTTTCTTATGCTGTTGTCTATTTCTAATAGCTAGGAGAAGGCTTTTTCCTTTATTTTTTGGTGCAGAACTGAACAAGCCCTAGCTGATGAACAAGTAACAATATACTGATCCAGCATGGCAATTTATGTGTTCCAAAGAAACATAAAATGATGAGTGCAGCTTACAGCTGGGTGAACTGCTGTGCCTACCTGGAGCCCATTGACCTGCATGGGTTCAGGATTCTGCAGAACTGCAGGGTTAGTGCTTTAGTTTACATTATGTAAACATTCATGGACATCCATGGAGCAACATCTGGGATTCGGTTGTTTGTTCATGGAAGAGGTTCATTTCCTACTGTCAAAAGAAGATATTTTTTAGCAGAAAATTGTTTTTGAAATCTCTATCTTCAAAATTTCCACAATAACTTTTGAAAACTGAGTGCTCATTTTTTCCCCATAATGAATGCTTGGCGGAGAGCAGCTCAGTAGCAGGAGCACCTTTCTTAACAACTTCCACAACTGCTGAGTCCCCAGCCCTTGGGCGTTAATGTTCCTTTCATTAGGTAGGAAGCACCCCTTCAATTCTCTCTATGTTCTTCTATTATCTGTCTTATTAAAATCAGTTAAAAGGTATGTTAACGAGACAAGGTGAGTGAGGTAATATCTTTTACTGAGCCAACTTTTGTTGGTGAAAGAGAAAAGCTTTCGAGCTACACAAAGCTCTTCTTCAGACCTAAAGCATGAAAGCTCTGTAGCACAGAAGCTGTGTAGCTTAAAAGCTTGTTTCTTTCACCACCAGAAATTGGTTCAGTAAAAGATGCTTCCACACCCACGTTGCTCTCTAGTATCCTAGGAGCAACACAGCTACAACAACACTGCAAACTTAAAAAATATATAACAGACATGCAGAAACCCCTCCAAAACAATCTACCAAATTATGCATTTGTTTTCTCAGCTTATATTCTGTCTCCTAAGTTATGAAAAAGACCAGGAGCAGACTTTATTCCTGTGGCCAGAAGAATACAGTTAAAGAGCGGAGTGCAAGAAGAGAGAGCAATCAAAATTTGTTTTCACACATGAAAAGCTATTGTCCTTTGAGACTATTTCACATATTTATCTTATAAGAGAGGAAGAGAATTACCACTAGATAGACTGGAAATTTGACAAAGGTCTGAGAAATAAGATCTTCTCAGGCTTTGTCAGTAGGTGGGTAAAGTCATAATGGCTCTGTTTTTCTTGGTTTTCTTTACATGAGAAAAACTGTGTTAAAATGCCTTCCCATGCAAAATTGTGAGGATATTAGTTGCTTTGAGTCTATTTTACTCTGTATCTCAGCAAACTAAGAGGGCAGTTTAGTTGTTTTCCCTTCCTCATATCCTATACTGAGAGGGAAATCATTTCTCCTCCTTTCACATTTAGAAAGGTTATTCAGATTTCAGTGAAAATGATAGCTGTCACCCATCTGCCAAACCGCTTCCTCCCATAGCAAGGACAACTCTGGGGTGACTGAGATTTTCCCTTTCATACATTTTATCTCTTGGTTCTCAAGCATAGAGCCAGTCAGTACTGCATCATGTTTAGCAAAAACAGCTGTTGTGGCCTAATTGTAAATCCCCCTCTGCCTTATGACTGAAAACATATCGTTGCTCTATCCATGTGTACCAAATTATCCTATAGACAATGAAGTGTATTAACTTTAAGATCACTGTAATTAGCTTTTGTTTGTTTCTCATACTTACAAACTTCAGTTTCATACAGATTGGGTCAGATCTAGCTTTCAAATTTCCATCTTAGAGCCTGATCCAAAGCCTACACCAGGCAGTGGCAAGACTTCCATTCACTCCAATGGGCTTTGAATCAGGCCCTCTAGTCCCCAGATTCTTTACATGGTAAATTAAGAAAATGAAATGAGTATAACAACCCCATATCGCAATAATATTTACAGACAATGCTGGTAGCTTTCCCAGTGGCTTAGATGTAGTGTTAATGTGATACCAAACAGAGAAATAGATATGAATCTTGATTTAGCCTCTCCTCCATCACTGAAAAAAACACAATAAAGGCAGTAGATTGGATCACTTTAGCATCAGAATGTTGAGAAATATACTTTACATACCAGCTAGCGACTGAGTGTGACATTAACTGAGATCTCAATGAAGTTCATTTCATCTTTAGGTCAGAAACACATGAAAGCCATCAGAGGTTCTTAACTTTGCTAACTAAATGGGAGCTGAGCTCTTTTAAAAATGATATGAAGCATCCTAACGATGAGTGCTAAGCACTTTTGAAAATTTGGTGCAGGTTCATTAAGAGCAAGGATCAAAGCATTCGTGATTTGTGTGGATAAAAAAATAATCCAGGCTATACAAAGGTCATTTTTTGTTCAAAGGTACTTGAATTTTCAAGGGGCTAATAGAGTCAACTTTGCTTTAGTCATATTTCCCCTTTGATATATTTTATATTATATACAATATTATTATAAGCTTGGTTCTAAAGCATAGTACCAGGCAGTACTACAACATATTTAATAAATCAGAGTTCATACCTCACAAGCCACTCCTTGACTTTCCACATAATCCCACTGGTATGTTGCACTGCTGCTTCTGCTCCGCTTGATGAGCATCTTCTCAACAGAACAGAAATGTCAATGGAGCAATTGAGCTCGACACAGAAGTGTTTGGGTAATACTGTGGCTTACTGTATTGTCTACAAATATGTGGAGCTGGTGTGTATTACCAATGCCTCTCAAGAGACTGGCTAACTACTTTTTAATATCTAGACAGCTGACCTATGTGTTAACGTGCAGTTCTAGTTGGAAAAATCACTCTCTCTTACTCAACAGAGACGCTCCATGTGTGTGCTCCAAATCATCCTTGCTGACTTACTTGACGTATGAATGTTTTTACTACTTTTATTCCTGTTGAATTCTACTATTGCCAAGTACCAATCATACAATCTTTTTACTGGTGATGATAATGTGTGTCAGAAAGGACACTACTTGACTTTAAAATCCTAAGCTGAGTTTGTGGGGCTGGCAGTTAGGAGTGGGGGAGCTTCTTTTTAATTGTAAACGGAGAAAATTTGATCAGAAAAGCACCATGGCCCAGATCCACAAGGGGCATAAGCATTGCGATACTAAGTGTCACAGCACCTAAACTTTGGGGGCCTAGAAAAATCACTGGAACAACAATGGCCTGATTTAGGCACCTAAGCTCCCTATACAATGAATAGGGAGAGATAGGCACCTTAGAATGCGATCCATAAAAGCCAGCATATTAGGCGGGAGCCACCTAAACTAGTCTTTGAAGATGATGACGAGAGGGGTGTGTACTAAGTCCTGCCCCCTCATGGAAATAGGTGCCTAAATCCAGGCTGTAAGGAGGTGCCTATCTCTCCTAGCAATTCAAACTAAGAACCCCTCCCCTGGAGTCGGGCAGCTTAGTGCCAATGTTATTTCTTGTGACAATGAGTTAGGTGCCTGCATCAGTGCACACAGCAAAGAGGAGGAGTAGGAAGCAGTGGTGTCTAACTTTGAGGGCAGTGGCTAACGCCTTCACCTGGGATGCAGGAGACCTAGATTCAATTCTCCCCCGCACTCTGCCTGATGAGGAAAAAAAGATTTGACAAGGGGTCTCCCATATGGGTCAGGAGAGTGCTCTAACCATTGAGCTATAGGATATTCTGATGAGGGGGCGTGAGATGTCCCTCAATCTCTCCTGTTGAAGCTATTTCACTTTGGATAAATAATAATTGGCACTAATGGGTCTCCTGCACCCCCGGGGGGTGCCCGAGCCACCAGGCTATCGAGTCATTCTCACAAATGCTCTGGCTCAATGTCTTTAATTACACTGCTCTACAGCCAAAATGCTTCTGAAATAAATGTAGTCAAACTTTACTAATTCTGGGTCACTGAGAACGAAAATGATGCTTAAAATTGTGGATTGGCTCTAGTTTTCAAGGTATGCTACTGGGTCAGTATATACGGCCCTTGACATGGGAATGGCGGAGGATAAGTGAGTTATAAAGGGAAGGGATCTCAATTTAAACCAGAAATGACTAAAATACATCTTTGACTGGCTCTATGAATAAATCTATGACTGGGTTTGGACAGTACTTGCTTTTTAGGCAAAACAATGAATGATGCAATCTGAAGCTGGTATTGCGTCATACATGATATGAATTGCATCATGTTATTCCTAGAAGTCATGGATGACGCAATCATAACGAAGCTTACATCACTCTGCTGAACAAATTGCCCTATATCAGCTCTAGAAATCATACAGTGTCGTGCTCTCTTATTTGTCAGTGTTTGATTTTGCAAAGGGACACATTTCTGTTTAGCCAAAGTGAGCAGAGATGCCTCGTACTTGTGTGAACAGTGCAGATAACTTCTGCTATGTTTGTGGTGAAGTGACTTTTGCATCACAAAAGCGCAGTATAACCACTATGGTTAAGAAAGCCTATCACCTTTATTTTGGCTGCAAAATTGGAGATCAGGACAAGAGGTGGGCCCCACACATATGCTGCAACACTTGTGCAACAAATCTTCGCCAGTGGTTGAACAGGAAAAGGAAATCTATGCCTTTTGCAGTGCCAATGATTTGGAGAGAGCCAACAGATCATACCAGCAATTGTTACTTCTGCATGGTGCCTCCAGTTGGGAAAGGTGTGTCAAAGAAGAAAAAGTGGACTGTGCATTATCCGAACATTCCATCAGCTATATGCCCAATACCCTACGGAGAAGGACTGCCGGTTCCTGATGCACCAGAATCATTCTCACTTGAGTCAGACGAGGAAGAGGAAGAGGATGAAACTTCTGGTCCTGAACCATCAATGTCACAGGACCCACATTTTCTCCCATCCTCCTCCTCTGAACCACATCTCATAACACAAGCTGAACTGAATGACCTTGTCAGGGATTTGGAACTACCCATGAGTAAGGCAGAGCTGTTGGGCTCCAGACTACAGCAGTGGAATCTCCTGGCAGGTGATGTTAGGGTTTCCATGTTCTGTGACCGTCAAAAGGATCTTGTCCCATTTTTCTTCATGGAAGGTGATCTTGTAGTCTGCAACAACATCGATGGTGCGATGGCAGCCCTCAACATCGTTCACGATCCAGATGAGTGGAGACTCTTCATTGATTCATCGAAGATGAGTCTTAAAGCTGTTTTGCTGCATAATGGCAATGTTTTGCCATCAATTTCAGTTGGTCATGCAGTCCATATGAAGGAAACCTATGACAACATGAAACAACTTTTGAGGTGCATAAACTATGACCAATATCAATGGCAGCTTTATGGCGATTTGAAGGTTGTTGCTCTCTTGCTTGGTCTGCAGACTGGATACACAAAGTACTGCTGTTTTCTCTGCGAATGGGATAGTCGTGCAAGAGATTCCCACTACATCAAGAAAGATTGGCCACTTCGACAGTCATTGGAGCCTGGGAGGAAAAGTGTTCAGCATCCACCACTTGTTGAATCAAGGAAGATTTTGTTACCACTCTTACATATCAAGCTGGGTCTGATGAAGAACTTTGTCAAGGCCATTGACAAAACACAAGCAGCTTTCAAGTACCTGCGTGGAAAATTTCCAAGGTTAAGTGAAGCTAAGATAAAGGAAGGTGTCTTTGTTGGTCCTCAGATTCATGAACTTCTTCGAGATGATGCATTTGACCATGCACTGCGTGGCAAGGAAAAGACGGCATGGAAAGCCTTCCAGTCAGTGGCAATACATTTTCTCGGAAACAACAAGGCAGACAACTACAGGTTGTTGGTGGAAAACCTCCTCAAGGCATACAAAAGCCTTGGTTGCAACATGTCACTGAAGATACATTTTTTGCACTCTCATCTAGATTTTTTTCCACCGAACTGCGGAGCAGTGAGCAATGAGCACGGCGAGCGATTTCACCAGGACATTGCAACAATGGAGAAACACTATTAGGGCAAATGGAGCCCATCAATGCTTGCAGACTATTGCTGGACAGTGACAAGAGATGCTCCATTTAATGAATACAAGAGACAAGCCAAGAAGCGCCGAGTAGACACTGAATAGGACTAAACTCTGTACATAATAGTTTTTTTGCCTTTTGTTTCATAACACATTTTATTTATATAACCCTTTTGCTGATTTTTGAAGTGTTACATAAACAGGACAGGTGAAATATTATCATGTAAAGCAACCATAAACACATGAAAAGACCTAGGTTTACAATTTATGATTAAAACTCTACTATCTACACAATATACATAGACATAAAATGTAAAAACTTAAATATCTTAGAAACAGTAGCCAATCAGTTGTTTTGTCATATTTGAATTCAGCACATCAAAATACATAATAAATATCACATTTTATCTCTGAAGCAGACAACTTCTAAAAAATTGTAGACCAGTGTTATTTAATCCAAAGTGGAATCACTTCAACAGGAGAGACTGAGGAGCCCCACCTCAGAATATACCAGAGCTGAGAGGTGCGAGAGTATTGCCTCTTAGAGGCGCCCAGAGGGGTGGTATGTGATTGTCCCAGGTTACTGGGTGGGGGCTCGAGCCGGTTTTGCATTGTGTTATTAGAACTGAACCCCTAGATACTGAACCCAGCCCTCATTGCTGCCAACTCTGACAGGCAGAAGGGTTACACCAATAATATAGTGTTCAAAAATTACTCATCTGACAGGCAAACTTGTGGCTTTGCAGAAATGAGCAGCAGTATCTCACAAGATGAAACCAATAGGCACAGTAGACTGAGACACTGAAGCCCAGCTTTTGTCTTGCAAAAACTTTGTAGACACAGATGAATAGTTTGTGGGAGGCAGCCATATTGCCTATTGACTGTACAATTTTACCTATGATTTTAAAACAAATATATTCTAATGTTGTGTGGGAATGTGGATGTCTAGTCTCACATCTGAATAAGTGAATTACTAATCAGTCGTCACATTTTTTTAAGTGAGGAAATTGGCCATAACTATGTCCTAAGCTTTTAGACCTTGACAGGTTGGGAGATGACTCAGCTGCCCAAATCCTGTGCACAGTAAATTCTGTATAAAAGTGGTAAATATTGCATTCGTGTAGCGAATGGAGCACCCTGTTTTTAATTATAGTATTACAGTGAGCTATGGCCATTCCCACACAACATTTGATACAGTAAGCTCTGAGAAATGTAACTATTGCTAAAGAAAATATATGTACAGAGAAGTAGATGCTGATTTCAAACCAACTGTCTTTTAACTTCTAGACTGTAAATATTTCTATATTCCTTACACTCTATGTGCATAATAGATTGATTGATTTGGAAACAAAAAAATAATTTTTGAGAGCAGGTGAATAAAATAAGATATAGATTTCCAACATTTGATCAATCTGCTTCTTAAAACTTTAGAAGTCAGAGTTCTAGTAGCATTTTTGTACAAAATATTTTTGTTGTACGGGATATTATTTTTGTAGGCATTTTTAGTGAACGCAGCTAAAATAAAAAGGCCAAATAAACATTTTTCTATTATTCCAGACGCTTGTTTTCCATTCTTCAGCATAAAATGGATTGTTTTATTTACTAAAGTGTTGAAGGTTTTGGGGCTCAATCCAGCTCCCATAGAAGTAAATGGCACACCTTTCTAAACATTATCCCTACTGTTCACTTATTTTGAATTTTTACAGTAATTATTGTGCACATATCATAATGAAGTGCTTAGTTTCTAGAACATTCACTTGAATCAAGCACATTCTCATGTATTCTCTTTCAGCCTAAAATTCTGAGACCATTTTTGGTTAGTTCTGACTCAAGCTAAACTTCCACTGAAGTAAATGGAAGTTTGAAGAAGTAATGAGTAAGCATGGAGAATGATGGTGTTTCCTTCTCTCATGACAGATCGAGAGTAATATGCTGCCTCTGTCTTGGACTTTCTATCAGTGTCACAGCTGGGCCATTACCAGGAGTACAAGATGAATACTTAATACGGGGTAAATTTTACATATTACACCGGACCCTCACTACAGCCCACATCGCTTTAGCACAGGTTTGCATATAGCACGGTCATTGCCATGGATCCCAAATTTAAATATTTAAATTGGGATCCATGGCAATGCATCCCCCACATTAACGCATCCCCCGCATTAGCGTGGGACCGTGCATGGATCCTGAACCCCAGGCTATAGCGAGGGTCCGGTGTATTTGGATGGCCTGAATAGAAGAAGATGTCTGCAGTGTAGATGTACCCTATGGTTCAGCACCAGGTACTGGAGTGCCCGGACCAGCAGAGCTGTAGGAGAGATGCTCCCAGCCTTTAGGGTAGTGATCCCCAAAGTTTTCAGTGTCATGTCCCCATTACTCCAGTCCACCACTCTCCCTCCACTCCCTGAGCTGGCACTGGGAGCGGACTCATGCCTTCGAAGTGGGGAGGATATGACCAGAGTAAAGGAGCTGAGGCTGAACACAGTTGGGAGCAGTGGTGGGACTGCGAGCAGAGCTCTGACTGGGTCCAAGGCCAGAAACGGAGCTGGGTGGTCTCCCTCCCCACTCCTGCATGGGGGCTGGTCCACATCCCAGCTGTGCTTCCCCGAGTAGTCTTCCACAGTTTGGGGATCTGTGCTTTAGCGCATGATTTAGCTAATATCTCTCTTCCACAAATCTTGAGACAGAGCAAGCAGATGGAGGTAGTCTTTGAAGCGTGTTCTATCCAGCATTCCATGGTGTTGGGTATGGGGAGTTGTGGGGGATCACAACCTCAATATGAATCAGCAATGAAATGCTGTTTCAAAAAAAGCAAATGCAAGTTTAGATTGCATTAACAGAGGCATAGCATGCAAGTTATGGGAGTTGATAGTACCACTCTATTCAGCACTGGCTAGGCCTCCACTGGAGTATGGTGTCCAGTTTTGGTCACCAATGTATAGAAAGGATGTAGAGAAACTGGAAAGGATCCAGAGACAAGCGGCAAAGATGAAGAGAGGGATGGAATGTAAGCCACGTGAGCAAAGGCTGAAGGAACTGGGTATGTTTGATTTGGAAAAGAGGAGATTAAGAGGGGGACATGATACCAGTCTTCAAATATTGGAAAGGCTGCAGTAAAAAAGATGGAGAAAAGTTGTTCTCTCTTGTCCTAGAAGGCAGGACAAGAGGCAATGGGTTCAAACTACAACACAGCAGATTTAGATTAAATCTCAGGAAAAACTTCTTAATTGTAAGAACAGTAGGACAGGGGAACAGGCTGCCTCAGAAGGTTGTGGAAGCTCCTTCACTGGAGGTTTTCAAAAGGATGCTGGATAGCCGTGGATGATTAGACACAACAAATCTTGTATCTTGGCAGAGGGTTGGACTTGATGACCCTTGCGATCCCTTCTCACCCTATGGTTCTATGATTATATAATTCCATCTGGTTTTGAAGAGGATCAATTTGAAGGCCAAAATTAGAGGTGGGCATTACCCATATAGAACTAAACTTCCCCAAAGTTCAGTGGTGTTGGCTCTCACATTTTGGTTTAGGGCCATCTCTAGGCATTATGCTTGACTATTCTGGGCTGCAATTCAGCTGAAACTCCATGTGTATGCATGTACATGTGTGTGTGTATATATTTATATATATATATACACACACACACACCTGCAGATTATTTAGTCATTGTAACTAGGAAATTATTCTGTTTAACATGAAAGGAATTTTAGCTTTTAATTTCATGGAACTTCTTTACAAATGCCCTTTTACTATATGATATTTAAGGTAATTAAATGAGCAATAGTTATAATTCAGGCAAAAAGTATCTAGTATAAGCAATTTGTCCACTGAAATGTAGACTCTGAAATTTAATATAAAACACATTCTGCCTTTGGGATATTCCTGCCAAATTCCTAACGTGCTTTCTAAACTATAATATTTTATCAATTTAGATCAATAAAAATAAATTGTAAATAGTAATAAAAAAGAAGGGTAATTTAAAATGTAAAAAGATCATCTCTCTCCCACAGGGAAGCAGCCCCAATGTAAGTAGAATCTGTTTACATTCTACTCCTTAGATAAGTCTTGTAAGTTAAGAAGACGAGGAAGACTTTGTAGCACCTTAGAGACTAGCCAGTTTATTTCAGCATAAGCTTTCATGCGCTATTGCCTGAAGTGGCTTATTTACGGATACAGACTAACACAGCTGCTAATCTTTAATCTTGTAAATTACACATTCAGGGAACTAATTCAACTTCTGCAGAAGTGGTTGGACATTGATGAGTGTCATATGATCTTTGCAAGCATCATGGACTGCGGATGTTCATAACTGCTTTAGCCATATCCTTTCTGACCATTTCATGACCCTTTGTTCTGGTTGCTACTGACTCACTCTTCAAATTCTTTCTCACGCCTCTACACTTAGTGTTAAATCAGTCATTCATAAATTTATAATTGAATTAAACTCCAAGAAACCACAGACTACAACCAATCAAATGCCATCACCGATAGTACCCTTCCCGCCTCTATTCTATATTATGCTCTCTAAACACAGCATTAAACTCTTCCAAGTTTATCCATTCATAAAAAACAAGCAGGTATGACACTCAGGAAAACTTTAGGGTATTGTAAAGTCTTATAATTATCATAAAGTGCCATTCTGCAACAGCAGTAATTGAGGAAAGCTTGAAAGTCAGTAAAAATGTAAACATGTTATGATGGCCCTGCCTTGAATTCACAATGAAATTAAACATGGTTCAGAGACAAAATAGAATTAAATGAACATACCTGAGTTTGGACTTCATTCAACTCCCATTAAATCCAGCATATCAGGCCCATAGGCCCCACCTCGGTCCAGAAAATGCTTACAAATTGAAGTCAATGAGACTACTCGTGTGCTTAAGAGTCAACTATGTGTGCAAATGTTTAAAGCACCAGGACCGAGTGCCCCATTCTGCTCCCACTAAACTTAATGGCAAAACTTGATTGACTTTGATGGGAGAAAGAGCAGGCCATTAGACTGCAATCTCCTTAGATAGCAAATATGTCTTTCTTTGTCTGCCCAGCACCAAGCATGATGTTCAGGGATCACTCAGTGCTTAAGGTACTTGTACAAAAGACTTGCTTTACTGTGTTTGGTTCAAGTTGGTTGTGCATAATAAGAGCTCCACAATGCTCTGGGCAGAGTCTCTGCTTGGGAAGCTCAGCTCTTTTAAAGGCACAGTCCCCAATACTACAAATGGTGCTTAACAATCAATAAGTATAAAAAATGAATAAATACAATAGAATTATGTATAGAACATTTTTGGAATGTTCTTCCTAAAATGTATTTCTCCTTGAACTGCAAGGGATTAAATGAAGCTAGTAACTGTCGCATGGATATAATTCATAAAGTAACATGTATTTTTTTAAAAAAAACTAAAATGGCTCAGAACATAAAAACTTGGGTGGCAACAAACTGTGAATACCAGTGATGATTAATACTCAAAACATAAAGCACTCTCAGCCATGCTGGCAGCTGTTCCCATCACAGTAGACATTCTATGCTTCAGTGTGATGTTTGAGGCTACTGTGTGTGCTTGCTGTGTTGTTGTTGTGTGAGTGATTGTGTTGATTTGTGTGCTGGAAGATGGCACTTGGGAAATTATTTCATGCAAATTAGCTGTAGAGTAAGCATGTTGATTGGTTGAGTTACTACTGATATCACAATGGCCTAGATCTCTTGGCACAGCATAAGTACATGCCTTACTGTTGCACTGGTATAATGAGTAAAGCCAAGATGGCGGAGAACTTAAAAGTTGGATGGTAACAGACCGTGAAACCCAATGATGATTCAACCTGACAATGTTCTAAACAAAAAGAGCCCTCAACCATGTTTGTGGCTGCTTCCCATTACCTCATGCTGTCTTTACAGACATAATAGAAAATGACAATCCTGGCATTTTGTGATATGGATTATGTGGTTCTACTCTCTCCTTTGTCAATAAATTAAAACCTGACATATCCTTACCTGTTAGGGGTTTTACAACTATATATGTTATATTTTAATATCATGATACTTATTGAAATACTGTAGCATTGCAGACATGATAAAGACAATAATCTTAAACACCTCAGATTTAAGGACCTTCCTCAAAAGATCATTCTTCGCAGCTTCTCTTTCTGCACCTTCAGTTTGTATTTGTGATACAATTAACTACAGTCTCAAAGGAGAACACATAGACATCTCTCTGATTTCTGGGTGTCTACATGGCCTAGTTTTTCCATGCAATTAATTGTACCTTCAAAACTGTACCCCAAAAATATACCTACAGAAAGGGAAATCAGGGTTTTGGGGGGAAAACAGGTTCTAAAAGGTGTTAAAAGCATTTCAATTGTTATACCGCAGCACTGATACACATGATCGTTACATTAACTGCTCTGCCAGCCAAGCAGAGAAGAAGAATGCACAGAAGGTCAAACAAACACACTGAGTGCATTTTGCATTGCTGTGGGAAAATGTTAGGGTTAAGTATACATGTATGTGTATTTTGTGGGCACCCAAGCATTGTATAAAAAAATACATATGCACTACAAACTGGGCCAAATTCTGGGCTCAGTGACACATTCTCTCACCAGCCTGAAGATAAGTTGGCTAAGCAAAACATTTCTCAAGGTAACAGTATAGAATTTGGCCTTTTATCAAAACTGGTATTATCTGTATGTTCTAAACATATTCTTGCACACTGAAGAGGGAAATATTCAGTCCATCTCACACTAAGAGTGGATTAAGTACTCATTGTCACTAATTATCTTTTGCCTATTTATTTTCATTGTAGAGAAGAATGAGTGGTTATTCTCTCCTGCTACAGTTTGCTAATGAGCTGAGCGCTGCCATCTTGTGTTTTTGTGAGCAAGTACATTTATTATTTCATAAATGATCACTTTAAAGCGCTTGAGTAAAATGTGTTGGTGAAGAAAAATCATAATGGTAGATTAGATGGTGGATAGTATAACCCTTCCATGATATGTGAGCCCTTCCATTTTTGAGTGTAGACATGAGACCCCCAAAAAATTAGAGTGAAAAAAGTTAAATGGAAAGTGTAGTAACATGAAATAAAAAGCTGACATTTTAAGGTTGGGTACGAATTTAAATTTGAATCTTTTGACCTGCAATTTTGAGGGCTCAAGAAAGTTTGTAATTAACAGCACTGTCCAAAATTCACATCATGCAAGCAGCTGCGTGTAAGCTTCTCTGAACAATTCTTTTAACACATTTAAGGGGACACTGCAAATTTAAAACCTAGTCAATTTTTTTTTCAAAATAAATTGATGCAAGGTCTTTGTGTTTTAAGGGTTGTTCTGTGCCAATATCCCAAACACCAAAGCTGTCCTGTGTCAAAACCTCACTCTAGCAGACAATGATTCAAACGCTGCACTTTGGAAGTTGTGCTAGGCAAGAGTTTTGAGACAGCTGCCTTGAAGTCCTCTAGGCTGAGAACAGGCCTGACTTACGTTTGGAGATCTCAAGAAATCTGAGGTGTTCAACTCTTTCAAAGAGCTTCTGATAGCATCTCTAGTTCAGGACATGACCCAAATACAGCCTTGAAGAAATACTCACTTCTGAAGATCACGCATGTCAAATATGAAAAGGAAGAGACCAAAAAAAAAAAAAAAAGAAAACAAGAAAAGTCTCCATTGTATCAAAAGAAGTTGCCCACACTTAGACAGAGAACTCAGTACTTCAGGGTAAGTTTGGAGGGGTCATAGCAGCAAAGCATGCTGAAAAGTCAGTTCTGTTTGTAAAACACGGAGGGCGTTGATGTGCCTGCTACCGAAGGAGTATCAGCACCTGAAGGAAATGAAGAAACCAATCACTCCTAGTCCACTACTGCCTTCAAAGATGCACTGATAATTCAAAATTGACTTCATTTATGCAACTAAAAGCATTAAAGGAAAATGGCAATGTGAGATGCTACACTGGGGCATTGGGGATTCTGGAATTAAAGAGGAAGAGGGAAAATCTGTTAAAGAATAAAGATATGCCATCTAAATTGAAATTTGAGGGCAGCAATTCCACCTTAAATATTTCTGGTTCTGCCACGGAACTCCTTCACTGATCCCCATTAGAAAAGAAAGAAAATTGTGCTGAGCCACTGGCAGTTGGTCTCAAAATGAGGTTGGCCTGTCTCCAACCAAGGGGACCAAAAAAATTTGCGAGTTGGGGGACTTCAGGTGGATTTATGCTAGAGAGCTGAGACCCAGACATAGGAATTCACGCAATATTGTATCTTTAGAGACAACAATTTCATCTGGCAAGTACAACTTGTATCTACTTTGCTGATATTTAATTGCAGGACATTTTTACTCTGTAGTTGCAAAATGTAATTCCATAATCCGATATGTGCAGCTAAGGAATCAGATTTTTTGATAGAGCATCATCTACTGGTTAATGCACAGGCCTAAGAGTCAGGAGATTTGGGTTCTACTCCCAGAGCTGTCACTGATTTGACCATAACCAAGTCACATCACCTCTTAGTGCCTCAGTTTCTCCATCTATAAAATGGGGATAATGATTCTGACTGCTTTGTAAAGTCCTTTGAGATCTACAGATGAAAAGCACTGCATAAGAGCTAGGAATTATTAGAAGCCTCACAGCGTCTCTGGTTAACAATCTGTAAAATGGGAATAATTACCGAACTGATAGAATGTTGAAAAGTTTTATTCATCAGTGTTTGTAAAGGATGTTGAGGTCCTCAGATGGAGAGCGCAGTATAAGTGGAGACTACGATTGTATGAACATGTAGTAATTTAAAGGATAGTTTGACTCCAGGAAATGACATGGGTATGTTTTCCAGTTATTGTGACTCAATGATTCAGTTTATAAGTTAAACGGTGAGTTTTTTTCTAACTGCAAACTCATCCTCAGATTTAAAAGCCAAGCTCTGTTGTTTTTTTTTTCTGTTTTGTTCATTGCCACTAGTAACAAATATCCTGCAAGCCAAATGCTGTTTTCTATTACATCTCTGCAACGTATTTCTTCAGTGGGGTGTCACATGGGTATGCGTGGACACAATTTGAACACAGTGGGGTTGTGCAGGTGGGCCTTCGATTGAACACTACTTAACAATTCTGTGGGTAACTTATAAGCAGAAAAGACCCCAGCTCACTCTCCCAGAGCTTTGTTGTTTTGGCAGGGAAAACTATAAAGGCAATTATTCCCACTTTACAGATTGTTATCTAGACACATCATGAGGTTTATTATATTTCCTCGCTCTTACCCAGCGCTGTTCATCTGTAAATCCCAAACTGAGCATTAAACATTTCTTTGGGTTACTAAAGTCAGCATAAATGACTGCAAGCACAGAGGGAGCAAATCAGTTGAGGAAGAAAGTGCCATCTTTACATAATCACTTTTCAGAGTAGAATTGCACTTTAACATGTTTAATGGTGCAATTAGTATTTGTCAAAATACCAAAAAACAATTCATCTTCCCTATGGCCCAATAGCCTGTCAAAATGTCACTTCTTTTTTACATTGTTTCTAAATACAGATAGTTAGAATAGATAGTTATGCCTACTCAAAAGCAAAGTAGTTAAGTTTCACAAATCCCAATGCATGAAGCTGGTTTTGTTAGCCTGTTTTTCTGAGCTAAGCTGATATAGTGTGATCCTGATGCATGATGTATAGTGGTTTTATGAAAAAGCATTGGGAAGATCAAAACAGTGCTATATTGTGTTTCTACTGTGTTTACACTATATGACCACGTGGGCACAAATATCTGCTGAGGCAAGCAAAAGCTGACTTTGTGACCATCTACAACACATGGAATATAGCTTTTGTTTTACATATGCAATAACATTATTTTGCATATTGTTTTTTTCTTAGCTGAAAGCGCATGTTTTGACTTTTCCCATCAATGTAGGAGTAACAATTCCTATTGTAGGTCATGAGACAAAAACAAACAAACAAACTTAGGGCTTTCTTTCTGAAGAAAATGTCTACCCACATTTTCTTCTAGTTTGCCCAACTAATAAGGCAACTTATTTTTCTTCTATTTCCAAAACCCTAACAGCTGTAAGTAAAATTTCAAACAGATTGTTGCCCCTTTGGGCCTGAATGACTAATCAAAGTTTGGGGCCCTGTGGGTAACCAAGTGGACAGTAGAAATTGGTGGTATTTCTTTAAGGTAATTTTGTTTACTTACAAAAAACATACAAAAGCCTGTGTCTCTGATTGCAAAAGGAAGCAACAAAAAAGAGCTTCTTTTGCTCACAGCACAAAGAGCACTTTTGTCAACCTTCACCTTGACCCAAAAAACCTCTTCCTAGCTTTCTTAAAGTATCAGCCACACTCTGCGAGCTGTTCCTTTAAGCTCTCACTCAGTCTGTTCTTGCTTAACCTTAGTTTCTGTGTGATCTCTCTTCCAGCATACACACATGCACCTAGCCCAAACAACACTCAGCCACAAGCTGGTACACACTCATCTTTTGTCATAGGTGAAGGGCTTATATTTATCATTATGTTAATTGAAGACTGAGTTCAAACCTACTAGTCTCAATGGGGTTTTAACTCAACCCATAACAAGGATTCACCAGCTTCTGCTTCCACCAGATTCTGATATGTAGAGTGAGGTGCTGCTCACTGTGAATAAGGGTATTTGGACCTAAGTCAAATGGCAAGTTTCTACCTGTCATGACAACATATATACACATGACACATGTATAGACAAAACACTTTTTCACCTGGATATTAAAAATGGCCCCTTTTAGACTCCAAAATGTGTCAACTTGGTAAAGGAGATACATTGATAAGATTGCCTGAATCACTGATCCACAGAACAATGCAGGCAAGTAGCATTGCAATTTAATTCAACAGCAACTCAGCAATGTGTCTCAATTTAGATTTAATGGCAATCCTCTTTAGAGGTAAGAAGATAGTTCATTCTCAATGCTCATTTACCCTTGGAGCTCTTTTGTGATTGCCAATTGGAATATCGTTCTTTGTGATGTGGACTCCTACTAAGAACTGGCCTGAGATGACCCCCTTATTTCATTATCCATGTAGATCATGACTTTTTTTTATCACAACCAACTGGCTTCAGATTCAAACTAATGATGGATAGAAATCACCGGTAAAAACTTGCCATTTGACTTAAATCCGGATACCCTTATTCACCAGCATCTCACTCCAAGAATAATCCCATTCACTTCAGTGGGACCACATGTGAAGTAAAGTACTACTCTATGTGAGTAAAGATATCAGGATCTGGTCCTTGGATAGCTGAAAAAGGTTACCTCAGTACAGTAGAGCCTCAGAGTTATGAACACCAGAGTTACGAACTGACCAGTGAACCACACACCCCACTTGGAACCGGAAGTACACAATCAGGCAGCAGCAGAGACAAAAAAAAAAGAAGCAGCAGAAGCAGAAAACACAGTACAGTGCTGTGTTAAACATAAACTACTGAAAATAAAGGGAATGCAGCATTTGTCCTCTGCATAGTGAAGTTTCAAAGCTGTATTAAGTCAATGTTCAGTTGCAAACTTTTGAAAAAACAACCATCACATTTTGTTCAGAGTTACGATCATTTCAGAGTGATGAACAACCTCCATTCCCAAGGTAACTCTGAAGTTCTACTGTATTTGATCTGTTTCCTGTGTATTTCCTGTAGTGAGTTACCCATTGTGAATATGTAGTTCTATTCAGATATATAGGCACCTATATTTTAAAATTTGCCCTTTCAAGTCCAGTCCTACAATACGACGAACAGCTCTTGTCAGATCCCTGGTAAGTAAGTCACCAAAAAAAAAAGCAGATATATTTTTTTCATAACCAAGCTTCGCCTAATGTTAATGCTCTTAGTTTTAGAACTATCCCTACAGCTACCTTTCTCACAATCCCCAGTACAGGGCAGAATGGGGAATATCAGGAGAGGAGACAGGGTGGTCAGAGAGCTTGCTCTGCACTCCAGTTATTTCTGGGCTATTGGATGGTCCCTTGATGATCATTGCAGTCAGGGCAGAAATTAGATCAGCCTTGGGGCAACTCTAGCTTACCCCAGGGACTGAACCTAGCAGCCACACAGTCTAGGAAGGACATAAAACTCTCTTTGGATGGCTCTAAGCTCAGCCCAGCAGCCATTGCTCAGTTTATCCATGTTAGAGGGCAGGAGTCACTAGCAATATTTCTTCTTTGTTGAAAAATATACCCCGAGACTAGAGATTGCAACTTCCTGTTGCATATTTTGAAAGGGCTAAGCATATTTTGGAGACTGCTGTTCTCTACATAATAAGTAACTTCAATAACTAATGTTTCTCCATTTAAAAAAATATATAGTAACATCACTTTTAACCCCATTCCTACATCAGGAAAATTTCCTTGAAGAAATCATAGCGTGATGCATTCTGAAAACTATAGTCCTCAGTCACAATTCTTTATTTTTACTCACCCACCGATGCAGATATCACTTAAGTTTTAGTGGCACATGATACTACACACAGAAGAGTCAGACTTACTGGTGATTATCTTGTGGACAATCCCTCATTTCTCTTGGAAACATTCCAGGGATGAAGTAACAGTAACCACAATGGGAAAAAAAGTCAAACAAACAATACAGTATTATGGTAACGGATTACATTTTATTCAGCAAACATTAAGGGCTCTGTTCTGGCTTTTTTTAAAAAAAATAAAATACTTATACATACCTCTTTCTGCCCATCAGGGGTTCTTTCACAAAGCAGAATAGAGGCATTAGTAACAATCCAGAGGGACACCCAAAACAAGGTACATAAACTGACTTCTAGACTAATGATATATATGACTGTGAAAATAAATATGGCCCTGGGGATTACTTGTGTGGTCGCCTGGAGAAGCAGTGTGAGTTTCAGTATACACCATATAGTTGATACAGCCATCTGATCACAAAATTTTTCAGTAAATAATCCATAACCAACTGAAAAAGGATTGTGAGGACTGCAAGGACTCCCATAGTTCATCCATAACTTCTCAGATTATAAATCAAAATAAAATTAATACCTAAAAACAATGATGATACAAGAGGAAAACAGCATCTAGCCAAGTCACAGAGTACTTTTATTGTACATTAAAAACACAGTTGCACAACCAGAGTAAAAACCACATCTGCTTTTCCTCACCCCCCAAAACCAAGAACTAACCAATCATGACTGAAAAGCAAAGCCTAAACAGTAGCCTATCCAACCCAATATATCTGACTTCAGCACATCTGTTTCCAAAATACTGAGAATATTAGTGGGCATTTACAAATTAATATCCCCTAAACGTCAACAGGTTTAGGTTATTTGGGATGGGCAAGGAAAGGGTGAATGACAGAGTTCCTTCCAAAGAAACATACTGCTGGCAATCCTGCCTCATTTTAACCAAGGTGGATCTAGGTCAAATGCTTCCACTGGTCTCAGCAGAGTATTGTATAGGGAGAATCAGTTTCCCCAGCAAGTAAACCTCAAACCACTAGGAATACTATTTAAAACCCTACAAGCAATCAGTCCAGATCCTGATTCACTGGTGTCACACGCTTATAGTGAGATACATTGCTTAACTGTTTCTGAAAGGATTTAAGACTGATCCTTGGGTCAAGAGCATTTTCAAATCTCAAGGGGACAAATGCATAGTAGCAAGGTTCATATCTGAAAAATGCTCACAAACTCCTAGCCACACATAGATGAAAATTTCTCAGTTGCTGCTGCCCATTGAACAGCTGCAGTGGATGCAACAGTGCTCTGAGACTGCAAATTCAAGGAAGAGTACCAGTTGCTTCCTCCAATCTGTAATGTGACATAAAAATACATTGAATGTGCACCTTTCACTGGAGATCCTCAAAGCACATTACAAAAGCTTACTGCCTGAGCCTTAACATTCCTCTGAGGTTGGTAAATAGAATTATACCAATTTTACAGATAAGTAATATGAGGCCCAAAGAGATAAAGAGGACTTGTCAATATTATACAGAGTCAACAGCACAGGTCGGAACAGTGTCCTAGCACCCAGTCGTGTGCTCAAACCATAAGATCACAGTGCCTCATGTAACTTTTCAAATATATACAAAAATTGCAACCAAATTTTTAAAATGACATTTTCACTATAAAGAGAAACTTTTTTTTCTGTTCTCATATTTATGATTTTCACAACTGTCATTCCACTGCAAAGGTGATTAAATTCAGTATAAAGAAAAGTCACAATTTTGTGCTGCGCTGGAAATTAAACTTTCTTTTTTTCAGTTACAGAAAGTTGGGTTTGCTTATGAGCATGGTGATACTGCTTTTGTCAAATCCACAGAATCTCATGAAAATATCATTTTCCATAAGTAAACTCAGAGCCAAAATAGATAATTTTGCAGACTCCTAGAAGTGATGGTTTAGAAAAACATATACATATATTCATCAAAATTCTGTCATGAACAAACCACAGGCAACTCCATTAAGCTCGACTGAGTTACTCCAGATTTACAACAGTGTCATTCAGAAAAAAAGGTAGCACATGTTATATTGATTTCTAAGGAATTTTAAAACTCTAAATACCAAAATCAACAGCAGGAAATAATCTTAAATAAAATTTCCTTTACACTATTTATTTATGCCTCAGTATTAGACACAGTGGAACTCAGACTTTAACTGCGTTGACAAAAAGGAAAGCTGAAACTGTGGAAGAAGAAAAGGCAAACTTTAAAAATATCCTTGATTTAAGATTTTTAACTAATTGCTTTTAAACGTCACCAATTTTAAAAACAACTATATTAGCAGTTCCTTCCATTTATGTTTAAATCAAATTTCATGTAGGGCTGCATATTCCTATATTTCTAATATTTTGCTACAGGACTGGCCACTAAACCAAAGGCTGCTTTCCAGCGATGTCCTCACCCTGCCACAATTGTGCAATAACGCAAACACACATAAACAATATATCTTAAAATGCATGACATTTAAAACCCACAATCAACAGAGGGCACAATGGGGACTCAGGAACCCTGGCACAGGCACTAATGAGTGTATCTAGTATGGATCCTTTGCCCCTGAGTACAATCTGGTTGGTACATTTTGGAAAACCAAATTGGGCCAGTGCTTCATTCCTGATCAGATTCATCAGGGTGCCAGACTTAACCATGCTGGTTTCATTTCCTCTGTGAGAGAAGATAAAGAAATACACCCACTGATGTAACAACAAAAATGTCTATCGGGGTCATCGAGTTGTTGGGGTCACATGAGAAGAGTTCCATAGGCATCTGGTACCTTGCCCGTTCTAGTCATGAGGGTTGCCCTGGGAGATCACAGCAGAATGTGAGTTGCCCTGGGGCAGCAGAATGTGAAATACACTAAGAAATCATTAAAACACGTATCTGAAGAAGTGGGTTTTTTATCCCAAAAAGCTTATGCCCAAATAAATGTGTTAGTCTTTAAGGTGCCACTGGGCTCCTCATTGTTTTTGTGGGTATAAACTAACATGGCTATCCCTCTGATATAAGAAATCATTCAGTATATTAAATCTACCTGACCAAGTGAAGCGCTTTGTAAATGTAGAAAAATATATATTAAAATGTTGAACTATTTAAGCCAGTTTGGCTGTAGATAGCCTACAATGCTGAGATCAGACTGGCTAAATGGAGGAGAGATTTTAATCTGTGAAGATCTGCATTCAGTGATGGGTGGCAATACGAAACCCTAAAATAAAAGATTGCAGTGATTACATCTGTATAACAAGACCCATGTCCTCAAAGGTACTTAGGCACATTTGATTTCAGGGCGAGTTAGATACGCAAATACCTTTGAGGTGGGGTGACCAGATAGGGTGACCAGATGTCCCGATTTTATAGGGACAGTCCTGATATTTGGGGCTTTTTCTTATATAGGGTCCTATTACCCCGCACCCTCTGTCCCAATATTTCACACTTGCTGTCTGGTCACCCTATGACCAGATAGCAAGTATGAAAAATCAGGATGGAGGTGAGGGGTAATAGGTGCCTATATAAGAAAAAGTTCCAAATATTGGGACTGTCCCTCTAAAATCGGAACATCTGGTCACCCTATTTTGAGGACACAGGTCTTGTTATTCAGATATAATAGTTGCAAATAGTACCAAAATCAAGAGACAAAGGAGGCAATTGCTACGTTAAGCAACCCTGTGACTCTGTGTATTTAATGCCATAGTTCCTTATCCCCCGACGTTAGCTGAGCATTTGATGTGGTGATATTTTGAAACAATATGTTGCCAGTTTTGTTTGTGTAATTCATGTCATCAACCTTAGGAAATGCTGAACATAATTGAAATGACCTGCCATTCCACACAGTTATGGATGAAATAATGTTTATAAACAATTTTTTCAACATTTTGGTCTTCCTCATCTTAAAAAAAATGACAGGTTAAACAGTAAAGCCAACAATTCAGCAATGAGACATCAACTACCGTGACACTGTATTAAAAACTTGCAACTGAATTTAGCTCATCCCATTGGTGACTAATCAGTTGCAATAAGTACACTCCCTGTGGTATAACCAGGCTTTCATACCAGTCTGCTCCATATGAGTCATCCTCAACATCAGTGACATCAATGGATGGGTCAAGACAGCCTTCATTGTTGTTTACTTTCCATCGCTGGTCAGCAGGGAAGGAGCGGACAGTTTCATAATAGGGACTGCTTTTAAAATCCTCACTCAGGGTATAATCCACAGATACTTAGTCACCTAAGACCTGTTTTTAAGCACCGGTGCAATCCACACAACTCCCGCTCAGCTGCCACCTAATTCTGTAGGTGCCTAAAGTCACTTGGTGCCTACGTCTTTGCCTTTGAGCATGTGCACTGCAGCCTCATCCTAGACGTATGGGTGCCAGTGCACACTGCTGCCTCACAATAAGCCTCTGACCCTTGCCTAAGCTCAGAGCAACTGACAAACTGGGAAAGATAGGCATCTGGGCACCCAAATCAGGTACCAGGGGCCTGATCCAGTAGATAGGCTCAGAGGTCACCCACTGGACTGGGACACTCAGGCAAGTTCAGACAAAATGGCCGAGAAGAAGGAGGAGGTCTTCTCTCATAATGTTTAGCCTCGGGGACTCACCCAGGATGTGGGAAACCCTTAGTTCAAGTTCCCTCTCCTTCTGAGGGTGGAAAGGCTTGGAACAGGATCTGCCACCGCCAAGGCGAGTGCCCTAACCACTTACTACAACACAGGCGTATAAAGAACTCCATGTAAACGTCTTCTAAGATTCTTTGAGAGCTGTACATGGAAAGGCCAAAATACTACTGTGTGCATGGACATATGCTAATCAAAATCTTGCTCCCGTGTTGTGACAAGGACAACTGTTTAGACCTGTCTGGCACCTCCTTGGAGGGACAGCACCATTCTTGTCTCCGGGCCCAAAGCACAGCTCTGTGGCAGCGCTACTCAAGCCATCTGCCCCATACAGCAGGATGAAAGAGCGCAAAGTAAAGCAAAAGAAAAAGTCAGGGTGCCTCTGTGCCCACTAAAGGCAGAATCCAGGGCCTCCAAAAGCCAAGGAGGAAAAAAAGAGAGAAAAGAACTGGCCCTTCTCCTTTGGGAGGGGGTTTGGACAGCCAAGACTCTCAAGCAGTTTCCCCAATCAGTAATCACTGCTCCTAGGGGTGGGAACTCTCTGAGTTACAGCCCTGTTCCTTCACATAGTCACGCTGCAGTAAGTAGGGACCTCCCTTTTAAGGATCCACTCTTCTCTAGGCTCTACATGCCTCACAGGTGTGCGGGGTTGTGGCTGATTGTACCCAGAGAAGCTCTTTAACCCTTTCCTGATTGGGGTGGGGCTCTGCCCCACTACAACTACGATACTTCTGTAGCTCAGCTGCCCTGAGCAATTTTTAGCAGCACGGTCATGAATTCCTATTACATACACATTTCTGTTGAGGAAAAAAATTAGGATGCCACTTTTTCTGGGGCTTTTGTCATTTTACAATAAAGCCCTTTTGGCTCATAAACCAAATGGAGGGACAAAAACCTACATTGTTCACTTGTGGGCTTAATATTAAAACAACAAGATGTTAACAGAAATATTTCTTTTAAAATATACCACTATGGGAAACAGTCCTGTGCTTTTTTTAATCTGAAAGATGTCATGTTAGAATCACAGTGCCACATTCTGAAGTATTTACTAAGCAGCACTGACAGGGGAAGAACTCAATAAGAACTTCAGGATATAATTGCATGTGATCTAAGTTGGACACAAAATCCACATTCTGAGCTGTAAGTCAACTTCTTCAAACTGAATCTGCACCATATTGTATACATCTGCATGCCAAAGAGATGCTTATTTATTAACTCGAAGTATTAGCGTATAATTGCTTCATGTTGTAAATTTAGGTCACCAAAACATTGTAGCAGTAACAAAGACAAAGACAAGCTACCATTTGAATTGTCAATAGAAATGAAAAAGTAGTGATTTCTTAATAGAAATAAGATTCTTATGAATGTTACAAAATAACCATTACTCATGGTTCCTGATATCCAGACCCTTACGAACTTGATGTGAACTTGGACGGATTATCCAAAGAATGTTTCCGGACAATGTCTTGTATATAATCCATAACTAGTTCTGGGAAAGTAAAGCAACTTGATGATGCCAGTATTTAGGATGGGGATACGTGCTGTCTCTTACCATTTATCACTTATATTTATAATGCCTTCATAATCAGGGCTTCACAGGAGAAGGGGATTTTTGCATGTTTGAGAAATGGCTTTTTTAAATATGCAGCTGAAATGCTGGACTGAGGAAGAGACTGATGTAAATAAAGAACAGAAAACAGAAGATTGAAGAAGAGTTTTTGTCCAGGACATGATACCTCTAACAAAAGCCACACAAGCCAAACCACCAACAGCCACTATCAACATTCTATCAATACGCTAAAAGGCCTGGCCAAGGTAAAAATTCTAAGGGCCTGATCCTTCTCCTAGAACAGCAAGTGTCAACACTTACATAGTTAATGCATGCTTAAAGATCAGACTTTAGATACAATGGTCTGATTCTCAGGTGCATCATAGGCTTTTTGCACTGGCTTCAAAGGTTAGGGTGCAAGATGGAAAAATCCATTCCATTCCAAGCCCTGTTTTTGAAGGGGACATGAATTTCCTAATACTTTGGGCCTGGTTCTGCTGTCAAATGTCAGTTCCCCTTTATACTTTCTTCAGACCCAGGCATAGGGGCAATTCTGGAGAATAGGCTGGCCAGAGTATCACTCTACCTGCTGCCAGAATGGACCTTTGGGACCACTGCAGCCAGGTTAAATTAGAGCATCCCCACTAGAAAGAGAGGACAGAGGAAATGTATCATCCATCTACCTTTGCCATCCTTCTCCCCAGGGCCTATGCTGAGCAAATGAAGTTGTCTAGATCTGAGAACTGGACCCATGATGTCAGGAAATTATCAATTAAAGGAATGATGTGAGACACTCAATCTTAACATGACCATAACTTCACAGTTCTGTGCTTAGCTAGATAGATCACTCTTTTTAGGCACATACATATAAGTAATTCTGTGTGGGTAATTACTGGCTTGTTATCCAGAGGTATACATTCAACATTAATGCACCACAAATTCATGGCACAAACCTTTAGTTTTCGGTCTAAACCTGAAATCTGAATGAGACAAGCATTCTAATGCCCTGCGCCTCAAGTTGAGAATTTAAGAGACTGGAGGACACCATCCCTAGAAACCAAGTACACTGGCTCCTATTAATGTATGTTTTTCAATTTTTTCTTTTTAAATCTGTTGTGGACATTAAAATCATGTTCCACTTTTCTGTATTCTACAGCTCTGATTTTACCTTTAAAACACACACAGAAAAGAAAGAAAAAAATGCTACTAGAGGAAATTTGGGTCTCTGGCTGTTGCTGATCTTTTTGTGAATAGAAATTTAGCCCCCAGGGACACATGTGACATCTGAAAGTGAGCAGGAAAAACTGAATATGATTTGAGACAATTTTCTGGTAGAGCTGCAGGCATCACCTATATTCTACATTGTGCTGAAAACAGAGCAGGCCAAAACCTATCCTGGAGAGTTTTCATTGATTAGCAACCCTCCTCCCCCTCGCTGTTTCCAGTGACTTGGTCGCTGATTCTATTCTCACTAAAGTCATTGGGAGTCTTTCTATTGACATCAGCAGGAGTTGGATCTGGTTCTTAAGTAGAAGATTAGGTTTCTGTTGCTTTCCTTCTGTAAATTATGCACGCTATAGTTTGCTGTTCAGTTCCAAGTGAATTTTTTAAATCATACCAAATCTCTAACTTTCCACAGAGAACAAGACAGTTGTAGGTGTTTCTGTGCTGTAATTGTTCCTTCCTTTTCCACAGCTCTTACAGTTATTTTTCAAGCACCTCATGGAATGTCTGAAGTGACCACAGATTATCAGGTTGAACCCTGTCTGTTTTCCCTTATCTTCCCTCTCACCATGTGGAAAGTCATACATGATGCGGTTCAGGTATGCAGCAAAGCAGAAAGCATGCGAGGAGTTGCCACATTGCTATTAAACATTGACTCCATTGCCAGCGGCAGGGGGCCCACATGAAAAGCCCTTAGGGGGTAAACAACACATATGGTTATTTGTTCAACTTGTTCAGCTGTAATGAGAACTTTCTCAAACCACTTAAGCAATGGCCAGTCTGCTTTCCGAGACTTGTGCCACTGCTGATACTGATGCAGGAGACATCAGAAATTTGTTTTAGAAAACAAACCAAGTAAACAATCATGGTTAAGTAATACATTATTCAGCCACTTGTCCTTGGGGCCTTATCTTTTCCCCATTCGTTTTTTCCTCTTTGTCAATATCCGAAGGGGGCATTAAATAGTTTTCTTTGATCCATGGATACGAATCAGCACTATGTTGACTCTCTAGTAAAACCGGTCACTTCCTACCCAATAAAAAGTTAGTTGTAGCTTCTTCTTTGACTGAGCTGCATTCAGTTTCATACTTTATTGTCAGACACGTGCAGGCACTTTAGTTGGTAAATGGAAAGATGGAAAAAACTGAAAACTACAGGAAAAAAGAAAGTGGGCAGTTTGGCTAGAATGAATCCCTGCTAATAAAACTGGAAGGCTAAGTTGTTAAAAGACGTTAGTAGGAACAGGGATGGTCTCAAACTGCAACCTCAGTTCTAAACACCTTCCAACTTTAGGGAAGCTCAGATCCATTGACTTCAGTGCACATTGGATCAGGCCCTTTATGACTTTTTCATAACTGTTGCTTAGCACTTGGATATTAAAGTAATATGTGCCTTAGTAATACTTAGGAGAAAAGGACCCTGGCAGAAAGAGCCTGTCTAGGAGAGGCTGAGATGGCATAAGGCACAAAATATGCCATCTGCTGAGCCGGCCCCACTCAGAAGTGGGTGTGCCTAGCTGAAGAGGGAATACATACAGGACTGTAGAATATACTGATTCAGTGAGCCTCTGTTGCAGCCTCTGGTGGTGGGGCTCCTATGGCATTGTTGGTGGAAATTAAAGGAGTCCCTCACTATTGGAGTGCCTCTGAGAAGACAAATATCAAAATATTCTCCTTGCCAGGGTAAATTCCTTCCCACAGCCTCCCTAAAGTCACCATGCCTTGCTGGTGCACCGGTAGGGGTGACTCTAGTACAATTACTATTTTTGCAATATCCCTGTGAGCAGGTGAATCAGCGTTATTAGATATACAACAACAATTCTTTTGGGAGACTGAACCACTTATAAAATTATCAGGAAACTAATCAATGAGTAAAATCCTGTCTACTTTCTATACTATGCACTTTCCTTAGTACCATGTAGACTCTCTCTTCATTAATGTTCAGAAGCTCCGCCAGTTCTAAAGATATCTCTGACTACTCAGACTGCTAGGAGATTGTTTTAAAACTCTGAAAGTGATAATAAAAGTTGAAGAACTGACCCAAAGTGGAAACGTTCAACAATAACCAGAACTAATGCCAACCATTCTCTTCTCCTCTGCTCATAAGAGCTCAGTTTAAGAGGTAGCTGTAGCAGCTGAAAAGTAACCCATGATTTCAAGAAGAGGAAGGAGCATTATATAAACAGATGAGCAGATTCAGAAGGACATCTGGTCAGGATTTTTTCAACAAGACTTTTTCCACTGGAGAATGCTGATTTGTCCAAGACAAAACTTTTGGCAGGAAAGAATCAGTTTTAATGCAACTTTTTCTGGTTTCTCAGGTTGAGGATGGAATTCCTAATTGGAGAGAGACTCAGATCCACCCCAGAAGAGTTAATGGCTGCATGATCAGGGCACTTGGCTGGGATGTGGGAGATCAAGGTTTAAGTTCCTGATCTGACTCAGGAAGAGCAAAGTGTCAAACAGACACCTCACAGGTGAATGCTCTACTACTGGGCCATTCTGTTGTAGCTGGTCTCACTGCCTCTAGTTTCTGAGGGTACATCTACACACGGACAATAAACCCATGACTGGCCCAGGTCAGCTGGCTCAGGGTCAGATTCCAGGCTGAAAAACTGCAGGAACAGATATTCACAATGCAATGTAGCCAGGAGCTCTTGGTTTACTTATTATCAAATAAAATTTGCATGGGTCATCTGTCTCACACACACAAACACTTAATTATAATTTTTTTTCTCCTTTCTTTTCCTCACCGTGAAAGGTTTTTGCTTTATGAACCCTCTCCACACTTTCCGGTACATGACAAAGAACACACATTTCACTACCTTTCCTTTTAATTAGTCTTGCTTCATTTTCTTCTTTTTGGCTGTAAGGTTGTTGAAGAAAGAAAAACTTGCAAAAAATATGTTCTAATGAGGAAACTATAATTCAAACCATTCAAAAATAGTTTAAAAACTTCCAAAAAATGTCACCTGTCAGCAGAGACCACCCACCAGGCAAGTTTCAAGAAATTTGAAATAACTGACAACAGGAGAGTAGAAGAGAAAATGTTATGTAGCCTGAGGGCCACTACAATCTTAACATTTGCTGTTTCTAATTTTTTGCTAGAAAATTAATTCTCTAGAATATCCAAAAAGCTGAATACAAGTGGGATGCCAACTACAGCCAAAAGTGAATTCAATTTGAGCGAATATTCCTGGAAGCAATTTGTTGCATATTCATTCAGCTTTATTCAACACTATTGCAACAACTGAAAAGTAAAGGCTACATTTTTAGCAACTCATGACCTGTGACATTTGATGGGGTTCTTTTTAAGTACACAGTATTTCTGATCATTTTTAGGTGCCCTTTTCACCAGGACTTTGCTGCAACATTTCCAATAAAATTGATAAATAGGTTTGCCAGGCATCCAGTTTTCAACTGGAACACCTGGCCAAAAAGAACCCTGATGGCTCTGACTGGATGGATAAAAGTCCAGTTGGCGGCACCATGGACCTGAAGCAGGTTTCCTGCCTGCCCTGGCTCTCTGTGGCTCCAGGAAGCAGCCGACTTGTCCAGCTCCTAGGCACAGGGGTTATGGAGTCTCTGTGCGCTGATCCCACCCCAAGCAGAAACTGCAGCCAATGGGAGCTGCGACGGGCGGTGCCAGCCAGTTCCGAGGAGCCACACGGAGCTAGGGCAAGGAGAGAGACTGCCTTAGTCCCACTACACCACTGACCGGGAGCAGCCTGAGGTAAGTGCGACCCTGCTGGAGTCCACACCCCGAACCCCATCCTGGACCCTGAATCACAGCCCCAGATCAGAACCGTCTCCTGCACCCAAACGTCCTCCTAGAGGCCTCACTTCTCACTCTCTCCCATATCCCAACCCATTGATCCCAGCCCGAAGCCCCCTTCCGCATCCAAAAATCCTTCAGGAGCCCACACTCCAACCCCCTTCCCTATTGCTGAGCCCCCTCCTGCATCCCAACCCCTCATCCCCAGCCCCACCCCTGTGTTCACATCCCCAGTCAGAGCCCACACACCATCCTGCACCCCAACCCGCTGTCCCAGCTCTGAGCCTCCTACACTCCAAACCCCTCGGCTCCAGCTTGGAGCCCCATCCTGTACTGCAACCCCCTCATCTCCAGCCTAACCCCAGAGCCCCAATCTCCAGCTGGAGCACTCACCCCCCCAGCCTACAGTGAAAGTGAGTGTGGATGGGGGAGGGGGAGGGAGGGTGTGGGGAGAGAGTGAGCAGTGGTGGGCCTTGGAGAAGGGGCAGGGCAAGGGTGTTTAGTTTTGTGCAATTAGAAAGTTGGCAACCCTAAGAACAAATTCACAGAATCCTTGTTCCTGCTCCCAGTTCCTTCAGTGGGTGCCGGATTAGGCCACTAATTATGCTACCATTGTCGAAAATCAATGGTGAATTCTGTTCTTAGCTCTATCTGCTTGATCCTGACAAATGCAGAGAGCTCTGGCCCTAATCCAGCAAAGCACTTAAGCAGTGCTTAACTTTACACATACAAATAATACTTTTGGCTTCAGTGAAATCATTCACATATTTAAAGTTGAGCATGTACTTAAATGCTTTGCGTGATTGGGTCTGGAGTGTTCTACACTTTGCAGAACCAAACCCCGTGTCCATATCTTACTGCTGAAAAGCAACATGCAGTTTAATACCTAGAGAGTGAATAGTTATTTTGATTCTACATGACATTTATGGTGCAATTTTCAGAAGTTCCTATTTCATGTTCATGTTCAGCCCTGGCATAAGTAGCTGGAGTAACATTAAACTATCAGATGACTAGCCAACATGGATGACTACTTTCTTCACTTATGAAAAATTGTACATCTACATGCAACGCATGTAACTTTACACAACAGTGTTTCAATTTACTGCTAAATTTATATAATGGCCTTATTGGTAGATATTTTTAATACACAGACTCAAGAAGCTAACAAAAATGTCACAAAGAAGTATGAACTGGTCTCAAATCACTGCATTTCTGGGTACTTATTTAATTTTGCACTACTGCTAGCGCATTTCACACCAGAGACATGGTAATAGGGACCAACGCATAAATTACAATGAAAATGTTGGCATTTTCTTCTTCTTTTTATAATGAAGGATTTTATTTTAGATTTTTTCTTAGGAGACTATGCTTACCACCCAAATCAAATAGCATTGGTGCTCAGTAAAAATATTTTTATTTTTATTCTTGTTTAATAGTATTTGGGGAACGAAAAGGAGGCAGGGAGAGATGTACAAGAAAATAAAATTCAAATAATCTCAACGTTTTGTACACTTTTAAAAAATATATATTATTTTCAATTAAACAAAACTCTGGAAATAAATAATCCAAAATACCCCAGCTAATAGTTTACTGTCTGGTTTGAGTGAGCTTAACCTTAAGGTGTGGTAGGCTCTGGAAACTTACTGTGACTCATTGAGTAATAAGTAGCTACAACCTAAAACATCAACCCACACACAATTTCCCTGCCTTATTCTGAATATCTTTCATTTGAAAAGAAAAATAAATGAATTATCTCATTAAATCTGTTTTAATCTTTATGACAGAATATATATATATATATATGAATATTACTTTTTCTTTGAAACTTATCCATGTAACACAAGAAATAGACAGTATAGTCTTTACAACTCTGTTCTTCAATCAGCCGTGTTCCTTTTCTAAACTCTGATTTTTTAAAATTAAGTTTAATGTGTACAGTGTAACACAAGCATTTATGATATATGAAAATAAAGTATAATGTGTATGCAAATATTACTAAAGCTAGTAAGACAAATCTAAAACACAAATCAAAGAATAAATATGATTTCCATCCTTCAAGATATGAATGCAAAAATGGCTCTGTTCCTGCAAACTCTCATGTGAATAAATCTTTGCTTGCATGAGTAATCCAGCTGACTTCAATGGATCTACACACAGGAGCAAGGGTTTGCAAGATTATGCACATAATTAGGAGAACTGTTGTTTATTTCCAAATATCAGATTGCATATTATAAATAAATGAGGCAGCACCTGCAATTAGTACAATCTATTTCTTATTTTCCATTTGCCAGCTTTCACGTATCTCAGGAAAATATTTCTTTGCTGTCTATCTGCCAGTAATGATCCAAACTATATAGTCTTTGGTCAGGTCTTCAAGTTTTGGCATGACTTGTAATAAACATAGATTTATCATAGATAAAAAGTGCGTGCCTAAAATCTGACTCAGTATAAGTTGTACTTTTTATCAGAATCCTGTGATCTTTTAACATTCCCCAAATAGGGTTTTTATATAGCCCGCCAGATGAGAACATTAGCAACCTATTTCAAAACCATTTAAATCAGTGATACTGAAGCTATAGTACCTCGTACAGCTCTCCTGGTGAATATGAATCCTGAAAATGAAGCACCTGTTGCCATAGGAACAAAATGACAATTTTGAACAACTAGGTATGTGCAACCAGATGGGTTAAATCTGTGTGTGCCATGGTAGCTCACTGAGGTAAGTAAAAATGCCTCACATTGAAACATCGTACAGGATGTCTCTGGGCCAGTTTCTCTGACCATGTCAATTGGCACCACTCCATTGATTTCAATGCCCCTGTGCCATTTTACACCAGAGAATTTGGCCCTCTGAATATCAGTGACATGAAACCAAGCACAACTAGTTAGTTGGAACCCTCAGTTTGCAAGGCCTTTGATTCAATGTGTGTCCATCTCTCCCGCACCTGCCCCAAACTCCTATGACATGATAACAAGGGTTATTCAGAGCCCTGGGAAGATGGTGTCAAATAGGTAACATCTCTAGAACTGGTGTGGGGATTGGCAGAGGATGATAGAGAAACAATGAATGTTAAGATCTGGGCAGAAGGGTTGACAGCATTGAATGAACCAGTCCTGACCAGAACTGAGCTTGTTGTAACTGTAAAGAGCCTTCACACTCAGAGTGCTAAGTAATACTCTTCTTATTGTAACTGTTACGGAGCACTATAATGAATAATGACACTTTCAGATCCTCAGATGGAAATAGCTAAAACAGAGCAAAGTGCTTTACACACATTAATTACTGTCACCTACTGTTTAAATTAGGTAATAATCCTATTTTGCAGATGGAGAGATTGAGGCATTGAGAGGTTAAGTGATTTGCCCAGGATCACTCTGGATCTTGAATATTGGCTGCACAGATATTTCTATTCTTAATAACACAGTGAGTGTGCAAATCCCTTTCATGTAATTCATTGCTGTACTCATTATTCCCCATTCATAGCACATGGCAAACACAACCCCCTCAGCTTCTCTCCCTTTTCTCTTGCCTCCTTGTCATCCCATTCCAATGTCCAACAGAAAGGCATTTGTATAGGAATCACACTCTTTCTGGACTGTGCTGAAATATCCTAAAGAGGGGTGGCTTTTATTCCTGTCTGAGAAGAATGCTTCTGCCAGATTGCACCAAATGGAAGGGACTCCTGAAACATTCTGCAGGAAAATAATCCAGACCTCTCTACAAGGTTATGGGGTTGTTGTTTTCTTTTAAAATAGAAGACCATATATTCCAACAGTGCTTTCCTAACTTTGGTAGCATAGGCCTCTATTAGTGGCGAGGAATGAGGTTACTCTGAAGGGCAGAATAAGTGAACCATAATATTCAAAGCCCCAAGCAGCAGTTAGACATCCGAATCAGTGATATGATTGTGTAACTCAAAGACATCATGTGCAGACCAGAAAAACATAAGTAAACCGTGGACAATTCTAGAGATTTCATGTGCTACGCCATCTACTACATTCCCAGATACATGTACATATCATACTAGTGGGCTACAGCAGTTTTCAGAAAAAAGTTTAAAGACAGTGTATAGATTAGCAAGCAAATATCAAATACATAAACATTCACATGGATGCATTTGGGGCCAAGTTTTCAAAAAAAGGTTAGACTTGCAATTGCATGTGTAAAAATACATGTACAATTGTATGCCTAATTTTTGCACAGTTACTGTTTGCACATGTGAGACAAGTAGTTGCATGTGCAAAATACCAGAACTAGATAGTTGTGTGTACAGGCAGTCAACTGGTGCAGGTAGTCATTGTCATAGTGCACACAAGTTAGCGACACAACTGCACCCATACTTCTGTACATGAATTTGCATGCCTAATGTATTTTATAATCTTATCCTTCTGTAAATGCTATGATAACAAAAATAATGGGCAGAATGGACAGTTTAGCAATTTTCAAAGTCCATGGGATTACTCACGTGAGTAAGGGTTTGCAAGATCAGGCCCTTAGACATGCATTTTAAAAACGCTTGGTTCCTGCACTAAATTTGTAGACAGCACAGAGTTTCTCATTGTCCAGTGTCTCACACAAATTTTGTTTGTGGCCATCTTGGACGCCTACAGCTTTAAAGGCAGTAATTATCCCAACCCATATGCTGCCGAGTGCATTTTCCGCTGCAAATGATAGATGGCTTATCCACAAAATTGTTTCCTAACAGTGTTTTCCACGTGTACAAAGCACTTTGTGTATACGAGAGGGTATGTGTGGTCAATACTTTAGGAAAGTAAACACTGTATAATCTGCAAGCCTCATCTTCTCCTGGACATACTTAATAATAAGTACATCTGAAACTTGCAAGAGTAACAAATAACCCATTTCTGCTTGTTAATTTAGAATTGATCCCTGATATCCAGCACTCATGAAGTTACAGCATAAATTGTCTAGATAGTTGGCACAACCTTAAATTAAAGGTGCTAATATACTGGAAAGAATATGGTGGAGGGTACCTACCAGGACCCAAATGATGGGGTAGGGAAAAATCTTAAAGAAAACAAAGAACCAAACGTGTAAGCACAGGAAAAGAAGTTTCAATAGAACATGACAAAGGACTACAGATACACAAGCTTGTTTCTCTCATCAGCAAAAGTTAGTCCAATAAAAGATATTACCTTACCTATTCTGTCTCTCTACGGATACACAAGGTGTTTTATGAGGGAAAGAGAGAATCTCCTTACTCTAGTCAAAGAAAATAAAATTAGAAATAATTAACTAAATCTCCAGCAAACTAAATAGTAAGAAAGGCAGGGAAATTATGGAATTGTCATTGCTTGAAATCTTTATTGCTTGGCTTGATGACTGTTGTAGATGGTTTGTGAATGCTACAAAGTCTTGTCAAATCACATGAGAATGAAGTAATTAATTTATTAAAGGCTTCTTCCAGCCCAAAACAGTGTACAATTTTGGTCTAATATCTGCAATTGATTTATAATACTGTATTAAAAAGGCTGTCCCTACTAGCAAAATAAATCACAAAATAAAACTTATTTGAAAATTATATGGTTAGATCTTTATTTTGATTAATAGCATGTAATATATCTTAAGAAATTAATAAATTCATAATTGCAAAAAATGTCCATTTATGTTAAAAAAAATATTTAGCAGATAGAGAGCTGAAAGCATAAAATACGAGGAGTCAAAATTTTAAGCAGAATTTCACAAATGGTAAAACCCATCAGTCCATTTGAGTTGAGTGAGCCAACCTCAGTTTTTGCGAAATTGTTAATGACAGCAATGGAGAAGTTATTGCACAATAATACATGCATATGTTTCCATTACCTATAAGAACTAGCAAATCTAGAAATAGTTAAACATATATGTGCAATCCCAAATACTGAGCAATTATCTTATTTTTGGCAAATTTTTGCAACTTGTGGAAAGCAACACCAGTCTCAAATATCAGTGGGTACATTAAGGGTCATATTATGAAAAATAAATGCCTAAGAAGCATTCACACAATATGCAGATACCAAAAAAAGTTGTGCATACAAAATTAATTGCCTTGCACACAAAAGTGTACTTATTCAAACAAGGGTCCATTTTATATGTGCAAATACATATTTTATATTCTTAATTACCTGTTTCTACAAATATTTTTTGGATGAGTGTTTTGAAAAACTAGTCCTTAAATTCTGTTTAAGTGACATTGTGGATCACTGAATCCTAGAAGAAATGATAAGGAAGCCATGGATCATCCAGTCTATCCCTTTGCCAACACCAGACAGTTTTGTCCAGTTGAGTGTAAATATCCCAAACCATGGTGCTTCCACCACTTCTATTCCATAGAATGATAGCTCTCATTGTAAAGGAGTTTCTCTTAGTATTCATCCAAATTTTTTCTTAATTTCATTCCATTACTTATGCTCATAGGTACCATACCAAATGATTTCCCCCTTCTTTGTTATTTACATTCTTCCAGGATTCACATTCATAATCACAGTTGTTATCATGCTGTCCGCTTAATTTAAATTATATTGTGATTGAGATATTTTTGTTTCATAACATTGTTAACCCCAGGCATTCAAAAATTCTAAGTCCAGGGGACCTCAAAATAATGAGCGTGGTTTAAAAAAACCATGAGATTTCAAAACTGTTGCATTTGGGTTCTTCAAATCCCACAACATTCATGTGAATATATAAGTTCCTTCAGAATGGCCACCATTTCCCATTGCTTTTAATGGGAATGAAGCTAGGCTACCCATACTAAAGATGGCTACCCAATCTCCAAAAGCTTTGCAGGTAGAGCTGTAGGTACTACTTGTCAAGATGACTGCCATCTCCTATTTTTTTCAGTGGGAAAGTAGGCTGCCCTCAGAGAGGGTGGTGGAGCTCTGTTTTTTATGAGTGTTCCAGGCAAGAGAAGATGAGTATACAAAAAAATGTATCTGCGGGCCAGGGGGATTCAGGAATGTGGAGTGACTGGCAGACTGAATGGAGGACAGGTAATATGTAGTGCAGAAAGGGAGACTGAGAGCAACATGTGAATGTGTGGGGGTAGGAAGGAAACTTGTAGAAAGGCAGGGAGAGAGAGCAGGGAGCAAACCAAACTAGAGGGAAGCACATGTGAAGAGTGAGGGTGAATGTGGGCAAGAGAAATGGACAGAGTAAAAGATTTGGGTGGGAACAGGATAATATTGGTGCAAGAGACTAGGACAGGGTGGAGCGGGACAGGCTGGAGGAATGGAGAGCAATAGAGTTGGAAGAAGTGACATTACTCCCACCCCCAGGAGAGTAAGGAGAGAGTAAGTGGAATCCCTTCTTAGAAGACTGGGTAGATACCTACATTTATGTGTCTGTCTGGGTGGTGTGCACGAAGGCTGAATTTTCAACCTCAAATGATCCCACACACAAATTACAGGCAAGAAGGTTTTCACTAACGGCTCAAAGATCTGAAGGCAGGCTGAAGAACAATGGGATGTATTTGTTTATTTTTAATATCATGATTTTAAACTAATCATGAATTTTGGGTCTGACACTACTTTTGAATACTTGGGATGGGGAATACTGTGATAAAAGGCCTTGAGTTTCCTAGACATCTTTAAAATATCTATATGCAGGCCTCATTTCAGGAAAATATTTAAGTGTTCTGGAATGTAATGTTTTCGTGAAACAGGGCCATATTTGAGAAGAATTAGAAAGGTACATGTGAAAAGAAAAAAGTTAAGTATTTAATATGTTTTGAAAAGTACAGGCTGAAAACCAGAGCTGAGAAATATTGTATTTAATTTTCCAAAAAGAATAGTTTAATTACAAAACATTGGAGTGCGAATCTTTAAAAGGATAATTTATAGATTTGAAAATGTGTGTGTGTGTGTGTGTGCTGATAAGTAAATTCCTCTCCTGTTCATTGAAAGAATAAAAGTATAAAAGGTAAATACATTAGTTTAGTGGTTACCAAATATTGATGCTCATAAGAAGCAACAAGCCATCTGCAGTGTTTTCACTGGGGATTTCCAAAAAGTAGAGGATCACTATTGAGGCTACCTTAGAACAACTTTTCACGACTCTCAGTCTTCTCAGAAGATTAAGGCGAGCCGCAACGTTTCCCTTCCTTGCATCAGAAAACACCACTCATACCAAGGTGTCAATATATGCTGAAAAACCCTGAATTGTGCAATCGTACCGCACTGGACTGGTAAATGGTGGCTTTCCTCATTTGTTTCCTGTTCAGAGTTCTTTGAAACACATTGACTTGTTCACTGACATTACTCAGAGGAGGATATAATGAGCAAATCTTTTGCAGCATTGGCAGAACTTGAAGTACAATGATAATAGGACCAGATTCTGATCATTTTAACTCAAATTGAGTAATACTACACTTTACAAACAGTCCCATTTCTTTCTGTTGGGTTCACACAGAGGAAGTTGCTACTTAATATGAGTTAAAATATCAGAACCTGTCCTATACCTTTTAATATGTGACATAGCAGACTAATATCTCTTGAAGCTTTCTATTCATGCTCAAAATCAAGACTATTTCAGTAAGTGAGCAATCAAAGACAACAATTTTAGCCAAGAGATATATCTCTAAAACAACTTCTATTGTATTCTTAAAGCTCTGAATGCGTTGGGAAGAGATCCATAAATAGATGATGAACACATGGTAAGTTAAGTCCTCCATGTGTCAGCATGTACTATTCTGTTACAGTCAAAATTATGCTGCAACCACATTGGCACTAAAAATTAAATAACAAAAGCAAGGAATTCAGGGGGATGTGGTAACATCCATAACTACTGCCACTGAATTAGGATACATGTGCCTACTGTGGAATAGGATAAGATACTTTTTTGAAATATCTGCAATACCTACACAGGCACAATGGAACAAGTGAAGGTACAATTGTTCTGCTCTGAAAAAATGGCTCTGTAAAAATGACAGGAGATTCCTATGTTTGTCCCTATCAATGTTTTCAAATATGGTCCATTTACAAGTAAACGTTCATGTATTTGCTATTGAATCAGTGAGACACACTGGGACTACAGGGACTACACAAGGACATTTTTATAGTCATTTTGCAGTGTGGATGTATAGTTTATGCACCTCTCTGACATTGAGTTTTGAATTTTCATTCCCTTGCATTTTTTTCACAGAGAAATGGTCGGGGGGAAACCTCTGAGTCATTTTGCCGAACACTTGTCTGGCCATGAGCATCCCCTTGCTATAGTAAAATTCTATGTGCATTTTCAATTCCAAGTGTCCAAAAAAGTGGACTTATTTATCTCTGAACAGAATGGAGTTTGCGCAGATCAGTCAGCTGATAGTGCAGGAGTGAAACACATTTTACACTACTAGAACACTTTAGAACATTTTTTGTTATTTATATATTAGGATTGAGGCTACATTATTCCAGGGTCTATATGCATACACAGAACAGTCGCTGTGCCAAAGAGCTTACTTTTTCTACTATAAAAATAATCGAGTAAAATAATAAACATGTAATAAAATAATTGCAGATGTACTGTTATGTTCTGGAAGTAACTATGCTGCTCATTCATCATTTGAACTTACCCCCAAACTTACTGCCTCGGAGAGGCATGTTTTTGAGTAATAGACAGGACTTACAGTGGGCCCACAATCAGTGGTCATCTCACGGTGTCGTAGGTTTAGAATGGGATTTTCAAAAGCACCTAAGTAATCTAGGTGCAAAAGTCCCACTGACTTGCAATGGGATTTGTGCCCCTGAATAACTGGATAACTGTGATTCTTAATCACAGACTTCATTGCAAATATAAGGTAAATTACTTTTGGTATATGGTTATGTAAGAGGACCATCCAATCATTCATTCACATATCCACAATCCAGAATTATAGTATTAGGCAAATTTTTAAAAAGGATAAAGGAGTTCTTTACCCCCAACAACTCTGCCAAGTATATTTAGTACAATACAGGTCTCTCTTTAAGGCTTACTTCTGCTGTGATGACTCCAGGTAAGATGATTGGCAGGTCCATGCACAGCTAGTGTACCAAACCATGTTCATATTACTGTAACACAGGGGTAGGCAACCTATGGCACACGTGCCAAAGGCGGCACACGAGCTGATTTTCAGTGGCACTCACGCTGCCTAGTCCTGGCCACCGGTCTGGGGAGCTCTCCATTTTAATTTAATTTTAAATGAAGCTTTTTAAACATTTTAAAAACCTTATTTACTTACACACAACAATAGTTTAGTTATATATTGTAGACCTAAAGAGACCTTCTAAAAGCGTTAAAATGTATTACTGGCACACAACATCTTCAATTAGAGTGAATAAATGAAGATTCGGCACACCACTTCTGAAAGGTTGCCAACCCCTGCTGTAACATCACCATCTTCAAACCTCGCCCATCTGTTTGTTTCTTGCACCTTGTCATTAACAAAGACTATTAACTGATCCTGATTGTAGCTGCTGGTTGTTACAAATACTTGATAGTAATAATAATACAACTGCTACTATTATTTGACAGTAAACATTCCCATACAGGAAATGGTTTTGCACAGTGCAACATCATCACCTGTTATTGGCTCATGACTTCAAAGTTTCCCAGAAAGCAGATAATATGGTAAGTACTGAGTCATAATTAATTTCAGTTTATTAATGGAAACGATGCAATTCAAGGTCAAGTCTAAATCACTAAATCCTGAACATCAGGATTAGGGGATTTCTGGTTGTTTAGGATTATTCATCTGGCAACCAACCCTGCTCATAATGAGGATTCTTTAAAATAAGAGTCATCAAAATCTATGAACCCAAGATGTCATAACATGTCACTGGAAAAGAGTCCAGACAAATCTTTTTCAGGCTTCCTTCATTCATCAGTGCCTCTCGGCCCTGCCTTTTATATCTCACTGGTTTCCAGTATATCTGCAACAAACAGTATTTTTTGTTGAATAAACCTTAGTTTTAGACAATCAGTGCAGTGGCTTATATATAATTAGCTCCAGTAAGCTCCCATAATGCAGCACTGAGATTATATTATATAGTGGTTTCCCTGTCCCATATTGTTATGTGTTTCTCTCTGTTAGAGTCAAGTACGATGTGTTGTAGCAGGATGCCGGTTATAATCCATTATAGTTAAAGCCGTGTAAATTATTTCCATTTTGACACCTTTTATTCACCTGCTGATAACTTTTTACAGTTTCAGCTCTATGGCTGGAATTTTCCATGCTTGCTCTCTGCCCAAAGATGAACCTGCTTTTAAAGTGAGTACAAAAATGATTCAGCCCTTTTTGTGTAAGAAACGAATGAAGGAGGTGGTGGATACAGTACTCCCATTCTTTAAAAAAGTGTGTGTGTGTTTGGGTTGGTTTGGAAGGAAGCAAAGCTCTGTAATCAGCATGGTTGAAGGTGGAAAGCTGGCATGGTTCTAGGACTCATTACAGAGCTGTTTGAGTTTTTCTGTGGGAGAAAATTGATGAGGATTTGACTAAGTGATCTGCATTTGGTAAGCATGTAATAGGCAAAGATAGATTTTATTATTTTTGACTAAGTTCAATGAAGGTGTGATCCGAAGCCCACTGAAGTTAGCGGGGGATTATTGATTGACTTCAAGGGACTTTGGATCAGGGCCCAAATGTGCAGCAAATGAAGAATGGACAAGGCATGCAAGCACAGCTAAATTATTGAACTGTAGTCGTCTGTGGCAGAAGCTGAAGCAAATGCTTCTGTCAGCCTTGTCAGGTGAGCTAGCACTGTGACAAGGGCTCCTGACCACCTTGTGATGTGCTCAGCAACTGAGGTAAAGACTCTAGCCAATTTTCTCAGGTGCATATGAAATGCAGAGCAGGAACAGATGATGTGCTAGTTGCACTGATGAGGGAGGGAGATGTTGGGATCTGACAGGCAGGAAGGTTTGAGAGCCTGCTGGGCTGTCATTCTTTTTCTGTAGGTAAAAAACCAAAACAAATAAAAAACCACATATAGTAATTAATCTTCCCAGTAACTGCACTAGTGAAAAATATAGAGAGAAGCTAATATGTTATTTAGCCCCATAGTTACTGTGTATTCTACATATGTATATAGCAACTGGGTTTAAACTACAAAGCAGGAGATAATAAGCACACTACCCTTTTGTTTGGGGCAACTATCATCTATAAAGGATTTTAAAGACCTTATCAGACAGTTCTTTGCTTCATTTAATATATATTATGGCCTGAATCTGGAATTAAATTTGACACTGTTAATCCTAAGAAATTACCAATGAAGTCTCTTCTCCTGAGTAAATAAAGACAAATCAAGACAACACGAAAGAAAAATAAAATAGCTGGAAAACTTAGAGCTCCAGTTGCCCTCTGCCAACAGAACCCAGACACTGGAACTGACACACATGGTCAGAGTGGGGGCGTCTTATGATCTCTGGCAGCAGCTCAATTGCATGAGGGAAAAAGCAGCGTCTCATTCAGCTTCCCTCAGCAGCTGGTGGAAGCGCTGGCAACAGACCACAAAGGACTAGTCTGAGTGTTAACTGTGCTGATGTTCGAGGCATTTTGGTTAAGTTTTCTCTTGTTCAAAAGAAAAGAAAAGAAAAGAAAAGAAAGAAAAACCAGCTACAACTCTGTGTTAATTCTCTGTCACCAGACCTGGATTTAACACAATCACCATCTCCTCATTTGCAAACACACATTAACTCAACACAGGGTTCAAACAAACACATTTCTTCCCCCAAGACTGATAGTGTCATAAAATTCCATTTGCCTAAAATAGAGTAAGTTTACAGTACATTTCTGACAGAGCTCCACTACAACAGCCCTTGTGAGTGGGTTGCAGTTGTGAAAATCTGCCCTTTAATGAGTTAAAGCCCTATGGGTAGGATGATGGGACACTGTGCTATATTCATCTTTGTGGTAAGTAAATGCAGGGATTAATTTATCAGAATTAAAACAATAATTATTAACAAAGTCCTAACGGCAACAGGGTTTGTCTGTGTTTTCACAACAGCCTCATATAGTTAAATCAATTGAGAGAGAGAGAGAGAGAGAGAGAGAGCGCGCTATATTTTCTCTTATTTATTTATTGAAAGATGTAAGCTGTGAAATGAATTGTCTCAAGGAAGAAAGACCCAGCCACTGCTTAGGACAACATGCCTGAGTGAGAGGAGGTGAGCTGTAGCATTTCCTTCTGACAGAATGCCAGATGACTGGTCATCACAGGACAGAACATGGTAATAGGAGACAGGGAGGATGCAATGTACCGCAGACAGGGCACGGAGTTTTTCGTGGTTAAGATGACAGCAAATGCACACCTCTGTCGTCAACTCTTAGTACAATATGACTAGCAAAGACCACTGAAAGCCATATCCATGAGGACATTTAGAGAAACCAAAAAGAACCTCAGAACAACTGAGGTTTTGTTTATGAATAATGATGAGGTACTGAGGAAATCCATTATCCTATTTATGGTTTGTTATTCAGTGTGAGTGCCCATAGAGTACAGCACATTTTGGACATATACATTATATCATTAGCATGGGACAGGACACAGCTGTTATGATTTTGATGCGATATGTAAGCCAGGAACTGAATGGTCTCAAAAAACAAAATAAAAACCCAGCCTACTGTTTGGGACAACACACTTGAGTGAGAGACAATGAGCTGTACTGTTTCCCTCTGACAGAACGTAAACTCTGTAACCTCAAAAGGTGAGGGGGATCTTTGTTTGCACTGGTGGGGGAAAGAGGGCAGGGCTCCTTTAAGGGTTCCCCCTGAGTGGGGATTGGAAAATAGGGAAGTTTCAAGCATTTTAGCACAAATTATTTTTTCATCTGAAAATTTGTACGAGAAGAGCATTATTTGTTATTTGTTACTGTCTTACTTAAATTGTTTCTAATCAGGAAAAAATGTGACTTAAGTGACCAATTGCATATTTTGAATAGGCAAGGTAAATGATTTTTAAACAATCCATGAGGTGAAATGTATTCACATACACTATTTGGCAACTACTTGTGAATACAGCTAATCAAAACACAGAATTTCTGTTTTTACAGGAAATCCTGAGGGTTTTGACACTTGTTTGCATCTCAAACTGGGACAAGAAGTCAGAATAAACATGCAAGTGACAGTTCCAAAAATTTGGTTCTAAGCTGTCAAAACATTTTCTTTCAGATCGATTTGACAATCCGTATCTGCCTGAGCTGCTTCAGTACTTCATGAGAGTTGTAGTTCAAGTGCATCCCTATGGGTTGGGCTTTATGGCCAGACTAGCTCTTCAAAGATGTACCATAATCATGAAACTGCCATGATGTTCAGCAAGAGGAGATGTCACCGTGCATTATGGGACATGTAGTCCAACTAGCAAGCCCCACAGAGAATACTGAGGGCATTCAGTAACTAAAATAAAACTCCCAGGAGGCACTGTGGTGGCTCAGGTAGATGCCGATTAACATTGAACTGATCCCCAAAAAAAAAAAAATTGAGTCAGACCAGTTTGAAACAAAATACTTTATTTCAATTTGCCTGACTGAAAATTGAATAATTTTGACAAATAGTAACATTTTCCTATGATAAATTTTGATTTTTCCAGTCACACATTTTCCATTAAAAAAGTCAGAACATTTCCAAGTATCTCTACTTATGAATAATAAATAAATCCATGAAATCAGAGTCTGCCCACAAATGATTTGCAAATGAACACACACCTCAGATTCAAAATGATAGTTTCCAAATCTCATTATTTTATTGTAGGACTCATGAAATTTAGTGTAAAAGCCCCACAGCTGGATTCAGGTTATTACCTGAGAATATCAGTTTCCAGTAAAAAGTAAAGATAAGTTTCTAGCCCTTATGCTGATTGGGGGAAAGCTTCAAAAAGTGAATCCTAAATGCTCAAGCACCAGAAACATGGGTGGTGGGTATAATACGCTAGTGGAGGCTCTGGACTCCAAAGAGGTTACTGATGAAACCAGGAAGCTGAGTAGCAAATACCATCTCCTCAGCCACCTCAGAGAACCTGCATGGGGCATAATAAAACAAACCCCCCCTCTGCCAAAAGTTTCCTCTGGAGAAGAGTCCAAGACACTTTTCCCCGCGGTGGCTTGGTGTCTGGGGAGGTGTGGTGTGGCGGGTTCTGGGTTCCTCAAGGCATGTGTCGGGGGGGACAGTGCTCAGGCCTCTGGGCAGCCTGGGGTTTCTCCAGCCAAGGGGGGAGTGATCAGGCCTCTGGCCAGTCCACTGCTCCTCTGGCCAAGGCAGGTGGGACGCTCAGGGCTCCACCCACCACCCATGGCCAAAAAGCACATAAAAAAAATACAGTGTTTAAATTACATTGTCAATATCACGATATGCTGGGGGGCCTGACTCATGAGTGTGGAATACTTTGATCTGGCAACACTGCTACTGCGTGTAACAAATTATTTTACCGGTCACCCAGAGGAGTGTGTGGTTTCCAGTCCCATGTCAGGCCTCCTAGGTAATGCTGCCCCTGTGCCACACACTTTTCCTTACCTCAGAAATACATCCTTCCACATTTAAAAAAATCTCCATATATAAAGAGTGCAGCTATTGGTACCAATTTTGATATTATTTACTGATAATGATTCACTTTATTACAGGGGTGGGCAAACTACAGCACTGGCCTGCAGGACTGTCCTGCCCAGCCCCTGAGCTCCCAGCCGGGGAGGCTACCCCCCGGGCCCACTCCCACCTTCTCCCCTCCCCTGGAGCCACATCGCCACATGGGAAGTGCTCTGCAGGGGGAGCGGCTGCGCACTCTTGCAAGGCAGCATGTCTGGCTCCTCGCAGCTGCCAGACACGCTGCTGAGTGGCATGGTAAGGGGGCTGGGACCAGGGGTTTGGATAAGGGGCAGGAAGTCCTGGGGGACAGTCAGGGATCTAAGGGTTTGGATGGTGTGTGGGAGTCCCAGGAGTGTGTCGGGGGATAGATAGGCGGCAGGGCAGTCAGGGGGACAGGGAGGAGAGGGGTTGGGTAGGAAGGGTCCAGGGGGGCAGTTAGGGTGGGGGGTCTTGGGAGGGGGAAGTCAGGGGACAAGGAGCAGAGGGGGTAGGGTCCTGGGGGGTGGTCAGGGATGGCAGGGTCTCTGAAGGGGGCAGTCAGGAGACAAGGAGCAGGGTGGGTTGGATGGTCACAGATTCTTAAGTGGGGGGCAGTCAGGGTGCTGGAAGTGGGACAGGGGTTGCATAAGGGGCAAGGCCAGGCTGTTTGAGGAGGCACTGCCTTCCCTACCGTACAAATTTGCAATGCTGAGGTGGCTCTCGGGCCAAAAAGTTTGCCCACCCCTGCTTTATTACCTACAGAAATTCTAAGCTCTGTTTTGCCATGCTTTAAAAATATGGTTAATGACTGAGCAATATGAGGCAGAACAAGAGGGAATATTCATTTTGTTGTTTATACCCTATGCCAGTGGTTCTTAACACTAAGCCCGCTTGTGGCCCAACCAGCAGACAACTGTGACCCATGTGACATCCTCAGGGCCATGCAGGTAGCATATATTGTGTGGATGCAACCCATATAACACTGCTGTTTCTTTCTCCATTACGCTGCTTTTCCTGGTGAGGGTCAGGGCAGCAGCATGACGAGTAGGGAGGATCAGACCTCTTTTGCCTCCACAATAGCTTCCAGCTTCTCCTGAGGGATTCCCCAGTGTTCCCAAACCAGCTGGGAGATATAATTCCTCCACCATGTCCTGGGCCACCCTCAGGGCCTCTTCCCAGTGGCTGTGCCTTAGTCTATAACCCATAAAAGCCAGCACGCTAGGCAGGAAGACATCTAAGCTAGCCAGTGGGAGACACTGACCGAGGTGTTTGTCCTGAGCCCTGCCCCCTTCCCCTCACAGTGATAGGCTCATAAGTCCAGCCCAGGAAAACACCTGTTTCTACTTAATGATCCATGAATGGGAACAAGCCATCTGCTGTCAGGCAGCTTTGGTTCTTCAGGCATTTCTTGTGGGAATGAGTTAGGCACCTTCCTCATTCTACACAAACTAGCTGTGTTAGCAACAGCTACTGGCCACCTTGTAACTTTTAGCTCAGTAGTTAGAGCACTCACCTGGGATGTGGAAGACTCTAATCACTCTTCTATTGTTTATCCACAGTGGAAAGCTGCCTCAGGAGAGAATGAAGTGAACCCCACAGCAGAATACCCCATAGCGCCTCCTGAGGGAATTCTACACCACTACACAGTGCAGAATTTTGCAGAAATTCATGAGGTGTGCACGGAATTTCCTTTTCTCCCCACAGAAATGGGCTGCAGAGATGTTGGCTACGGAACCCCACAGAGCCCAGCTCACAAACAGAAGACAAGGCTGGGGGCAGAGGGAGAGAACTGGATGGTTCCCAGCAGCTGTGGGTCCCAGCACACCCTGAAGGAAGGAGGAGGTGGTGCACAGGAAACACTTTGCAAGCCCAGGACCCAGCATCAGAGTGTGAGTTTCTGGACTGGAGAGGGGTGTGAGTGTCTGGGCTGGGCTGGGGTTTGGCTGGGCTCTGGGAGGCAAGGAGGTATGAGGGTATCGGCTGGAGGAGGCGTGTGTGGGCTCGGGGAAGAGGCTGTGAATGTCTGCCCTCCTCTCAGGTGGTGGGGAGGAGGATGAGAAACAAGAACTGGGTTGTTGTAGGGGTTTCTTTAACTCTCTACTCCTGGGGAATGTATGTGTATTTGTTACAGACATATTTGCTGACAGGTTGTAGTGGGGTGATCACCCCTCTCTGGCCCTGAGGGGGTTAAAACAGCCCTGGGAAAGGGCTTCCCTGGGGAGCCAATAAGGTAGGCTGACTGGGGAAGCAGCTGCTGATGGGCCATGCCTTAATCAGGCCACAGCTGGCCCTGATAAGAGGGCTCTGAGCCAGGAGCTAAATCAGTCTCTCTCTAGTTTTAGAGGGAGAAGGACCTGGCTGCTGAGGAGCTCAGGGATGGGTTGAGACAAAGCATTGCTGGAGAAAGGGAGGAGGAACTGGGGTGCTCCACTCTAGCAATTCCCCAGGCTGCAGGCCTTGAGCAGGCCCTAAAGAAGGTACAGGGGTTGCAGAGGAGCAGCCCAGGGTTAGGCAGAGGCAGCTGGTCAAACCCTCCTTGCCAATGATGAGTGGTTTACAGACTGCAGTTGGGCCGCAGTGAATGGGGACAAGCTGGTGACTGGCAGTAGCTGCTGAGGCAAGGTGGGAATAGAATGTTGGGGGTTCCCCTGAGAGGGGAGACCTGAGTTTGGGGGTACTGTGCAGGCAGACCCCCAATGTAAAGGGTACTGGGGTCTGGGAGGGACACAGGGCCAGAGTCCATCTGTAGATAGGATACTGACCTATAGATGGTGCTGAGTGCTAGAGAGCTAATTCTCAGGATGACTAGCAAGAGGGGCCATGCTGGTAAGTCATCACTTTGCTACACAGGTACTTTGAAATAAACTACCAAAATAATTGAAACTGGTTTGATTATGTAGTGTTATTTTGAGAAATTAAAACTTGCAGAATTTTACAATATTGTCTGCAGAATCTTCTTCTTTTTTTTTTCCCCACAGAATTCCCCCAGGATACCCATAGCTCAGTGGTTACAGCAATGTCTTCAGTGGTAGAAGACCCCTTTTCAAATATTTTCTCCCCCTCTGTCAGAGAGGGGGGAACAGAAACCAGCTTGCCCACCTCCCAGGTAAGGGCTCTAGCCACTGGGCTGAAAGTTATAAGGTGTGTTCCCTCACCACCACAATCTCTTCCTCCTGGATTTTGAATGTAACTCAGTCCAGTAGGCAACCTCTGAGCATGGCTACCAGACCAGGCTCCATGCACAAATAGGCAGTCAAATATCTATCTTCCCGGGTTCAGGAATCACTCTGGGGCTTAGGCAGGAAATTGGCTTCTGGGTGCCTAGAGTAAGGCAGTAATGCACATGTCTAGAGGAAGAAATGGAGATAGCTAAGGAACTTTTACCCAAAGACTTAGGTGTCAAGTGAGTTTTGGCACCTACAGTGTTCAGCAGAAGTTTCATAAATCACAGAAGAACCAAAACTGGAACTTAGGCACCTAAATCTGGTGTTTAGGTACCTGAATATCTTTGTGGATCTGGGATGAAGTCCTCAAATCACTTTTAAAAATAGGACTTAGACTCCCACATCGGTAAGGCATTTTTGAAAGCATTACCTCATATTTCAAAGCCAAAAAATATTGAACTGACTAGGGACTTACTGGGGGAAAGAGGCTTGGAAGCACTTTACTATTGTCTCATATTAGCCAAAAATGTAACAAAGTGAATGAAAGAGGGATGATGTGAGAGGAAAAAAAAATCTCCCAGAATCTAAGAGTTTTCTTGTCACTCTCCATCAAGACTTGTCCAAACAAATCTGGCGCCTAATGCAAAATCATTCAAGTGGGTTTCTGTCTGGGATAAAATTTACCATATGAATTTCTGTCTGTCCCCAGCCTAAGTAAAACAGCTGTGCCACGTCTTCTGCAGAAAGTTTGAAATCCACAGGGTCAGTTGGGGTATGCCAAGGACTGGCAAGTGTATTTTTTCCGCCTCAAGGAGGGCTTATTTTCTCGATGGAAGAAATCAGCTTGTCCCTCATACCAGATGGCATTAGAATTGAGTAGTAAATCTCTTGCTATTTTAAATATTTTCTTACAGGTAAATTCTGTGTGTGGCCTCTATGTGGAGTTAGAAGCCTAACTTTGACAGTGAAGTTTGAAATTTTAGGTAGTGATTTTTTTAACTTGATGATGAATTAAACAGCCAGGTAATTCCTGGCTGTTGCTAAGTCTCTCATGGATGATGGAATAAAGTAGGTTAAGGAATAGTTTAAAACCAGAATGCTGATTAAAGGAGCATTGTGCTGTTGATTTACTGATACCCATAGTACCTGGAGTGTAGTTATGTCTACATTACAAAATTAGGTTGGTTTTATATTTAAGTCGACATTGAGCCTCTAATTTAAGCAAGTTGATTCTGCACGTCCCCACTATGCTCATTGTGTTGGCAGAGTGCATCCTCACTAGCAGAGCTTGCATTGACTCACAGAGCACTGCACTGTAGGTAGCTATCCCAGTAGGTAGCACTGACTGGTGGGACCATATAGTTATGCAACTACGATGAGCAGTGGCTGTAGAACTTTTGACTGCATACGGCCACTTTCCAGGAACTGTGTGAAGAGCTTTCCCCAGCCCTGAAGCACAGCAATACTAAAGTGAGAGCTGCTGTGACAGTGGAGAAGCAAGTGGTGATAGCTCTTTGGAAGCTTGCACCTCCAGACTTCTGTCAGTCTGTGGGGAATCAATTTGGAGTGGGTAAATCTGCCATGGGGTCTGCTGTGTTCCAAGTTGCCAGGGCAACCAATAGACTTCAACTAGCTAAGAAGGGCAGCGACAGTGGGAAACGTGCAGGATATAATGGATGGTTTTGATGCAATGGGGTTCCCTAACTCTAGTGGGGTGATAGGCAGAATGCTTATCTCTATCTTGGCACCAGACCATTTTGTAAAAGAGTACATAAATGGAAAGGGGTACTTCTCAATGGTGTTGCAAGCGTTGGTGGATCCCAGGGGCTGTTTCACCCACTTCAACATGGGGCGGTTGGGAAAGATGCATGACATCTTTAGGAATTCTGGTCCCTTCAGAAAGCTGCAAGCAGGAACTTTCTTTCCAGACTGCAAAATTACCATTGGTAATGTTGAAATGCCAGTCCTGATCCTGGGAGACCCAGTCTACTTCTTGCTCCAATGGCTCACGAAGCCATACACAGGCAGCCATAAGGAGCAGTACAACTATAGGCTAAGCAAGTGCCAAAGGGTGGTGGAATGTGCCTTTGGACGTTTAAAAGCCTACTGGTGTAGTTTGCTTACTAGGTTAGACCTCGGTGAAAGCAATATCTCCATTGGTGTTGCTGCCTGCTGTGTGCTCTGTAATATCTGTGAACCAAAGGGAGAAAAGTTTCCAGTGAGGGATGGAGGCAGATCTCTTGGCAGCCAATTTTGAGCAGCCAGACACCAGGGCAATAAGAAGAGCAGATGGAGGCACACCACATCTCTGTAAGGCTTTGAAAACTAGTTTTATCAATGACCTACAGTATTATGACACTTACTTATGTGTGCTGATCCTTACCAAGTTGTCCCCTTCATTGCATGTATTCCCTTGTAAACTATACCCTCACTAACCATAGTATGCTGAATGAATAAAGAGCCTTTTTGCCTCAATTTTTATTGTGTTCACAACCACTGAGAGGCAGCAAAGAAAAGTTAGATAACCTGGGGTTATGGGGCTGATAACACTCGGGCAGGGCGGGAGTGGGTAGAGGGAAAAACAAGGACATCTTGCTTACAATTGCACTGCAGTAACAATCAAAGGTGGGGGAATGGGTGCCTTCTGGTCCTTTTACTCTCCCCTGGAGTTGAGTGCAAGGGCTACTGGATTTCTCCCCAACCCTGCATCCTAGGGCATCTGGGAGAGGAGGATGTGGAACTTAGTAATGATGGCACCGGGTTCAGCATTGGCTGCACCAGGACTCTAGCATCCAGCTGCCTTTCTTAAACCTCCACATTTGTTTGCTCCCTCATAATCCACAGCATCTTGTCCTGCATGTCATGCCTGTGTTCCCTGCATGCTCTCCTGTCCTCAGGGCCATTGCGCGGGCTCTCCGACAGTGCAATCCTCCAAGCACTGAACTCCATCTTGTCACTCTCAGTAGCATGCATTAACTCATTGAACATGTCCTCCAGAGTCATCTTTTTCCGCCTTCTAATCTGGGAAAGTCTCTGTCCCAGTGTGTTGGATGTGCCCACAGACACGATTTCAGCTGCAAAGAATACAAAGCACAAGGGTAGCACTGACAGTGCATACATTGTTTCTGCTGCAAGGTAATGCTTTTTATAAAAGAAACATGCCTCAATGCACTTCCCTGCAAGCCACAACATAATCACAACTGCTAGCTACTGCAAGAGTCGGTTTGCTGCTAAAGCCATGGTGAGTAAGGCCACAAGGCGTGAGCAAGAGGTCTTAAGCTGCAGCTTTTGTTAAGACATCCTTGGGATCAGCGGATCCAACCTCAGCACAACCCACTTTCCCACAGCAACCTGGATGGTGCTTGAGGACAGGCACCAGTGTAAAACCCCACAAATACTTTGTTACAAAAGCAGCACTGAGTTGGGGTGGAAAGGAGACAAACAGGAAGCATTGCCCCCCTCCCCCTTATTAAAAAAATGCTGGCTGCAGTAGTAGCTGAAGTTGTGTTATCTTAGGGTGATCCCTTCCAACCACAACCAGGGCACACTCATGAAAGCATAGTTGTGTGACTCAGAATTCACCAAACAGAAGCAGACTACTTATCAAATTGCTCGCTCCAACAACAGTGATCTATGTGCTGCTTTGGTTTTACATTGGTTGTGTTACTGGAAGCTTATCTTCATTAGTCAAAATATGCACATTTCTCTCTCCAGACACAGGATTATTCATCATTAACTTTACAACAAAGCTGCCCAGTTTCTTTCTTTCATTACCCTTTAGATAAGCTGCATAGTCTACTTTTTCGAAGTCCCAGCCATCTCCCTAGTTCCACTACCTCTGATATAATTCTGTAATATTGCCTTTTTCTGTCAACCATGTCCCTCCCTGCATTTCAGAAATCAGACAGTATTGTGTAAGGCGCTTGGGTCTGTAGATAAGATAATGAATGACCTTACCTACATTTCATTTGTGCTTTCTTCCCACTCTCTTCTGCAGCATTAAACATTAGGGAGAGCCCCGCCCCACAAGATAAAGTTATGCTCAAAACTCGATCTCATATAATTTTGCCTATGTCACAATTTTATTTTGTCATCTATGAGCCTGGGCAAAAAAATGGTTACTCACCTTCTCGTAACTGTTGTTCTTCGAGATGTTGTTCACGTCCATTCCAAGCAGGTGTGTGCACACCAGCCGGAAGATTATACCTTAGCAGCATCTGTAGGGTCGGTCTGGCGCCCCCTGGAGTGGCGCCTCCATGGTGCCCAATATAGGGGCCCGCCGACTCTCCATCCCTTCAGTTCCTTCTTGCTGACACTCTGACCGAGGGATAAAAGGGTGGGTACCTTTGCTCTTTGTGGCAGTGGCACCAGGCCAACCCTACGGATGTGGCGAAGAGAAAATCTTCCAGCGGGTGTGCACATGGCGTGTACACACCTGCTTGGAGTGGACATGAACAATCACTTGATGAAGAATGTGTTTTCTTCTGCATCTGGCATAGAAATCACATGCTTAGTCATCAAACTTATCATCAGCCCAATATCTTCCTATAATCAGGAACTGCTGCTCCTATTGGCGTGGAGGGAGAAAGGGAGAGGGAAAGGGAAGGCAAAGTAGGAATTTCAAAGGTAGGCTTTACATTTGGTGATAAACCAAGTTTTACTGTCATCGCTGATAACAAGATAATAAAAATGAAGCACATAAACATGTAGCTACTCAAAAAAAAAAGCACCTGGCTCATTTGTAGATGAAAACCACAATATATGGTCCCTAAACACTGTTCATAGGATTATTTCAGATGATTGATACCCCCCCTTTTTTTTTTTAAAGAAAAAGACATTTGCAGTACCTATAGATGATTAAAGTACATAAAAATATCACTAAAAGTCCTCAGAGAAATCCAACAGGGTTCTTCCTTAAAGATACAGATAGGAAATGTTTGCAAGATTCAGGTCTTTGATTTGTATCAATCATTGTTCTTCGTTACAGTATGTTCTGTATCCAGGCAAAGAAAGTACATGCAAAATATCCTAAACTTCCACTGGTGTGCCTTAAAAGATGAATAGGAGATGATTTTTCATCCTGGACACCGGATTCAGCCTACAAGGTCAGATCAGATTCTGGTATTAACAAGGAGTACTTGTAACATGGCTACCGCTCTGAAACCATTGGCAGTATTGTTGACGCCTGTGGAAGGAAGCTCTAGCTCAACTAGATGAATAACTCCTTTTCCTTATGGTGGTATCCCGTTCTTGGGTTAAAATGTCTCTCAGGCAGGTCTACGCTACCTGCCGGATCAGCAAGTAGTGATCGCTCTATCAGGGGGTCAATTTATTGCATCTAGTCTAGTTGTGATTAATCAATCCCTGAGCACTCTCCCATCGACTCTGCCTGCACGTCTCATGGTGGTGGAGTACCGGAGTCGACGAGGGAACGCAGCAGTCGACTCAGCGCCGTGAAGACACTGTGGTGAGTCGACCTAAATACATCGACTTCAGCTACGCTATTCTCGTAGCTGAAGTTGCGTATCGTAGTTTGAGCCCACCCTCCCTCCCCTGTGTAGACCAAGACTCAGAAACAAGACTGAAATTTAGAAGAGATTGTGGGTCCAGAGAGGTGAAGATGTCCTCTGTGATAGTGTACGCTTCAATCCGTCCTCAGGTACAAGGGGGTTTGGTTGTTGGTTCTGCTGGATCAAGTGCCATAGCAGACTTAGTGCTCAGTGGATCCTTAGGGAGCCAGGCCAGTATTGTTAGAGAGTGTCCAGTCTGGAGGTCATTGTTGGTACCAGTGAATGTTCGTCCTTCGGCTTGCTGGAAGTCCTGGCCCGTCACCAGAGTTGGTAGTGAGGCTGGTACTCAGCGCTTTGCTTCAGCATGATTTTCCTCCAGGGTTAGGAGACTTAGGCAGACCACAGCTTTGGGACCTGTGCACGAAGACTCACCCAACTTGGAAGGACCCCTTCTCCTGGAAGCAGCCTTAGAGAGGGATCTGTTTTTTGCCTGTAAGACTTCCCCTTACTCTCATGAGAAGCCCAAGACAATGGGTCTTTAGATTTTCTGATGGCTTCTGTGCCAGAGCTCATGCTCAACAGTTGTGGCCAATGTTCTGAGGTGCTCCCTGGCCTGGATCTGACTGTGGTACCTCCTCAGTTAAAGCTTTTGTCCCTCTCAGGTCAGGGTGGCAAGGAGCAACAGATACTGCACTTGACACAGCTATGCACCTCGCCAAGGCAGTAAAGGCACCAACAGTGGCGGTAGTCACTAAGCAAGAAGAAGCAAGGAGGCAGTTTTTAATCCCAGCATTCTAGGAACAGCCAGGCTCCTCAAAGTGGACTGGAGAGGGTCCCAGGCTTGGGGAAAACTAACCTATGATAACTCTATAGAATACTATAAAACATTAACAAACCATATACAATTATAGTTACTGAGATGAAGACAATCCAAGGCTAGCTCCAGTCACTGGGGATTCTGACCCAGGGTATGCAGTGGAACGGGAGAGGTGGTCAGTTCACATTTCCCTTATACCGTCAAGTGCAGATCAGGAGGCGATTCAGGGCATAGGTGTGGACCAAGATGCAATATTTTGTGGTCTCAGGTGTATGGTGCACGTGCATACTCACATGTGGGATACATATAGGGACCAGCCCTGTGTTTTAGATATATACAAGATTACAGGTTATAGTACCAGCCAGGCTTTGACTATAACAGATATTATGTCCTTAGGAGAATGGTGCAAACTGGGAAAGGGTCATATGGGACCTCATGCATTTAGGAAATGTCAAGACTTCTGTGAAAAATGTCCAGACTTTTAACAATGCAGCTGCTGGTGGTGTTCTGGTCATGGGTGCTACAACAAAGGTGACACTGTATAAAATCCAGGCGGAAGAGAGACGCTGGATTATTATTGTCAAACTCCTGTGTTCAAAAATTATGAGTAGGACACCAAATAAATAAATTAAATAAATAAAATTTTAAAAAATCATGAGACTAGCTTTAAAGCCATGAGATTTAAAAAAATAATGATTTTTGTGTTCTTTCTTGTGCTTTTGGTTTCTATGCGCACTTGGTTTACATTTTCAAGCTTTTCTCCACAACCATGATAGGTAGAATTAAGTGAGGTTACAAAAAGTGAGGGGTGAAAGAACATCATCACAGTGTGGGACTTCCTAGAGCTGGCAATGATGCTTGTCGTTCAAGCACAACAAAAATTAAGTAACTCTCCAACCCTCCATCAGTCCCTGGCTTCTCTCTCCTTTTACCCAGTAATCTGGATTCATTTTTGTAGTATGGAACATATGTGTGTATGCATCTCTCTCCTGCCACCCCACCAAACCCATCCTCCAACCTCTCTCAAATCACAGTCCTACCTGCAGCCTAGCTAAAGGAAACCCAATACAATTAAAAATGAGGTTGGATTTATGTTTCTCTTCCCTTCCAATAATGAGAGAGATGCTCAGCCATAAAATGCAATGTCGGCGTGCAAGGTCGGTAGCCATGAACAAATCTCAGACTTTTCAGTTGTTCTTTCTGACACATCACAAGGGCAGCTATCTTTGAAAGGCTTGAGCCACAAAGCTCCAGTCCTCTTGATTGCCTGGAGATTAGTCACCTCGCTATAGATGCTGGATTTATTAAATGACTCTGTGTTCACCCATGGATGTTGTAAACACAGGACACTTGTGAGGAAATTAATCTACCTTTAACTGAAGTGAGATGCCTGGATCACTAGCGTAATATAATGAGTAAAGCCTTTGCTTCCTAAATTAAGTAGATAATACATGCATTTTTTGGTAGGATGATTGAAACCTCGTATTAATTAGGGAATCTGGTGTTTAACATGAGTACATAGGGCTAAGGGTTATCTGCCAATTCATCATTATAAGGGCAGCATGTTCTGTGGATGGATAGCATAGGCATGCTTCCTTTACTAAAATTATTGTTCTCTATAATTCTAGAAAGCGACTTCATTGGGGGAAAATATAAAACAAGCTTAACCCTAAACATACCATAACTACAAGGTAAGCATGCACACTAAACAGCACACGCAAAGACAGTATAAGGAGGGGAAAAAAAGTATCTTTAACCAAAAATCATCATTAGTTCTCCTCTAAAGCTAGGTCTATCAGAAGCCTTAAAAACAGCTTCTCAAAAGCTCTTTGATCACATTAAGAAGGCCCCTCCAGACTCTTTTGGGAATTTCCACCACCCACCTCTTCATTTTCTCAAGCAGTCACAGGAAGAGAGGTTTTACTGAAGATGCCAACATTTATTAGGCCAGTCAAGATGTTCCATCTTAACCCTTTCACTACTCCAACCACCCCACCCCAATGTCAGAGCACCCAAATTTTTTCTGCTCTCTAGATTTCAAATTTAAATGGAGATGTCGATTCAGTTAGCTCCTAAATCAATAGTGACTGAAATGTGCACCCTTGTGTTGCTATGGAGATGGTACAGCATAGTTCCTTTACATCTCAAATGAATTTATTACGTTAATTCAAAGTAATTAGTTTTAATAATTAATAGTATGTTACATAATAGAATAAATTTAAGGAGTTCAGTTTAACGGAGCAGTTAATAAATGTTACTGTGTCTCTGGAAGTGATTTCCCCAGGCAATTATGTTAGAATTAGCTTCTTCCTCAGTTTATTTTCCATGGAGAGTTTCTTGCTTGGTCATTTCTTTTATAATCTGCTCTTCAAAGGAAACATGATTTATCTCCTGTGAATCTAGGATTTCCATGGTGACAAGATGGTCAGTTAGCCCTTTACTGTATTCCTGTTCATATTACACTAACATTCTTGGAGGAGAAGGAAAAACATGACTGATTTTGTGTGGTTAACCAATCTGGCTGTAATATCTGCTGACAGCACAAGGTGAAGAGGTGATAATCGTGAAAAACATGCCCTTTTTCAATCACAAGTAAATTAAAAATCATATCCAGTTTGTTATTAAACATTATTGTCCAAACTAAGACGATGTAAGCAACTCTACTGATTTTGCCTGCTAATAGCAAGATAAGTCTAGTCTTGTGTTGGCGCAGGGTAGCAGCTTCCATACAGCACAGCAAATATACTTTGTCTGTGCAAACAATACAATATGTTAAATTTACATTATATTTCAGTAGCTACTTAGCCATGCTTGTTGGTCAGCATAAAATTTCAGTCTTGACAGTAATGAAACAGATCCCAACCCTAAACAACCAAATTTTTTTTTCAAGTGGGAGAAAAAGAAAAAAGCTATAATTGAGGTTGGTTCTTCTGCTTTGCTGCCTGATGGTTTCTGGGAGGTGACCTCCTTCCATGGCTTACCCTCCCAACTGACAGTCTCCCCAGTTGTTGGTTTTTAACCACTCCTGCTGGCCAAGAATCAGCAGAGTGGGAGTCACATCAGGACAACAGGCTGTGGTCAGGAAAAACACAGTGTGAAGACAACAGTGTTGATCAGATGGGGACAAGGACACAAATGAAGTAGGTGTGAACAAGGAGGTACCCTTGTGGACAAATGAAGTGTTCTGGCCATAGGGTTTTTGGAGGGTGAGCCCGGGAAGTGTGGCTGTGGATAGAGGAGTTACCGCAGGGATAAGAAAGAAACAGAAGGCAAAGTATACCCTGTCATCAGTACTCCAATCCATCTTGGTAGTCATACAACTATATACATCCAAAACATGGATTAAACAGGTAATCCCATCTCTGCCACCTTTTCCACAAACAAGAACAAGGCTCTTTATTATTATTTTTCTTGAAAACAATGCTGAAGAGAAGGATCTGATATTTTCTTCTGAATGCCCTGATTCATGGTCCTTCTTAACTCTTGTGGAAAAGAGCTCCATGGTCATGAGCCAGGCACTAAGAAGTCTTTGTTACCACTCACATTGGCCTCACACTTGTCATAGATCAGGGGTCAGCAACCTTTCAGAAGTGGCGTGCCGAGTCTTCCTTTATCCACTCTAATTTAAGGTTTTGCGTGCCAGTAATACATTTTAATGGTTTTAGAAGGTCTCTGTCTTTAATATATAGATTAAACTATTGTTGTATGTAAAATAAATAAGGTTTTAAAATGCTTAAGAAGCTTCATTTAAAATTAAATTAAAATGCAGAGCACCCCGGACCGGTGGCCAGGACCCAGGCAGTGTAATTTCCACTGAAAATCAGCTCACATGCTACCTTCGGCACACGTGCCATAGGTTGCCTACCCGTCAGATAGTTCCCTTGTTTCTGAAGATCACAGACTTTGCAACATGCCTTGATGGGTGGTGGGGAGGGGAGGGGAAGAGAGGGGAGAGAGACGTGGTACCAGGCATTTGATAGCTACCCAAGGTAACAATCAGAGCATCCTCCTTCAACCTCAGCCTGCAGTCCTAGCATGATACTTCCCTGGCCACTTCTCAACCTGATCCTCAGAATGGTAGTCAGAATGGAAGTCAGCCACATTGGGAGCTCAAGCTATGGACTAGGGAGAGGCCAGCAAAGAAACAAGGGAGGTATAAGAAGAGGGAGCAGCCTCTGTGCTGGGGAATGGTACGAAGTAACTGAGGACAACGCAGAACTTTCAGTACATCTGGATTAAACTGACATTGCCAGACTGACTTGATGTAATCTTCCCTACTCATCCCCACCAAATTTCCTTTTTGTCCTGCTTATTTTTTACCATACAATATATTTTCAAGCCATTCAGTAGAGACTTTCATTCAGTTGAACGTGAGATATTCAAAAGCATAAAAAAAGTCTCCCTACTAATGGATTTCTTAATGAAGCAAAGAATGTTACCAAATGAAACAATTAACTACATACAAAAATATCCTACTCAATATCCATAAGGATCACCTGGATTTTTTTTTTTTTGGCTAAACTTACATTTTGTTAAAAATGTGTGAAATCAACCCTCCCCCCAACTTCTTGCTCCTCAAAACAACTGTTTTCAATGTGTTAGTATAGCAACAAAAATGTTAATGTAATTTACTTCTTCCTTGAGTTTTTGACTCATACTCCACGTTGTGAGTCTTTGGACTTAGTACAGTCTAGTCATTTTGATGTAGTTTACAATAAAGCAGTTCCTTATCTGACATGTTAAGGAAACCAGAATTAGTTCATATAACACCACATTAGTTAAGTATTTTTTAATCAATATACATATATTTTCATTACCACAATATCTTCTTGCATTTATCCTGAAGACTCCATAGCTGTCTTTCATCCTGAAGGATTCCCCAAACACTGCACAAGCTATGCAGGAATGACTTCACATAGCACTGAACTGTCAACACTTTAGGGAGCTGCTAAGCACACAACACTATGCTACTGTTTAGAACAGAAAGTAAAGAACTGTTGAACTAACAAGAGTAGGGGAGACTAAGTTGGGCAGGATGCAATTCTCAACTTGGAATTTGACAAGAAAACCAGGATTAACTTCACTAATTTTCATAAAAAGGACCGTAAGATCTTTACTACAAGTGGTCAGAACCTTGGTTTTCACCTCTCATGCCAAGGAGAGCATTACAATGTTTTTTAACATCCTGCTGGGACACCGATTTAATGTTAATTCAGTTAGAAGACCATCTACTCTCGCACTAGCACTATTTACTGTCCCATCCTTTGAGTTCTTTCACATAACCAAGACCAATCCTACTTAGTTTGTGAGAGTCGAAAAGAAAAAAAGAAAATTCTAAGAGTTTTTTAAAAAATGACAATTCTCTCAAAAGCATTACAACACACAAGATGTGTTTGTTTTATTTGAAGCCACTGCTAAAAACAAGGACAAATTTAGTGCAACCTGAAGTTCATAATCTGGTAACTGAATACATTATCAAATTACTAAAATGGCAAAAGATGTCACTTTTTTACAGTACAAGACGTTCATATAGTATTCATTTAGTATAGTTACATAAACATTTAAAGTTATTCAAGCTGCTTCTGGTATACAATTGAGTCAACAAAACTGGGCTGTGAATTATTGTAAGAATGCACAAGTAACCAAATAAGCAGCAGTTACAGCTAACAACAATAAAGTTTGGTATTAAATACTATTTGGACATTACAAAGAATAATGACCCTCTAGAACTACAACTCCAGCTATACAACAGGAATGTACAAAGATGGTACAAAATAAAGTGACTACAGTGGTCAGACACTGTACTTGCCTCTTCGAAGCTCAAGTACAGTATAAGCTTGACAATAGTGGCTCTTGCTGAGAAGCTGAAATTGTTAAACTAAACCAAACACACCACAAATTTCTGAAACCAATATTTATTCCTTCAAATAATGCTTTGTAAATAGCGAATGCAAATACTAGCTCCTCTTGTGCTGGTGAAAATGTTTACTATTTACTGTGTTCCCATCTTCCCAAGTCTGAGCATCTCTTTACAGAAGAGGTCCCATATAGAGAGTTACATTAGAAAAATGTAAAATTCAAAATCTGACACATCTTTGAGAGACATCATAGGTTCTGGAATGGTGATTTTTTAGCTCAAAGAGCACCAAGGATAGATATACTATTCATATCACTTTTAAATAAGTACCTAGGCTTAAGATATTTCATGATCTCATTTTGAAAGAGAAGTGCTAGATCTTGCTAATGGCATTTTACCATATGAGCGTGTTAGAAAGGCTTTTAAAAAATCCTAATATTAAGGCTTTTGTTTGCATCTTGTTTTACAAATTTGAAGCGAAAATATATTTGTTTTAACACTGTCATTTTCACCGCTGTTTTATAGTGGGACCCTTCTTAGCATGCTTTAACTACAGAACCTTACAAAATATATCAAAACATTACCAATTTTCAAAATACCAAAGATACATTTATAATTTGGTTACTAAACAGTATTCTGGAACAGTGTAGCTATTGCATATATTTTTATCAATCTAAAATTAAAGAATAACCAAAACAGGTATCCCTAATTTTAGTATGCCAATACATACACACAGTATACGTAATGGGATAAATTCTGCTCTATTAATCTAGTCTAAATCCTGGAGATACAGAGATTTGCTCTGGTCTGAGAGATCATCATTTGGCCTACTGTCTCGTTCTCGGTGAATTTTCATTTCATTACACTTGTTCTCTGAAGGAAATAGTTTATTTAAACTAGTTTATTGAATACCTTTGATTCATTTTAGAATAAAAGACAATTTTCCTCATTAACAGGACAGATTATGTCAATCAGATTTGTTTAGGATAAGGATTCCCACAAAATGTTATAGTTTTGTTTATTTAATGACACAATTGTATGAAAGTTAAATTATCAGTGAACTTGTCTCCTATTTTTAATATCCAACTGGTAATTGAAAAGAGTCCTGAAGCCAGATGACAATGCCTTAACATACATTTAAAGAAGATCTGTAAAAATATTACCTACTTTAAAGTAAAAATTAAGTATTTTCCATCAAAAACCTACCCACACATATTTGAAACCTATGCTATATGTTACTTAGAGAAAAAGCTAATGGGTCAAATTCATTCCTGATGTACCACTTAAGTAAATGCAGTTAAACAGTGGATATATTTGGGACCAAAGTCTCCAAGCAAAAATCACTTTTAAAAAGTTATACTATCATTTTAATGTAAATTAACTATTTCCTGCTTAACTTGTTTAAATCTTTATAAATGTCAAAGAACCTGCTCATCTGTCTACCTTTTGTAGAAAAGCAAACTCATAAAAAAGTGAATCTGTTAACCAACTTTTTAGAAATCTATTATATTCTAAAAATTTGTTAATCTATTGATGTTGCATGGAAATGTTTGGAAAATTATTCCTTTTACAGACAGTGGCATATTTACATTACTTTTTGTATTTCTTATTCCTGTTTTAATTTGGGACACTAATGGGGACTTGGAAACCCTGAACCAATATTCTGTGCTGTCCTTCAGCCCTTGAAAGATCACTAATGGGATTGCAAGAGTGTAAATCACAGCAGAATTTCACAGAGTGGAACTGTTTTTAAGATTCATTTGGCTCTTGTTGCTCATCACTTAAAGTCAATTTTCTATTTGTGATAATTCTATTGATTGCTCTGGCAAACAGGAAAGATCACAAATAGAGCTTGGTTTCAAATGAGGACTAAGCAGAAAGAGCCAATGTTATAAAAAAAAAAAAGAAAAGAAAAGAGAAAACAAAAAACAATCAACCAACCACACACATGCACACACACCAGGAAAACATACACCCCTGAAAAATATCTTTTTTGGGGAGGGGGGAGGAAGGAGGAAGGGGGAAGGGCTCGGGGAGGCTCACAAAACAACAAACCTTAATTCTTTGTATTTTCAAAGCACTGTAAAAACATTAGTTGCTTTATACACATTGGGGGAGTTAAGAAAAAAAAAGTTAAGTAATTTGGGCAAGGGCACACAGCAAATCAGAAGCAGAACTAGGATTAGAACTGTCTCCTTGTGCTATGCTTAAATCAACTAGACCAAATTGCCCATATGAAACAAAATTATCTCTGAATAGATTTTTAATTTTTTTTTACCATGAGGCACCAATTATTTTTTCAATTAATGAGATGATACAATGACATGAAATTAAATTCAGATAACAGTACCTGACCAGACATAAGAAAAAGGAAATGTAAACTGGTGTCAGTGTTCTAGGTTATATACATTATTATATATTATATTAATCATACATATACATACATAGATACACACGCACGCACACACACAAGAGGACTCCCATTAAAAGTTAAGTAATCTTTCAGTTTGGTTTGAAGGACCTGTCTCTTAACCATATTCCAATGTGTGGGGGGGGGTGGGGGGGAGAATGTCTTTTTAAACCCAGACTACTGTAATGGGTAAAAGATGAGCACACTCATACTTTTTCAAAATGCAATGGCACTGCAAGGAAAGTGCTGGTGCATTCATGCATGGACCCTTTATCTGTTACCAAAGATGAAATTGTGAGAGTTGCTGAGCATAGGCAATTTCCATTGTAAGTTTTCTAATTCTCAGGATCTGATTCTAAATTTGGTGATTTAAACAGCTACAGCCCTTTAAGTCAGCTGGCTGTTTAAACTCCTATAGCCACGCAAAATAGATAAGGCCCCATGATTCTCCTGCAGTGACATCACTTCAGGTAGCATCCTGATACTTGTCAGTGAGCACTTTATCCCCTAAAGGGTCTGTAAAACAAAACAAGATGATGAACTATTAGCACTTACATGCTAATAAGCATGTGAAGACCCATACAAATTCCTCAACCACAGGACAAGTAGACAGCGATAGTAACCAACCTCACAGTTCCATTTGTTAAAATACTTGATTGAATGGCTTCCTTTAAAACAAGAATTTTAGCAAAAGGTGTTTAAGAAAAATGACAACCAATTTGCAAAATTTTTCTCTTTTTATATCTTAAGAAAATTTACTATTTTGAAGTGTTCCTTATTCAGAAGATCAGTTTGTGACACAAAAATCATTTATATGTGGAGGATTAGGGATAAGGAACTGTTTTTGTGAAAAGATGGCAAAATTCCAAGAAGAAAATCTCCAACAAGTATTTACTATTTCTAAGACATTGATATGTCATACCAACATATCAAAATACTTCAAAACATAGAATTTGCAATAAATGGTTGCATGTAAAATTGAAACACGTTTCTTTAGCAAAGTCAAACTTAATAATGCTATTAATAGAGTATACCTCCAATTATAAACAACTATATCAATACAGTGGGAATCCCCGTATATCCTGTTTTATCACCTGTCAACTATTGTCCATGGACAAGATCTTTCTTCATACATATTCTATAGTCTGAACACAGCAGTATATAACAAATATGCGTGGACGGACACAATACCCTGATAACAATTACGAAGATATGTACTGGATAAACATACCATATACAGTGTCACAAAATACTTACAGAACAGCTATATTTACTTTCACCCCAAAGTTTCTTAAAATGCTGACAGTTAACAGACCATTCATCAGCTAAATTTTAACGCTATACATCTTTGTCCTTCTAAAGGAGGAATGAAGGGAAGGATATTGGGTCTTTGGATTTTTCAGACATTTTCCAGAAGCCAGCCAAATAAAGGTTTATTCAGAAGTCTATCTCCATCAGAAGTCTTCTCCATCATTTCACAGTATTTCAGCACTGCTTGCAAGAGATCTCCCACTTTCCAGTCTTTTTCTTTCAGTCTTTTGGAAAGCTAGAGAAACAACAACAAAAATTTTAAGCTAGTGAAATAAGCTTGAATGACTGAGTTATGAAAATGCTCCTTTTAACATCAGGTCTTATTAGAAAACCAGCTATGAAGAGTTAAACATTATTCCACAGCTATAAAAACAAAACTTCCTCAAGGACCAAACATTTTTTAAGTTAGTTTCCATAAAAATTTCTTCTCAAGGAAGTGACATTTTCAAGTGATATAGTCCCACAGTTATGTGGTCTGTGGTTCATGGGAGTTGCAGAAAACAGGAAATTCTGAACATAAGATTAATGCATTTGCTACCACCCTGAATAGTACACATGTAATACTGTAAAAGACAAAAGTAAGGATTAATATAAGGATGTGAATTTTCCTTTCACAACATATATTGTGGTTTGGTTGGTATAGATACACTCTGCCCTCAACGGAAACACAGTCTCCAGTTAGGAAATTTCAGTGTCTCCAAAGAAAACAAACAAACAAAAAAGTATAAATTAAACTTCCACTTACAAGCAGAGTCAGTGTAGTTGGAAACTACTTTTCCCTCAGAGGTCTGAACCAGGAATCCTCATATATTAGATATATACTAAGCACTGTGAGACAGTGAGAAATTAACATGTTTTGCCAGCCTCAAGTTTTACAACCTTTTATTCTAGGCTAAAATTTCTTCCACCATTGCACCCATTGTTGTTCTTTACATTTAGCTCATCCATGCATGTCTTCAGTAACTGAAGGCTGTTAGTCCAGCTTTAATCCTCTCTCTAACAAATATTCCACATCAAGAGGAAGTTAAAGCACAAAAGAAATAGATATATAGCACATTTACCACTCTTGTCTAAATGAGGAAAGTAGACCTGAGCAAATATTAAAAAACTGGCAAATACTAAATTTAATTTTTCGAGGCATGGAAACTATTAGCAAATGATATTTAATTTTGCAAACAATTATGGCCAACCAAAAAAAAAGGAAAAAAATTCAAAAAAAAAGTGATAACACATTTTTTTACTTTTCACTTTGAAATAGCATTTTATTTAGTTCAGTTAAAAAACCAAACCCCAAACAAACAAAAGGCTGAAAATCACATAAAAACGGCCAAATACCGAAAACAAAACCAAAATTCAGTTTCTGAACAAAATGGTACATTTGACCCAAACCAAAAACATTTTCAGTTCCTCATTTTGGCAAGAAAACTGAAAAAAATCAGATCTGGTTCAAACTAAAATTGATTTTTTTCCCATTTTAACCCCCAAAACAAAAACAAATACAAAATCAACTACTTGCTCCTCTTTAATGCACTAACCTGAGTGAAATTCCTCATGTAAAATTCCTACAGAATTCAACAGGAATTAAACTAACAGAGTTCTTACAGAAATTACTGTTTAAATCTGCAGAATTATTTAACTGTATAGGTTTTTTTATTATATCCTATATAATCCTACCACAAGGACTCAACTCTGATGCACATATACATTCAAAAACTGACTAAACTATCTAGAAAATATCTGGGCATCAGATTTAAAATAATGCAGAGTGACCAAACCAAGTTTTATATTGTATAGCATAATTATTTCATGAAGTTCCAGAAGTGAGGCTGCTCATTTGTCATAATCCAAATACAAATTTGGCTGATGTTCCTAAACAGGATTATTCTTCTAGTGGCTAAGTAAATATATTGAAAACACTTAAACAGTTTTTGTAATTCATACATTGGAAAGAAAAAATATAATAAAACAAAGATGCAAAGACGGCATCTGGCTCGTCTACATCTTATTGTTTCAATTCAGGGTTCAAAGGTCAAGCCCATACTTTCTTCATCAGACTGGTCTGTTTCCTACTGTCATCAGAATAGCTATATATTTCAGTTTACTCAAGTAGAAATGGGGAATTTTTAAATGGCTGGATGTATCACAGATAGGTCCAGTTTTGTTCCTTTGAGTCAGCAGTTGTAATTCTTTTTCGCCTCCATAAATGATGGTCATCTTTTAAAAAACTGTTTATATTGCTCACTGTTGTTTTTTTTTTAAATCGTGCACTTCCCAGAACTCTCTTGAGCTTCCTGTTACTGCATTTGATGAATGGTGGTAAGTGTTAATAATAATGGATTATTTGTTTGGCTTATAGAAAAGGGATATGGTAGCTTTATTAAGTGTGCATGACACGGAGATGAGAGTTAAGTGAGGTATCATTTGGTTAAAAAACTGGCTGTCTTTTTAAGAACTGATTATTTTTTTCTTTTTTAAAATAGGTAAGGGCCTGATCCAATGTGTATTAAATTCACTTGGACAGGCCCCAAGACAGTAATCCCCAAAGGGGAAGGATATAGGTCATATGTTCAGGTTTTATGAGATCTTTTACTAGGAGTTGGTTCTGTTCTCTTGGTGTCAAGGATTGTCAATTTCAATTTAGTGGCATCTCACTTGGCAGCTATTTCAGAGGTACTTCTACTTATATATTGGGATTCAAGTTATGGCCAGTTGAGAGAGTGCTGTGAACTTCAGAAAAGTAGGTAACTTAAGTATCTAAATAAGGATTTCGAGGCATAAAATTTTAGGCACCCATTTTTGAAAATCAGCTTGTATGCCCAAACCCCTCCCCACCACTGAAATACTGTACTTAAACAATTACATATTCTTTATAAAAAGACCTTGTGAGGTTAAAACACTGTCCTGTTTATTTTTAAATCTTATTTATATTATATCATCTTCAGGGCAGGAACTGTCTGCCACATTGACTACTACTACTGTACAGACCTTAGCACAATGGGGCCCTGTTCATAAAGCACAAAAGCAGCAAACAGAATAAATATAAAATAAAGAAGTGATATGCACAGAGTTTGGAAGTTTGGTGTTTTGAATTCACTGAAAGAACTGAAATCAAAGGAGTTACTCTAGGTCAGAGATTGGCAACCTTTGGTACATCGCTCGCCAGGGTAAGTCCCCTGGTGGGCCGGGCCGGTTTGTTTACTGGCAGCATCTGCAGGTTCGGCCGATTGCACCTCCCATTGGTCACAGTTCATTGTCCCAGGCCAATGGGGACTGCAGGAAGTGGCAGCCAGCACATCCCTTGCCTCGTGCTGCTTCCCTGGCAGGCCGCGTGCCAAAGGTTGCCGATCCCTGCTCTAGGTCCTAGAATTAGGACCACAAGCCCAGTGTTTAGTGGCTGATATATCTGATTGTTTGTTAAGAATGTTAAAATGTTTTTATGGAAGGTAATCATGATATCTGAAAGAAAAAAATAATAAATAATTAGTGTTTATATAGTGCTACATAAAGTGCTTTGAGAAGCAGCATTTTCCTATTTTACAGATGAAGAAACTGTGCATATGAATCAAGGGATGTTTTTTGTTTGTTTTGGGTTTTTGTTTTTTTAAAGGAAACCTGGAAATTAAGAATAATGCCCTGATTCTGATAAGTATCCACGCTAGAATTATTACAGGAACGAAGCCCAAATGAATAAGAACAAATTAAATTTTAAGAATCACTTTAGAAAATCTTTCATCCTCCAAATCTTCAAGACTCTGGTGAGAGTTTTCTGAGTTATACAGAAATGACACTGATTCTGCCTTGCTTCAAAGCATAGGAAGATTCGTATTCTGATGCTTTCTAGACTGTGTGACCACTACCTCCCAGTGTAGCACTCACAATGGCATGCCAGGATTATGTTTAACTGAGCCCTGTCCCTTAAATCTATTGCTCTATCCTTGTAAGGGTTTGGAGATTTGCGAAAGAAATTAATGATTATACAATTAGGAAGCAAAGTGTGGTCCCAGGAGAGTATGGTGTGGTCTACTGAGACTGTGCTGGAGTGGGGATTATGCAAACTGTGTTATTTTGGAATTTTTATTCTAGGTTTAATAAAGTCCTGGTTTTAAGACCATCTGTCTCTGAGTGCGTAACATCTGCAAGTTGTATTTTGTATCTGGATGTGTCAATCTTGTATCTGGATGTGTCAAAGTTGAGAAGTGGCAGTGTCATATGGATAAGATATGTATTGTCTTGCCTTGCCTTTCTCCTGAATGTTTAGGAGTGTATATTCACCTCTTTTCCAGAGTGTTCCTCTAAATAGAAGAGGTATCTAAAGATAGAATAAATGTTGCCTAAACATACATCTAACAGCATCTGATCTAGATCCCTTCCTGTGAGAATTCAAGTGTTAGTACCCCAATTCTGACACCTATGGAAATCAGAGTAGGTAAAGGGATAAGGGTAGAAGAGAGATGCACTAAGTATAGAGAGGCTTCTGCCATTCAGCTGATCTTTTCCTGACTCTCGTGTTCACTGAGTACAAGTATTACTATAAATACAGGCATTTATATGGGTCCCATTACCATGCCGTGGGTACTATATAAATACTTTAAATAACAAGTAATAATAAGAAAAGTATGAAAGAAAGGGAAAGAATGATAGATGAAACAAAACAGATTCCCAAGCAGGAATATAGGGTCTGATCCAAATCCCATTCAAGTTAATGCAAAGATCATCACAGAACTTGAACGGGCTTTGAATCATGCATATGACAATTAAGCAGTGAAAAACTATCCCCGAAGCACTGAGAAAACTGACAAACACAACAGGAAAATGAAATGAAATTTGGAGAACATCTCCACAGCTAATGGAGGCAAACAGAATGCAGCAGATAAATCCTCTTGATAAGAGATCTTTTCAAGTTCACAGTACACACAAAATTCACTGTCAGGAACAGTATCCCTGATGATGCCACAGCACAACTGGTTGCTGAGCTCTGTGACTTTATCCTCATGCACAATTATTTCAAATTTGGTGACAATATATACCTCCAGACCAGTGGCACCGCTATGGGCACCCACATGGCCCCACAATATGCCAACATATTTATGGCTGACCTGGAACAACGCTTCCTCCGCTCTCGCCCACTCACGCCCCTTCTCTGCCTACGCTACATTGATGACATCTTCATCATCTGGACCCATGGGAAAGAAACTCTGGAAGAAGAATTCCACCACGATTTCAACAGCTTCCACCCCACCCAGCAACCTCAGCCTAGAACAGTCTACACGAGAGGTCCACTTCCTGGACACCACGGTACAAATAAGTAATGGTCATATAAACATCACCCTATACCGAAAACCCACCGACCACTTTGCCTGCCTTCATGCCTCCAGCTTCCATCCCGGACACACTACACGCTTCATTGTCTACAGCCAAGCACTGAGGTACAACCGCATTTGCTCCAACCCCTCAGACATAGACCAACACCTACAAGATCTTCACCAAGCATTCTTAAAACTGCAATACCCACATGATGAAGTAAGGAAACAGATAAACAGGTCCAGACGTGTACCCAGAAGCCTTCTGCTGCAAGACAAACCCAAGAAAGAAACCAACAGACCACCACTGGCCATCACCTACAGTCCTCAGTTAAAACCTCTCCAACACATCATCAGTGATCTACAACCCATCCTGGACAACGATCCCTCACTTTCACAGGCCTTGGGAGGCAGGCCAATCCTCGCTCACAGACAACCTGCCAACCTGAAGCAGATTCTCACCAGCAACCACACACTGCACCATAGCAATTCTAACTCAGGAACCAATCCATGCAACAAACCTCAATGCCAACTCTGCCCACATATCTACACCAGCGACACCATCACAGGACCTAACCACATCAGCCACACCATCATTGGTTCATTCACCTGCACATCTACCAATATAATATATGCCATCCTGTGCCAGCAATGCCCCTCTGCTATGTACATTGGCCAAACTGGACAATCCCTACGTAAAAAGATAAATGGACACAAATCAGATATCAGGAATGGCAATATACAAAAGCCTGTAGGAGAAAACTTCAACCTGCCTGGACATACAATAGCAGACCGAAAGACAGCCATCCTGCAGTAAAAAAACCTTCAAGACCAGGCTTCAAAGAGAAACTGCTGAGCTCCAGTTCATCTGCAAATTCAACACCATCAGGTCTGGACTTAATATTGACTGTGAATGGCTCACCAATTACAAAAGCAGTTTCTCCTCTCTGGGTGTTCACACCTCCGGATCACCTGCTGGAAGTGGGCCTCTTCACCCCCCCCAAATGAATTTACCTTCCTTTCTTGCCTGCATATTTATATCTGCCTCTGGAGATTTCCACAACATTCATCTGATGAAGTGGGTCTTAGCCCATGAAAGCTCATGATCCCTAAAATCTGTTAGTCTATAAGGTGCTACAAGGCTCTTTGTCACTTTTATAAAATTCACTGTTACTTCTAATATTTTGGTTTTCATTAGAAATATGAGTTTTATATTGTCTTTTAAATTATTTTTATCTACACTCAAGAAATAGGATACCGAACACATATTCTTCAATATGTCCACTAATTATTCTGCAATCTTCTGGACTTCTTTGAATCAATACATGAGTTTTTCCACACAAAGGGTAGGTCTTCACTACCCGCCAAATTGGCGGGTAGCAATTGATTGTCAGCAGTGCCCCTGTTAACTCTGGAACTCCAGCTTACAACAAGGTGCAAGCTGGCGTTGACGAGGGAGCATGCCACCGACCGCCGCCACCATGAGGACGGCAGGTAAGTCGGACAAAGATACGCAGACTTCAGCTGCGTTATTCACGTAGCTGAAGTTGTGTATCTTTGGTCAACACCCCCTTCCCCCACACTGTAAACCAGCCCAAAGAGTTTGGAGATAAACACTGGTTTTTCATCTACCTGCTTTTCCTGAGCCAATACACAACTGCTTTAGCTGCTTGAACTTCACAAAGGACCAAATAAGCTGAAACATCAATGCATCTAGCAACTGAAATGATCCAAAATACAGCAGTCTTATGTTTCCTTAGATATAAATATGCTTATCACAAATTATCCTGACAAAATCTTCATTCTAAAATGCATGGCATTATGTTAAGGAGTAAGCTCTCTCTTTACATGTCAACAGCATGAAAAGTAGAATACTTGATAGGACACCATTCCTACCAGTCTCACTACTTGGAAACAAAAGAAGTCCATGCTTTAGTATGCTATAAAAAATGAATCTAACTAAGTTTGTGGTTTCATTTCCCAAACTTGCTAAAAGCCACTATTTCTGAGAGGTAGCTGTCTTCTCAAAGGTGAGTCAAAAGACAGTAATTTAAGATTTTTATGTTACAGTATTTAATCCAGTATTTAATCATGATAGGAGTGATTGTCACTGCATAATCTCTGAGTGCAAGAGCACAAGAGGAACACGTTTCCAAAGCCTATCAGAAGTGGAGGGATCCCCATGTCTGTTTCCATTACAATACTGAGGCTCTCCCAAAAGGCACATGCAAAACCCTGACATCAGTTGCATTTCTTTTAACCTTCCTTTATTCTTCTTGGTTACATAATAAATGCACAGTGTACAAACATACATCAAAACTGTTTAAATAGGAAAATTTGGATAATTTATTTTAAGCCTTTTTCTTCAAACTATTTGCTTTGTAATAGTGTCTGGAATGAAAATACACTTAAAATCAAGTTTAGAAGTTAAACTTTTTCTTCTGTTGCTAATAAATGCACATTCACAACTGTAATAAGATTTGTATAACTAACATACAAAACTAAGCTATAAACCAAATAATTCCAATTTAAGTTCACTTGTGTGGACAAGGTCTTGGCAATGGCAAGGGTCAATCTTTTGGTAACAAACAAATAATGCTTGAAAATACAGTCTATTCAGTTAAAGGGAAGCTTTTATATTTTATCTGCTTTTGATTAAATTAAAATGAAATAAGTCATTAAATATATGGTTAACTGAGCACCTGATACAATTCTGTCTCTGAATATAGCATATACAAACAGGCTCTCGTTCTCTCTAAGGATTAAAATAATTAAGTAATTTTTCTGAATACCTCATACTTCATTGGCAAATGCAGTAGAAACAGGTAATAACTATCACAAAAAAAAATAATCTAATCACACTTTGCAATCACAGGGCAACACCGCAGTACTCACGAGAATGAATTCCTTCGTAGCAGCGTCATGAAAACGAAGCTCGGACACCTCTGTTTCGGAAGCTGCCAGCCACTGCAGGGTTGTTCTCAGCTGGGGGTCCACCATATGTGGTTCCATGTCAACATTCACTATTAGCAATGCCTTTCCTACCTGCCTCACACCTAATATTAAAAATAAAATGCAAACGATCAAATCTGCAAGTCAACCGCAGACTCTTTTGAGACAGCTGAACTAGATGGTTAATGAAAATGCATATATTAAATACCTCATTTTTAACTCTCATTTTAATAAACATTTTTTGACCAAGTAGCAGAGATGGGAAAACACACTGGCCTGAAAGCGTCCTATCCTCCTATATAGGTTGGGAGGGGTAAGGGAAAGCACCTCGAGCTCCACAACTTGTGGCTGAACTAAAGCATACCTGAAGGCAGAAGGAAATCTAATCATGATTTCAAGAGTCCAAAAGATGGAAAATTTACCACATCCCCGAGTAATATGTTTGAATGATTAATTACCCTCATTGTTAAAAATCTGCACTTTACTTCCAGTCTGAAATTTTTTTTAATTTCAACTTCCAACCACTGGCTGTTGCTAAACCCTCAACTGCTAGAATAAATAGCACCTTCGAATAATACAACTTCTCTCTGTACAAATTACACCCTGATCAAACTGCCTCTTAACCATCTATACAAAACAGTGAATTGACTGAGCTCCTTTAACATGTCACTGAGACACACGTTTTTCTAGAACTCAAACTATACTTGCTACTCTTTCCTGAGTCATCTCCAATTTTTCAACATCCTTTTTAAAGTATAGGTACCAGAACTAGACCCACTATTCCAGTAGTCGTCTCAACAATGCTAGACATAGAGGCAACGGCCACCTCCCTACTCCTGCTTGATGTTCCTCTACAACTAAGCATCAAGTTAGCCCTTTCTGCCACAGCATCACAAAGACAGCTTGTATTTAGTTTGTTATCTGTGATGACTTTTTGGATTTACTGCTTTCCAAAATATAGCCCCCCTTCCTCTAAGTATGGCTTACATTCTTTGTTCCCAGATATATGACTAGTTCTATTAAATGCCTGTATTAAAGTACATAGTTTACATTAGTTTAGCTTCTATTCTCTGAAAGCCTATAATTTATATAATTCTACTGTAGCACACAATTTAATTGAAATTCACACTAATGTGGCAAAGCCCAGCAAGAAGGAAGAGAGATTTTTTTTAATGAAGAGGGCTGCATGCCCTCTGGGAGGAAAAAAAGAATATGAAAGGAGTGTAACTGGCAATGGGGGAACCAAGAGTTAATAGTAGGTACAAATTTGGCAGGCAATGGGAAGATGATTTGGCTATGTGCTTGGAAGCTTGACATGTCATAGGAGGCAAATGCTAATTTCAGAAAATCCCTGATACTCAAGTGGATTGAAAGCCATGTGGTAACATGTCTACATATGGGACTTGCCCAGTGATTACATACTTTTCGATTTCATATGCTAATTATTCACTGAAGAAATTGAATTCTCAATCCTACAGCTAGAAAGGCACCTCAAATAAAATTAGCTTAGAGAATGTTCACAGAGTTGCTGTGGATGTGCTGGTCCCAGGAGATTAAAGAGACAAAGTGGGTGAGATAATAAGCGCCGACTCTGTGGGTGCTCTGGGGCTGGAGCACCCATGGAGAAAAATGGTGGGTGCTGAGCACCCACCGGCAGCCCACCTATTAGAACCTCCCCCTTCTCTCAGCATCTCCTGCCCACTGGTGAGTCCCGCCAATCAGTGCCTCCCCCTCTCTCCCTGTGCCTCCTGCATGCTGCAATCAGAGGCTTGGGTGTGGGGCGAGTGAGGAAGAGGTAGGATGGGGTGGGAAGAGCTGGGGCAGGGTAGGGGTCGAAAGAGGCGGGGTGGGACCTTGGGGAAAGGGCAGGAGTAGGGATGGGGCCTGGGGTTGAGCACCACCCTGCACATTGGAAAAAGTTGGTGCCTGTGGGTGAGGTGATATATTTATTGAACCAACTTCTGTTAGTGAGAGACAAGCTTTTGAGGTAATGTAGAGTTCTGACCACAAGAAGAGCTCTGCATAAGCTTTCAAGCTTCTCTCTCATGAACTGAAGTTGGTCCAGCAAAAGATATGACCTCACCCATCTCTTAGTTTAGAGAAGACAGAACTAGTGACTGGCACTATACATACTGTGATACACTCTAATGTTCTTCAGGGCAGGGGTTATCCTACCTGTGTTTGCACTCAGCACGCACAAAGGGTCGCAATCCTGATTGTGGTCTTTGGGTGATACCATAACTCAAGCAATAAAATGATAAGAAACAAGAATTCTCTCCACTGAATGATGAGTGGATAACTTGGTAAAATGGAAATAGTTGCACTAGAAAAATGGACCACAAAATTCCATAATAAAAGAGTAATATATTAAACTCTAGAAAACATTTTGGCATTGTGTAAAAAATTAAAGATTAAGAACTATTTTACTTATAAGCCACTTGGTGAATGCTACAATTTTAGGGCTCTTTCAATCAAGTAGGAAACACAAGAAAAGTTAACAATTTAATATTGAAGGCACTCCAGTATACCTTCAGAGCTGAATACAATTTGATTACATTAAACAAAAAGTATTAGTTATTAAAAAGATAATTGTGTAGATAAAGACTGGAGAAGCAGGATTAATTTAGTCAATCATCTCCCTCAGATTCTTGCAGATGTTTAATGGAAAGCCAAACTTTCTTTATTTTTCCTTAACAACTACTAATTTATTTTTCCAAATGACCGTAGTTGTATTCCACATCAGAAAGTATGTTTTCCCACATCTAGTCACTCTGAAGTTGTGCAGCAAAATTCACTCCCTAGTGGAAAGAGAGGTAACTAGAGGTTTATTTTTTCACACTTTAGAAGCCTACTCGGTCAGCAAACTCCTTGTGGTCCCATCTAAAACATCTTCCCAATGTATGGGAGTGTCAGCTGGCACAGAGGTCTCATAACCAGTTCTTACACAAGTCCTCCCTTCATCTGGCCAGGGGCTCACAGACCTATAGATTTTAAGGCCAGAAGAGACTGACATGATTATCTAGTCTAATCTCCTGTACATCATAGAATCTTAACCACCCACTGCTGTAATAGACCCATATCCTCCAGTTGAGTTACTGAAGTTCTCAAAATAATTTAAAAACTTCATGTTACAGAGAGTCCACCATTTACTTTAGCTTAAATCAGCAAGAGACCCATGGCACAGGCTACAAAGAAAGGCAAAACCCCCCAGGGTCTCTGTCAATCTGATCATGGGGAAAATTCTTTCCCATCCCCAAACATGGTGATCAGCTGGACCCTGAGCATGTCAGCAAGATCGACCAGACAGACACCTAAGAAAGAATTGTATGTAGTAACTCAGAGCCTCCTCATCTAGTGTCTGTCTCTGGCCGTTGCGGATATTTGCTACTAGCAGTCACAGATGGGCCACATGCCACTATAGGCAGGCTCATCATAACACCCTCTCCATAAATTTATCAAGCTCAATTTTGAAACTTGGGTTTTTTGGTTCCACTGTTCACCTTGGAAGGCTGTTTCCAAATTTTGCTTCTCTGATAATTAGAACCCTTTGTCTAATTTCAAGCCTAACTTGCTGATGGCAGTTTATATCCATCATTTGGCACTTAAGTTAACTTAAATAACTCCTCTCCCTCCCTGGTATTTATCCTTCTGATGTATTTATACAGCAGTCATATCTCCCCTCAGCCTTCATTTGGTCAGGGACAGGGAAGGCGCATGTCCAGAGCACAGTGTATTCTAGCTATCCTCTGCTGGTGTAAAATCCTTGGATAGCTCATATCTACACTGAAGCCAGTGCAGATTTACCCTCAGAATTAATGAGCTATAACGAGTTCCCTGACAGATCCTATTCTGTGCTTCAGTAAAAGGACATAGCACAGCAGAGAGTCTGGGCCAACATGCATTTAATGCAGCTTAATACAGTCCTTGTGGAAATGTTAAATTGCCTGTATTTAATATCTTCCACAGAATGATGACACACATGAATTTACACTTCCAATGAGCTAGACACAGAGTTCACAGGCTTATGTGAATAAAGGTACATATTATCTGAATAGCACTGTAACCTATATTTTCCATATACCATAGTTTAAAAGGGATTAGAAAGTATTTATTGGTATATCTACGCTGCATCTGGGAGGGAGCCTCCCAGTCCGGGTCTGCAAACTCACACTAGCAGGCCTTTTTTAGCATGCTAAAAATAGCTGTGCAGACATGGTTTGATGTTGCAAATCAGGCTGTAATTCAGGCTCTCAAGCCCCACCAAGATCCAGCCTGAGTAGCAACACCAAAGCAACATTGACACAGCTATTTCAGCATGCTAAGCCCTGCTACTGCAAGTTGGTGGAGCCATCCTAGGAGGCTCCCTTTGAGATGCAGGGTAGACATACCCTAAATGGTTCTAGATTAAAAATATTCCTTTACACTTACTTGATGTGTGCTATGTAAACATCCTTGTATAACAAGGTTGTCACGTTGCTGTGTATGTACTACCAAAGCAAAATAATAATTAAAAATAACCCATGTAAATTACAAAAGACAGTTACAACAACCTGTAGTGAAATCATCATTACCTTCTACAGCATCCCTGGGGTCATCATCTTTATCTTCTGTTCCATCACTGGATTTTAAAAGTAAAATATCAAAGAATGAATAGATACCCAATACATTCATGATGGATGGAACCAATCCTAAGAATCAGTGATGAGTGTTAAAGAGAAAAGGAACATGACCATGAAAAAGCATCTTTGCTTCTTACAACATTTCATATTATAATTGGGCTTGTTAATAAGTTCCCAAGGTTTAAAAAAATTAAAGAAATCTCACCTTAATATGAAAAAAAATTCTAAGGGATTTTAAAAAGGAAATAACATGTTGCTACTTTTGAGTAAGCAGGAAGTTTATTTTGGCTTCATTACGAAAAACAAAACAGATCACCGCATTCTTTCAGTTTATATTATTCATATTAAAGACCCCACTATAAAACAATTTAAGAAGTTTTCATAAGCTGAAGCAAAAGAAAAAAAAAACAGAAATCCTGTAGGAAGCAAGCTCTCTTGTTTGCATGACAAAGTAAATGAACGACTTATAGACTAGCAAAGCAGAACATGCATGAAAGATATTTTTCATTTTGCAATTAGACATTTGCATTTTAGCATAGCAGAATTTATCCATTCAGTATGAATTCATTGTCATGATTTAGTGAAAAAAGCATGTTGCTAATGTATCAGATTAACACATTAATTGTATCCCTCATCTTCAAAAGTGATGATTTCATGCATTAATTGAGGAACCTATCAGTTTAAATTTCTGGACTCGACCAACCTGTCTGATGTTGGAAAGGATAAATTCTCCTCATACATATCTCCTTCTAAACCAAGACTGCTCCAGCTACTGCTGTTACCATTACTGCCAGGGGAAGAAGAGAACAGAGCTGAACTAGAAAAAAACAACAGCTCAAAGTAGAACTTTATTTTCCTCAAAGCTGCTTTGTCAAGATATTTGATGCATGAGCATTGCAACTTCCTAAGTAGGTTTGCTGGAACAGAACATATGCATGACCATCAGGGCTGTTCAGAACAGTAAGATGCACAATCATGAAGTCTGGTGAGCGCTATAAACACGTGACAAGATTAATTTGTACTCACACTCATTTTCCAAGTCACTGTTTACAGTAATTCTGTCCTTGGGCCCAAACCTACAGATCTTCTTCTGTGCAAATAGTCTCATTGATTTCAACAGGATTACTCAAAGGAGTACAGGTCACAATGTAAGCATATGCGTATAAAATATTAGGCAAGAGGTTGTACAAGTATACACTGTGAAGAAGGCTTCACAATAAAAATATTTCCGTAAATCTCATTCCAAAACCCCAGCAGTGATCTACAACAGGTCTGATTAGCAGGAAAAGTTTAGAATTGAAAATGATTAATATGCAGAAAATATTTTACTTCATCAGAACTATAAAATTCTTGACAGGTGACTTGTTTTAAATAGCTCTTTATTTTTTAGAACACTTCTAAAACGTGACTTTTTTTTTTGATGCAAGGTTTTATTTCACCCGTAGTGGAGATCCATTCCACAGACAGATTGAATTTATTTTTATGTTTCTACACAGGGCTAAACTAGGTATAACACCACCGTAGAACAAAGTGGTCAATGCTAATTTAACTCGAATGCCTGGAGCCTTTCAATATATTTTTAAAAAAATGTTGCAGACCTCTGATTCAGCCAGTTTGGTGCATTTAACTAAGAACATGATGTGTTTTAGTATGTCTGTTCTCTGTTCCAATAAAAAAAAAAAGCAGCAATTTCTAGAGTCTACAAAGAAAGCAATTAAGTTCTAAAATTGCAGCAAACCAACTAAAAATGGCACAGCTTTAAAAAAAATTCTCAAACTAACAGAAGTATTGGACATGCAATTACGATAATAACATGGATAATTACAATAGTACACAAACTAATTATTACACAGGCAGTTGTGAAAATATTTCTCAAGCAAAACAGTGTGCTATATACTATGTGAACATTTTCATTTTTATATATACAAAAAAATGAAGTATTTAGTTCTGAATTAAAAATATAGCATTCCACAGCACAAACATTAAATATAGTTTATTCAGATGACTGCTTTACACATACATATAGCACCTATCATCTAGAAATTCTGAAGTGTAACTAAAAGACAAACAGAAACAGAGATCAGTAAAAAGTGACTAGGTTCTCAGTCAGACTGTAAAAGAGAAAAAAACTATGATGCTTGGAATCTAAAATAATTATCTTGTACATAATACTGCTCTGATTACGGAGCAGCTTTATATATTTTCAACAAGCCACATCAATGTTTGAATTACTCAAACTAGATACTCAGCCACGTGCCAAGACTGTAGTACAGTAGCAAAGTATGTTTTCTTGTAAAATGAAGTTTGTGCTGTTGCTAGATGCTAGATTCAGATCCCTGGATAAATGAAGTCATCTATCCACAGATCATGCAGTGAATAGAAAGGAATATTATAAAGCTCCCTCACATTGCCCTTCACAACATCCTCTGGCAAGGAGTTCCACGGGTTGACTGTACGTTGTGTGAAGAAATACTTCCTTTTGTTTGTTTTAAACTTGCTGCCTATTAATTTCATTTGGTGGCCCCTAGTTCTTGTGTTATGAGTAGGAGTAAATAACACTTCCTTATTTACTTTCTTCACACCACTCTAGATTTTATAGATCTCTATTCTATCCCCCGCCCCAATAGTCTCTTTTCCAAACTGAGAAGTCCCAGTCCTATTCATCTCTCCTGATATGGCAGCCGCTCCAAACCCTAATCATTTTTATTGCCCTTTTCTGAACCTTTTCCAATTCCAATATACATATTTTTTGAGATAAGACAACTCTTCTACCAGCATGACCGATTCTGTCCTGATATATTTTGTACCCTGATATTAATGTGTCCCATTGATTACCCTCATTCCACCAAGTTTCTGTGATTAATTATGCTCTAATGTATTATACAGGTTGAACCTCTCTAGTCCAGCACCCTCAGGACGTGTCTGGTGCCGAACCAGAAAATTTGCCGAACCAGGGGAGATCAATGCAGATTGCCAGCGGGTCTCCATAGGCATGGGAAGTAGTAAATTATCTGTTTTCCGAAGTGCATAACTTTATGGAAAATATTTCTTTCAGCTGAAATTTTACAGGCATAGGTTAGAACTACATCTGTAGGATGGGGCTAAGGAAAGTTTGAAAGAAAAAAAAAGTTCCCCTGCTTATGAGTTATGAAAGGTGAAAAAAACTCATACTCTCCCCACATTTAAGTAACCTGAGATATACTTTTGCTCTTACAACTAAAACAAACAAAAAACCCAGATAAAACTATGATCTGAAATGTTCATGTTAACTGGTCCTCAGTACAGATGAAGCCCTTATGTTATTTGAAAAAAAAATTAATTCAATTATATACATGTACAGTAGAAATCTTTGCTAATGTTGGAGTTACTATACTAACTGATGCTCTACATTAACATATTAATTAATATCTTTGCAGATAAAATGGATTCTCTACCGAAATCTTAATTTTCCAGTGGAGCAAATGAGCTCTGCAGGAGAGAGTCTCTTAACCTGCAGAGTTTATAAATCAGTGAAAGGGTCAGTTTTACAATGCTGAAAGCAAGAGCTTATAAGCTCTCCAAGCTCAATTTCAGTTGAAAGAATTTATAAATTCAATCAACAAATCCAGTGGATGTGTAAGATCTTCAAGCCCAATGTGCTTCAAATTTTTCATTTTTTCTGTTTGGTCGTTCTGTTTTGTGGCGGGTTATTTAATTATGTATTTATTTATGGTAAAAACAGGCAAATTAAAATACAAAATCTTAATGATTAAGAACTTAAGCATCAAAAATTTAAAAAATGAAAGTTACTATATTCATGTTATCTGTGCCATATTATATACACATTTAGCACTCCTGTGTTGCTTTTAAAATGAGTATATTAATATATTTTCATTAAATACACACAATATTTAGATTTTACTCATATGTCAACATCACTATTAAAATTGTAACTTGATTTCTTGCCGAGAGTTTAAAATTCATACCCTATTAATATACAATTTGTATAGGTATGAATGAATTCACACTAGAAAAATCCCTTTCTGAAGGACAACAGTGATTTAAACATAAATGCTGAAGCCAGTTTTAGTGAAAAAAACTTCTCTGTTCAATGGAAAATAAAGTTTTCTGATGAAAGAGAGAAAGCTAAACCAGATCAACATACATTGGGCTAATTGTGTAAGCAGATAAATGTGTTTACACTTACCTGTCACTGAGGTGAAGGAAACTGCTGCTCTCATCAGGATGTTCATCTTCAAAGCTTAGATTGGACCAGCTGCCAGTGCTATCATCACCAATACTGAGACTCATCTGTTGGCTAACTACAGATTCAGCTGAGTGAAATCCTTCTCCTCCCATTGAACTAAACAAAATTTAAGATGACAGCATTACTAGTAGTGTATTTCATATTATTCTGAAAAAATTCACTTAGCCTAAATTAATGATACTTCAGAGGTACTAAGTCTCCTGCAAAGCAGGGCACATTTGTCAACTGACTCAACTATTCCCTTTTGGAGTTACAACTCTCAGAGACTATATATTACACTTTTGTAAGGAGATTCACATCTGAGAGCACCACTTAGGACCATCTTTCACTGGGGAAGCTGGGTAGTAGCATAGAGACAAACCCTAATTTTAAAAACTAGTTTGTATCATTCCAGCATTGGCATAGCACTAGTGCCTAAGCAGTTCAAATGTGTAGATTTCACATTTACTACAGTGACACCTACACAGGGAGGACCTGTCATCTTTGGACTTGTCAGCAATACAAAATGTTAGCTAAAACTTCCTAGTGTTGCTCTGACCAATTCAGCTCCATCAGGGCTAACACAGTCACTGGCATTTTAAGCACTCTGTTATACAGAACTGCACAAGGGTAGACAACATGATGCTTAAAATACTGGAGGCCACCTACAGCCGTCTCTATATTAGAAAAAATGCCCTAGTGTAGACATAGGGTTAGTCTCCCTGTTTCGGAAAAAATAGACATGTCTATTTATTTATAGACTTTTTCCCTGTGCACAAGAAACCTGAAAAATTTAGACTTTCAATACCTAGAACCAAATGAAGTGAGCAGGCTTAATTTGCATTAAAGGTATTTCTAAAACCTTTCATCAGGTCCATTCTAATAATACAAGAGATTTTGCAAAGCAGTTTAGTCTGAAAATTTGCCTGGCAAGTGAATATAAACTACTCTTAAGGACATATTGTGGCTGCCCACGTGCAGCTGTGCTATGGCTAAACGGTACAGAAAGTCCTATCTGCTCACCACCCCTTCAAAGGAAACAGTCGTAATAGCTGCTGTGTTCGCAAAGATGACCATGATTGTGTTACAGGCAACACTTCCCATTTTAAATGGTGTAGGTGGTTCTGAGGCGTGGCAAAAGTTCTTTTCCACAACATTAGCTAATACCATTAGGTGAGTGCTAGTAAGGGAAGGAGAGAAACAGGAGAGAGACAGACACACACTTTTTATACCATGAAGTAAGTACAAATGATGAAAATGCTCCTCACAGCAACCTTTGGAATTGTGTATCTTATAGACACACAATGTCTCCCTCTGACACTACTGGACTAGTGCACAGTTACTTCCCAATCCATCATTCCCTTGGGCTCTCAGCACCATAGTTAAACTTGAAATTTTACATGAAGTTTTGATTAAAAAGCTGCATTTCTGAACCTTTTGATAAAAAGTGACATTTCTGACAATAGCATAAGAACTCAACTGCATTTTATTTATAAGGTATATTCTCATTTACTGTTTCATGTACTCTGAATAAGGAATCCAAATAATAAGTACAAGGATCAAGTAATATGAATTCTCAGTCTTCTATCTTTGTATGCTACAGGGAACTTTTAGTGGAAGGTCTATACTAGAAGGCAATCAAAAGAGGAGAGGAAAAGTTCCTTGAGTTTTGGCAGCAGTTCTGTGAGAGAATGAAAGATCTATCTTTTAGAAAATAAGCTCTTCAGGGCAGAGACCGTAATTTATTATGTGTTTATACACCTAATTTTGCCTTGAAAAACTAGGAGTAACCTGGTTGGAGCCATTAGGCACCACCACAGTATATTAGCATATCATAAAATAAGAATGGTTCTAATACATCAGACCAAATGTTAATCTAGTCCAGTATCCTGTCTTCTGACAGTTGCCAGTGCCAGGTGCCCCAGAGAGAATGAACAGAACAGGTAATCATCAAATGATCCATTCCATTGCTTATTATAGAATCATAGAATATCAGGTTTGGAAGAGACCTCAGGAGGTCATCTAGTCCGTTCCCCTACTCAAAGCAGGATCAATCCCCAACTAAATCATCTCAGCCAGAGCTTTGTCAAGTCTGACCTTAAAAATCTCTAAGGAAGGAGATTCCACCACCTCCCTAGGTAACCCATTTTGGTGCTTCACCACCCTCCTAGTGAAAGTTTTTCCTACTATCCAACCTAAACTTCCACCACTGCAACTTGAGACCATTACTCCTTAATCTGTCCTCTGCTACCACTGAGAACAGTCTAGATCCATCCTCTTTGGAACACCTTTTCAGGTAGTTGAAAGCAGCTATCAAATCCCCCCTTATTCTTCTCTTCTGCAGAGTAAATGATCCCAATTCCCTCAGCCTCACCTCATAAATCATTTGCTCCAGCCCCCTAATCATTTTTGTTGCCCAAAACTGGATATAATACTCCAGATAAGGCCTCACCAATGCCAAACAGAAGGGAATGATCACGTCCCTCAATGTGCTGACAATGCTCCTACTTATACAGCCCAAAATGCTGTTAGCCTCCTTGACAACAAGGGCGCACTGTTGACCCATATCCCCAGCTTCTGACAAACAGAAGCTAGGGACACCATTCCTGTCCACCCTGGCTAATAGCCATTGATGAACTATCCTTCATGAATTTATTTAGTTCTTTTTTGAACCCAGTTATGGTCTTGGCCTTCACAACATCCTCTGGCAAGGAGTCCCAGGTTGACTGTGTGTTCTGTGAAGAAATGCTCCCTTTTATTTGTTTTAAACCTGCTGCCTATTAATTTCATTTGGTGACCCCTAGTTCTTGTGTTATGAGTAGTAAACAATGCTTCCTTATCTATTTTCTCTACATCAGTCATGATTTTATAGATCTCTATCATATCTCCCCTTAGCCATCTCTTTTCCAAGATGAAAAGTCCCAGTCTTATTAATCTCTCCTCATACGGAAGCTGTTCCATACCCCTAATCATTTTTGTTGCCCTTTTCTGAACCTTTCCCAATTCCAAGATATCTTTTTTTGGGATGGGGCTACCACATCTGCATACAGTATTCAAGATGTGGGCATACCATAGATTTATACAGAGGCAACATGGTATTTTCTGTCCTATTTTCTATCCCCTTCTTACTTATTCCCAGCATTCTGTTGGCTTTTTTGACTGCCACTGCACATTGAGAGGACTCCAAGATCTCTTTCATGAGTGGTAACAGCTAATTTAGATCCCATCATTTTATATGTATATAGTTGGGATTATGCTTTCCAATGTGCATTACTTTGCATTTATCAACATTAAATTTCATCTCCCATTTTGTTGCCCAGTCACCCAGTTTTGAGAGATCCTTGTGTAGCTCTTGTCAGTCTTCCTAGGTCTTAACTATCTTTAGTAATTTTGTATCATTTGTAAATGTTGCCACTTAACCTTTTATCCCTTTTTCCATATGGTCATATCCAGGTATTTACATTATATATCACCACACCATCTCAGGGTATGTCTACAGTACGAAATTAGGTCTAATTTATAGAAGTCAATTTTTCAGAAGAGATTTTATGCAGTCGATTGTGTCTCCCCTACTAAGCGCGTTAAGTCAGTGGAGCGCGTCCACAGTACCGTGGCTACCATCGACTCTCAGGGCAGTGCACTGTGGGTAGCTATCCCACAGTTCCTGCAGTCTCAGCCGCCCATTGGAATTCTGGGTTAAGCTCCCAATGCCTGATGGGGCAAAAACATTGTCACAGGTGGTTTTGGGTACATGTCGTCAGTCGCCCCTCCCTCTGTGAAAGCAACGGCAGACGATCGCTTCGTGTCTTTTTTCGTGGGTTACCAGTGCACATGCCACACCACGGCAAGCATTGAGCCCACTCAGCTCACTGTCACCGCTGCTGCTGTGGGCAAGTCTACTGTGGAGGCTGCTGTGATACAAGCAGCCAATGCAATCATTGATGTTCTATTATCAAGGGTAGGGACTCTGGGAAATGTGTGGGCCTTTTTAGATTTTAGGTGTATCACATTCCTGTCCTTTGTTGCTGTTGAAGAAGTCTTGCAGCCAAGGTACCTTACTCTATCAAGACCTCCAAGCGTTCGACACAGAAGAACCCACAGCAGCTGGCATTGCTGTGCATTGCTTCCGCCGCAACTCTGCTTTCCAGCTCTCCTGTAACTCTGCAGCAGATGGTGCAGTCAGACTGTTAGTCATCCTTGTCCATGGAGTATGGCTCCACCGCTTCCGCTACAATCCTGCTCTCCTGCAACCTGGAGGCTTCTGCCTCAGGCTTCTCTTCCAGCTGATAGCACCGCGTGATCGCACCTACCCCAGCCTACCCCTTACTCCCATGGCTCATGAAGCCTGGACAGTAGTAAGGTCTACAGTTCAACTATAGGCTGGGCAAGTGCAGAATTATGGTAGAATGTGCCTTTGAAGGTTTAAAAGTTCGCTGGCACTGTTGGTCAGACCTCAGCACAACCAATATTCCCATTGTTGTCGCTGCTTGCTGTGTGCTCCATATCTGTGAGAGTAAGGGGGGAACGGTAATGGCGAGGTGGGATGTTGAGGCAAATCACCTGGTGTCCGATTTTGAGCAGTCAGACACCAGGGCAATTAGAAGAGCATAGCAAGGTGTGCTGCACATCAGAGAGGCTTTGAAAACCAGTTTCATGACTAGCCAGGTTACGGTGTGACAATTGTGTGTGTTTCTCCTTGATGCAAACCCACCCCCTTCGTTGATTTTAATTCCCTATAAGACAACCACCCTCTCCTCTTTGAAATAAAGTAACTATTGTTTTGAAACCATACATTCTTTCTTTATTAATTAAAAAAAATGAGATAATGGACAAGGTTGCCTGAGTGGAGTGGGAGAGGAGGGAAGGACAAGGCCACATTGCTTATTGTAGCCACACTAAAAATCAAACTCTTTGAATGACAGCCTTCTGTTGCCTGGGCCGTCCTCTGGGGTGGAGTGGATGGGTGCCTGGAATCACCTTTTCCTCCCGCCCCCGCTTTCCTGGGCGTCTGGGTGAGGATGCTATGGAACATGGTGAGGAGGGTAGGTGGTTATACAGTGGATGCAGCAAGGGTCTGTGCTCTTATTGGCTTTCCTGCAGCTCCAGCAGATGCTTCATCATGTCTGTTTGCTCCCCCACAAAATGCTTCATCACATCCGTTTGCTCCCCCATTAGCCTCAGCATCGCGTTCTACCTCCGCTCTTCGTGCTCACTTAATTCTTTCCTGGCCTCTATCACTGAATGCCTCCATGCATTAAGCTGTGCCCTATCAGTGCAGAAAGACTGCATGAGCTCGGAAAATATGTCATCGCGGGCCCATTTTTTTCCCCTTCTAAAATGAGATAACCTCGGGGACAGAGATGATAGGGGAACTATAGAAACTTTCTATGCTCTACGATTCTGGGGGGACTCCATGGTCACCTGTGCTGCTAAGTGTGGCTGAGTTCGCCATGTTGAGCAAACAGGAAATGAAATTCAAAAGTTCCCGGGGCTTTTCCTGTGTACCTGGCTAGTGCGTATGAGTTGAAAGTGCTGTCCAGAGCAATCACAATGGAGCATTCTGGGACAGCTCCCATAGGCTAATACCATCGAACTGTGTCCACAGCACCCCAAATTTGAAACAGCAAGGTCGATTTTTCCGCTACTCCCCTTGCCGGGAGGAGTACGGAAATCAATTTTAAGCGCCCTTTAAGTCAACAAAAAGGGGTTGGATGTGTGGACAGATTTAGCTTTAATTCAACATAACGCGGCTAAATTCGACAAAATTGCGTACTGTAGACCAGGCCTTAGAGTCAAGCAAATAAAACAGTTTATTGCCAAGCAGATCCCACTCCAAGGCCATGATGAGAGAAATAAATTGTTATTAATTATTAATTATCAATGAAAAACTATGCTGAAGAGATAGGTCTTGCACTTGGACATGAAAATGGTTATTTGAAGTCACTATGATCTTTTTTAAAGTCTATTTTCATTAATAACTAGATGCTAATATACCTTCTCATTTACTAATTCAGCTACATTCTGTGCATCTTCTATCAAGATATTTAAAGACATTAATTTCTTTCAATATACCTAAAAAATATGGTATAGTTTAAGAACTTGTAGTACATTAGTCCTTATCAACAATGTAGCAAGTGCCTGCAAACCAGTTTTTAGTCTGCTTTAATAATCCTTATATATATGATTTTAAGTTAAATAAAATAAAATCTTTTTTTAATTTCACATTTCTATTTTCAAATATACACAGTTTTTTTCTTCCAGAAATTAAGACAGTGTTAAAGTGCAAAAGTCTCAAAAGAGACTGTAAAAGACAACACCACTTAATGTAATACATTGGCCCGTGGTATGCATTGCAAGACAGACTCTAAGTCAGTACTTTAGAGTTAATGCACCTATAGAAAGAATTGGATTACATTGTGGTTCACAGATCACCTGAACTATCAACTAAATTCCAGCAATTTATATCACTGATAAAACAATCTGATCAGGACGTTAGAGAAAAATCACAGAATCCCATTCACCAGAGTTGCCCCTCAGAGCACAGGTACATTCTAAAGTAGGCTAGAAACTGGTTTGCACTGACATTGAGCTCCTGTAAGTGACAGGATCATTATTATTAAAAAATTCCTAACAGCCTGGAGGCCACCAGCAGGAGGTTCCAAAATAAACTTTTAATTTAAAATTATATTTTCAGAATGTAATTGTGGCACACAGTGCTTCTGACTATATAAATTTCCAAATTAATAAATTAGGCAAAGTGAGTGCTGTTTTTTGGTAACAATAGCAAGAGAATGAGAGGGAGAGAATGTAATGTTACCTTATATTAACAACCTGACCAATATTAGTCATGGCTGAAGTCATTATTTCTGTAGTAAGGCTTTCAGCAAAGCTGACTCCACCGTGTCCAATACCACTATCAGCTGCCAGACTTGTGTTACTCAGCTCTCCCTTGGCTTTCTCAATAGCTGCATCAACCATGTTCTCAGAAAATATTGTCTTCTGTTCCATGTCGATATGAATTTTGGGAATATCAAGGTGAAAAATTCTTGATTTTTGACAGACACCACCCAACCCTGAATTGGGGATCTGCCTGATTCTAGAGAAGGGTTCTTGTCCAGGCAGGTGTGGAGATGAATTTTCAGTACAATACTGATATTCCTTCATACTACAATATCTGCAGGCTGTTCCAGAAAATGGAGACAACTTTTCTGTGTAAGTGAATCTGTCCCCATTTTTCCTGTTTTCAGCAGGTTGGAGAACAGCAGACTCCAAACTCATTTCTAAGGTGTCATCCACTACTTTTCTGGCATACTCTTCTATAGCTTGAATGATGCCTTCTCGGTAGCCATATTCATTTAAACTGCCTGTACTATGATACCGTTTATGTTTTTGTGAGAAAGGAAGAACTGTTTTAGAAAGTGTCGTTTTAAGGAGGTCCCCTGTGGGTTCATCAAATTTAGATTTTCTATATAGACAGGAATCTGTTAAGGATTTTGGCAAGCAAACTGCTGACATTTTCAGTTTTCTTCTGACATCACTTGTTATACGATGAGCAAGGGATTCAGAAAAATGTAACAACTCTGTATCTTCAGTTCTGTGTACATTGTTTACTTCACAGGTTTGGCCTCCACATCTATGAACACTATTTTTCATTTGCCATTTTGAATCCATCTCTTTGTTCAATATTTTGAACAGCTCATGCCTACCATTTACCTGTGTGTTCTGTACAGGAAATATTCTTCTGTTGTATGTCAGTTTGATTTTCCTAGCAGCTTGTTGTAGGCCTGATTTTATAGATCTGTACGCAAGTCTACTAGCATACTGATCCATTATTAACTCACTGTTGCCACCTTCCCTTTTCAGAACTCGAATGATGTGATCTGCATATTCATCGGTCACACTCTCACAGCTTGGATACCTGGAAGTCAGACCCGTTGTTCCTAAACTCTGAGGTAAAGAAAGTATGGATGAATCTACTTCTCTGGACCACTGGTTTACGACCGGATACCACCTCTCTTTTGACCTACAGTCTCGATCATCTTTTCTGAGAGAAAGACAATCTACATGACAGTTAACCCGCTTCAACCTCAGCAGTTTGCAATGCCTTGATTTTATCATCTTCTTAGCCTCAGTGATAACCTTTCCAGCCATATCACCTGCATAATTCCACAACGAATGCAAAGTTTCCTCTGGGATATTTATAAAGGTGGCATACCCACATATTTTGTTTTGTGCATTTAATTTGCAGTGTCTGTCAGCTTCTCTTTTAATTGTTTTATCATCTAAATGGGAAGCAGCCATTTCAGTTGCCATAGAAATGATATGACCAGCTAAATGATCAGCATACTGTATTGTTTTCTCCGAATATTCACTTTTCTCAAGCATTTCAGAGTGTTCTTCGTCTTCACTGCTGTCAACTTCTTCAGAAAGTGATCGCATGAGTTTTAGCATAAACTCTTCCTTTTCCAAAGAGTCATGTGCAGTTGCAGACAAGGCAGCAGCAGATGAGTTATAAGGTGTAGAAGGTGGTGTCGCCGGTGCAAACTCCTTTGCTAATTCTCCCTTGAGTTTCTTGGTTAGCTTCCTTAGGTTTCGTTCAGAACTAGTCTGAGATGGTACTAAAGGAGTTGGTGGTGGTGTATCAGGTACTGCGCGGACATTTCTATCTCTGATGTTTGATTTATCTTCCATCTGCAAAGAATCTTCACAGCCAAACATCATCAAAGAAAGGTTACTTGCATATAGAAAACAGGTCTCCTGCCCAAAAGCTGAAGGACCTGGCGTTGTTTTTTGCATATCATGTTTTTTCAGTGGTTTACTTAGGGATTTTATTGAATAGCTTCCTGAATCAGTAAACTCTTCTACACTACACCTACCGAGAGTCACAGTAGGACAAGGAGGTGGAGTGCTTGAAGTAAACCTACATACTTCAGGTCCTTTATGTTTCTGAACACAATCTGTAGGTACTGAAAGTAAACACTTAGCAGAGTCAACTGAAGTAACAAGAAATTTAGGTGGGTTATTCAGAGGCAGCTGTTGCGGTTCCACAATTATAGGAACAAATCTGTGTTTTTCAGATCCTTGTTTCTTTACTGCACTACATAGTTCTTTTTTACAGTTATCTGTGTTTGTCTGTGGGCCTCCATTATATTCTACAGTCTCACCTGTGTGAGAGAATATAGATTTAGTTTCATCTACAGACTGTTTTACAATATATTTGGACAAATGATCAGCAAAAGTATTCTTAGGGATATCTCCACCAACGCACTGCCAACAAGGTGTATTTCTAGTTACAAAATCTGCATATTCCTCCACTGTTTTGGTAACCTTGGATGAGGTTATTGCTTCATAAGCCTCATTTACTATCATATCTACCATTGTTCCAGAGAAATTGCTGATGCTTGTTGGCCCAGTTAATTCTGAAATATTATTCACTTCAGGATTGTTGTTTGTTTGTTTCAAATCATTCTGGTTACAAAAACATTGCAAACTATTTTCAGGACTTTCACTGTGATCTGCAGTCAGGTAAATATTTCTAAGAGAAGCCACTTCCTCTTCTCTCTTTTTTATTGTAAAATATGGCTGTGTAGAGTCTTTGTACATTTTCAGACTGCCATCTGCTGTTGGACAAGTCCATACTTTTGAATTATAAACATCAGATGAAGTCTGATTTTGACAAAGTGCTGTTCCAGCTAAGGGCACTGGTATTGAACTTACAACACCAGAAGTACAAAACAAGGCTTTTTGTACTGTATATTCTTTTCCAGTTTCTTGTATTGGATTTAATGCTAAAAGTGCACTATCATGAAAATTAGGAAAAGCAGTGGTAGTCTGTGTTGACTGCAACGCACTTTCTGCACTTACATATTTTATGTTGTCCATGGAAACACTAATTGCTGCTTGCGTTGTGAAGGTCACATCAACCTGGGATAATTCAATGAAAGCTTCCTGAATGACAGATTCAGATAAATCTTTGGCATATGATCTCACTACTTTCTCTTCATAATCAAAGGCCCAATCCCGTGCAGTTGTTGGTGTTGATGGATGTGAAAACTGACAGACTTCCATGATTCCCTCAAAAATAAGTTCCTCAGTGAGGTCTGCTGCAAATCTTGCAACTGTGTTAGTAAATATTTGTTTCTTTACATATTGCAGTTCTTTTAAAGCACTTGTTATAGCTTCACTGACCAAAAAGCTTGCTAGCCCATTAATGGCACGCTCCTTCAGTGACAAAGCTCGCCGCCTTCCAATCTCATAAAAAGCCATTTGAAAGACTGAAGAAGTCAATCTAGCAGCCAAGTGGCACAGTGCATTGGTGCATGAAGAAACTCCTTTTTGTAAGTCTTTAAATGCACTACCAAAACTTTTTTCAACCAGTTCTGTTGCAAATTTTTGTATGCTGTCTTTTATCATTAATGTTGTGTGTTTAGATTTAGCTTTCTTTTCTGGCTCCTTCTCAAAAGTTTTCCTCTGGAGTTCTGCAATTTGACTTTTTTCTTCTTTTGAGACAATCCTATTAAGGCTGGAAATGTTATCAGCATGCTTCTGTAGTGATGTAGACTGAGAATGAAAAACAGAACCCAGAATTTCAAATGAAACATTGTTTGCATAATCTGAATATTCACTATAAAGCATATCATGATTTTGATTAAGCCTATCTCCATTGATATCCATCCGACAAAGACATTCAGTTGAAGCACAGCTCCCTAGTGGGCTGAAAGCTGACGACCTTATAGGGCTGAACAAACCTCCATTGTCTTCTCCTGTTTTCACTGGTCGAGGAGAGTCTGGAACATCAAAGAGGCTGCTATAGGGCGATTCTGGTTTACGAGGAGTTGGCTTCCTTACATTGGCTGGAAGAGTGGGACGATCAAACTTGAATTTTTGAGGATTCATAGCAGTAGTTTTAGAATACAATTGTTCAAGGGCAATCTTTCTCTTCTGGGGTGGATTACCAAGGATGGGATCCCTTATAAATTTACAAGTGCTTTCCAGAGTCTGTTCCAGTTCATCAAACTGATCAAAACTATCAAAAAATTCACTTACTTCTGAGTCTGAATCCTCTATACCATCTTTCACTACTGGAATTTTTGGTAGCTGAAGTTTTGCTTTCAAGCTTTTTTGATATCCTTCTTCATCTAAGAAGATAACAGGGCTAGGGCTGGAGCAATCTGACTCAGACGATTCAGCAGGAGAAGAAGAAAACAATGTTTTATGCAAAACATTAACACGTTGATCAGAGGAATTACATGACTTGTAAAAACTCCTCTGTATCCAAGGATCAGAAATAGAGGTTGTGACTGAATTCTTTACAGATGAGGACAGTTCTTTAAGTCCCAAGATATTTATCAGAGAAGCAGAAGATTTGGCAGATGATTTTCGATGCCCAGAGCTAACAATGATCTTTGAGTCAATAGCTTCTAAACAATGAGCAGGGATGGTCTGTGAAGCAGCATCCCGGTGGTTCTGAGTAGTATAGATTGTGCCTAAAAAGAGAAAGAAAATGCTTTACAAACAAAAGAAACTAAAATAGCAAACTGCGTAGAGAGTTTTTGAAGACCAGAAAAAATATTGAAGAACAAAGTATTCCATAAGCACTTTATTTTGTCAATGATAGTTCTACTACTGCAGGTCTGCTTTTATGTATATGCACAATGTGTGTCAGGTGGCACGTGGCCAGGATTCATCATGGAATTCATCACTAGTTGGATCATTAGCTTCCCCAGCCCAGGCTGGGTACTGGTGAGTGCAAAGTGAACGGGACAGAGCTCTCACCTTCATATTACAGATTCTACTTTTTCTGGATCTGACACTGAGTCAAAATCTTTGCTTTATGTCAGTCTGCTGCTGTGGAAAGAATGGTGAGATCTCAAATTATTCTGTTTTTTCAAAAGGGGTCTTGTATGATGACAATTAGCAAAAAAATAATTCAATATGGATTGCATGTAGTTTACACAGCATGAAAATCCCTTTTTAGCTTAAATTGCAACAATTGAGCTCTGCAATCTATTTCAACAGGGCATAAAAACTAACCGGCATTTTGTATCTTTGAAGGCTCATCTTCATCTAAATGCTCAAAAGCAGTGACAAAATCATCCTCAATTGAAGACACTGACTGATTAGTGTCATCATCCTCCGCATGCGACATCTCTGTTTCATGTTTCTGCAATGAGTATACTTCCATTGTATATCTTACACCAGTAGCGTATTTGCTCAGTAAGGTAAACACAGAATTAACTTTGATCCTTGGGAATGAAGGAGACAATCTCATCACACAAAGTACTCCAGAAAGTTGATTCTTGAGGAAGAAAAACAAGAAAACAAGAGTGTTCTCAATAACATATTTTCATCTATAACGTAAACTTGGAATCATTTAAAATGGCAAGAACAAGAGCACGGGTCAAGGATATAAACTATAGTGAAATTGTTTCTTTAAAGACATTTGTTAATAGAACTGTAATTTAAAAGGTATAACAATAATTTAAATCTTTTGTTTGTAATAGGCATTAAACCCCATTTTACAGATGAGGAAAATGAGGTAAAGCGGTTAAGTGATTTATCCAACATCACCAGAGCCAAGTTTTGAGACGGTTTAGAGGCCACTCTTATCCTCTAAGTACATTCTGAATACAGGTGTTCTTTAAAATGAATAAATCGCTACACTTAATGTCCTCCCCCACCCCCACCCCCAAAAAATCAAACAGAAACCCAAAGAAAACCCTGCTGGTTTGTTCTAAGTAGTTTTACTCCTGCAAGTAATACAATTACTTCATTATACATTATTAGTCAAAACAGTTTTAACTAATTCTAGCTCTCTTCACTGACATTTGGAGAGGAAATGGGAAGCACCAAGTGTGGGAAGCACCTAACCTAGCCTAAAACTTCTCTCTTCTGTTGTTTGACAGAGGAATAGCACCATATCTGAGAAGAATTGAGAAGACTAAGGGCATGTCTACATCATAAAATTTAAACAACATAAGTTGGCATACAGCCACCACAATAATTAATTAGATTTTTAATGTCTACTCTATGCTCCGTCTGTCGGTGGTGTGCATCCACACTAGGAGGGCATGACCGTCAACCTAATTAGATCGACTTAAGCGTTACACCTCTCAGAAGTGGAGTTATTAAGTAAGCATAGTGGGCGACTTACATTGGCAGGAGCAACATTTTAGTACAGACACTTACAGATTTAGGCTGACATGAGATGCCTTACGTCAACTTAACTCTCTAGCGTAAACCAGGCCTCACTCAACCAGTTTCATACTTCTTCCAAATGGCAGTACAAAGGGTCTATGGTGTGGAGAGCAGAGGTACGTGGACTACTAGATGAACACAGAGGCATTTTGCAGAAGGCAGCTGAGCATGCAATTCAGCTGGTTTCACTGCATGCTCACTGTCAGGAAAGTCTGCTAATGTTCAGCCATGTTCAGCACAGCCAACTGTGGTTCACTTTGGGGACATTTTTTTTTTCTTTTCCTTTGGCCATTGAAAACTCAGACTTTTGAATGGTAAAGAAGAAGGGGAAAAGGGCCCCACAGGAACTTGTTCCTAACACATTTGACTGTTGCATCTTTTGAAGAACTTTCCTGAACAATTTGCTGTTGCCTAGCTCAGTGCTTATGGCTTCCACAGCAGAGTATCTTCCTAGACTAGAAAGGATAAAGGAAAGTACCTAAGATACAGCACCTTGCATTTCTGAATATTTCATAAATTGCAGCAGGAATGTTTTTAGTCAGTCTAATATTTATACCACTACTAATAATATTAAAAATACCATCAGACAAGATGGGTGAGTTATGTGTAAACTCTATGCAAGCTCAAAGGTCTGCATCTTTCACCAACAGAAATTGGTCCAACAAAAGATATATTACTTCACTCACCTTGTCTCTCTAATATACTGGGACTTACAGAGATACAAAACTAAAAATACCATAGCACTTGTATAAAACATAGAGCTTCAAAATGCATTAATAAAGTAGCAATACCTGGCAAGGTTATTGCCAGAATTTCTTTATAATACAGTACACATCCGAAAGATGAAGAAACTGCAAAACACATTAATATTCTGTGTAGCATATAAAAATTTTATGTATATAATATAGCATATTAAGAATTTTACCTGATGTTTAGGGACATCACTGGCTTCCATGGGTTTATTTATATCCTTCAGAAAAATAACTTCATTTTCATTTAGACTGCAGAAATGGAGTGATTTCAGAACATCTGGGAGCTCTACAGAAACAGCAGCCAATTCCTAATTCAAACACAAATTTACACACTAAGCATAAAACTAATATGTTAATGGTAAGGAAACTTTTTGATCTGGAGCACTAGAAAGTTAAATAAATATTGCCAGCTTCTAAGTCTGTGAAAATCACCACACTGTTTCCCTTCAGTTTTCCAATTACATTCCCACGCCATATTGGAATCCTGCTGAAAGGGTTAGTTTATAACACAGTTCTAATTCAAATCTCAAGATACCTCTACCAGAAGAAATATAATATCACTGCCTCTCAAGACTCAGGGAATCTTTTAGAAGCACCAAGGAGAGACGTGAGAGCAGTAAAGAGCAACAGAACATCACAGCAGGTATGTAAACACAGAGAGGAAACATTTGCATGCAACTGTTTTCATCTGGTAATCTCCACATGCTGTACGTTCACCATTATCGGGTTTGTATTTGAGCAGACTATTTTTTAAAAAAAAAATCAATTCAGGCTTATGTTTAACTAGGATCTTGGTCAACATGGAATTGTGTTTACCTAAATTAAATATGCCAAAAATGAGTGTTTATTATATTGCTTACTTTTTATACAGCATAAACTTTGAAACAATTTTAATATTATGCTTAATCCAATATAAATTATTGAACACAGTGGACCCAGCTTTCTCTTAGTAATCAGAATTCTTTGTGCAACCTCAAGTAGAAAGCCCAAGGTTTGGACCTGCTTGCCTAGAACAATATCTATACAGTGGTTATTTTTATATCACCCTTAATATACTTGGCACTGAATGCAAGGCTGAGCACAATTTGACTCAAAGTATTTCTCCTTTTGCTTTTACTTACCAATGGACTGTTAACTATGAAAGCCTCTATATTTAATGACTAACACTTTCCACCATACACCTTGTGCTTTATATTAGCTGTGTAGAGGATAAGCCATTTTGAGGTTCATGACCTAATCAACAACCTCTTTGGTGTGGTTTTCTAAGACATCTATTTTCCATTACGAGAACACATACACACAGAAGTAAAATGACTAAAAGGTACAAGATAAGTTTTATGGCTCCTGATTTTCTTTTACACTTTATTGCACACACTTAAATGCAAATACTGACACCCTGAACCAAAAATAATTTTAAAATTAACCACAATGTACTAATAAAATCAACAGCTCACTGAAACTTCTAATATTTATTTCACACTACTCTACTTCAAGTTACAAGTACAGTGGAGCCCTGCTGTAGCGCGACAAATGGGATCCAAGAAATCCCATCATGGTAAATGCGGGGTTGTGTTAAAGCGGGGTCTCTGTCCCCGGTAGACTGGGGCCGTGGCTTCTCTCCCCGCTGCCCCGGAGTTCTCTGTGGAAGCTGTTGCCCCCGTGTCTGTCTGGGGCAGGGAACACCAGCACCTGCAGCCCCAGAGTTCCCTGTCCCGGCAGGCGTGGGGCTGTGGCTTCTCTTCCCTGCTGGGCAGCGGGGAGAGAAGCCGTAACCCCGCATCTATAGGGGTCAGAGAACACTGGGGCTGCAAGCGCTGGTGTCCCCTGTCCTGGCAAACTTGGGGCCGTGGCGTCTCTCCCCGCTGTCCAACAGGGGGGAGAAGCTGCGGCCCCGCGCCTGCTGGGGACAGAGAACTCCGGGACTGCAGCCTGCAGCCCCAGAGTTCTGTGTCCCTGGCAGGCATGGGGCGGTGGCTTCTTTCCCCTGCTGGGCAGCGGGGAGAGAAGCCATGGCCCCACACCTGCAGCCCCGGAGTCCCCTGTCCCGGCAGGCACAGAGCAGCGGCTTCTCTCCCCAGCTGGGCAGCGGGAAGAGAAGCCACCGCTTTGTGCCTGTGGGGGACAGAGAACACCGGGGCTGCAGGCGCCTGTGTCCACTGCCCCCCGACAGACGCACGGGAAGCAGCTTCCAGAGAAGCCATGGCCCCGCGCCTGCCGGGACAGGGGACTCCAGGGCTGCAGGCGCCGGTGTCCCCTGCCCCCTGCAGATGTGGGGGCAGCAGCTTCTCAGGGAACTCAAGGGCAGAGAACAGCAGCATCTGCAGACTTTTGAGCCACGGTATAATCGCTCTATATCCGGATTCGCATTATACCAGGGGTCCCCTATAAATCATATTTTTCACTTATGTGTAAAACTCTAACTGCAGAATAGTCAAAAGTTCTACTTTGATATGACCTATAACAGAGATTGGCAACCTTGGCACGCGGCCCCCCAGAGTAACCACCCTTGGTGGGCCCGGCTGGTTTGTTTATCTGATGCATCTGCAGGTTTGGCCGATCGCGGCTCCCACTGGCCACAGTTTGCCGTCCCGGTCCAATGGGGGCTGTGGGAAGCAGCGTGGTGCTGGCCGCCGCTTCCCGCAGTCCCCATTGGACCAGAGTAGCAAACCGCGGCCAATGAGAGCCGCGATCAGCCGAACCTGTGGGTGCAGCAGGTAAACAAACTGGCTGGGCCCGCCAAGGGTGCTTATCCTATGAGGCCACATGCCAAGGTTGACCTATAACATGCCGGGAAGGAGGAAAACATGAACTGTAAAGTAGTTTAATATATGACCTATAAAAAAATAGAGAAGAAAAATAGAAAAAAGAGAGAACTAAAAAGTAGTTTTAAGGGCTTGTCAACACAGAACAGGCATGTATTTTATTAAAGATAAGTTGTTAAACAGATTTAAACTAGCACAACTTTGTGCCCAGAGTTTCTTACACTGTTTCAAATCTGTCTGATATCATTTTAGCTTGCACCTATAGTTTACAAGAGTGTTCACATACAAAGGAGCATTGATTTATCCTCACTTCTGAAATTAAACCAGGCCTGAGACTAAACACACATGAAAGAGAGTTAAATCCCTAATACAGTGGATTCCGGTTAATTGGGACACATCGGGACCGGAACAATTTGGCCCGATGAAGCAGCTTCCCCAATTAACTGGAGTAACTAAAAAGGGACGCTTTGTTTCTGGTCTTTGCGATGTGTCCCGATTAAGCGGCAGCCCCAATTAACCAGTGGCCCGATTAACCGGAATCCACTGTATTCTTTATAGTTGCATGAAAGAGTCATCATACTTTTGTTAGGCAGTTCTTGTTTTTTAAAACAATAGTGTATCTAACTCGCCAAAGAATGTCTAAATATCTGGCCACTGGTATTTCAAAAAGCACAAACTCCAAGGCTGGCACAAGTTAACAAAAAAAAGTTACACCTTTTTAGGAGACAATGGGGGTTTAAGATTTTCCAAGGTTCTATATTCCAAATGAATACAAAACACTGGAGGTCATATGAAAATAAAAAAAATTAAAATTTAATTACAATGTTTAAAACACACCATTTATTTTAAAAAGCATGTTCCAAGACCTATTCTTGAAGTAAAATAAGTAATAAGGCTCCCACACCAAAACCATGAAATATCTCAATTATACCTCAAGTGCTAGAGACAAAGTCATTATCTAGTATATACATTACCTGCATATGAGCAGCATCTGTCTCCCCAGCAAAACCTAGAAATGTGATCTGTAAAACAAGCATACAAACATTTTGAAATACAAGATCCAGAAACAGGCTCCTGGTTTTCTAATTATAGAGAAAGCTGCTTAGAACTGAAAAGTGTAATGATTCTATTTAAAGTAAAGCTTCATACTTTCTCAACAAGATCCATTATGCCAGGAGAAATGGCCTTGCTAGGAGAATATAAATTGATTCTGTTTTGCTCCAATAATTTAGGAGGAAAGCCTATCCAACAGTTTGTTTTGAATCATAAGATCAGAGAAAAAAGTCTCAGCAAATGTTTTGTTCCAATTCTAAATAAAATACACTGTTTCTGGAAGGCTCTTGGTCAGTCTCAATGGTCACTGATTCCCAAAGGAATAAAACTCAAGTGCACGAAAACCAGTCACAGCTGCAGGGTGTAAGCAAATGGTATCCACCATGTCCCAGTCTAGACTGGAAAAATTTAATTAGTAGCTAATTAATATTTTGTTTTAGTCTCATTGTTCTATATTTACCACATATTGTTATTACAAATCCTGCTCTAAAGACAGAATTATTCATTTCCTCATAGGTTCTTTATGACATTCGTCACTACAGTATCTTAATGCTTCACAAACATTAATGAATTTAAGACACACACACACACTAAGATGAAGGGATATAACTATCCCCATTTTACAGATGGAATGCTCTAGGGTAGCATTCAACTGCTAGGAGACCATTCTTTCACATCCTGCAATCCCCTGCCTCATTCACTGCAGGCCTTCCAACTTCTGGAACATATGAGGCAGGAGTCCTATAGACAATAGCCTCCTTCACTACACAATCTTGATTCATTCCCAGAACAGGTCCATCTTGTGCACTGAATGAGGCAAGCAAGGGTCCTGTGGAAAAAAAGACTAGTACATAATTTAAAGATGGCATTGTAACACATAAGCACAAGGCAGCTGAATTAAGGTTTCACAGGCAACCTTAACTTTGGCATTTCTAAGTTTGGATTGCTTGATTTTGCAACCTAATATTCCTATAATGCAGGGGGGGTTTTGGGGGTGGGGGTAGATGTTATATAATTTCCTAGATTTTTGAAAAAAGGTAACTAAAAAAAGCCACCAGAAATTCCATTATGAGACATTCATATTGGGACCCACATGGGTCATCAGCAGAGCTCGAAAATTTAAATCCACCACACAAACCTCTATTACTTGAGCTAACTGAGTAACTGATAAGGGTAGCAGATTGTCATCCTCTGTGAACTACCATCAGAGGAGTCACATTTTGCCAGTGGGCTTCACAGCTATTCAATGACTGCAGAGCAATAGTGACAAGAATTTGGGGTTCTATTCCAGGCTCTGGAGGGAGTGTACTTTAGGGGGCTCAGACTATTTTGCCCATTCCCCAACAAGCTTAACCCCTTTTGCCTCATTCCCATCAACCAGCCACAGACCCAGGCCTGTCCATTTCGGACTCCTTGTCCCAGTCTCCATTCCTCAGGCTTAACACCTCAGTCCCAATTTCCTTGCTCAATATCCTTGCATCCACGTTCACTGTTCAAGTCCCGATCTCCCCCACTCTCAACGCCTAGTTCTAATAACCATGCTCAGAAAGTCCCAGTCCGCTCTCCCACACAACTCCCTTTACCCAGTCTCCTCGCTCAGACAGTCTGTTTACCCCTCTTGGCTACTCATCCTATCTGTCTTATCTATTGTCCATGCTATCTCCTAGTCCTAGGCTCCTTCTCCAATCTCTTAGAATCAGAAAATCGTAAGACTCGAAGGAACCTCAAGAGGTCATCCAGTCCCCTGCACTCGAGACAGGACTAAGTATTATCTAGACCATCCCTGATAGGTATTTGTCTAATCTGCTCTCAAAAATCTCCAATGACTGTGATTCCACACACTCCCTAGGCAATTTATTCCACTGTTTAACTACTCTCATGGTTAGGAAGTTTCTCCTAATATTCAACTTAAATTGCAGCAAGGGTGGTTTTAAATCCACTGTTCCTTGTCCTATCTTCAGAGGTTAAGAACATCAATTTTTCTTCTTTTTCCCTGTAACAATCTCTTATGTACTTGAATACTATCATGTCCCCCCACTCAGTCTTCTCCAGACAAACCCCATTTTTTTCAATCTTCCCTCATGTTGTCTAGGCCTTTCATCACTTTTGTTGCTCTTCTCCGGACTTTCTCCAACTTGTCCACTTGCAGTGTGTTATGCAATAATATGCTATTTTAATCTAGGAAAATATTTAAGTATTTACATAATAAACTCAACATGGATGCTGAAAGTCAAGCTATTATTTTTCTGTTACACATCATTAGTAATAAAGTTGCTGAAATTGGACTTTGGTTAATAATTATGTCACTAAGCAAGTCAAAGAGAATTAATCTCACTTTCTAATAATGTCAATGGCTCTCCAGCGCTAATAGGAGTTAAAGCTAATAAAAGATTGTCAGGTAAGCAGACAGAATATATACAAAAAGCAGATCTGCTAAATGAGGTGCTATTTTTATAAAACATTGAAGTTGATACTGTGTCTTCAATTCAGCCAATATGCACAGATTTGTACTACAATTCTTCTATCTCCTTTACTCACCACAGGATACTGTATTTGAAGAAACTGTGTTTATAAAATTCAAATAGTTTTGAATGAATGCAATTTGGACTGAAAGGTTCTGTGGCAGGGCAAGGGTAAAAACCCTGTGAATGCCCTGCCCCTGCAGGCTAAACCTTGCCTTCTGGTAGAAGGGCCAGGGAGGAGGCAGGGAGCAGTCTGCAAGGAGCCCAGCTGGGAGCCCTAATGAGGGCTAGCTCAGAGCACCAAGCTGGGCTGAGTGGGCACAGCTGGGGCAGTAAGCAGAGGGGACAAGAAAAGCCCTGGGCTTTAGTCAGTGAGTAGGCAAGCCAGGAGGGGGACAGGAGACTGTTGCTCTGTTCCCTCAGAGTGGGCAAGGAGCCTCAGGGGGCCAGGGGACCCCAAAGGTGGACTGAGAGGGTAACTGTTGGGGACGTGGGGAGCACTTTGCCTACACTAGAAGCACCAAACCTGCACTGTAAATAAAGGACACTGGGAAACACCAAAAAGGGGTGCAGATGCCTTTATTTTGAGAATACAGAACACAGGGAGCAGCCTGTGTGGACCCTGTGACACTGGGGGCTTGTCCAGGATCCTCCTTGCCATTGTGGACTGTGGCTGCCAAGATGGAGGAAACCTTGGAATGGCTGATAGGCACGGTGCAAGAAACGCAGCAAGCCCAACAGGCGGAGAGGCAGGCACTAATGAAGTGGCAAGCGGAGCAGCAGAGCGCCCTCCAGCAGTTTTTCAGTGAGCAGTCCATGACGCAGCAGCAGATCCCGCAAAAGATGGTGAGTCCACCAGCTGGGGACGGTACCAGGTCGCAGGGCTGGGGGCTTTGTAAGATGGGCCCAGCGGACGACCCGGATGCCTTCCTGGGAACATTTGAGAGGGTGACTGCTGTGGCAGGCTGGGAATGAAGAACCTGGGTGCAACAGTTAGCCCCCTACCTGGGCGGGGAGGCCCAGGCAGCCTTCATGGCATTGGTGGACACCCTGGCCCAGGATTATGATACAGTGAAGACTGCTATATTGGACAGAGTGGGGCTCTCGGCCAAGAGGTATAGGCAATGCTTCTGGGAGGCCCGTTTGACCGAACGCCTGCGGCCCAGGGCGTTTGCCCAGAAATTGCTAGACTGGGCAACCCGGTGGTTAAGGCTCCATGCGCAGTCCCTAGAGGAGGTTATGAACCAGGTGGCTTTGGAGCAATTCCTCCGAGGGCTGCCGGACCCAGTACGGGTGTGGGTTCAGAGACACCAGCTGGCCCAGGTGACGGAGGTGGTCCGGCTGACCGAAGAATATCTAGAGGAAGAGGGGCCCCGATGAGGGGCGAAGTCAAGTAAAGGAAGCGGGCCGGGCATGGACCCACCGGAGACGGCGCCCCAAAGGGGGCCAGACCCAGGGTCCGCCCGTGGCAGTGCGGGTGCCCGGGCCATAAGAAGCAGGACTTCCCACAAACGGAGTGTGGGCTTGCGGACTTTTGCAGGTGGACCAGGGGGCCGGGAAGAGCGGGGAAACGAACCCTAAATAGGGTGTCGGTATTGTTAGGGAGGAAGCCCCAGGAGGCAGTAGTAGACTCTGCTTCCACCCAGTCACTGGTGCAGGGCGCATTAGTAAAACCCCGCTGGGTGGTCCCAAGGGCAAAAATGGCCCTGCGATATGTCTACGGGGACACTCGCAGGTATCCGGTGGTGAGGGTACCCCTAGAAGTAGGGGGGTGCCTCCGGTGGCAACGGAGGGGGGTAATACGCCGATTGGCATACCCAGTCCTCTCAGGAGGGGACTGGGGAACCCCGTCCGGGGAAATCAAGACTCAGGTCAAGGGACCTGAAGTAGGGACTACGGGCGGCTCAAGGGAAAAGAGGGAGGCGGATGAGAGGAGACTTGAGCCCCCTAAGCGGAAGAAACCCCTGCCCCCAGACCTGGGGGAGAGAGAGGGGAAGAATACAAAGAATGAGACTCCTAGACAACGAGGCAAGGCCAGGCAAGAATGCTGGCTGTGTGGGGCTGAAAAGCACTCCGGGGAAGCATGACCCGAGTGTGGTCCCCTGGGGATGGGGGAGAGTGAGGAGCCGGGGACCGAGTATCATGACGCCAAGACAGAGGACTTAGCCAACTGGTCACCACCAGGGCAAAGGTGTGACCTCTGCCGGGAGGAAGGACATGGGCAATGGACCTGTCCCTACCAGGGATGCGGGAGGGCACCGGAAGGCCCCAGTGAGGGTCCCCAGGAGCCCACCACGGGGGTACAGGAACCCCGCGTGGAAGGGGGATTTACCCGGCCAAAAAGGGGCAGGGGCAGGTGGAGCCTAGGGGCTCGCTGAAGGGAGGAGATGTGTGGCAGGGCAAAGGTAAAAACCCTGTGAATGCCCTGCCCCTGCAGGCTAAGCCCTGCCTTCTGGCAGAAGGGCCAGGGGAGGAGGCAGGGAACAGTCTGCAAGGAGCCCAGCTGGGAGCCCTAATGAGGGCTAGCTCAGAGCACCAAGCTGGGCTGAGTAGGCACAGCTGGGGCAGTAAGCAGAGGGGGCGAGAAAAGCCCTGGGCTTTAGTCAGTGAGTAGGCAAGCCAGGAAGGGGACAGGAGGCTGTTGCTCTGTTCCCTCACAGTGGGCAAGGAGCCTCAGGGGGCCAGGGGACCCCAAAGGTGGACTGAGAGGGTAACTGATGGGGACATGGGGAGCACTTTGCCTACACCAGAAGCACCAAACCTGCACTGTAAATAAAAGATACTGGGAAACATCAAAAAAGGGTGCAGACACCTTTATTTTGAGAATACAGAACAGCACAGGGAGCAGCCTGTGTGGACCCTGTGAGAGGTTCTAAAGACATTTTTAAAAAAATTCAGCACAAGTTATTTTTAAATCAAATTTGTTCAGTATCCCTTATGTTGAAATGCAATTATACAGAAGAAATTAACATTTTAATCACTCTGCTCATCAGGAAACCATAGAATGTAGGGCTGGCAATGACCTCAAGAAATCATCTAGTCTAGCCCCTTACACTGAGGCAGGATTAAGAATACCTAGATCATCCCTGTCAGGTGTTTGTTCTTTAAAACCTCTAACAGCAAGAATTCCACAACCTCCCTTGGTAACATGTTCCAGTGCTTAACTATCTTTAAAATTAACATTTTTCATAATATTATTTCACTATTATTTCAAAAATAATATATAACAAATAGAAGAAAGCAGAAGTTGATAGCAATAAATGTACATCATATAGAAGCTAAAAACTGTAGAAAACTGCTAAGGGAAGCAAAGAGACACAGGAGAAATCTAAAGCCAGTAGAGTTAAGGACAATAAGGAACAAAAAGAATCCTCACAATGACAGAATTAATAATAATGCAGAAAAGGCAGAAGTATTCAATATTAATTTTCTTTATTTAAAGAAAAACAAATGATACAGTCTCATCATACAGAAGCTACTAAAGTTGGACATTTTTAAATTGGCAGATCCAGATAACGTGCATCTAAGAGTTTTAACAGATCTGGCTGAGAATCTTGTTGGAATATTAATGTTGATTTTCAATACATCTGGGAGCACCACTGAAGTTACAGTAGATTTGAGGGAAGCTAATGTGCTAATCTTTTAAAAGGGTGAACAGAATGGCTTGGCTGATTTTCATAAGCCTGACATAAATCCTGAGCAAGATAATGAAGCAACTGATACGGGACTCTAATAAAAAATTAAAGAAGGGTAATGTAATTAATGCAAATCAGCATGGGTTTATAGAATACAAATCCTATCAAACTAACTTGATATCTTTTTTTGATGAGATTACAACTTTGACCAATATCATATACCCAGGTGCCAACCTTCCCAAGTTAAACAAACACCCTGACTTTCACAATAAGCCCAAAATCAAGCAAATCCATTTCAAAACAAGGCCAAAACAAGCCAATTCATAAGCACCTCAATGTGCAGACTGAGACAGTGGTGGGCCCCTCTCTCTCCCCCTTGCCAGAGGGGGGGAAAAAAAAGAAGAAAGCAACAAGCTACAAGCCAAAAACTAGCCAACTAGAAACTCACAAGTCAATTGAGCCAAAAACAGCCCAATTTCTGCAGGTTTGGCATGTGTGATAATATAAACTAGTATTGACATAACATATTTTGTCTTAGTGCCACATGACATTTTTATTAAAAAACTAGAATGATATAAAATTAACATGGCAAATGTTAAATGGATTAAAAACTGTCTAACAGATAGGGTTTAAAATGTAACTGTAAGGGCAGGGATCGGTTCTTGGCTGTATGCTATTTAACAGTTTTATCAATGACCTGGAAGAAAACAAAATCATCATTGATTAAGTTTGCAGATGACACAAAAATTAGAGGAGTGATAAATAATGAGAAGGACAGAGTGATCTGGATCACTTGGTAAACTGAGTGCAAATAATGTGTCAAAAGATTTAATGTCTTTGTTATTATTTTAAACTAGTTAAATATTATCAAAAAGCCAGTTTTGGCTTCATTATTTATTAAAAAGTACATGTCAACACAGTACAATACCATAGTTGTCTTATTGGAAATGATGTTATTACTTATACAGTGTTGTACCAGTGCTATGAGCATGTAAAAAAATACTGAATTACTCATTAATGAATCCTCAACACTTTTGAGATACAGCATGATTATTTTCACTTTACAGATCATAAATTTAAGGCAGACAAGTTAAGTGATGTGACTAAAGTCACAGAGCAGATAGACTTGGGATTCGAACTCAGGATTTCTGGATTTCCAGTTCTGTGAACAATCCTTGAGATTATGCTGCTTCTCAAGAAACTTATTTATCACCCATCAGTGCCCATTTTATCCCATCAGCAGTTTAGTGTTAACTGAACATCAGTACAACACAATGCCCAATTGTTTTCCAAACAGTTTTCTAGTAGTTAATTTGCATTCTACTTCATTAGCTCAAGATACAATACAAATGCCCCTTGGCTAGACTGACCTTTGAGCCAACAATCTATTTCAGCCATTTCCAGACTCTCTTTCCTACAAATGTAATGAGTGGTTTTCTTCCCTCCACTCCTTTACAAACAGATCCCACTCCCCAATACTACAAAGATCACAGACACAGCTCTCTTCTATAGCTACAGAAGCAAAATAGAAGGAACTTCTAGCTGTATAATCATCTGGCCTCCGGAGGGGGGCTATGTATGAAGAGGATTTAACTAAGCTTATGTTTTCGGACTTTAATCTCTGTGAGCTAAATCCTTCCCAAATACGGAATTTGGGAATCAACTGATTTCTGACACCTTTTTGAAAACTGTTCTTGGGTTTTTACTCGAAGTGCACTTCTGTTTTGACAAATCTGTTAATTGGTTTGTGGGGTACCACATTTATTGTTTTAATGATTTTTAAAAAAAATCTCCTCAGTTTGCAAGTAAAAGCAGATGGCTTTTCTAACTGCCAAGTGCAAACTCATCCTGGGGCTCTGAAAATCAAGCTTGATTTTTAATTCCTCATACAGACCATATTCTGCTACTAATTACACCTGTGCAACTCCATCTTATTCAAATTACACTCATTAAAATCTGTGGAACATCTGTGTTAGAATTCACTTGGATTGTATAATATTAGAGGCAAAAATTTGGTCCTTCAATTAAAACTTTAACAACTTGTTGATCATACATGAGCCAGAAGAGAATCCAACTCTCATAGCTGTATTACTCATATAAAAACAGGAATAAACTTACATTGTCAGTAACGTCAGCGAATATGAACACACAGATCTACTGCACAAGAATATGCTTTTTTTACAAAAAGTCACTTTTCAGATGAGAACCAATCTCTACGATGACGCCAATGTTTTCTCTGTTTTGGTTATAGGCAAATTTAAATTTCATGAAGGCTGCTACCATCCCTAATATGTCATGCACGATCTTGACAATGAGGTTACTCTCTTGTATCTTGTTAAATACTCAGAAATCCCACATTTATATCCTGAGAAATTTAAAACCAAACTGGACAAAAGTCCTTAAAAGTATACTGAAATTATCTACCATTTTCAGTGGCCAATCACAGCATCAGAAAACATAATCTGTTCAAATGCATTCATGGTATGATCTTTAATTACACAGTTCAATACTTTGTATACTATATAAACCATGACTGACTGTAAACTGAAATACTTTTTAATGTAAAGAAAGTTTACTATATCCTACATTAAAATACTCAAGACAACTTAAAGTTATATTAAACTTAAAAAGAAAGTCAACAATGTTTTAATCTATTTGATTTCTAAATAATATAATTTAGTTGTCTTAATTAAAGAAATGAAACAGTATAATTTAAATTAACCTGGCCAGTTTAAAAAGTGTTTGAGATCGAACATAATTTTTGTTTTTACTAGAAGCCGTTAATCTGCAGAAAGCTGCATTACATTTCTTTGAAATATTTGATGATTGGTCCTGATTAAGGTAATTCATAGTAGTATATGTAAACAAATCCAGGACATCACAATCCATTTTGGGATTAAATTAGTAATTGCATCATTCTTTTCTTAGACTTTAGACCACATGATATTTCTCAAAAAGTGGAAATGTTTACTCTTTTGGTCAACTCTTCCATTCCTCACTCTTCTGGTGAATCTTAAACTAATTAATTAGGTATGAGGGTAGGCTTTATTTGCAGTTCGAAATCATGTTCTAATGCACATTATACATTCCTGCAGCTTTTGATTCTATTGTGAACTAAAAGCACCCTTCATATTTATATTTATATATGTGTAAGTAAACATGCCATGTCAAACCTCAATAAAATTGTCCTGCTCCTCCTGCCTTAAACATTCCTCAGCAGACACGTTACATAATTCTTTTCTGCTCTGTAGCAATGATTTCACAGAGTGCAGTACATCATCAGTGAAATCCTGAAAGGCAATGGAGAAGGAACACATAAATTTACAGCAAATGAAAAAGTTGAGCAGAATTTTAAATGTGTTTTTTCCCCCCCACAAATATACAACTGTTTTTCTGAACACTGTTTCAAACTATTGTGGGTACAGGCCACCAGCAGTAAAATTTAAATGCTGATTATGATTGTGGGGAATCATGCAGTTTTCAAACTGCCAATAGACTTACGCTTCTCTCCAACCAAAAGAATACCCCTCAATGCAAAAAAGCCACATTCTTTCAAAAAATGCCAAATTCTAGCTGAGATGGCCTATAAGAACAGTAAAGAGAAAAAAGGAGTTGCGAATAATTAGTTCAAGCAATACATGGACTCTTAGGATGAGCAGGGAATAAAGAATCAGACAGATACAAAGAAAGGCCTCCTATATCACTCTGTACCGGCAACTGGAACCTGTACACTTTTCTTTTGCATAGGCAATAATTTAAAAATGTTCTTCCTACAGTAAACAAACAAAAATGAGGAGACTTCAGCAGTTAACAACTAATATATTCACTTGGTCTCCCCTGTAGCCACTGAAAGAATGACGAAAGAACAGGGTTCATTGCATGTGTTTCTTGGTGCAAATATTTAACAAGAGACGCACACATGAACAGAAGACCATTACAGATGTTTGTAAAATAGGTACCTAAAAGCCGGTAGAATCTGACAATTCTGTAATTAACAAAGACCAAAAGAATCAAAAATTTTATTATTAATCCTGGAATTTAAAATCTATATAAAAAAAGGTTGGTAAAACCGAACAAAAAGATAAACAAAACTGCTTGGCTCTTCAGGTCAGGAAAAAAATACTTAGTGCCACCTACTGCAAGAAAGTATTTTGCAGAAGGCCACCAGTTTGAAAAACACCTAGGTCTCTCTTATTTCTGTACGAAATGCTAAGGTAATTCCTGAAACAGAGGACTGAAGTTAATCAGTAATTGGAAAATACGTCTGCAAAACTAGCCAGCCAGATCTAAAGTTGGTGCAAAAAGTGAAGTAAATGAAAAAATGGAGTTGAACCTACTAATACTGAAGTACACAATTAACAACAAAGTTAACTAAATCTTGAATAGCTTCTGAAAGATCAGCAAAAGTAGCAGAAAGACTAATTTAATCAGGGAATGTTTGAGCTGCCGACATACCATCAGGAAAAAGAATAACTTTACGGTAAAATTGTGTCTTCTGTCTTACAATTGAATCTTAAGTATGGCTGCAGAAAATGGTATAACATGCCACTCCATAAGATGCCTGATAATTCCCGAGTAGGCAGCACTATTATCTTTGCACTCCCTGACATTGGAGGTTGAGGCAGCATCTTCAAAACTGTCAGATAAAAGGAAAACGTAAGCCTAGATTAAAGATTCTCAAAACTGTTCAAGTTGTGGACCACATTTTGGAAGAGTGATTGTATCCTGGATCACTTGCCCTCTCACTGGAGATTGTACAACATCCCAACAATTTTGACCTTTCTCTGTAAATAACTACAAGCAAGTGAAATATTTTAAAATGAAATTAATCCTGTAAATGTTTTCTCCATTTGATATAAATTAGTCAGTGTCTTATTTTGCTGTTTATTTAATATTCCTACTCTCCCTACATGCTGTTCAATTGCAATTTTGTCAAACATCCTATCTACCTTCTTGGTCTCTTAATTTCCCCTGCTCCCATGCACATGTTGGCTGGTTCCCGTCCTGCTGAACATTCCTCACCTATGGTTAGCTCTAATCCCAAGAACAGCTTATAGATTCTCCCCTAAAAATTTTGGTGGTGGCTAGTAGTCATTATCAACAAAAACTAGGCTGGCCTCATCTCTAATTTCTATATTAACAAGTCAATAAGGACACCTAGATCAGCAACTAGAAACCTGGAAAGCCAACACCATGTGATCTGGCAAATCTTTGCAGATCACCAATGATTCATAGTTTGAAAACTACTTAGGATGATTCCCAGCTATTATTCTTCCTAAACTGCCTATTACATTACATAGCAGATCTCAACTTTCTCATGCTGGGATCCCTACCCCTTATTTAGCAATATGGGAACGGCAGGTCGACACAGTCTTAGGAAAAAACAGTTACTTACCTGAGTAGTGACTGTTGTTCTTCAAGACGCATTGTGCACATATACATTCTACCAGAAGTGTATGTGCACCCAATGCATTCGAATCAGAGACTTTTGCTTGCAGCACCACTAAGTGGCACATGACCCTCTGCTCTCCTCAGGCTCTCAGATGAAGACATAAAAGGGGCATATCATTTGATCATTTGCCTCCCTCTCCTCTCCTTCACTTCTCTGTATATAATGTCCAAAGTAGTGGGGAAGACAGGAGGGTTGTGAAACACGTCTCAAAGAATGATTACTGCACAGGTAAATAATCATTTTTTCCTCCATCGAATAATTGTGCACATATACACTTCACTGCAGAGGACTCATTAGCAGTTCCCTTACAGTAGAGGGCTTTCGGATTATCTGAACAGAGATTGTAACACTGATTTCCCAAACCTGACATTGTCATGGGATGCTTGAGTGATGGCATAATGGCTGGAAAATGTACGTACAGACCCCCAGGTTGCTGTTTTGCAGATATCAGCTAGAAGGATATTGCTCAGAAAGACTGATGAAGTGGACTGAGCCCTGGTGGAGTGAGCCATTATTCTTGGTGGAGGAGAGACTTTAAAAAGATCATAGTGTTTCATACAGTCAGAAATCCAATGTGAAATTCACTGAGAAGACAGACTGACTGACCCTTAACTCTCTCTGCATACAATATAAAAAGCCTCAGAGATTCTGATGGACCTAGTGCAGCCCAGGTACAATGTCAAAGCTCGATAAACATCCTAGGTATGAAATCTTTCTTCAGCTCAGGAAAAATGAGATTTTTGCGGAAAACATCAGGAGATGAAGAGTTTGGTTCAGATGGAAAGATAACTTTACCTTAGGAATGACCCTATGGCATGGCTTAAGGAAAACCTTGTTAGCCAGGAGGCCCTGAAATTCTGCAACCCTCTGTGGAAGTCACTGACACCAGAAAAGCTGTCTTCATAGTCAATAAAGACAGTCAAGTTGTAGCCATAGGTTCAAAGAGAGAGGGTGTGGAGAGGCAAGGGTTCTTCCAGTTTGCAGAGCACTAGACAGACTTCATACAGATACAGGATCACTCACAGGAGGGTAAATGTTGAAAAGACCTTTCAAGAATTGGAAAGCAAGGTGGTTGGAGAAAATTGAAAACCCTTCTATGGGTAAAGGCAATGCAGAAATGAAAACTAGTAGACTCTGATGGAATGAATTGAAAGGCCTGATGATTTCAGCTGCATCAGACAGTCCAGCACTTGTGTCACCTCTGCAGGATGGAACAAAAACTGTTGAGATTGCACCCAAATTGAAAATCTCTTCCACTTTGCTCCATACGAGGCTCTAGTGCAGAGGTAGGCAACCTATGGCACGTGTGCCGAAGGCGGCACGCAAGCTGATTTTCAGTGGTATTCACACTGCCCGGGTCCTGGCCACCAACCTGGGGAGCTCTGCATTTTAATTTAATTTAAATTTTAATAATAAATGAAGCTTCTCAAACATTTTATTTACTTTAAATACAATAGTTTAGTTATATATTACAGACTTATAGAAAGAGACCTTCTAAACATGTTAAAATGTATTACTGGCACGCGAAACCTTAAATTACAGTGAATAAATGAAGACTCGGCACACCACTTCTGAAAGGCTGCCGACCCCTGCTCTAGCGAATTCTTTGCTTCTGCTCACCAAGATCAGCTGAGCATCTCTGGAGCACAATTTCTCATGAGAATTCTAACATCGTTAAGCTATAAAATTTCTTAAAATGTATATTAAAGCGTATATTCCTAGGTAGAAAAAAAAAAGGGCCAAATCTAGTGTTAAGGCTCTATTTAGTTTGAAATCATCATGTTTTATTGGTTATATCAACTTTCTTTAGAAAACAACTGAGGTATAAATGGAAAAGGTGACTGAACTTAATGATTTAAATGAAGGCTTTCCCACTTGGTGATTTAAACTGCCCTGATTTAAATCAATCCACCCCACAGAGACTGCCCATGCTATGAGGTGGAGACATTGGTGGTTGGGATGTAGAGATTTACCCTGGTGCTAAGACAGGAGATCCTCGACTAGAGGCAACGTTACTGGCAACCAGACAGAGAGATGATACCAATGTTGCCTTAACCATGATGGTATGATAAGGATTAAGTGTTGCTTTGTCTCTTTTCAGTTTCCCGAGTCACCCTGGAATGAGAGGAACTGCCAGGAAAGCATAGAAACAATGACTGGACCCAGGACTCTGAGCCAAGTTGTAGACCCTTCTGGAGCAAAATCTCCTGCACCTGTTGTTCAGGTTGGTTGCAAACAAGTCTACAACTAGATACCGGCGGCAGTGGAAAATCTGGAGAATAGCTTTTTCTGACTGACCATTCGTATTGACCTTTCTGATTGACCATTCGTATTGCTGAGGGAACCCACAGTTGTGTTCCTCATTTAAGGAAGGTGGAACACACTCCGGGAGGCATCTTTTCTTATACACAGAATCCATAGGACAGCTTCTTGGCATAGCAGAGATGATCTTGCATTTCCCTGTCTGTTTAGATAAATCATGGCACTGGTGTAGTCCATAAGAACTTGTATCAGCTGGGTCCTGATGGTGGACCATAAGTATCCTGCAGGCCCAATAAATAGCTTAGCCCTCCAGCATATTTATGCAGAGTAAAACCTCCTGGTGATCAAAGAGCTTGTGCCTGAAATTGACTGACATAGGCTCCTCCAGCCTTTGGTAGATGCATCATAGCAGAGTCAGAGTTAGTTCTGGAGACAGAAATGGAACTCCTTCGCTTGCGCTTCACAGATCCAGCCACTAATCCAAAGACTGAAGCACCCATGCAGGTATGCAAATCTGCATGCCTAGAAGGATGATCATTGTCTGCAAGCCTTCATTCAGCATTAGTAACGTAAAGTCTGGTATGTGGACTTATGTATGTACACAAGGTCATCTGGCCCAGGAGCTATAGGTAGGAATGCACTAATGTCACTGGGTTGGACTAGAGGTTTTCTGAAAGAAACCATGCACTCTTATGCCTATCTGTGACAGGAATAACAGCCCTGCACACAGCAAACTACTTAAATCCTGGGGATTTTTTTTATAATAAATTCTCCTGGTAACTATTAAAAATTCTATCTAAACTAACTAACTGTATACATTAAAAGAGTTCTGAAAAGCTGGCTAAATGAAGCAAATGCTTTGGGGAGCTCCAGCTGTAACCAGAGGTGGTGAGAAGGAACTGAGGAGGAGACGGCAGACATGCCACTTTTATGCCATCATCTGATAACACGGTTGCATGTATCACCTAGTCGTACTTCTGGAAAGTTTCCAACTCAAGTGCACTGGGCATATTTATATCTGCAGTACAATGTATATGTGCACAACCACTCAAAGGAGAATTCAGGTTTCAGGTAGAAGTACAGCATCCTCATCCACAAGTCAGGAACAGGATTTGTTCTTAACAACAACCAATGCATATAATCCCAATTATGTTATGGCCAAAAACATGAGTATTCTCAAAGCTGCACTTGCTTGTTCTGTCTATTCCTTCCACACAAACAACCAGATATCTGTAAGATATTCAGCAAAAAATCCTAGTTTCAGCTTCACTTGTATTAGTTTTACTGAGGATGTTCATATTTCAACCTGAGAACCATTTGAAGCAAACCAGTGCTGATCAATGAAGTACTGTATTCAGCAAGGAAAATCATTGTCACTTGTTTTCATAGCTTAAAACAGCTATTCAAAACTTTGCCACATCCTTTCAGTGGACAGTAAAACAGGAAGTCCGGCTGTACAGATGCTTCCCACTCATACTGAACAAATGTTAAAAAATGAACAAAAGCCGTCTGTACTTTCATCAGACTGTAGTAAGGACTATTGGCTTTCCTGAACTCTTTTAAAGAGCTGTTCCCAAAGATCTGCAGCCACATCATGAATTTATCAGGTGACCGTCACTGTAGAGATGAATTGATTAAACTGACTAGCTGCAGCAGATACCAACCATAACAAAAACTAACAAAATCAGACACATTTACAATTATATTAGGCTTAGAAGTTTCACTATTCGCAGATACATCAACTATGATGATTGGAGTGCATTCATGTTTATAGTTTTGCCCCTTAATTAAACAATCTTCTGATCTAGTACATGCTTCAGCTTTCACTTGAATTCAATTAGTTTCTTTTGTAAAGATGGCTGCTCGGGTTCCAAATGATACAGCACTCCCATGGCCACATCCATGCATCCAAATCCACCGGCAGATAATGAAAAACTCCTTTGAAGTATCACAGTAGTTGATAAAAATTCTTGTATGTTTTTTGGTCTGAATCTGCAGAAAAGGAAAGCCAGGCTGCAAGGAGGTGTTCAATAGGAGAGGAAAGGGAGGGTGGACCATGACCACCATGCTGGCTGGCTCCATGGAACAAAGCAAGGAGCACGCACTATAATCCAATTAACTGCCCCTTTGGGGAAATATGGAGAGCAAGAGGGAGCTTAGTCAGATTGTTTTTTGTCTCCTAGTCCTGCTGCAATTTGATGGGTTCCTGGCTGCACAAAAATATTGAATTCCATGGAACTGCAAGCTGTGTTTTGCCAAGTCCAGCAGCCCCTATTGGCAGTCAGCAGTTCTGCAGCCCATTTTGGGGGCAGGAGGGAAGAAATTCTGCATAAATTCTGCATTGCTCAGTGACAGAGAATTGCCCCAGGAGTAACCTCTCAGCCCCACTAACCAGTCCTGTCCCTTTCAGTCCAGCTGTCCTCCAATCTGACCCTCACCAAACAATTTTGTTCCCATTTCCCCTCATCCCACGAGGTGGGTGGGGAGGGAGCATGTCCTTGATTGGTCTGTGGCAGTGTACCCAGGTTTCTACTTAGAGATGGCCTTGGAATCAGACTGTCCCCCTATGGATGATGAGGGAACCCAAAGACTCTTAACAGCCAGTGCAATTTTCTGAAGCTGTATTCTGTCCCTGCTTGGCCAGTCTGGGTTTCCCCTCACATCACTCCCATATTCGGGGTAGATGCTGCACACAGCTCTATACAGGAATCTGCAGCCACAGGAGCCTCAGGGAGCTATCAAGGGCCCATTCATCTCAATGTGATGGTCTCATGAATGTGAACACCTCAAGTAGATGAATGCAGCCTGAAACGATAGGTCCGAGACACGTGAATTGCTCCATTCATGTCAGTGGATCTTCTCATCCCCCCTTGTGGTGCTAGAGAGTTTCTGACATGCATCAAGCGCACCTGTTCTTAGCTCCTCACCCCAGTTTCAGCCTTGGGTATGTATACACTGCAATTAACTACTCGCAGCTGACCCATGTTCAGGCTAAGGGGCTGTTTAATTGCAGTCAGACATTCGGGCTTGGACTGGAGCCCAGGCTCCAGGACCCTGTAAGGCGGGATGGTCCCAGAGTTCAGGCTCAAGCCCAAACATCTTCACCACCATTAAACAACCACTTAGCATGAGCCCCGCGATCCCAAATCAGCTGGCACAGGACAGCCACAGGTTTTTAATTGCAGTGCAGACATACCCACTGTGTTCTTCATGCATGCTCTGAGCTTGCCCATTCTAAGCTCTGTTATGACTACTGGATCTCTAAACAGCATCTCTGTTGTGAGCTCAAATGAAAAATGTACGTGGAGGATCATAAGACGTTACAATAACCAAGAAAAACATCACGTTGTTTACAATGTTGAAAGTTGTAAAAAGTGTGAGAGAGCAAGACAACGAAGCTGAATTAAACCAAGGACTGTTGAAGACATGGAACCAGAAGTGAATAGACCAAAATTGGTGTGGCAGATATTAAATCTAATTGGTGGACAAAATAATGAAGGGGAATTAATTATGTTCCCCTTTTTTTTTTTTTATCTTTTGGGGTTTCTTGAAAGAGACTTTGAAAAAAGATCTGTTCTGTTCTCCCTCTCATCTCCGATCCCACCCTTCATCACCCAGTTCATCTGCTAAACCGCCAGCACTGGAATTCATCTCAGCTCATCATGAGCTCATATAAAAGGACCTTCCTCCTGAAAGGAAAGATGGCTGGCCAGATCTTGTTCAAGGAACTGTGTTTTCACCTGCAAGTGCTGAGAGTCATCTCATTATCACAGAGACAAGGTGGGTGAGATAATGTATTTTATTGGACCAACTTCTGTTGGTGAAAGAGAGAAACTTTTGACAAGCTTAAGAGAGCTCTGTGTAGCTCGAAAACTTGTCTCTCTCACCAACCAAAGTTAGTCCAATAAAAGCTATTAAGTCACCTTGGCTCTCTAATATCCTGGGACCAGCACAGGTACAACACTGCAAATCACATTATACAATCCTCTGCCCATCAGTGGGCTATTTAAGTGATTGCACTGTAAAGGCACATAAGACCGTATATTGTTTCTCTTCCCTTGTTGTGTTATTTTCTACTCCCCACTATCCCTATCCTCTCTCTCTCACTCTGTTGGCTTTTCATCAAATCCTGAAGTCAACTATGCTATATTCATCCAAACTTGCCTTGTCTAAGAAGAAAAAAATATAATCAGATGACATCCCTGACCAGATTGTAAACCAAGGTCCAAGTAGCAAGTATCGCAGTTGACTTGCCAGCCAAAGCACCAGCTCGTAACTAACCAGAGATCCAATGTTCCAAAAACATCCAAAAAAGCCGTATTTCACACCTCTTTTCTATCCTGTCTCTCATCTTGTCTGTCTGTCTAGAACAGAATAAGTAAATGTCCTCTACGTATCATGACAGAATAAAAATACCCTTTCCTTTTCAAAGAAAGGTTGCTCTGAAAATAAGAGACTCTCATATTTTGCTTCCAAAAAGGGAGAATTCAAAGGTTTTGAATAAGTTTATTTTGCATAATCATTCAATTAGTTCCAATATAAATGCCTGTTTTAATTTCTTGTTCTTTCCTATGTTTTATCAATAAACTTTTAATCTGAACTAATGCTTTTGGGTTTTTGCCACGTAACAGAGTAAAACCAAGACCTCTGTTTAACTTACCTATATGTTTAAAGTTGACAGTCAAAGAATTTATAAACAGCTTTAATTCTTTAGGCCTTTGAGATCAATATCAATACAACAGCTGCTCACCCCACATCCTGGCACACACACAAAAGGAGGCAGAGTGGGGTTCAGACAACCCATGCAGGCAGAGACCCCTCCAGATCCCAGCTCACATGAGACAGAGAAAGGAGAGGGGCTCAGACCCACCCACAAAGACAAGCCCTCCAGAACCTGGCTCATCAGGGGGCACATGGAAAGAGGTTAGACCCCCAGAGATGGGCAAGGGATCCCTCAGTTCCTGCCACAAACACCGCAGGGGAGAAGAGAGGGAGGGTCCTATCCCCAAAGCAGCAATGCCTTCCCATATCCCAGGTCACATGAGGGGGACAGGAAGAGGGGCCTCGACCCCCTGGATGGACAGGGACCACCAAGACCATGGCGCACACAGAGAGGAGCAGGGAGGGGGGCCCAGACACTGGGGACAGGAACCCTAGATCTCAGCTCACATGGGGAAGGGAGAGAGACGGGGTCAGACCTTCCCCCCAAACTCACCCTTGATCCTGACACGCACAAAGAGAAGGGGAGAATGTGGAGCTGACAGGCTTCCCAACCCCTCTCATGTTCCCTACCGCCTATCCTCATTTATCCCCCTCACCCTGATGCAGCCCCAAATCCTTCTCACCCCTATTATCTCACTACTCCACCCCATAAAATGCCTTTATCCTGCCAGCAAGCATTCACATATATATTTTATAAAAATATTTAGATTATATTTATTTATAAAATAAAAACAAAGCCCGAATAGAGACAGAATTAAGCAATATGCCACCAAACCTTTTAAACATTCCTGCACAAGGTGCGACTAGAATGGACATTGCCGGGGTGGGTCAGGTTCAAAGGACTATTGTATACTCCCTTGAACGTCCAGCTCGTACATAACGTTGAAGGCCAACAATTCTGTTAACTCTTCTGTCCACACATACTCAGTGTAATCCCGTACGCATGCAAAGATGTAAGTCAACATTTGAATCTGACTTCCCCCAAGGGCTGGTCAATGCCATGCACTCTGTTGGGGGGTAACTCTGAGTATATGAAACTGTGATGCAATGATCTGAGCCCTGGGATGATCTCTATCCACGAGCAAAAACAGGTTGCCAGAATCTGTCAACTTTTGAGAGAGGCGGTTTTTGCAGGAGCTGTATTTTGGAACTCATTGGTCAGAACCCTGCACCACCATGAGGCACACCAAATTCCAAGGCTATATGAGTAACTGTGTAGATTTTAGAGCACTTAGAAAACAAAATCTAGCTTTAAACAGTAAGAAAATGGAGGAGAGACTTCTGATACTCCCCAATCTAAAATGACTCATTTCAAAAAAGCATGTAAGATTATTCAAGCTGCTAAACATCATACCCTGAATAAAACAACAATTGTTACAAATACCCTCCATAACAAATGGAGTACAGATTATATTTTTCACCAAAAGCACTGCCCAGCAGAAGTTCACGTGAACTTGAGCATAAGCCAGTCAAGAACTTTCGGTGGAATTAATTTTTGTAGATAGGTCTTTTATTATAACATCCTTAATACAAATGTCACAAAATAAGGTTTGATTGTAAACAACATATTTATGTTGTCTTTTGTGGTAGGAAACACTATACTAATATGAATACCTATTATGCACAAATAAAATGTTTCTGTTTGCTAAATAAGGTAATCATCATCTAACAGCTGCAGTTTTTCTGAAACCCTTCTAGATTTCATAAGAACTACAGGAAACATGAAGCAAGAGGTAAGTCCACTATGTCCTTTTTTGAAGTTACTCAGTTTTCCAGATTTAGTCACATAATAGCGCTTCAACTGATTACAAATGTACCAAAGCAAAAGCAATCTGAAAACCACTTTACTCCTCAAATCTTTAGCCTAAGACAAAACAAAAAATGAAAATTCACAGGACCCGTCAGCTTACTTTCTTCAATCTAACTCTCAAGATTCACATCACAAAGAATTAGAGGGTTTTTTTAAAAAAACAAAACAAAAAAGCTCTTTACCTTTTTCACTGACACTTTAGGCTTTGTTTGACTGCTTCGGGCCCTGGTATAATAAGTATCCATGGCTTAATTGATGTTAGTGGTCATTGAAGAAGATCAGCTCAAAAATACCTATAGAAACACATTTATAATGTCATTATTTTGTGCATCCCATTTACCTAGCATATATTTAGAGAACTAATTTTAATGAAACAAGAAATGAATCCACAATTTTGTGATATAAGATACCTTAAAAATGAACATTTTAAAAACTTTTTATCCATGCAGATGTTGCCTTTTAGAAAAGATACTGCCCTTTAAAGTTTAGATGTAGTTTCTTTTAAAGAAAAATGTTTGAAAACATTATCATTAAAACCAAAATACTTCCTTCTAGTCAATAGTGAGTGGGACAAGTTCCCTTGGTGAGCAGTGCCTGGTGAAAATGATATATACTTTATTTTTAACATTTCAATTTGTTGTCACTGAATGGCCATGAAACTTACCGGAATTGTGTCACTTTCATCACTGGTGCCAAATTATAATAATTACAATTTAACTAACTGTGCACACATACTCAACATATCTATATTCAAATGAACCCCAGAGAATGCAAGGAAATTTTTGATCATGCATTCTGCACACATCTTTGTTAAATCAAAACATTTTTTTCCAAACCAGGCAGAGACTTTAGTCCTCAACCATGAAAGAGATGAGGTTTTGGAGCAGCCTCTCAATAAGAGCTGTGTGTAAAACAACTTAGTTCTGAGAGAGAGCTGGACAAATTTATGAGTGTGAAAGGGAGAAAAACTCTTTTGCAACCTGATGCTATAACACCAAGTTTAACAATCCTGGATTGGCAATACGGTTGACTAGAAAGTTTAGAAGGTCTTTCCCAGCTTCAATTTCTAATGATTTTACAATGTCTAATGTGACTTCTATCACTTTAAATATCAAAGCTGGCAGCCTAGAAATATTCTGCTCATGCATGGTAATTTTATTTATTTATTTGGACAGGGTTGTAAATTGCCTCCACTATAAACATGGTAAAGGTTGCGTGAACAGATTTTGTCCACGGATTGGTACATTTTCATGACAATTTTAAAAAGCTAGCTTTGATTTTGTTATATTCTTTATTGTGCCACATCATACCTAAAGTATGACATAGAACAGATACCACACAAAGTCTACTGCAGGTAAAGTCTACCTCAGTGACACTATTTTTCCATGACACAATTAGCACAAAAAAATCCCAAAATTTCCATAATTACAGATTAAAAATAAACAATTTAAATTCTGAATATAAATGAGCTGGCCATTTTCAAATTATATGGTGATTTTCAATTCAACAGTTGCATCTTTGCTTATTTGTAGGAAGAAAACCTAAAAGATATTTTGTAAAAATGTATGCTTAATACCATGGTGTTTGTAAAAAGAGATGAACTTCTGTTACCAGTTTCAAGATCACTTCTGTATGCCAAGGTTTGCTTGAAAACTTAGGTTCAAAGACTTTCAATATAATCTTCTAAAACAAAAAACATAAACTCAAATGAACAAACTATTTTCCTTTTATTTGCTGATTACACTACTATTATGGAATTATAAAAATAGATCAATTGCATATTGGGAGTAGCGATTTGTTTGTATATAAACTGAAAGCTGGGAGAGTCAACGTTTTTGACAACACTACATATAAGCAGTACATCTCTTAGAAAGAGAATATACACAACACTGAGGATAAAATACACTAAATGCTTAAAAATTTTTAGTCTAAATTTTGGACTTGACCATTCTGCTATTTAAAACAATTAACAAAATTAAGTTAGAAAACTGTCTCCAATGCAATTGCAGTCTATTTTTTTCATGCTTTATCACAAAATATAACATTTTAGGACATGTTCTAGCTGTATAATTACCTGTGAAGAAATGTTAAATTTAGTTACTCTTCTTCTGCCTTCTTAGAATTTTAAAAATAATCCTTCTTTCACCACTGTAAGCACCAAGTCCTCATCTTTTTCCCATTTTAATGACAGAGTCAACATTAACATGACCATTTTTGTTTATTTCCTGGTAGCGTACATAGATGATAGCATCACAGTCATAAAAATAGTACAGTGTTCTTTATTCATAAACTGCTTTAGTTTAAAAAAAAGCTAACAATGTTGGGAACTATTAGGAAAGGAATAGATAATAAGACAAAGTATCATAATGCCACTATACAAATCCACCTTGAATACTGCTTGCAGTTCCTGTTGCCCCATCTCAAAAAAGATATATTAGACTTGGAAAAGGTACACAGAAGGGCAACACAAATGATATAGGGTGATGGATCAGCTTCCATCTGAGGACAGATTAAAAAGAATGGAACTATTCATCTTAGAAAAGAGATGACTAATGGGGTATATAAAAATCATAAATGGTATGGAGGAAGTAAATAGGGAAGTGTTATTTACCCCTTCTCATAACCCAAGAACAAGGGGTCACCCAATGAAATTAATAGGCATGGGTTTAAAACAAAAAAGGAAGTACTTCCTCATTCAACAGATTATCAACCTGTTGAACTCATGGCCATGGGATCTGTGAAGGCCAAAAGTATAACTGGGTTCAAAAAAAGAATTAGTTAAGATCCTGGAGGATAGATCCATCAATGACTATTATCCAAGATGGTCAGGGATGAAACCCCATGCTCTGGGTGTTCCTATGACCAAATAAATTTGTCAGTCTCTAAAGTGACACAAGGACTCCTCATTATTTTTGCTGATACAGACTAACATGGCTACCACTCTGAAACCTAACACTGATTACCAGAAGCTGGAACTGGACAATAAAGGATGGTTTGCTTGATAATTGCCCTGTTCTGTTCAACAACTCAAAAACCAGGATACCAGGCTAGATGTATCACTGATCTGACCAAGTATGGCCATCATGGTCTTATGCAGTACCAGCAAGGGAACCAGAAGAACCCTCAAAAATACTTTTTATTATTTTGCAGTTTTCCTGAAGTAAAACAGCAGATGTAAGCAAAAGTAAATGTTTTTCCTATCCTAAAATATATATTTTTAAGCCATTTTAAGGAAAGTCAAATGTTTGCTTAAACCAAACAAACTCTACTTTATTCATCTGTGAAAACTTCATAATTACCATCAGAAATGTTGAGAGTGGGATTGCTTCTGGATATGAAATTTCACATCATCAAATAAAATATTTCTAAAAACATTATTCAGTAGAACAGAAATGGTCCTTTAGCTTAATTTGTCTTTTTTATATAAAAAGGTAAATTATACAATAGAATAAGACAAATAGTGTGGCTGCAACAACAACAACATAATAAAGTTATTACTTGATCAAAAAAATCTTATCTGCCCTCGATGAGTAGAATTTAGCAACAGAATAGGGACTGTGACATGACAAGTGAATCATTTTGGGGGAAAACACATTCTATTTTCTTTGAATGTCCATCCACAGTAAGAACAAGTAATATCACTATTTTTTTTTTATCATCAAGTTAATGGACTTCTAAATTTTGTGCAGGATAGTGAAATTTCATAAGAAATTTACAGAGCTGATAAAGCATGAATAGTCAGCAATATAATTAGGCATAAAAACAGGACATTAAAAATCCACTTGCCTAGTCATTGACACTGACTGCAGGCCTTTCCCTGACAAATGGTCCAAAGTCTCCAATGTACATATAATTTAGGATCGCAAAAACAAGTCTATCTATTTCCATGTTTATAGTATCTATTAGCATATCTAAGTGCTAATCCTTAAGGTTCTGAAAGGATCTTTAAAACATGAACAGATGCTATCTTCCTGAATCTGAGATGGACAGCTCCAGTACCTCACCTCTCATATCTTTCCCAAGAAGCAGCAAAGTGAAATTAGGAAGACTAGTCATTTTTATTATGCTTCAACTTTATGATGTGTATTACAGTAACGCTGGAGAATCCCAGTCAGGATCTCAGTGTAGTATACAGATGTCCTTCAGAACTTTTGGGCAGAAGTTAAACTGGCTCCTTGGGAAAGTTGTCTGACTCATGGCCGCCGGTGCTACCACTAAGGGGATCAACTCACAAAAATAAACTCTAGGAGTGAAATAGAAGGCTCCCTCCCCCAACAGCCAGAAGGCCCAGACCTGACTGGCGGGGAGGGGGGCACAAAAAAAGCTCTTCACTTATACAGTAGCCAATTTTTTTTGGGTGGGAGGCGGAAAGAGATTTCACATTTACTCAGCATCCACTAACCAGAAGCTGATATAAAGATTATAACAGATGCGGCGGGTGTGTGTGTGTGTGTGTGTGTGTGTGTGTGTGAAGACGGTCTCTGCTCAGACTCCCAGCACTTGTCAGCAGCCGGAGGGGGTCCTGGTCACTCACCACGGCCCTGCCCCCCTGGGGCTCACTGACAGGTCCCCCAACCTAGCTCGCCATCCCCTGCGATGCTGGAAAGCCCGAGGGAGCGAGCCCAGCGCCGCTGCAGCACGCACCCGGGCCAGCTCCCAGCCAGGGGGTTTCTGCCGGGCGCTCCGCGCGGGGAAGCGCAACGATGCTCCCCTTGCGGTGATGGGGCGGAGACGCGACCCCGGATGCAGCCATTAGCCCCGGCTCCCTCCCCCGCACGGGACCCGGGATGAGGGAAAGGACAGCGCCCCCCGCTGCACCCAGCCCGGATCGTTCCCGTCCCCAAGCGCCTGCGCTGCCCGCCCGGCTCTGTCACGGGCAGCGGGGCTGGAGGCGCCTCGGGCTGGGTCTCGGGGCGTCGGTGGGGGGAGGGGAAGGGCCGTACCTGACTCCGCAGCGTCCGGCGCCCGCAGCCATGTCACACCCCCCTCAGCAGCACAGCGCCGCCGGGCCCGCTCTAGCCGCCGCAGCGTTCTCCGCTCCGCCCCGCCCCGCCCCGCCCCTCCACCGCTCTCGCGCGACTTCCAGCCAACCGTCGCGAGGCTCGACAGGGGCCGCGCTCTCGCGCACAGCTCCAGGGCGCGCTAGGTCGGCAAAAGGTCATGTGAGAGTTACCCTCGCCTCCTATTGGTTGAGGGGATAGCGCGAGTCCCCCCCCCACCTGAGCGAAAGAAGGCAGCGGCACGGGAAGGGATGCGGGGGGGGGGGAAGCGGAGCCAGCACGCGCCTTCCAGCCCCGGCCGTGCCCAGTGGAGGCGGTGGGGGCTGAGCTCGCGCGAGGGGAGCTGGGCACGTGCAGGGAGGCGGCGCGCACCGTAAAGGGCCCCCACTACGACACGTGTGGCCCGAGCCTCGGGCTGGGAGCCGGCCGGGCACCCGCTCCCTGCGGCCGGGGGCGGGGCGGAGACGCGGGGCTAGGCGGAGGGGGCCTGCCCTGGTCCCCTAGAAGTCTAGGGAGGGACGGCTCGGTTCCCGGTCGCCGCGGCACTGGTGGCTGCGTGACTTTTTCTGGCAGCTCTAGGATCTTCTCCTTTCGCTGACCAGGCCTGAATTTCACGCTGTAGCCATAATGTTCTGGTGCATCAGGCCTGTTGCATCCCTGCCAACAGGCTACGCAGCGCTCCCGTACCTACCTGAGGTGGGGGCCGGTTCGCTGTTCAACCCCAGTCTTCAGGCGCGTGGAAGTTTGTGTGTCGCTAAATCCTGCTCTAAGTGCAGCTAATTAGAAGGCTGTAAAAACTGGCCTCAGACCTAGTGACCAGATGTCCCGATTTTATAGGGACAGTCCCATGTTTTGGGTCTTTTTCTTATATAAGCTCCTATTACCCCTCACCCCCCTCCCCATTTTTCACACTTGCTGTCTTGTCACCCTAGGCCAGCAAAAAAACCCCACCAAAGCCAGGCCAACACCAGTCTTCTAATAAACCTATCCCAGTGCACGGAGATGCTAAGACTCTCAAAGGCTTCAGTGTAGGGCTTTCAGAAGAGGGACCCTGTACTGAGTCCTGCACAAACACTCTTCAGCTCTAGGCAGGCTTTTGATCTCAGAGGTCTGCACTCAGCTGCCTCTCCCTTCTTCCCCACCCCAGCCTTCCTGAGTTTAGATGTTCTTAGTGGTAGGGAAGTACAAAAGTCCAACATCTTTTCCAGATTCTTCAGTTAAGGCCTGCCCCAACTGGTACTGACCTCAGTATCAATGAAAGTTGAATCAGGCCCCTAAGTCTAGCTCAAGGGACACACAAACTGAGGCAATAACAGTGCAGTCTCAACCCATTCTCTCTCTTTTAGTCCCTGAGAACATCTCTCTTCCTTCTTCCCCATCCATTTGGGAAATTCAGTGCTGCAAGACAGTCTTCAACATACTCCAAGTCTGATGACATTCAAAGTTTACAGTCAATATCACTTGCAGGTTCTCAGGCATTGTTACAACACTATAAACATAATTGTATATGCTGCAGGGGCTGTTGCTTTCTTTTCTTATTGTTTGAGCATATTAAAAAATAGTGTTTCAAGTGGATTCATTCTTCATTTTATAGCAACATCTTTTGATTTAGTAAAATGTGTATAGAGTCTCCCCTATCCTTTTAGCAGGCTGTAAGCAGGAGCTGTCCTACAGATGCAACTCAAGCAGCAGCAGGAAGAAACAAAGGAGAATGATTCCTTAGCGGCTTGGAGCAAGGATCCTCTGAGAATGCTCCCAAATGAAGGACTCTCCCCAGGATCGCCAAAGGTTGGCTTAACCTATGTTCCTGAGACCAAAACAGCCTGAGAAGAGAAAGACCTACAGAACCAGGGATCAGACCAACTACAGGCCCAAGACAGCCTGCATATGGCTGGGGCTACCCAAACATGAACACTGAGCCTGAACAAGCAGTGCTTGAGAGAAAGAAGAGAATTCCTCAGTTGCTCTCAGCCATAAAGATGATACCTGTGACTCCATAGCTAGGAAAGAACCAACTGCCAGCCATTTGGCTTCCCTTATACTGGGGATTCCAAAGAGGGACCTGTTCATATCAGAATGAGAGATACCCCACCTTCCTACCAAGCTCAAACACTCTGAGCCTTGTGCTTGATTTCCCTTTCATCCCTTGTTCCCAACCATAACACTTCTAATTTCACTTTATTCTTTTCCTTAGAAAAGTGTTAGTTTCTTCTTAATGCTGTTTAGTCCTCCATCATTTGGTATTTCTCAGATGCTTACAAGGTCATAGGGGCTACACATGCATTCATTTACCCTACTACTACCACCACTTGCATCTTAACCTGTCCAGGAAATCTAGCAGGCTAGGGGCTACAATCAGTGCATTTACTGGGGCTTGGACCATAAAGAAGCAGGAGCCCATTGATCCTAAGCAGGTCACAGAGGTAGGACAAAGAAGCTCCACCACTCTTGAGGACTAAGGAGGAAGTCAAATACACTTGGAGTCAAATTTGACCTGACAGTATCCATTAAGGAAATGCTCTCAGGGAGTATTTACATATTCTGTATGCTTGTCATCCCTTCAGTAGATAAGTTTCAAAAGCTCTGCAGTTCTCCAGTTAACAAGCTTATGACCGAAAGTTCCTCGTTGTTTCAACCTCTTTGGTTTAAAATACCTTTCAGTGTTCAGGACAATTGATAATAGGGTGACCAGATGTCCCAATTTTATAGGGACAGCCCCTATATTTGGGGCATTGTTTTATATAGGCACCTACTACCCCTTGCCCCCCTGTCCCGATGTTCACATCTGCTATCTGGTCACCCTAATTGATAACTATCAGAGGGATTTTTTTTTTTTTTTGAATGTCAAGCCTTACTCAAAATAAAAACATTTCAGAACAGAACAGGAACTAAATATGTGAAGGGAAGCTTTAAAAATAAATAAACTCTGACATCTTTTTCCTTTGTTCTACAACTCCCTTTAGATTATTCAGTATAAGAAGTTCTTATGGCACTTTGCCAAATCTTTGACATTCAGGATTTATAACCACCAGGAAACCATGAAAACATAACCTACAATACACCATTGTTTGCCCAGAAAATTGTTTTCATACATCATGTTAAAAATGGAAGTTATTGACTGTACTGAAATGTTCATATTTAACAGTCTGACCTAAATGTTGCATTTATGAGTACACATGAAAATTGGTTAGTTATTGGACGCTTCTTATTCTCTGTGTTGCTTCTGAAAAGAACATTGCACAGCAGCAGTTTCGGGGCTCCTGAAATGGGATGTTCTATAAGATATCTAGTTTTATTTTTCATGTATGCATGGGGGGAAATACAAACTTATTGCAAATGACTGAAAATTCAGAAGTTGGTCATTTTATTTATATGCTAGAATCTTCCTTTCCTAGATGCACAAGAGCAACCTGAAAGGCAGAAAATAATTAATTGCCTTTTACATTCAGTTCACATTTTCATTTTTAAATATAGGCATACAGGGACAAAAAACAGATGAAACTTGTAACATAAATAAGACCTACTGATTAAGACCATAATATGCTGGGTATTACGCTGCCCAATCAACTACCTTGCTAACTACTGAGTTAGTAAATTCATGTGGAGAAAATTCAGAGGTAGAATAACAGGACTTAAAACCCATGTTGGAAATAGTTTCAGATTTCAAAATTGTGTCTTTTCTGTTTAGATAGCAAGCAAGGCCTACTTACATATACCCACTGCCATTTTGTGGCAGCTCCTGCCATCTTTACTACCTGTCTCCATTAATACAATAATTTCTAGTACACATTTTAGGATCAAACCAGCCTCAGTCAATAGCTGTTTTTGGATTGCTTAATTTGCATAGCACACACCGCAGGCCTTTAAATTAATGTGTCATTTAAACTCCAAACTGGCAATGTTCTGTAAATTTTCTTATTTTGTCCACATATTCATTTGCTTTTTGATTCAGCATATAATTAACTTTGCAATTAACAGGGGCTAGGTGATTTTGTAGAATTTCCACGATCTCAGCAAATGCTTTTACTGTGGATTTAGTAGAAGCAGTTATACCACGCACCATCTTATAACTGTAGCTCATTATGCTCCATAAGAGCACCACCCTTTTTTGCATCAATTGACTTGATAGTTATGATGTACCGTTGCAGATTCTTGACACAGATGAGCCATTCCTCTATAAGCTATCAAGTCAGTTTTTCCAAACCACCAGACATTTTTAACACTTCACTTTCTAAATGAGCAGTTTACTCAGTCCCAGTGGCTGCAGGCTGCAGTTTCCTTTTCAGTTTCACTAGAGCTCATGATCACTATTTCACTGTATTCCTGGATTAAAAATCTATCCTCATTGCCAATTGTTGTGTCTTTTGCTTTTCACAAAGCCTTCCTGCAATAGATGGGACAAACAAGCTGATCTGGCAGGTTTTGGTGCATAAAAAAAACTGCATACACTAAAGAGCACTCAGACTATTTAAAGTGACACTACCAGATTCAAACACACTACAATAATGTTTGGGGACTGACTAACTGAGGGTTTGTCATAAAATCTTCCTTGATTTACCTCAAAGATACCAGAGGTATCAAGATTTGAAATACAGTATCTACAAAATCTTGGGATGAGATCCTCATCCCTGTTTCAGCTCCCCTGGGCAGACAACCTGAAAGCCCCATATCTGATCAAGGGAGAATTTTCCCAGTGCAGGCACTGTAGAAGATGGCCATGAAGTTATCTAGCAAGGATCCCCTTGCAAGCCCTTGTGTAGGGTTTGTGTTGGGGTGGAGCTGTGGATAAGAGAGGAACATCTGGGCAAGTGCTGTTGTACACAGCACAGTGGAGATTGTGAACAATGCTATAAAAACATAGAAATGTAGGGCTGGAAGGGACCTCAATAAGGCATGTAGTCCAGGCCTCTGTACTGAGACAGGACTATAGTCTGTATGGCAGCCTAAAGAGGCTGATGCAACTTAGACAAGCCCCTGGCCTATGCCAAGTTACACGAGATCTCTCCAGCCTGCAGAGCAGCCCAGAATCAAGAGCGCACAAAGGTGACTTAAAGCCATCATAGGCTGCAGTACATAATCTCAGCCCTGGTAATTAAAGTTGTCACAGATGGTAGCTGGAGTCTAACCTGGTCAGTTTGCCATTTTCATGACTGTGAAATTTTACGGTGATTCAATTTAAACCATGAAGTTTACCAAAACTATCATTTCCAGCTTCTCCAGAATCCGTTTTGTCCTCACATCCTAATGAAATTCCAAATTTATCATCTACAAGTTGTTGGCGTTTAACTTGACTGCCATTTGATGATAGCCCACCTATTGGTATCTTCAGTCTTACAACTCACACTGAGGGTTGAGATAAAAATAATTAAATAATCCCTCCAAATATATAGTACTGTAAGTAATCCCTAAGCCTGCTATACTGCTGTTTCTAAGATGCGTTTTGGTTCATTATGGAGAGAAACTTTATATATATGATATTATCACTTTTTGAAATAAGACATGAAGGAGATTGTGCTCTTCTTTTGGACTGTGTCCATCATGTGAAAACTCCAATACTTTAATCTGAAGTGACACAGGAATGATCACACACATCCCATTTCATCAAACATCCTTGTACTATGGAGTGTAGTGAGTGAGAGATTATAAATCTTATTGACAGGACTTTGCTGAACAAACTCATGGAGAAGTGTCCAAGTACGTATGGATCACTGTATTAGAAACAACAATATATTTAACCAGAGTTGCATAAAAGATCTTTATTGAAATAGCTCCTTGATAACTAAGACGTTATGCAGAGCAGCATGAAGTCCTCTACCTTGGAATTCAGTTTGACATTTTACTGTTGCATAATGCAAGACTGACTTTAAAATCTGGAGAAGCCCAGGAAAATTATTGTGGAAGAGTCTTATTCTATCCATCTCTTTTGCCTTCTCTCATCTCATCATAGGAAACATAGGAATTGCCATATTGGATCTGTCTATAATATACTCCTGTAACTTGTCTCTAAAGGTGGCCAGTTACAGATGCTACAGAGAAAGGTGCAATAAATCTAATAATTAAAGAATAATCAAAAAACATAGGGGAAATTTCTTCATAATTTCTAGATAAGGTGGGAGAGATAATGTCTTATTGGAACAACTTCTGTTGGTGAGAGAAACAAGCTTTTGAGCTACGCAGACCTGAAGAAAAGCTCAAGAAATTCAAAAGCTTGTTTCTCCCAGCAGCAAAAATCTATTCAATAAAATATAATACCTCACCCACCTTCTCTCTCTCTAATATTCTGGGACTGACAGGGCTACATCACCATTGCAAATTTCATATCTCTGACATTTAGCTCAATTACCTTGTGTCCAAAGCATGATCATATATCTTTTTCAAAGAAAAGAGATATCCTATCTAATACACCTATGAATGTTCTCACTATTCATACATGGGCCTGATCCAGTAAGTCCCATAGACTTAAATGGCATTGGATCAGGCTTCGAGTGACTAATCTAAATATCTCGTGCTGGTGAGTTCCACATGCTAAGAGTGGGCTGTGTATAAAGCAATGCCAATTTATCAATTTTAAATACGACCCCTTTAAATTTCAATGAATGCCACTTTGTTCACTATGAAAAAGGGTAAATGGAGCATCTGTTTTACCTTATCTATACCCCTTTTCATTTTGTTTACCACCGCGAGGATCTAATGTTGAAAGGAAAGGACATAAGGACACCGGATATGAAGTTAGAAATTGCTGTGAGGCATGTCAGGGAGGTTACATGATAGAAAGAGGATGAGAGGAATGGAACTTCCTGTGCATAGCTTAAAAGGAAACAACTGTGGAATGAATGACATGTTCCTATCATCACCCTAACCACTTTGCTTGGATGTTGTATCACTTTTCCCTGCTCGCCAGCTGCTTTGTCTTTTTAAAGCCTTACTGCTGTGCCCTGATTTGCACTCATGGCCAGTTAGTCACCCAGAAGTCAGTGAGGGTTCCAGGATGCTCAGCTTCTTTGAAAACCAGGCTTCTAATTCAGATGCCTAAATATGGCATTAGGATCCTATTTTTGGCACCCATTTTGGTAAATCTTGTCCTAGAGTTGTAAGTGCTAATGCACTTGTCTCACTTAAGAGGTAGCTTGCTTTTAGGAGCTGCTGATTTTAAGCAGCTCCAGAGGATCAAGCTAGTACTCTTAGATCCCAGTGTACTCTAGAGTTTCTAAGATCACCCAGGCATCATAGGCTACCTGGCTATTCCTACGTTAGCTGTCAATGCCCTGATTACTTCTTAACTTTAGGGAGGTTAGGAACACTGCATAGGGTTGCCAGTTTTGGTTGGACGTATTCCTAGAGATTTCATCCCATAACATAATCTTTAATGACAGACCAATCTTTAATTCGTGGAGACTGCAGGCCAATTCTGGAGGGCCGGCAACCCTAGCACTGCAGAATGCAAGGCATGGCAATTATTGCCCTGTTGCTCTCAAAGTGTTAGCATTCTAGCTGTTCAGGATATTCATTGTGAGCTACTAAGTGATATCTAGGTGCAGACTTCACAGAGAGCCACAGCTCATAAAGGTGACTGACCAGTAAAACTCTTAAATTCAGTCAGAGCAGAGACCCAGCTTTTGAGGCTTTGAGCTTCGCCAAAGGACTGACCCATAACTCTAAAATGCCAGCATTTGGATATAGAACACTACCCGGATTGGCATTTGACGCTGAAAATGTTGCTCATCAATTCTGGGTTAATATTATTTTCCCTGTCATCTTCCATGGCATAAATAGCAGTATGGTGAGTAATACTAATACATTTGTTATTCTTTATTTATTTTAAAATTAGCCTATGGATGAGATTTTATTCAGATCTACCTAAAGGTTCAATAGTTAAATCTATTTTTAAACTAGAGGGAATTGAAAAACATTACACAAAATCCATAACATTTGAAAAGGGGACCATTGTTAACTTTCCAGTTTCTAAACTATTGAGCAAACTTACGTGTAACAACAACAAAATGAGTCAATGGTGCAATTTTGATGGTGAAATATCATTCATCCTTTAAAAAGGGATTTAAATTTCTGCATTAACAGAAAAAAACCTCAACAATCTTACTTATGGACCTGCTAATTCTGCCTCCATGATATTATAATAAAATAATGACAAACAACATATTTATACAGTACCTTTCATGCTAAAAGATTCCAAAGCAATCAGAACTGGAAATTGCAAACCTCTAAGCATCCATTGGCTTTGATGGAAGTTGAGGGTTTACACCACCTCTTGGAGACGGGTTTCAGAGTAGCAGCCCTGTTAGTCTGTATCCACAAAAAGAACGAGGAGTACTTGTGGAATCTTAGAGACTAACAAATGTATTTAAGCATAAGCTTTCGTAGGCTACGGCCCACTTCATCGGATGCAAATTGAGCTGGTTAGTGATCTCTTCACTCATTATTGAAATGCAGCTCTCTCAGGGTTGAAACACAGTCACTATTTAACAGCAGGACAGACAGTGACAAAGAATATCATATCCACTTGAGACTGCTGGGAGAATTTAACTAGGGAAGTGCAGGCACTGAGGTTAAATATTCGTAGCATTAGGAGAAGTGCCACAGAATTTTTAATAACCCCAAAATGTCAGGTATCCTGTTCATTTCTCAGAAAAACAAAATCTCCAGCAGAAAAGTGACCCCTAGCATCTTGCTTGGAGCATTGGATACATACTGAGTCACAGGAAAGGGTGGCACCTATTGCATCAGAAACATCATTCCATGCTGTCCACTTCAGTGTTCTTCAGAGATGTCCCATCCAAGTACCCAGTCTGTTTCTAATATTATTGCTACAGGGTTGGTTGTTTGTTTTTTCCTAAGCATGCCTCAGACTGCTTAATATTTCACCAAAGGATGGCTACCTTTCAGTATGAAATCAATCTGTCTAGCTGTTCTAGGGTTTTTTACTTTACTCACCACTGTGGTATCTAAGTGGGTCATTAGGGTATTGTCCCTAAAACTAACTTGCATTAGTTTTCATTCAGTGACATTTTGGGCTTGGTACAGTACATATTAATGTTTCTATCTTAAATGTATTTTAATTTGGCTCAGTTCATAAAAGTTCTATTCTTTGTATGTAGTTGTAGCATGAGTCACAGGGGCTACAATTTATAAAATAATCAGCAGCTATGTGATTACTTAAATAATTTAAATTTCTATGGTGCACACATGAAGGAGTAAAGAAATCTGTTCACAATAGTTTTAGATTTTCATGGTGATACATTTGTGCATCCACTGGATGGCCCATTTTTAAAAGGAATATTGACACCTCATCTGTTCCTGCATGCAGGCAGGTGGATTGTAACATACCATTGTCCAAAATAGCTTAACTCATGGTGATGAGATTATTTAGGAAATACCAGGTGCTTTCACCACCACTTTCACTGGATTTATTCATTAGACTCATTATTCACATCATTTTCACTGTGGTCCATATTCAGTCATGGACATGGACAGGGGAACTGGAGGGGAGAGGGAAACTGAAGAGAAGGGCAACACATGGGAAGAGATTTTGGATGTCTTTCAGAGCAGCCCATAGAGTAATGCCTGGTAGATGTCATCATTCATACAGTTCTGAAAAAAATATTTTTATTCTATGCAAGTTAGTTTTAGGGACAATACACTAAAGACTCACTTAGATACCACAGTGGTGAGTAAACTAAAAAACCCTAGAACAGCTAGATGGAGCCTATTCATTTCATATTGAAAGGTAGCCAGCCTTTGATGAAACATTAAGCAGTTCTAACACAGGTGATTATAATAGCTTTGTGTGACAAAGTTCCAAGTCTGTATTTGTGGGTCCTGCGCTTCCTGGCAGATTTAGGGGCCTCAGAAACTCATCTAGGCCCCAGAGTGACCTCCCTTTCTCAGTAACTAATTAGGGGAGACAGAAACAGGGGAGCCCAGGCCCACCCACTACTCCAGACCAAGGACCTTAATAGTATCAGCTAAGATGGCTGACCTTTTAGGCACAAAACACAATACAATTCCCTGGGCTACTTCCCCACAGCAGTCTCCGCTTCTTCAAACTCCACTTCACCCTTACCTCAGGGCCTCCTTCCTTCTGTGTGATATGTTGTCCACCACTCAGTCTCACCAACAGCACAACTTCCTCCCACAGCTCCTGACACCCACAATCCACCTGACTAACTGGGAGGCTTTTATCTGGTTTCAGCCAGTCCCTGATTGGCTTCAGGTGTCCCAATCAGGCTAGCTGTTTCTACTCCTTTCTAGAAGGTTCCTGACTGGCCTGGAGTAGCCTTTGTTTGGCTATCCAGGGAACAGGGACGTACACATCCTGAGGCTGATATACCTGCCTTCCAGCACTCTCCTATACCCTTCTGGACTGACTCTGTCACATTTGTTAAACACCTCAGGTCAGAAGTGAGTTTCTAGTGCTGTGACTGCTTATGGTGCTCAAAGATGGACTAAAGTTATCTGGGGCCAGGATCCAACAAAGTTATGGGACCCTGAGATACACATTTGCTCACTTTTTCATATATACAGTGGGAGCTGGGAGTGAATATGACTGAGTCATGCAGTCAGGACATTAACAGATTAGTAAAAGGCTGGGAGAGTAGAAATCCTAATCTCTCTAGTACATGTGCTGATGTCCTTCTCCCAGTCCAGAAACACACAAAGAGGCAGATTCTCAGCTATCATAAGTCAGTGTAGCTTCATTGAGACTATTAGCTCTACAGTAGACTCTCGATTATCCAGGATGATAGGGAAAAAATTAATCCTGGTTAATAAAATCCCAGATAATCACCATCTGTAGGAAATGAGGGGGGGTTGGTTCACCAGCCACCCTGCGCCGAGGAGCAGGGGGGGTTGGTTCACTGGCTGCCCTGCGCCCTGGTGGGGGTTTTTTGTGTGTGTGTACTTGGGGTGGCAACAAAGCCAGAGCCAGCCCTGCGAGTTACGCATATTTTTTTTGACATCCTGGTTAACCCAATCCTGGATAATCGAGAGTCTACTGTTTTTACATTAGTTGAGAATCCAACCACTTTTTCTTTCCGCTCACCCAAGCAGTCTTCATCTTTAGGTTTGTTTTGCATATGAATTTTTGTGTATGGCAGAAACTAAAAAACCTAAATTATATTTAAACAAAAAGGAAAGAAAGAGCTTTGTTTTTCAAACTGTATCCCATTCATCAACAGAAAAATCTTGATTAAATTGTAATTGAATTGACTGTCTAATAAAATGTGGGGCAATTAATTTTCCTTTTGTAGTTTATGTATTTTCAGATGGGATTCAAGTGCATCAGATGTCTATGGCATATGGTTGATGATTCCCTAGTCAATGGATATGGTTTAATAATTTAACTTTTATTTAAAAAAGCAAACACTTTATCAAACCTTAGTTAAACTTAATCAGTTATTAAATATAGTTCTTGACTGAGAAGTAACTGACTATTGAATGGCTTTGTACAGTTAAAGGTTATTGGAGTTTCAGGAATTTAGTTTCATTTGGCTAGACTACCTCTTCCAATAGTTTTAGGAGATACAATTACTATTCCTATCAATATTTTAATAGACTCAATACTCTGGGAATTTCAAAGTAATAGCTTTTATGATCGAGCGGCCACAGGAAGATGTGATTATATTCAAAATATTAACAATGAAGAAATGCAGATCTGCCTTGATGTAGAGTAAGGCCATTACTTCTTGAACTATCTTCAGTGGGCATGTAGAACAATTGATCACTGTTCTCTTTAAAACAGCCATTAACATATTCAAAGACTTATCAAGCCTTCCTCCCGCAGTTGTCTTTTCTTAAAATTAAACGTGCCCAGTTTTTTAAACCTTTCCTCTTAGGTCAAGTTTTCTAAACCTTTTATCATTTGTGTTGCTGCCCTCTGGACTCTTGCCAATGGATCCACATTTTTCATAAAGTGTGGCACCCAAAACTGGACACAAAAATCCTCACCAGTGCCCAGCAGAGCAGAATAATTACCTCCCATGTCTTACATACAGCACTCCTTTTAAATACACGCCAGAACAATATTATCCTTTTTTTGCAACTGCATCACATTATTGGCTTATATTCAATTTGTGATCCGATATAATCCCCAGATTCTTTTCAGCAGTACTATTGACTAGCCAGTTATTTCTCATTTTGTAGTTGTGAATATGATTTTTCCTTCCTAAGTGCTGTACTTTGCATTTGCCTTTACTGGATTTCATTTGATTGATTTCAGAGCAATTCTCCAATTTACCAAGATCATTTTTAATTTGAATCCTGTCCTCCAAAATGCCAAGGTTTCCCAGCTTGGTGTCACTCATAAATTTTATAAGCATATTCTACACTCCATTGTTCAAGTTATTAATGAAAATATTGAACAGAACTGGACCCAGGACAGACCCCTGTGGGATCTCAATAGATATTTCCCCCAGTTTGACAACAAACCATTGGTAACTCTGAGTCCACATCCAGTTTTGCATCTATTTTATACTGGTAGTTCTCAGATTTATGACACAATTGGTTCCTTAAAATTTCATCATGAGTCTGAACATTGTAACTCAGAACTACAATGTACTCCACTGCGGGATGAGCAATATAAACTCAAAACGTATAGTCATAAGTCGAATCAGGGTGTCAATCTAGAACAGGGGTCGGCAACCTATGGCACGCGTGCCAAAGATGGCACACAAGCCGATTTTTAATGGCACGGCTGTAGCGTGCCATTAAAAATCCTGCCCAACTTGGCTGCTCTTCTCCGCCCTCCGTTTGTCCTCTTCCTCCCTCTCTCCATCCCTTTCTGCCGGCTGGTCAGCTGATCGGCTGGCAGGGACTGAGAGGAGAGGAGGAGGAGGAGGGGCAAGAATCCACCACGCTGCAGGAAGAGGCAGGGGAGCTGGCAGGACAAAGCTTCTGGCCCCTGCCGCCACAAGCAGAAGCTTGGTCCTGCTGGGCTCCCCTGCCTCTTTTTGCAGCATGGTGGGTTCCTGCCCCCCCTCCTCCTCTTCTAGTCTCAGTCCCTGCGGTCCGATCAGCTGACCAGCCGGCAGAGAGGGAGGGACTGAGAGGAGGAGGAAGGGGACAAACAGAGCAGCAGCATGTTCCCTGCTCCAGGCTGGCCGAGACAGAGAAGAAGTGGGGGCAAGGCCTTGGGGAAGAGGGTGGAATCGGGCCATATCCCCTTCAGCCCCCTGCCCTGAACCCCCCGCTCACACACACCCAGCCCTCTGCCCTGACTGCCCCCCCCGCAACCTCTGCCCTGACCCTACCCCCCACAGACACCCAACCCTCTGCCCTGAGCCCTCCAGCCCAGCACACGTCCCAGGCCCCTGCCCTTCACCCCTGCACACCCTCCAGGCCCCTGCTCTGATCCCTGTACCCCCCTCACACACCCAGCCCTCTGCTTGACTCCTTCACCCCCCCACCCACGACCCCAGCCCTGACTCTGGCACCCGTACACATACCCAAGCCCCCCACACCTGCACCCCCTCACATGCCCCCAGCCTCCTGCCCTGACTCCTGCACCCTCCTCACACACACCCAGCCCCCTGCCCTGACTCTAGCACCCCTACACATACCCATCCCCCCCACCCCAATGCACCTCCCACATCTTGACTCTTGCACCCCACATCCCCACCCCCACCCTGAGCACCAAATGGAAGCTCCTGCACCCCTCGCACCAAATGGGAGCTCCTGCACCCCTCGCACCAAATGGGAGCTGCTCCAGGTAAGCGCTCCTCACCCAAACCTCCTGCCCCAACCCTGAGCCCCCTCCCTCATTCTAGCTCCTGGCGAGACCCTACACCCCAACCTCCAGCCTGCTCCTTCACCCCCAGCCCTGGGCTCAGTGCACCCCCACCCTCAGTGCAGTGCAGAGAGAGAGAGAGGAAGAGGATGGGCCAGGACCAGGAAGAAGGTAGGTACCCACTCTATGTGGGCAAGGCAGGTACCCCAGACCAGCAGTGGGCTGAGCGGGTCTGGCAGCCGGGATCCCTGAGCCACTCAGCCCACTGCCAGTCTGGGGTTATGGCTGCTGGCCCCTTGCCAGCCAAGGTCCTGGCTGCAAGCCCCACTCAGCCCGCTGCTGGCCTAGGTGAACGGAACCAGCAGCGTAAGATCAGCCACGTAAGAGGGCCAGCAGCATAAGATCAGCATTTTAATTTAATTTTAAATGAGGCTTCTTAAACATTTTGAAAACCTTATTTTACAATATGACAATAGTTTAGTTATATAATATATAGACTTATAGAAAGAGACCTTCTAAAAAACATTAAAATGTGTTACCGTCACGTGAAACCTTAAATTAGAGTGAATAAATGAAGACTCGGCACACCACTTCTGAAAGGTTACCGACCCCTGATCTAGAAGCATCCTAAGCGCCATTCGCCTTAAGTCAAATGTACTAAGTCCAAGGACTGCCTGTACTAATTTCATCTAGAGCACACTTCCCTACTTTGCTTTGAGAATGTCATGAGGAACTGTGTCAATAGCCTTACTAAAATCAAGAAATGTCAGGTAGTGACTAGATAGCAACTGAAAACTTGGTATTGGTAGTGGATGGGGAGTAATAGGAGCCCATATAAAAAACCCCCCAAATATCCGGACTGTCTCTATAAAATCAGGACATATGGTCACCCAAACAGCTTCAGAGTCCCATGATGTGCTGATCCCACAGTGTTGTGCATTATGACTTTACAGATTCCAAGTCACTTACACCTTGATGTGCTCAGAATACAAACGCTGAGCCATGGCACTGCACTGCCATCAGATGGCCACAACAGTTGAGTCAATTTATTTATTTCTTAACTGCTTTTGGTTTCTAAGAGTGTACTTACATATATGTTTAAAGTTGCAATTATGTAATTAGAAAATAGCCTGTAATAGCTCCAAAGGAAACAACTAGTTAAATGCGTAACTCGGCAATACTCCCACATCTATTTCCAGAACAGTGGCAGATTTTTGACTGACGCACAGGCGGACTCTGTTTCAGTGGTTCGAATAGCGTCATTTTAATATAATTTTGTTTTTCATTTTTGCACTACACCCACTCATAACATTAATGTGCAATGACAGACCTGTGTAGTGCCATTGCTTTTCCGACTATATTTTTGTTACCCCAATCCAACCATCCCCATTTAGTTTTAACTTGTTTAGACCAAATGCCTCATCATCCTTTTCACTAAACAGCACAAACGAGAATGGGGGAATATTTAGATTTGCTCATTAAAGTACTATTTGTACAACAGTTACAGTTCCAACTCCTCAATGTCTGTCAGTTCATGTTGTTTTTGGATTTTGGTGAATTTTGTTGTCCAACTATATGTTAGCATAATTTCAAGTCCCATAGCGGTATTTACTGCATTCAATATAATGATGATGAGAATGGAATAAATAATTAGACAAACAAAAACATCTTTTACAGTGTTTTCCATTTAAATTTAAAATCATATACAGTATATTTAAACCAGATTATTTAAATGGAAATTGCACAGATCTATATGCATATCCCAAGACAAGAGTGTTATAACGAAATATTAATCACATTCACATCTTTTGCTTTTTATTTAGACACATGTAAAAGAAGGTGATGGTGAGATTTTTATGTGAAACCTACTTGTTAGTAAGATTTATTGTTACTGGTGCTTCCAAAGTATCCTGGAGAGTGAGCAAGACTATCATAATGATCTATCTACCTCATGCTGTCTAGGATCTAATGTCTTCTATTTTTTTTTTCATTATTGCCATTTCAGGCTAATTGTTCACTGAGATTCAAGTTAAGCTTTGAATATTGCAAGAAATCATTTTGGGTCACTTCAAAAACAATACACAAAAATAAATAAATGAAAAGTATTCCAAGTATGAGCTCTGATCCCAAGCAGCAAGTATGTGGAGCTCCCATTATATTCAAGCTGTCAGCTCGGGCATTTAAAAGATCTGGGTTACTAGAAGAATGCCTTTCTGATTCCATACCTTTACAATTATGTTCAGCAAAGGCTCTCAGGTTGGAGCCAACAGGCATTGCAAGTGATCAAAACCTCAGGAACAGGCCTGTAAGTCCAAGAATGGAATCAGGTTAATGTTTCACTGGCCTTTCACGGGAAAAAAGATTCTCCTCTGAATACCCGATGATCATTGTAGCTAATTTTGCATCATATCCCCTGTGAGTACTAGGCCAGTAGCCTACTGACACAGAGAACAAAAGCTAGTCCTTGTCTGCTGAAGTCTCCTCAGAATCCTTACAAGAGAACAGGTCATTCCTCAGTTTAGCTGGGATGACCTCTCAGATGTTCAACACGTACCTTTAGAAGAAAACAGTTTGTACTACGGTCACTTACCTTCGAAAAATGGGCACTGCTGTATATTCAAATTTGAAGTCAGTTGTTACTTTACACTTGCAGAAAATTAAATGTAAAAAAAGGATGCACGTCAGCAACATCTAGCACAAGATCCCTGCAAAAGTAAACACCTACACACATTGTGACCTACTTAGAAATTACATGCTGGCTTGCACGTAGGCATAAAGAAGTCACATTGAAAGGCTGTAATTTACAACTTTGGGGCTTTGTGTGGCAGACTGCAAGGAGGGGATGCACCATAGCCACATTCTCAAATTTTATTCCATTTGAATTTACAGAGTTTTCTTTTAAAATGCAAAGGCTCAGTTGTCCCAAAAAATTGAAGCGGAATGTCTTTTAAATGAGATACCTGGCTTTAAAACTGATGGCATTGATAAGGTCCCAAGTTCTCAATTCCACATATTAGCAACTAAAAATGTATCCCCACTAACATTTAAAACTCAGGAACTTATGACTTTGTCCAGGACTTCACTCAACATCCCCCACATACAAAGAACCCAAAGACTTATTACATTGAATGCATTCTGTTTATTTGAGAAGGAAGATCGCAAGTGAGTGCCCATTACAGGAGGCATCTCTCATAAGGTACAATAAAATCAACCATTGCTTCCAGCAGAATACAAAAATACACATCTCAGTGACTTTCATACAATAATAAATATGTAATCATGCATCCGACAATAAAAAGGCACAGAAAACTGGTCACTTAGTAGTCATAAAAATTACTAACTATATTAACAAAGCCACCCAAATTATCTGTACAAGGAAATGTAACAATATATTCCAAAGGTGAAAACACATAAACCATCTTTAAAATAGTATATGCAATAAATACCTCAATTGTTTTATATATTAAAAATAAAACTGTGCCATTGTAAACAGTATGTAAACAAATAAAACTCACTGTTCCTTACCATTATTAAAAGTAAATAAAGCCAAAAGTTACAACTCTGCTCTGTTAGATATATTTCATTGGCAAGTTTTTCAGGCAGTTTAAAGTTGTACTCTTTTCTGCAGCAAACAGAGCCCACTGTGTGTCTTACTCATAGAAATAAGTACTACAGCAAGTACTACTATGCTTCAAAACTGACCACCTGAAATGTAGTAGGTCCTTAAATATCAACAAGATTGTCAGAACTGAAACTTAAGAAAAGCAATTTTTGCAGTGTTATGGACAAAACTGAATTATATGAAATATTATAGTGTCAATAAAACTTAGCCACCTATATAACACCATTCATCCACAGATCTCAGAGTGCTTTACAAAGGTGGGTAAGCATCATTATCCCCATTTTACAGGAGGAGAAACTGAGGCACAGAGGGGTTAAGTAACTTGCCCAAGGTTATAGAGGAAGTCAATGGCAGAGAGCTAGGAATATAATCCAGGGCTCCCAATACGCAGTCTGGTGTTCTATCCACTGGACTATACTTCCTCATTCCCTACATATTCTTAGGGCTTCTCTACATTACCCGCAGCATCTAGTCTAGATGCGATAAATCGATCGCCGAGCACTCTCCCGTCGACTCCATCTACTCCAACTGCGGAGCGAGAGGCACAGGTGGAGTAGAGGGGGGAGCGTCAGCAGTTGACTCACCTCAGTGAAGACACTGCAGTGAGTAGATCTAAGGACACTGACTTCAGCTACATGAAGTTGCATAAAGTAGATGGATCCTCCTCCCCCACCCCCAGTATACACCAGGCCCTAGTTTGAGGTTTAATTTGCTATGTCCTTTAGGACAATGAGTATGGAGTCCTGCACTCACAATTCCAAAGTATAATTACAGAAAGGAATTGGAAGATGTATAGGAGAATAAGGAAGATGTAAAGGAGAGTTGTCTGCTCACTTAGACCAGAATCTGCTCCCACTGAAGGCAATGGGAGTTTTTCTATTGACAACAGTGGGGGCACAATCAAATCTAGGCGACTGGTGTGCCCATGCAAAGCCTTAGTAAGTCTCTGCACTAACCCAGCGGTCAGCCCTTGCAGGCCTGATTGCAGAGTCAGGGCCTTTACGTTTAGTCTTCTGGGGTCTGATCCTTCAAGCAACAAGCAGAGAAAACTTCCAGGACGTTCAACCAGTGCAGCAGATCAGGCTGTTTTCCAATATAATTTTTATCAAGAGGGTGAAGGAGTATAAATAAATAAAACTATGAACCTAAGTAATTTTCCCTTCAAAAAGAAACATCAGGGAATAGTGACATTCTGTGTAGATGCCTTTAGAAAATCCCTACCAAAGGAAAATGTTTAGCTTCTCAGTTCTTCAGCTTTTGATAACATTGGTACAGAATCATAATTTTAAGAACCGTATTTATCCCTGGGAGGTTCTTCACTAAGGATTATCTGGGACAGACAAACACTGATCTGTTTCAGATGTACATATGCCAAAGTGCATAGTGGGTCTTATCTGAAATTAATATATTTTAGGTCTAGATGAAGGTATTAAATATATCAAGTATTTTTATTTTGATGTTTCAGAATATAACATCTTTTTATGACAAGTAGTGAGAGACATCAACCTAAAGTATACACAGGTTCATATATCCCCTTAGAAGGGATTCAGGAAGCACTACGTTATTATATTTCCCTTCTACTAATGCATATCAAGGGCCTGATCTGTCAGTCATTATGTTAGCTAGCAGTTCCATTCACGTTAACAGGTTGCCACATTTGGCCGCACCACTGCATACTTATGTAATACATTTTTATTTATCTGAAGAGAAAAGAAAAAATTCCACTCTAGAACTAAGAGATTAATACACCCCATGTCTTGGTTATAATTTTAAATCAGCATATTTTTGCCCCCCACAAAAAAACGTTTTTAGAGTGTCTAACTGAAAATCTACAAAAGCCAAGAAACAAAGTGAACTATATGATATCTGTGAGTGTGAAAACTAAATGAGACAAAATAACTTTTTTGTGTCCCTCACCAGTAGGCCATCTATGTGGGGGGTGGGGAGGGAGAAGAAGAAATGTGATCTTTTATAATGCAGATCCTATATTAATTTTTTTACACATTTTAGAGAAAATGAGTTAAAATTCATTATTAATTTTCTTAGGTGTATTAAAGGAAGAGAACAACTAAAAAATGTGAATGCTCTAAAATGCATACATTCCTACCTGTGTTGTATTTTGCAGATTCTATAGAATTTTTTTAAAAAAACCTGTAGATTTCACATTGGGAAGAATAGATATATTTCACTTACTAAAAAAATCACATTAGAAAACAGCTCATAAACAATACTTTTTGGGGTAGGGGGGCGGAGGGGGGTGTCAAATCCTGGCCCCATTCAAGTCAATGGCAAAACTCCCATTAACTTTAATAGGGCCAGGATTTCACCCAGAATCTTTAAGAATTCTTTAGATGGCAACAATCAAAACCCCTGCTATTATGTACATTATAAATATTTTAAATATTCATTAGCATCTGTAAACGTTTGATACCCATTTTTATGTGAGGAATAATTTCTATCTGCATTGAATTGGTACATCCTGATCCTATGAAGACTTGTGAAAATGCTTAGCTTGAAACATATGAACAGTCTCAGTTTAAAGCTAAGGACATGCATAGGTATTTGTAGAATTGGTCTAATTTTGCATGATGTTTGCAAAGATATTGAATTTTTCTGTATATAACAAACTGTAGAGCAGTTTGGCATGTTCGCACCAATAAGGTATCTGTGGAAAAAGTAGCAAAGCATGCTGGATTGTTCCGCTTGCCAATTGATATACTCAACTCCATCCACCTCATTTGTAAGTCAAGTTATATTTTCAATCTTTATTTCAACTAGAAGCATTTGAACTATATGATGATTTCATAAAACATTTTAGCAGATTTTATTAACTATGGGATTTATCCTGCAACTCTTACATAGGGACTAGTAATCCTCATTCATGCAAGTAGTCAAACACTACTAAACAATTAAAACAGAATAACTGTATGATTAAAGGCTGAAGCTAACAGGAGCAGACTTCATTTGGACTGCCAGTTTTAAGGACGGTTGCAGGATTGGGTGCTACCTGCACAATTGTTTGGTGGGTGGTGGGGGTGGTTGTTTTTATTATTGTGTTTGCAGTATGGATAATAAAAGAATCTATGCCAACTCTCCAAACAACTTCAGTGAATACATACTGAATAGCAGCTGTGTGGGGAAAGAAATACAGCAATGGTGTTAAAATGCAGTCAGAATCTGATAGTGATATTCAAATAATCAGAAGCGACAAAGAGTTCTGTGGCACCTTACAGACTAACAAACGTATTGGAGCATAAGCTTTCGTGGGTGACTACCTGCCTCTGCAAATCTCCACTGCATGCATCTGATGAAGTGGGTATTCACCCACAAAAGCTTATCCTCCAATACATCTGCTAATCTATAAGGTGCCACAGGACTCTTGCTTTTGCAGATCCAGACTAACATGGCTACCCCTCTGATACAAATCATCATAATGATTTAATTTCAGAGTAGTAGCCATGTTAGTCTGCAATCTGTAAAAAGAATAGGAGTACTTGTGGCACCTTAGAGACTAACAAATTTATTTCAGCATAAGCTTTCGTAGGCTACAGCCCACTTCATCGGATGCATAGAATGGAACACACAGTAGGTAATTGTGTGTGTATGTGTGTGTGTGTTTATATATTTGTGTGTATATATATATATTATCTACTGTGTGTTCCATTCCATGCATCCAATGAAGTAAGATTATGCAGAAATAAATTTGTTAGTCTCTAAGGTGCCACAAGTACTCCTGGGTTTTTTTTAGAATGGTTTAAATTAACATGATTACTACAATTTTAATGATTTATTCCTCAATTTTTGACTGGGAATCACTTTTTATGATAGCCACTGTACATATAGTTGGGAACAAGAGAAAGAAATATGATTTAAAAACAAATATGAAATGCTGAAACTCAATTATTTCTACTACATTCGATGTCTTTAATGGGACTATATTTGTGATAAACGTTTAAAGCCTAGCATTTAAAAAAAAGATATCTTCTCCTCATGGCATATTCTGAAAGTTAGTTGAAGGGTTTGTGCTCTAAGGGTGATTTGAGAGTTCATCTGGTCCTGAGTGAACTTTACTGCTTAATTCTCTTTACTGCATGGCTATATGTGAATAGGCATACCTATGTGACTGCAATAAAGCACCTGAAAATTTGGGGCACCCCGGGGTCTTAGTGTCCACCTTCCAACCTCTTCCTATCCCTTTTCTAATTTGACCCTGCAGCTGGCTGTTGCAGCCTGGTGAGTCTTCCTTGGGAGGGAAACTAGAACTTAAAAGTGAAGAAGCCTTCCAGCCTGCCAGACCTATTAGCACAACATTGAAACTGCTAAAGAGCCATTCAAATGGTAATGAAGCCATTTGACAGTCATTTGCCAACTCCCAGGTATATACTGTCAGTTTTTGAATTTACTGATAAAAAACAGTTGTGCATTACTATCATATTTACTCAGAACATGTTAGTCTACAGGACCTTAATTTAAAATTTGCTTTAAAAATATTTCATTAATGTGTTGCTGAAGATTACAAAATCACATCTTTAAAACATTCTTGCATAGATTTTTTGGTGCACAATCTGAGTATTCATCTTTAGCCTTAAATGCTTGGATCTTCAGACATATAGCTTTTTTAAATAAATCCTTCAAAAGACCACCCGTATCTAAAATATACATGCAAGCCCAGCCTGCCATCGGGCATAGGGGCACCAGTTTTATAATACTGTATAGGTGAGCCATAAATCTTAGGACAACCCTGAATATAGCAGTTAAGAATGTTAGCAAGCTGTATACTCAACTCTTCAGGAGAAGGACAATATTTTATGAACAAGTTATTTTCCTGATGCTGTGACAAATTAAGATGCCTGGGATTTTAACAGTGAGTGTTGTAGGAAATAATTTAGCTAAACCTTCCTATGCTGTTTTCGGACCTAGTCCTATACTTCTTGTACCAGAAGAACTAACTTTGGCTTCAACAGGAGGTTTGCCTGGGCTAGGACTGTGCCATCTAGTTCTATTAGGCCATGGTTACACTGGCACTTTATAGCGCTATAAAGCCCCCACGAGCGCTATAACCTACTCCCCGTCCACACTGGCAAGGCACTAATAGCGCTATAACTGCTGAGTTATAGCGCTATTATTAATCCACCTCCGCATGGGGAATAAGGGCTGTAGCGCAGCTGCTGTAGCGCTACAGCAAG
>ML677348.1:23683932-23775847 GCA_007922305.1 Dermatemys mawii
CCCACGAAAGCTTATGCTCTAAAACTTTAGTTAGTCTTTAAGGTGCCACAGGACTCTTTGTCACTTCTGCAATTCCAGACTAACACGGCTACCCCTCTGATTCATGTCACTTTGGGTTATGTGTTATTTTTAGATCTATAAAAAGTTAATGGTAAACTTATTTCAAATCAAATATATAGTCTGGGAATATGATTTGTGTACAACCGTATAATATATAGCATGTTTCATTAACTCAGCTGCTATCACATACAGGTAACACTGGTTTTAATGATAGTGCACTTGCGTGATTACTTAACTTCCCAGGCCCCTGCTCTCATTTGAGCATGCAGTAGTTTTGGGGCCAAATTTTCACCAAACAGCTCCTTTTTAGCCACCTAAATAATTGGCCAGATTTTTAAAAGTGCTCAACTTCTACTTAGACACTTAGGATGGAATCCTGGTTCCAATCCCACCAGCTTCAATAGGGCCAGGATTTCATTTCTAAGATAGCTGAATAGTTCAATGGAAGCTGATAATGAAGCAGATAGATTTTGCCTAAGGTTCTTATGACTATATCTACACTACAGCCAGGATTAACGATCTGAGATTGATCCACTGTTGGTTGATTTAGCGGGTTGAGTAAAGACCTGCCAAATCGACCACTGTAGTCTTTCCCCCAACGAGAAGAGTAAGGTAAGTCAACAGGAGAATTTTTCTCATCGACCTCCTGAGGTGCAGACCTCATGATAACTCGACCTAAGGTACACTGACTCCAGCTATGAATTGTGTAGCATAGGTTGATTTACCATGGTAGTGTAGACATAGCCTAAGTGAGAGCACGGGTCTTTTGAAAATCTAGGCCGTTGTGTTTAAGCGCCACCTGCTGGAAATATTAAAGCACAACTGTATGCTCACTTAGGTGCACAAAAGTCAGCTTTTTGCCAATTTAGCCAAGGATGTTAAGTGTTTGAATGTTATTGATGAGGGTGATGATGTTTTATTTTTCTGGGCTGTGAATGGATGAAATATGTCTTTTGTTGTAAAATTTAGCATAGCAATACACATGAAAGTTTAAGACTTGGTGAAACCTGCCTGTAAGTACTGGAAATATTAAAACTCTATGTTTCTGATGGTTTTACTTCTCCCTTTTTTGGCTGTTTTGTCCTTTATCACACTCATTTTTAAAACAAATGAATTTGTACTTAAGTGCCTATTGTTACAGCCTGTAATTCAGAAGAAGAGCAGGAGCCGCCTCTTATTCCTACTGAAGTTAATGGGAGTTTTGCCACTTACTTCAGTGGGTTGCAGGGTTGGACCCTGGGAATTCTAGAAAATCTTTTGTGAGAGTAAAGATGGGAAGCTTTTCATATACAATATAATTTCTCAGAAATAAACTGGGCTTCTGTATGGCAGAAATGAGCATTTCAAGTACATAAGCAAACCATTAACAGAGCTATTAAACATAAGACAACAGCAGTAGAAAAGAACTAGAAAATGCATTTTTGTATAAAATATCAAATTCCACACTATATCCCATATATAGATAAATACACAGATTTATACAACCAGTGAAGACCTTCTATTGATGATTATCAAGTGATACTTTATAATATTATCAACACTGCTGATAGCAGTATCAGATTTTTGTCTATAAAAGTATACCAGCCAAATTTTAATTACTACCTAAACTCCTCAATTATCTCAAGTCACCAAAAATATCCAGCTAATTATTTTACCAACAATAGTCATGTACAATTCCTGAAAACATTAAAATCTTTGCAGTTTGAATGAGCAGCATTTTGATATAAAAATCATAGTCCCAAATTTATAATCTGTTACTAAAGAATCAGCAAAAGGAGGATCTTGTTGTATAAATGTAACACAGTATAATGCAGAAGTGAGATATTTATCCTCCTTGGGAGAAAGGAGAAAAACTCCATATAACTCTCTGTGGCTTTGAATTACCCATGCATTATCAGCTAATTCCTTGGTTGTAAGATAAATATATTACTCCAACTCATTTATCTTCAACAATATATATATATATATATATATCTCACATAACTGAAACTTTTACAAATATCAACACTTTTTACACCACTAATTACTAGGTACCAGAACTGTCAAACAAATGAAGGAGCCTAATACTTAGAGGTACAGTTATAGCTATGAATAAACAGTGGTAAACATTAATAGTGCAATCATAAACATTAGAAATCAAGCAAAATAGATTCTCTGTCTTTTTTATCTTTCATGTCCAATTGGTATTATCTATGTACAATATATTTTCTTAAATAATTTTTAAAGTAACTCTACTGTACTTTGCTATGTTTTGCTTTATATATTAATTTACCATTCAGTGTGAAACAAGTTATCTGTCAACCTGCCAGAAGGCAGGGCTATGAAACAATGACAGAACACCAACAATCTTTACCAGAATACCTCGTGAAAAAAAGTACATGTCTCGTGGGTATTGTGCAGTTTTCATAAGGTGAATTGGCATTATTTAATCCAGTTAAAAATATAAACTGGCAGATTACATATTTGTATAGACAAAATATCAGAGAATGCAGAGAAATCTACAAAAATGGAATATGGGCATTATACTGGAAAATAATAATTCTTGCTTGCATTAAAATATGTTTTAGTGCACATTAGCTATAATGTTACCCCTTCCCCAAAGCAGAAGAAGCTGAGAGAGAACTATGATGTTGAAACAGACACAGTTCAGCTGGGGTATTTTATTACTGATTTTCTCTTCTCCCATAAGTGTAAAATCTTTTCCTTTTAAACAGAAGTGAACTGGGAGGTGGTTTGAAGGGTAGGGGTGTTACATGAAAAAAGTAGCAAGGGGAAAATGCATACAAATATAGTGAAAAGAAAAAATATAAAAATTTCACATTTTGTACACATTTTGCCTCTTACAACTGTAAAAACGAATACTATTTGCATTTGTGGGTTGAACAGACTTTTTTAAAGAAGTCATTTTGTATTATAAAGGCAGCATATGTACCATCTGAAAAAGTGGTTGCTACAATAGTTGAATGCAAGAAAGTAGAAAACATTATACAAAAAACAAACCCTGATTTTAAGATAACATATCTGCCTGTGACAAACTACTACTATTTTAACACATACGTCTCCCTTTCCTCCTTCTAAGAAGTATTGCCAGGTCATCTGAACAAATACCATCACTTCCTTTTTTTAAATAACTGCCCTGTTTTACCTTGCACCTATTTGCAATGGGGCAGAGGTGAGTTGTCTACGTACAGGAGCAGAAAAGGCATCTTAAGTGTATTAAATCATGTTATTTTCCTCTAGTGGGGTTTTATTTATTCATTTTTTTGGTTATAGTATTTCCTGTCACAAGGTTTCAACTGTCAACTCCCTCTCCCCAAAAATCATATTGGTAAAACAAAATGAGATTTTAAAAAATAATAGTTTGGGGAGGGGGTGTCTCTTCATTTGCCTTCTCCTCTCTGAGACCTTCGAGTACATGTTTTCAACCTTTTCTCCATAGCCATGAGGACTTGAAATTCACTTTTTTAAAAAAGGGCTCCAGGAGCTGGAGCTTTAACAAAAAACATTAAATATTTCAAAAGCTGCTATAAAATCATAAGTTAGTAACACTGTGTTTTAAAAGTACTTTCTGCAGATAATCAACATAGGTAAACAACATTATAGGCTTATGCCTTCACTAAAAAGATTCCTTCGTTATTTTTGTTCTACTCATCAATGCTTTTGGAACTGATATGCAATACATTTTTAAGTCATAGTTTCCTACAAAAGTTGCTCTCCTGGATCTCTGTCAAATACCATATACATAAAATCTGAAATACTTAGTTTGTACATTTAAAAAACCCTCCACTTACATAACTGAAGTTAAATTCTTTGGCAGTCATTTAAAAAAACCTGGACTACTGATAGAAAGACAACAGCTGAAAAGTTGTCCTACCCTGAGGTAATTTTAGGAGTGTTATATCAAATAGGAATTATTAATAATACATTTTCCTGTCCAAAAGGAAGTCACCCTTTTCGGAGGCAGTCACTTTAGTCCTCTTTCTCAATTTCTGCATAGTCTTAAGAAATCCTGTTGCATATGCCCAGTGCTATGTATTATTTTGTGAGACAGTGAGCATGTTAGAGCGAATTCATCCTCTGACTAGGAAAGCAAAGAAAACACTTTAATAAATTATAATCTTGAGTTTACCAGCAAGATTAATTATATATTCTATCAGAACACCCACAGATTAATATGCTGCCACACATTAAAATGTACACACTGTAGCTTACAGAGAAAGGAAAGGAGAGAAAGGGAAGATGGTTTATGAAGACATAACAGATGTCATCTGAACATCATTAAAGAGGTCAGTGTCAAGTACATCTTTAAAACTCTCTATTGTTTGCATACCCTTTTAGTATAACAGCTTGAAAATAATGCACTTGGCAAACAGTTTTTGTTTTTTTTGGTTTTTGCTGGAAACCTAATGGAACACAGCTTCTCTCTTTTGTTTGTTTACCAGTATAATCAGTTATGTCAGCATAGTTCTCGGAACTGTGTCCTTCAATTTACTGTACAGCAGAAGAGCACACAGCACTTGAGACAGACAGACTTGAGCTTTTTTTTTTTAATTAAAATTTCCTGGCAACAGAGTGGTGAAGGATGTTAGAAAAAATTTAAATAAGACATTTACCTACCAGTGGACAACCCCTACCAAATAAGGAAGATAGATCAAAGTTAGGACCTGATACTCGATACTGTTTCCTTTAAAAATGTGGGAAACAAACTTTTTTAAACCAAATGAAAGTCTGCTCAAATATTAGAAAGGAATCATATATTAACCTACTCTTTAACCTTTAAGAGTTGACAAAGTCTCTGCTCTTGAAAAGGAGAATATATGATTAGTAAAAGCCATGCCTCTTTTGCTGGCATGCTGCATTCTTGCAAATGGCAAGGAGGTATCCATTTAATACAAGCTCAGTTAAGCTATGTCTACACTGAAAAGGCTACAGGTGCTCCTGTAGCACTTCAGTGTAGACACTCCCTACAGTGACAGGAGTGGTTCTCTTGTTGCTGTAGTTAATCCACCTCCCTGAGAGGCGATAGCTAGGTTGACAGAAAAATTCTTCCATGAGCCTAGCACTGTCTACACTAGGGGTTAAGTTGGCATAGCTTGTCTCACAGGGTTGTGGATTTTTCACATCTCTGAGCCCTGGTCTACACTGGGGGAGGTAGGTGGGTGGGGGTGGGGTGGGGGGCTGGGATTGACCTAACGTATGCCACTTCAGCTATGTAACTTACCTCGGCGTCTTCATGGCACTGAGTCGACTGCTGCTGCACCTGCATCAATGGGAGAGTGCTCGGGGATCGATTTATCTCATCTAGATGAGATACAATAAATCGATCCCCGAAAAATCAATCTCTACCCACCGATAGAATAGGTAGTGTAGACCTGGCCTGAGAGACATAGTTATGCTGATATAAGTTTTCAGTATAGAGAAGACCTTATTGTGTAACCATACTCAAGTTGGTAATCTTGAAGATATCCTAATTATTTAATTAGTTTTACTGTAGTGTTTATTTCCAGAGATATTTAAATTCTTTTCCCATTAGATAAATATTTGATGAAAAATTATCTGGGAACTCAATTAATTATAAAACTATGTCTTGTTTAGATGAACCCCAACTGAATTTCATAAACCCTGTTCTTACGAACTGTTTAGTATTGGAGTAATTCTAAATGAACCTGTTACACTCTGTATTATTGTTTTGCACGTGATTTACCTAAGCATGCATAGTGTACAATACTTGGGAAAGGATTACCATTTTGACTAAATATGTATGATTGTCCAGTGCAGTAGTACTGATAAGAAACAGATTGAATATAGATATGTGGAATAGATGCGTACATTGTTTTGGTCTTTAATGAACCTTTAAAAACCAATATTAAAATGGTGCACTTGGCTAAGTTTGTATATCAGACTGAGGAAGTTTACCTCACAAAATCAAATCAGCTGTAACATTAAAACATTTTATACACATAGTAAATAACATTAAATTACTTCTGACTTTTAAAAAAGTGTTTCACTAACCTTTTTAATCCTCTTTTTGCATAATAAATTAAATGAATAATGCTTAAAGTTTAGATATGCTACAGATATTCAAAGTAACTGACTGGCTACATTAAAATGCGCCATAAGAAAGCTCTCTGATAATTTTCCATTTGGGAATCTGATTGATAATTTTGTGAGGTACTTGTCTCTCCAAAACACTCATGAGTTAATTACCTGATATACCTACTCTACATGGGTAATTTAAAAACCTAACTATAGAATGTGTCAATTATATATAATGCACATCATTTGCTAAATATGGCACAGATGCTAAGTGTTCACATCCACAAGTCTTTGCCACATAACATGTTCAGGTAAAATACAACACTGAAGAATAGAAAAGTGCCTGTAACCAAATAAAAGACACACAAGTAGTAATAAATTAAATCTTATTAAAACTGATATAAAAATTGTTCAAGTGTTTAAAGTATCAGATATGTCATGCAACAGAAAGACAGACTATTAAGACATGAACACCATGCATTATAGTTTGCATTCGTGGTGTCTGTAACCATACTCCTTGGCCAGTGAGTGCTAAGTACCTGAGGCAATGTCAGTCTTGCAAGCAAAACCAGGAACGTTCCATCTCTCAGTCTTCTGTACAAAATGTTTTAGGGAAGCTGTGCCTCAGAAAGTTAACCAGGCAACCTCAGCTCTACAGTGATACGTTGCTGTATTGTAAGAGAGCTGTACTGGGCCATATGTAAGGAAAACAATCGTTACTTAATTACATTTTCCAGGCAATGCAGTTCATTTTCAACCTCTGTATACCAACCTCTTTACCAAAATGTGCTTACTTGAACTGGCCAAGTTTGCACACTAAGAAAAGGTCTTCACTGAACATATGACCTTTTTTTTTTTTTTTTGGCACAAAACCATTCAGATTCTCAGATCAAGCTCTTCACCACACAAGAATGCAGATATATTAACCTGCACAGTACACTAGGGCTTATTCAACCACTTAGTAAACTACAAAGACAGCAAAGTGCCTCCACTTTGCTAACTAGCAATTATCCCTCCTTCCAAGGATAGCACCAGTATAGTTACACTTCAGACAAGGGAGCGTTCTTGCCAAGCTCTTTAATTCCCTGGAGAATTCGCTTCATATGACCCACCTTCGTTATCCCCAGGTCCTACAAAAAAAGAGGAAGGTTTTATTTACAAAAGAGAAAAAGCCCAATATGATTCAGCTATGCAGCAGTTACAGAATCCTTTACAGTTCATTTTAAGTGATTTGCAACAACAAACACATTTCTAAACATGGAAATAGCAAAGTGTTATCTAACAATTCAAAAATATACATTACAGACAACTTTTCATGAACCTCTTTCTATTCAGCACAGAGAAAATTACTTACCTGCAATAACTGCTGTATCTCACACAAACCCTTTGTTTTGTGTTCTCCTGACTTCTGTGCACAGCCATTAGGTTTTTTAAATTTCCAGAAATTGCTCACTCTCTCTCTCCTCTCTAACACAGCAGTTGTTGGCTTCAAGGGATGTGATAGATCATAGCTTCCATCCATCAATTTTTATTTTATCTGTGGCCCTAACATGTCTATCTTAATCAGTAAATAGGCACATCCCCATGGGAAAGTGGATGTAGGTCTACAGGTGCGTAGGACAACTTTCCTTCAGAGAACAATAGCTAAGGTTAGAGTGAATTTCTCAGTCCAGAAAGGTAAGTATCTTAACATGGATATGCTTGGTAATTAGAGGAAAGCTGACAAACATGACAATGACATCCAGAAGGAACATGGGAAAGCAAACAAGAAACAAATCTGAATGTATTGTATAACTTTCTCTATGTACATCAATGTGGTAGTTAAGATCAGCTGAAATGTTCTCAACGTTGTTTTCTGGGACCCAACTCTTCTGGACGCAGTGGCAAAGACCTATTAAGAAGAGGCTGCCCCCTCAACTACCCACGCCTTTGGAACTCATTCCCTTTGGCAGTGAGTTTGCAGAATTTCAAGGGCATTGTGCAAGAATTATTTACTTGTTTCATCTTATTCATTTTCATTCACTTTATTTCAACAGCTTGTCTACAGTTTTTGCAATAGCCATCATACTTTTATTTAACCTAGCCTACTATGGGTTGCTTATGGAATTAGATTGGGTTTTTTTTTGTAAAGTGTAGTTGAAATAAAAAAGGAATTGAACCTTGTTTAATTTGTTTTGGTCTAGTGAGATTCCTGACTCTGCTACTGACTATGTAACTTCAAGCAGTTTACCTAAACTTTCTGAGTCTCAGTTTCTTATTTTCCTTCAAGTTAATTTTCTAATGAAAGAAAAAAAGTTCAAAGCAACTACTCAGAAACCTTCTTGAAACAATTTGTTATGTATCTACTGTTTCAATCTAAATAACAGTCACTTCAAAACAGAATGAAAATAGAATATATCTCTTTCACCATCACCACCAAACTTGGGCACGAATTTGAGGAGGCTTTGCCAGGGTTTTCATTCGTAGGATTTTTTGGTAGTTGAGCATTGTAGCAGGATTTTGTCAGACTTCAGGGATTATAAAAAGGACAGGATTGTGTTATGATGCTTCCAGCATATCAACAGCTCTTTCCCTAACCCTAGTCCTTAGACTCTCATTACAAATTCTCCTGGCCCCTCAGTTGAAATTTGCCACCCTCAAGAAAATAAGATGGAGATTAAAAAGCTCTGAATTTTCATTTGTGGATATCTCCCCAAACCATTCTGTTGAGAAGACAGCACATATGGAAACTTTAGAAGCCATCTCGATGCCAAAAAGTTTGCAGGCATTCTTTTATTCTAACTTTTGCCCTACACAAAGGGAGGAATTTGGAACAGCAACACTGCAAATCATTCACAAAATGCACCCCGCCCTCCAAAAGCATATATTAATTACCTTAAATATAGTATCATATATCTCTATTAAACTGACATCTGATTAACAAACTTCCATTTGGCCAACATTTGTTCCATCCTCTGGGTTTTCAAAGAGGGCAGGCTAACACAGGTTGGAAGGGGGACCCACCACATAATTTCAAGTCCAGCTCTGGAGCAGGACCTTCTCTGCATCCCGTGGCCATGCCACATTGCTAGGCTACATTGCCAGCCCACCTCAGAGTTTCTATCACCCAGTGATGTAAGTAGTCAAGAGATCCTTCAAAAATAACTGGAGAAGATCCTGATGAAAGTTCTTGCAACAATTTTCTTCTTAAATTGTTGTCAGCTGTAAGGGGATCTTCATCTGTGCTATACTCTGGAGATAAGGCTAGAGAGGGTACCCGGTCCCGCCCCAAAACAGGTTTGCCACTCTTTGCCACATCTGGCAAAAAAGGTTCCATTCTAATATTTCCAAACAAATAATACATATAGAACTCTGTGTTAACATCTTTAAGATCAGAGATTTCTTCTAGTTACTAATTTAACAAAGACGTCCAGTGAGTCCAAAATCTAACAAATCTCAAAGGATATTTTTTATATTTTCTAAAAGAGCTTTTTTCGAAAATTGTAATTCCTATTAGACACACAAGGTGGGTGAGGTAACAGCTTTTATTTGACCAACTTCTGTTTGATCAGAGAGACAAGGTTCAGTGTAGACACTACCCATGCCAACAAGAGGGGTTCTCCTTTCAGCGCAGGTAAGCCACCTTCCCGGGAAGCAGCAGCTAGGTTGATTGGGGGTAAGGTCAGCTTAACTACACCATGCCGGGTATGGATTTAATTTTCTCGTGTAGAGCAGGCCACAGAGTTCTTCAGATCTGGGAAATGTACTTAGGCCTGGTCTACTGTAGGAAATCAGGTTGGTATAACGACATTGCTCACAGGTGTGAAAAATTTGCACCATAACTCTTGCAAAGTTATGATTTGGGAGCTTAAATTCATAACTTTGCTAAGACACTGAAAATCATGGACTGAATAGGGACACCAGCTTTACAGCTTACTACAACAAATCCTTAACCCACTAATACCTCCCCTTAAGTTGCCTTCCCTCTGCCCCTCTTTCTTTCCCCCATTACCAGTGTGTGTTAAAGGGCCACTTCATCTTGAATGGTCCACTGAAATATGTATTGACTAAATAGGCTAAACAATCAGTTCCATCTTGTATCTAGCTGCGACACTGAGTACATTTCTCAGACATAGAGAAAGACTGTGTAAAGTCGAAAGTTCGTCTCTCTCACCAAGGGAAGTTGGTCTGATCAATGATATTATCTCACCCACTGTCTCTCTAATACCTTGGGACCAACATAGCCACAACCCCACTTAATTCCTATTATTCAGTTAACAAAACCTAAAGATGAAAACAATACACAACTCTCACCATAAATTTCAGTTTGACTCTCACTATACAACCTTGCAGATCCTGCATCTTCAAACATAGGACACACTTCCGTGCTGAAATCTTTTTATGGAGACATTAGAACTACAGTACCACCATAGCCCAGTAGACACTCTTGAAGCTAGGAATATTAGCAACTAGCTTTCATGAACAGGAGCAGTTTTAAAATGCTAATAACTGTAAATTAGTAGAGAGGTAACTTCTCAGGGAGAAGAATTAGGCTACAATTTTCCTATTTTTGAGTAATGCATGTGCAAATAAACATCTTAAATGCATTAACAATATAAAATTAAAGGGTCAGAATCACTGCTATCCTCTGGCTGCTTTGAGCTTTTCTGACCAGCAAAAAACAGGTTTCTGGTTCCTGAGTGACACAGAGAAGCTGGAGAGTACAGATGGAACCAGCATATATTACTTTCTATCCTCATAAATAAAATCCTTATAAAATGGGTTTGCACAAGCATTGAAAGCATTGAAGCATTGACTGGAGTTTGCACAAGCATTGAAAGAACAAACAAACCAACCAACAAAAACCTCTACAATTGAAACTTCAACTGACAAGGAGATATTTCTAAAAGTTATGAGAAAGGTGAAGTGGAGGAGTTGTAATAAAAGCCAGATATAACCTTACAGCAATTCAATAATCCAACCCAGCCCTTCTCCATGCCCCTTCCACCTTCAAATTACAAGGCAAGGCAATGGCAGGCCAGACTGTTTGGGCTTCCCTGGGATGCCAGAATTTTATTGTTCCTCTCAGTGTTATGACCCTGTGTATCTGCACAGATTATTTGGGAATCACTTGGGGAGGGAGTCTGCTTATAGAGTAGATAAAGGAAACTGAGGTCTAAGTCAGGACTTCCTTCAAGCAGCTCCTGTGGCACTGACAATCAGTGTTTCATTCCCACCACCATCAAAGGAAGGGAGAGATCTTGTGGATGGAAGGTCCATGCTAAGATCAGGCATTTGGGGCTGGGGAAGGGGCAAGAGAGGCAGAGTCTTGAGGGACATCTGGCACTGCTTGCGGAGGTTCTCCATTTTGAACAGATGCCAGAGAGAGGCACAAACTGAGTCCAGGACTCACCAGTTATGGGAGATAAAAGACTAGTGTCAGGGGTTCCTCAGCTTGCTGAGTTACTTTCAACCCACTTGGATGCTGGGGTGGGGAGGAAGCGGTCACACTCCTGCACTGGGGATCTGGTTCATGAAAGGACTTTCCTGGTGCTACAATTGTGCACTAACCCTCTGATAGTAGAGGGGAGAGGTGGGCCGGCAGGCTCAGTTATAATGGGCAAGAGACAGAAGCCATTTCCCATAGCTCAGGCAAGGTGAAAGGTAAATCCACTACAGACAGTCTAGGGAACAGATGGTTACACACAGGTGAGGGATCAAAGACCATGCCACATAGTACAGGTCCAGGCCTTGTACAAATGTGGATAGCAATGAGAAGAAGATGTAGGTGGATGCTAACTTCCATGTGCACTGAAGACCCATTATGTTTTCACATCCCAGTAGTCATGTGGGAGAAAAATCTGACAGGGGAAATTTGTGGATGTGTTTTCTAAAATCTTTGTAGCACAGGGACATATCTTTGATCAACTCAGCAGTCAGAAAACTAGAGGTGCCGAGCACTGTCTCTAATTGGCAATCTGCATGCAGAATTCACGCCAGTATGGCTTGCAACAGACAGACTGAGTGCTCCACTCAGCTATTCAGGTCTGCTGCTATAACACAAAAAACACAAACATTTGGCCAAAGGGTCTGCTGGGATTTAATGAGCACTTTTGCTGGAAGTTCCACAGCTACTTTGGCAAAAATATGAAACACTCCTGACATGACACTGTTGTTACTGCATATGACCTTGCCTCTTTATAGTTCATGGACAGTGGCTTCCCTGCACCACTGGCAATTAAAAATCAGCTTGATTCATCATTTGTCCTAGCTTCAATGAGACTCGGTTAATGGTCCCAATGCAGAAAGCTACTTGGTTAAGTTTTGGTTTGATCACACAATCAAAATGATCCTTGCACAAGGCCAGAGGGACTTTCCTTGCCTACTGTAATGCTGTTTACTACCAGTCCACTTCAACAATTTTGATCTCTTGGGTTTTTCCTTTCAAGGGTTTATATCATTTGGGGAAAGCCATGGGTCTGGGGTGCCGAGTTTCCTATCTAGCTTTTGAATCGTCTAATCCCTGTTCAGAATGACTGTACTGCACATTAAGGGGGTGGAGGAAAGGGGGAGAGACATTTTCCAGGCTTGCCAGAGGAAGGTAGCAGTGCTTTACAGGTGTGGGGGAAGGAAGGAGGTCAGAAGCTGATGTAAAAAGGGTGAGTGGAGGTCAGCATGGCAACGCCAACTCATCCACTGGGTACCTAAGTGCAGAAGGCTTTAAAAGGGGCAGATTCAGGCATTAGAAGCCCTTTCTCCACAGAGCGTGCAAGGCAGCACCCACCCTCCTTCCTTCCTCTCGATATGTACGTATCAGGTTGGGTTAGGACTTCCTGCAGGCATTGCACTAGTCACTCCTTTTTTAGGAGAAGGAACGTTTTCCCTCATCACCAAATTGGCTTCAGTGGAGAGGGGGGTTTTCACCTTCCCCACAGCGGGTGTCAGGGAGGAACTATTATGGTGAGGAGGAAAGAGTGTTAGGCAATATGTCACAGCTTATTCTGTAAGTGGGGGCAGATGTCCAGTGCAGGTACTTCACAGAGAAGGCATCCAGTGACCAGATAAATGGGTTGGCAAAGGACTTAAAAAGGAGGTGCTGGTTAAAGGAACAGAACGGGCAATGGGGCAGTTTCAGGGCTCCTATGATTGGTATGGCAGAGAGCTACCTCCCCTTTCTTATAGTTCACGTTAACCCTCCCCTAAAAGGTGAGGGGTGGGTGCGAAGATCTAAGCCAGGGGTTGGCTGCGGGTGATCTGGATGAAAAATGAAGGAGGGCTAATAGAAGCCCCAGGTAGTTATTTGAATTAACATGGAGTTGCCTGCATTGTACACTTTTATCTGCCAGATTGTTCCAGACATCTAATAATAAAGTTGCAGCCTCATTAAATCCATACAAAGTTTCCTCCTTTCAGTATAGCTGGACAATGGGCAATTATACCAGAGACTGGAATGTTGTCTGCGACGTTTTATTTGGATAATTTTCTGTTTCTTGGTTCTTGCAGGTTTGTGCTCTGTGAGGCCTCAGTGGAAGCATTTAATGCAGTGACAAAAAGGCTGAGGGGTCTCGCTGATGCAGGATAAAACAGAAGGACCAATGACTTGTATCATACAAAACTAAGTACATTACAAGAACACAACTACCTTTGCCAACTGCATTCCTCCCATGGCAGACATACAATGTCAGCACCCTCTTATCAGGAAGTATTGCAGGCTAAGGGAGCAATTTTTTAAACAATTTAATGGAGCATCCTTATAGACGCCCACATGGAAACATAGCCTGGACATGCAGAAGTATTCAGATATGGTTGTACACAATGACATGTTTTAGATGTAAATGTTAGGATACTATATAAACTGAAACCTCTTGTTGTATGCAGTACAAGAAGTTGCAGTTTTTTGCATACAGATTTCTCAAACACATTATCAAAAGGTCATTATTTCTGTTCCAGGAAAAAGTAATTGAATGAATCCCCAAAGATACTGTCTCTATTACATATAATGGATGCATTTAAGTAGATCCTGAAAAAGACCAGCAATCTTTGATAATACCATTTCAAAGTGCAAAGTAACTATCATCTGCCAGGCTAATATTTTGCAACACATTAACATTTCTCCTTCCAAAACATGGTTCTTATTTATTTGAACTGAACAGGGATGAATGATTTTTAATTTTTGAATAAGTGATCTCAGAAAGATAGAAGGCTTGATTTTTTTCACAAAATTAAAAACCGACCAAAAACAAAACAGCTGTTCTGAAGGATACATTTGGTCACCCGACAAACTCATAAGCCTGCAAAGGGCCAATGCTGAAGACTATCATCAAACTGTTCATCTTCCACACACTGACTACTGAAGTAATATATTCATAATTTTTAATGAACTTTTACTTTCTGATCTTCCACTAGATACATTTAAATAATTATCACTAGCCTAATAAATTGATTATGAACAATTCACCTTCCACACTGATCCTCTTTAATAAATCTAGTTAAAACTAAGGTTTTTTTAAAGTGAACGATGTAATATATTGATGTAGGTAAGACCATGGGAATGCTTTCACTGATCCTGATGAAATATACTATCATTCTATATGAATCACAAGAAAAGATAATCTCCAATATTGCTAATATCCTTGTCTTGAAAATATAGGTCAACATAAAAGAAATTCAGGCCACAGGACAGCGTGTAGTAATTTTCTGCATATTTGCACAGTATAAGCCAAGCTACAAGCACATAACAGAAGCAAGGACAGGAGAAAGGTTTGTTTTGTTTTTGTCAAAGAAAAGTCTCAAGAGCAGAAAAGTAGCACAAAGGAAATACCTTAAGATCTCGCCTTTCCAGGTGTAAAAGCTCAGAGCCTCGGATGTCATGGCTGATGAAGATTTCTTTGTACTCTCCCAAACTGAGCAGATCCAGCCAAGCAGCAACTTCATCTGTGCCCCATTTTTGAACTACCAAAGTTAAGAGCAAAACCCCCTTAATTTCTACATGCTCAAATGCATTACAAGCACAGGTTAGGCCAAAGAGAGTAGAAAACAGAGTAGAACTGCCGTGCTAGCAAAGGGAAAGGTTAAAGGTGTCATTTCCACAAAAATTGAGTTTCTTTTTACATGCAGGTTAGAGGTTAGCAATAAACATGAGAAGGAATCTAAACAAAGATGGGGTTCTTTGCTTTGCAGCCGTGCTTTCAGCTTTACTCCAGTTTCTTCAATAAAGCCATCAAACCTCATAAACTTCAACATATTCACGTTTAATCATCTTAGGATGAGTGGTGCAAGGTCCAAGTTTGTTCCACTGTATACTAATGACACTTTATTGGTTGCAGTGCAGTCAGAAAAAAAACCACACTTCAAATACTAATCAAAATATAAAATCAACATATATACTGTACTCCTATAGCCATTGCAGCATGCAAGCCCAACTTTAAGAGCACTAGAAAAAATTCTAATTAATGCAACAAATATTCTATTAACCATATCAGTTGCATAGACCATTAAAAAGCTCTCTGTCAACATTGTTCTCTAAGGTCAGTTGCCCACATTAATCTTAAGAGGCCAAGTTTATTCAAAGAAAGTAGGTTTATGTTACTATTATTCTTTTACACCTTTGTTTGTCTTTCATTAAATGCTGACTAGCTTCAGAATGAAGTACTCTAATATGTTTTATATTTTAACATATTAGTGAACTGAGAAACTAAATTCAGATTAACAGCTGAAGAGAGCTTGGTTTGCATTTGAAGGCAGTGTAACACTCTGCCTGCTCTGAAAGACCAAGGCGAGGGAGCAGTTTTAGGTCTGTTGTGACACCAGTTATTTTCAGGGCATAATGTTAAGGCAGTATGTCCACAGATAACAATGGGAAGAGAGGAGAGGAGTTTGTTCAACTTCTACTAACTAAGAGAGCAAGAATTTATATGATGTACATAATTAACTGCAGTGAAAACTTATTTGGGACTTTAAGGGACAACTGGTTCAATTAAACAAGTGTTAATGAAAGCCATTGTGCAGACTACCCTGAAAAACTGGAATCAGTGTTTTATACAGAAACAGAACTGGTTTATGTATGACTTGTGTTGGCATGGAGTTAATTAAATAAAACCACCCAAACAGACACATGGGACCTTCTACCCTAAAAGTAGATGGCAAAACAGTAGCTACTGAAGTATTTTTTAAACTACTACTTCTATTCACCCAGTCATTTGGGGACCCTATTGATACACATCTGCTATATGTACTGCATGAAATCCTCATCCCATTGAAGTCATCAACCAGCAAAACTCCCCCTGACTTCAGTGGAGCTAGGATTTTATCCTCTAGCTGTCACGCATTATTTTAGCTGTTATGAAAGATATGAAATCATGTTTTCCTCCAAAAGTTATGATCTTTCTTGCAATGTCAAAACACATACCAGGCTGAGGGCTGCTCTTATGTTTTTGGACTTTTTCCTTTTTAAACTTTGGCACTATGCGAAATACTGTACTTCTGTTGTTTCTCTTAGAATAATCCAGAGGGGGATCCTGCATGGAAAAAGAGGAAAACAACTACTAAACTTTAAAATTGCTTCACTTGATGATGGGGAATTCTAATTTACTCTTGTCTAGTGAAATAAAATTATGTTCACTTAGGCGTAATAACCTGGCCTACCTCATCATCATTTGGTTGGAAAACATAATAAAGCCATGGAATCTCAGCAAGTTTTCTCAATTCAATCTCCACACTGTGTAATGCATCAGACAGCAGCTCTTCATGGGGGGGATCCAATTGCTATTTATGAACAAATCAGAAAAAGAATATTAAATGGCTGCCTTATACTGAATGTTAACAATGGGGAATTTCTTACCACATTTAATTTCCCTGCGCATGCATTTCACCAATCCGGAGACCACATTTGGGTTGGTCCTAACTACAAGAATGACTGAAACTGCTAAAACTTTGGTGTGTGCCCGCCTATCTGTTTCTGCCATAACTCATCACACTCCAGAAATAGAAATGGAGATTTAAAGCATAAGGGTGAGTCACCCAAACTAATGGATGTACAAACCCAGAGAAAGCAAATTTACAGTAAGAAATTCCCTAGTCTTGTGGCCTTGTACCTCCATCAATCCAGAAGCACAACTGGTAATCAGCGCAGTGCCAAATGTAAAAATATTAATAGTTTGTGCTTTTCCCAATTCTGCTATAAGCTCATAGTTGTATGCTCTTATTGCTGGACTATGATGTCACGTAATAAGGGAGGTAAGAATTTAATAAAGGCCAGTGGCCTGGAGAAAACTTACATAAAAAACAGCATCAGAGAAAACAAGTGTAACTTATAGTGTCAGGAAGCCCAAGGCTACCATTCCTCAATTTTTTTCATGTGATGTACAGTTCTTCTCTGGTTAGGAAGTAGAAATAGAATTGGTGGAGTAACCAGTATTCTTCCATGAAGGTCTTTCCAAGATTTCAATGTCCCTTTAATAGACTAAACAAAGAAGTAGGAGCTAGGAAACCCCAAATCCTAATCCCAGCTCTGACAGTGACTCATTGTTTCTCTGGAATGAGCAGGGTGAAAAGTAGGTATGTTGGGGTCAGAAATAGTAGCTAGCCCTTTGACAGCCTATTTCATCAAATGCTCTAAAAAAAAAAAAAAAAAAAAAAAAAAAAAAAAGGTAAGAATCATTATCCTCTTTGCCAAATAAGGAAAAAAGAGAGTGCAAGAAAGTAAAGTGAGTTGCTCATGGTCACACAGCAGGTTAATGGAAGATGTGGGAATAACACGTCTCCTGAGACCCCATCAAGTGATCCACCCACTGTGAACAGACCATATGGAACTGAACCCTGAGTTGGAAGTCTTTAAGGAGAGAGGCACACACGGTACAATAGAGTAATGATCATTTTAATGAGTTTTGAAAATTCTAACCCATGACACTCAGAATGAGCTATTAAGATGTGAGCTTTGTCAGCTGAATCTTCCATGCCACTGTAGATAGTCGAGTGAATGGGAGAAGTACATGGGCACACACGAAGAGTCTCCTGCCCAATGATGACAGCTGTCATTCAAGAAAAACAAATTATGTATCTTTGTTTTGCTGAAACCAAAACAATGCATACTGAATTCCACATTCAGATTATTTTGAAAATGACGACCATTTGTCTATGGCCAAGTGGTGGTCTTCCACTGATCTGCAGGTGTTGAACCTGCTGGATAGCAAAGATTGGACCTTTAGTTCTGGAGAAACAAAATGTTTTTGAGATATCTTGGTAGGTCGAATTAATTATAGGTATAGTAAAATACTTTCTTCCTTCTTGCCATTAGAGTTTGTGCATATTAACATTTTTTTCTAGATCTTCTCTTGTAAGATGTTTTTGTTTAGTGTACTGGGATTGGAAATCTTAGTTTTCCCTTATTATGGGATTTTTTAAAGGGACTCTTTTTTAAGAAGCTTCTAAGATTTATGGAGAAAAAACCAAGTCAGAGCAGCTTTAATTTTTTGTTTCCATAGGCTGCTTGAGATTCTCTGAGTTGCACAGTGGTGTTTTGGGGAGGCTTGGAGTCTGGGCATAGATGACAACGAAGCCTCTCTTTTCACTGAGGAAGACATCACTTTAGAATGTTTTCATTTTCTGGATTATTCTTGAACTCTCTGGTTTTGATTTGTTCTTCTCAGGGGAAGATGAAAGAAGTGGACTGGTTCGAATGGTATGAGTTTCGTCAGATGGCACCTATGTAAGATCTCCCAAAGAGTCTCAGAGAATTATATTTTGGCAGTGGAAAATCAATTAATTCTGGTGAGAAAGTGCACTAAGGGCTTGATCCTGCTCTCACTGAAATCAATGGTGAAATTCCAGTAGAGATAAGAGAACTGATCAATTTAGTGCAAGATCTCTTCTCTGCATGAAGTCTTAGAATCTTCCTGTTTCTAATGGAAAGATTAGCCCAGTGAATTAGAGTCTGACTTGTCAATCTGACTTTCTCAGTAAGAGGAGGAGAAGTTTGAGGTGGAAGGAGCAACACCAGTAGAGACAATCCCAGCTGCCTCCTCTCCTCCCTAAAAAAGATCGACAGGCAGTACAGGTAATGATGGCTTCAACTACCTGGCTATCAGGAGCACTGGGCACAGAAAAGGAGAGTGTGGAAGAACTGGAGAAATGAAAAGAGGTAAAAATAAGAAAGGAGCAAATTAAGAGATCTGCTTCTTTGTCAGGGGAGACAGTTAAACTGGAGTATGATGAGTGACTGGCAGCTTAAGTAACACCAAAAGTTTCAGCTGTATCCATCATCTCCCTGGATTGGACCAACCTACATGTTGTTTCAGCACCGACAGAAGTACAAGCCAACAAGACTGTCTAAGGCTTAGTTTTAGTGCTGATTCACAAATGAGAGTTCTGAGTATCTTTAAAGTCAACACGTGGACTGACACAGAAGATATATTGATATCTGATAACAGCCTTGGTTTTTTTAAAAAATGATGTGGCATAGATACTCTAAGAGTGAGGTTGTTCCATCTATAGGCTGAAAAATGAGAGGTTTCAGTGTGTATGATTTCATAATTGGAACATGTCCTATCATCCCTTGATACATTATACCACTTTTAGTATAACATTCCAATTATCATCTGAAGACTGTTCAACCAAATTCCTTTCGCCAAACATTTTTAAATCCAAATATTGCATTATTGCCTCCACATTAACATATAGGAATTTGAAATCTCGGCAGATTTCTTCCCCTATAATGGATAAATGTATCTAAAGAGCATTGTTCCCTTCCTAGGGCTGGTCTTCACTAGGCGGGGGAATCGACTGCAGATACGCAACTTCAGCTACGTGAATAACGTAGCTGAAGTTGGCGTATCTGCAGCCGACTTACCTACCGTCGTCACGGCGGCGGTGCGCTCCCCAGTCAACTCCAGCTTGCGCCTTTTGGCGAGCTGGAGTTACGGAGTCGATGGGGGTGCCGCTGGCAATCGATTTATCGCGTCCTGACGAGACGCGATAAATCGATCGCCAAAAGACCGATTGCTACCGCGCGTAGTGAAGACAAGCCCCTAAACTTAAATAAAACAGAGCAGGTGCCTAACATGTTAATACTTCTAGAAGTGAACTGCTAACACAGTTTTCAGCTGGCAATGACTTTTAGTCACTATGGAAATAGAGTGGATTTGTACCACTCATTTAGGATGTGAAAGGGTCTTTATCTTAATACCATTCCCTTCAGACTCAAGTCCTTCTACAGGAAAATATTCCAATTGATATCCATTTGTAATTATCACACACTTAGAGTAATTAATAAAATATTAATAAATTTTCTCCTGGAACTGAAGATTAAAGGCATGAACCACACATAAACATTCCTACTTAGTGAATTAATTGATAGAAAAGCTTGAAGAATCTTCTTCCCCTTACTCTATCAAATGTATCAATTTTTAACTGTATGTCCATAGCACAATGTGTTATTATTGAAGAACTTAACTACTCTTAGATCCACAAACAAGCAACCAAGGGAAGATATGCAATGACTTTCAAGGCCAACAAAACTTTACTGGACACTCATCAATTAACTATGGTTTAGGAAGAGAAACTAATTCCTGCCATGCTGCAGGTAAAGAAGAACAATTCATAATCCATTTCAACTCAAATAATAGGTGAAGTATAAAATCCTCTGATTCAGCCTTTTATAGGTTCTGGGGTATCGTATTTCATTGCACTACAATGCTCCTTTGGAGAAGCGCGATGTACACAGGGATGAGTTACACAAGATGTTTATAAGTAAACAAATTAAACATTTATTTTATCTTCTTACCAAAGGAACTCTTCCTACTAGTAGAGATTCCGTTTCATTATATAATGCCTTCACATTGACAACTATTTCAATGGCAGTACTTCTGGTAAGACTCTGGGGAACAGAAGCAGAACAGTCAAGTAAATTAAACCGGGAGCACAAGTATATTGAGTTTACAATCTCAACCTTAGCCAGTTTTTCCAAAAGGAACCAGCTTGATACAGCTTTGCTCGACAAATCTATTCTACCAGACCAAAGGGAATACAGGCGTGTCGCATCTCATGCGAGGGTTAGGTTCTGCGATTACCGCACAAAGCAGAAATCGCGTATAGTCAAACTCCTATTGAGTTCACTACAGTGAATGTATACGCGGCTGCCGGGAGGAGAAGGGAGGGAGTGCTCAATCAGCACTTCAGCTTCAGCCCCTGCGGCCGCGGGAGGGCTGCCGGTTCCAGCCCCAGGCCCTGCTGCAGGCTGTCGGCTCTTACCCCGCCCCCCGCGGTGGCGTGCGGGCTGCCTGCCCTGACCCCTGTGTTTTTTGTTTGTTTTTTTTGGTTTGGCCAGCCGCGTATAGCCAAATTCGCGCAAGTTAAATGCGCGTAAAATGCGACTGGCCCGTAACATATAGAGCAATGTACATAGGCTAAAATCTGATCTCCGATGCATCTCTACAACTGCCACTGAAGCTTGTGGGAATTTTACCTGTTTATTTGGGGCAGAACAGACTGTATTAATTTATATAAGATAAGCATCCAGAATGGAAGAGGGGAAAACGTACTGTATTTGCTAGTTGGTTTTCACCTGACTTTGTTTACTGAGGTCTCAGATGTGCTAGAGCAGGGGTCTCAAAATCAAATGACCAGAGGGCCACATGAGGATTAGTGTATTGACCCGAGGGCTGCATCACTGACACCCCCGCTTGCTGCCCCTGACCCCGCCCCCACTCCACCCCTTCCATGAGGCTCCGCCCTTGCCCCGCCTCTTCCCTGCTCCATTCCAACTCTTCCTCACCCCAACGCTGCCCCTTCGTTGCCCCCAGGGGGTGCAGAAAGGGTGCAGGGTGTGGCAGGGGGCTCAGGGCAAGGAGTTGGTGTGTGGGGTGCAAGAGGGGTGAGGGATGCGGCAGGGGGTCAGGGTGACCCCTGTGCTAGAGTATCAAGTGACCAGCCACATGTTCTTTACGGCTGGCTAAGGCCACTAAAGAAACTCTGGGCCTTTTATTACCAAGGATTGTTAACGAGGATCACCCTTGATGGAGGCAAGCTGCCACACTTTAACAAGCAATGGTTATCCTGCATAGTTACTATGGTGATGAAGGCTTAAGTAGATTATGTTAGGTAGACAAAATTAGACCAACTCATGTTCATGAAATCATGTTAGTGCCCAGATCCTGCAAAAGCTCAAATTGTTGGGGGGTGGGCTGGGAGATGCTTCTGCTCCTCTCGAAACTCTCCCACTAGCACCATGCCCTCCAGTAAGGTGTGTGTGCACCTGTGTGAGAGTGCCTGCATGACTGTACCTGAGTGAAGCTCCGTGATCATCTCCCAGCACTCTGAGTCATGCCCTTAATGCTCTGCTCTGCTGTGCCCCTGTATCTTCACTTGCCCCATTCACTCACCCTCTATTTCCAATATGCTTAATGTTCCACTCCCGCTTAAGTCCAGTCCCCACAAGAGGGAACGTTTTTCCAGCCAGCAGTACCTTCCTCCTCCCGCTGGGGAGGGAAAGATGGGATCTGCCAGGTATCCTCTGTCTCTTCCAATGAGTTGCAGGTCTGTGGGGAAGGGAGTCTTTCTCCCCCTTCCTATTCCCTCTGGTTGCCCCTGCTGGTGCTACCTCTGCCCTTCAGACTCACTGAAGTAGGGTCTCAACAGAGCCCATCAGCTATTAAGTGGCCCTACAAGCGTAAGGAGGGATGCTGAGGCTGCTGCTGCTGTGGAGGCAGGAGAAAAGGCTTTGTTGGTTTCCTCCTCATCCCATTCGGTGGCTGTGCCTATGTGACACTCTTAAATTTAAGCATGTTTGCGGGATCAGGAGCCTGGGATATCAATAACCTCAGCAGCTAATGCTCTAGGTTGGACAATGGTTATTGGGACTACTCCGATGTCTCCAAAAACACTTCTGCACACAGGGGCTACAGCTGATTTATAATTAAATAAGGCTCTGTTGTTCCTTTACCTCAGGAAACCTCGGATTGGCTTTATTTAATGCATGTGAACATGCATTGACAGCATGAGCCAGCTCCTGTTCCAACAGGCTGTGTATTTTTGCTGCTTCACAGATTCTACAAAAATATGAAAAACAGGAAAAGTTCTTTGTCACTTTCTTTTATGCCCAGTTAAAATGTGATTGAAATTAAAAAACATTGGCAGATGGAAAAGAAATATTTTACAGTACACTTACACTAACTATACTAGAGTCCTAAGTATATTTCTACATCTCTAAAGCTTAAATATAAGTATCACCTTAGACAACAAAGCACTTTGCTCTCATCTAAATTACATTCTTAATACAAAGGTCTGCTCTGATATGAAGGCTTGTTTATTTTCTTAACTGGCATGTCATCCTACCAGTAATGGGTACATATAGATTATACTGATTAAACCAGCAATATTCATTCACATAATTCATACAGGAAACACATTCGGAAGAGAATTATTACATTGGTGTCATGGGACAATCTGTATACCCTGTTAGTGATGTGTAATAATAAGAGGGCAATCCTCTTCAAATACAACATAAAACTGAATTTGACCACTTGTGATCATTAAAATTCCAATGGCACTTACAATCTAAGTACAATTTTTTACAACAGTAAAGGTATTAACCTGTGACCTGGCTAAATTCCAGTTTGGATTATTATATTACATTATGTCTACACAAATTCCCGCTTTCTGCCTACCTGAGTCATCCCTGCAGTTTAAACTGCAATTCCTGTCCTAAATTTGTGCAGTTAAACAGTTGCTCTAGTAGGTTCATGACATGATTTCTATGTTACAGCATTTGTTGACAGTGAGCACCATAATACAGTCCACTCTAAGCTGGCATTTTCACTTTTTCATAACTGTCTCAAAAACATTTTTTAAACTGAAAATGTCTCTGTTAGTCTCTGCCCAGCGGTGAGCATTTTAGAAAACATATACAAGACTGGTTCAGCTATTTTTTTGAGGTGAGATTGATGGGGTGACAGGACGGAAGGTAAAAATTCCGCGCGCGCACACACACACTGCAACTAAAATTTTGCACTTGCACAACTTAGATGGCTCTAGTTAGAACCATCAAATGTGGCACTATCCTAGACATGGCTGAGCCAGGAAAAGCAATCCAAGTTTGAAGACAATCCTTGTTTTAAAATTATGAAGGTCTGAAAACGGTGTGTGTCTCTGCATGCGTGTGATCAAACGTTTTTCATTTAAAATAGACCACCTAAACGCTGATCTGTGTTAGTATTTTGAGAGGGTGCTGGAATACTTTAGCATGAAGGTGTCTTTAAGTTGCTGGAGGCTGTCTGATTTAGGACCACAGCTCTGAAAGGATTTAGCATGATGCAACGGACAAAATTAGGAGGACCAGGACTCTACTCCCAGCTCTGTCACTTGACTCAGCATGTGCCTTTGTGCAAGTCACTTATTTTTCTGCACCTCAGTTTCCATCTGTAAAATGGAGAGGATTCTGCTCGCCATTGTAAAGCATATAGTGATCTACAGTTGAACAGTGCTCTACAACTGCCACATATTTTCATAAAGTTATTTAATGCTTCTATCATCATCAGCAAAATGGTGGCTCTAAGACTGAGAGGACTGCAGACTTCAGACTGCTTCTCCAAGCAGCAGCCTAGGCCCCAGCAAATGGAGAGAATGGTGGGGCCACCATCATGACATTGTGTGCCAGGGAAGGAATAATGGTGAAACTGCAGGGACATTGCCTGATATCTGTCCCCGGTGCACACTGTGGGAAACAGAGGGGAGTATGAAGAAGGGAGCAGTACCACGGGGGCCTGTTTGTGGGGAGTCATGTGCTGAACTCAGAGATATTCTCTACACTTTTCTAGGCAAGACCTCTCCCTACAACACAGAAAGCCAGTGAAAATTCAGGAGAGGTATGATGACAAGGCTGGAGCAGTGAAAGTAGTCAGTGAAACAAAGCTGGAATCAAGGCTGTGCAGCACTTCAAAGACTGGCAGAATTAGAGCAAAGACCAGAGACTCTCCACTGGATATCGAGAGAGACCTCTCTCCCTAAACACACCTGTCATCTCAGACATAAAATATCTCTCATTCAGCATCATCACTTAGGATGCCTTTGTAGCAAGACTAAGGGTATTTACACTATTTTCTGTTGAAAGATATCATTTGAAACAGAAAATGGGAGAAAATGCAACATGAGTTTGTCGAAGACAGGTCATGCTAGACTAAGCCAATATGTTTCTCTGATAAGATAACTAATTTTTAAAAACAAGAGAAATGCAGTAGATCTATTCTATCTGGACTTCAGTAAAGCATTTGACAGAATGGACTATTATTAGTTAAGATAGGGATTAATATCAGAATTGGAAAATGGGTAAGGAACTGGCTAAAGAGGGGACAACAAGTTATGCTGAAGGGAGAGACTATCAGGTTACTAGTGGAGTTCCTTAAGGATTGCTCTTGGGACCAACCTTATTTAATATTTTCTTCAATGATGCTGGCACAAGAAGTAGAAGTGTGCTAATGAAATTTGTTCATTACACAAAAGTGAGAGGCATCATCAATGCAGAGGAGGATCAGATTATTATACAGGAAGATCTGGGTGATGTAGAGGACTGGAGTAACAGAAATGGGATTAAATTAAATAGTACAAAGTGCAAGGTAATACACTTATGGACTAATAAGAATTTCTGCTACAAGCTGGTGGCTCAGAAGTGGGAAATGAAAGAAGAGAAAGAAAGACAGACCTGGGTGTATTTGTCAGTCAGACATGACTTGGAGCGAGCAATGTGAAGTAGCCATAAAAAAGGCAAATGCTATCTTGGAGACATCAGATGACGTATTTCCAGTAGAGATAGGGAATTATTATGGCTATTGTATAAGGCACTTCGAAGACCTCATCTGGAATACGGTGTACAATTCTGATCATCCACGTTCAAGAAAGATAAATTGAAACTGGAATAGCAGAAGCGACAAAGAGTCCTGTGGCACCTTAAAGACTAACCAAAGTACTGAAGCATAAGCTTTCGTGGGCTAATACCCACTTCGTCGGATGCATGCATGGAAACTAGAATAGGTGCAGCACAGAGCTACTTCGTTGATCAGGGGAATAGAAAGTCTAATTAAGAGAGGAGATTAAAAGAGCATAGCTTTTGTTTAGTCTAGCAAAATGAAGGCTTGGGGGGCTATGATTGCTTCTTATAAATACATCAGTAGGGTAAACGCCAGGGAGGACGAAGAGCTATTTAAACTAAAGAACAACACTGGCACAAGATCAAATGGGCCATGAATAAATTTAATCTGGAAATTAGAAGAAGGTTTCTAACCATCAAAGAAGTGAAGTTTTAAGATGGGGCTTGATAAATTTATGGATGAGATTGTATGACAGCATGCCTGTGACAGCAAGGGGCTGGACTCGATTGCCCAGGAGATCCCTTCCAATCTGTGTCCCATGTTTCTCTGAAGCATTCAGTAAACTGACTTAAAAATGAGTGAGTTGCTTTGCTTGCGGTACACTCAAAACAAATACTTTTATAAAACAAACATTTGCTTCTTTGAAAGCATAGGGCCTTTATTTAAAAGAAACTTAAGGAATTCTTAGCAGGCCTCTTCTTCGTTTCTCAAGGGGTATCTCGTAAAAATAGAAGAGCTTTGCAAGTTGCCTGGAAATAGATAAGTGGTGATTTAGGAGATTAAAATGTTTTATAAGATTTGTGACTCAATAAAAATGTACCTTTCTTTGAAAAAGTGGGAGGTGTTTCTGTGAAAACTGAATTTTTCCTTTCTTAAAAAAAAAAATCTTGTATTATAGGGGCAAAGGGTTTCTTGGGCTGAGTGGGAGAGCAGAATTCATTCTGTGTAGGCATATTCCTATCAGCCAAAAATAGGTTTTTGGATGCATTGCTCAAGATTTGGAAAATATTGAAACCACCAGAATTTAAACTCCAAACTGACATTACCACAGTTCTGAATAAAGCATGGGCCTTGTGTACCTTGGTATGATATCCTTGTTGAAGTAAGCTTTGGCAGCAAGTGAATGCAGAATAATTCAATGGATGGAATTCCTTTGCCACATAGGGGAAATGATTTTGAGCATGACACTGAGGGCTTATCTACTTGGGGACACTCAGAAGGTTAATCTTAATTAACTTTTAATGTGGATTAGTTAAACCACATTAAACCCATGTGGATGATCTTATTCAGAATTAAAGTGTCTTTAATTCAATTTAGCTTAATTCACTTCCAAAGTAAACTAAACTGAACCAAATAAAGACCACTTTAATTTTGAGTAAGAGCATCCAAACCGTGTTTTAATACAGTTTAAACCAGCGGTGGGAAAACTACGGCCTGCAGGCCACATCCAGCCTGTGGGACAGTCCTGTCTGGCCCCTGAGCTCCCAGCTGGGGAGACTGCCTCCAACCCCTCCCCTGGAGCCTTGGAGCGCTGCGGTCAGCGCTCTGGGGGCGAGGCTGCGCGCTCCTCCAGAAGAGGCTCCTCCAGGCTGCTAAACATGTTGCTATAAGTGATGTGGTAAGGGGGCCGAGGCTGGGGGGCTGGATAAGGGGAAGGGAGTCCCGGGGGGCTGGATAAGGGGAAGGGAGTCCCGGGGGCCTGTCAGCGGGCGGGGGTGTAGACAGGGGTTGGGGCAGTCAGAGGATAGGGAGCAGGAGGAATTGGTAGGGGGTGGGGTTCTGGGGTGGCAGTTAGGGCAGGTGATCTGGGAGGGTGGTCAGGGGACAAAGAGCAGGGGGGCTAAGATGGGGGTGGCATTCCAGGGGGATGGTTAGGGGTGAGGGGGTCTCTGGAAGGGGTGGTCAGGGGACAAGAAACAGGGTAGGTTGGATGGGTTGATGGTTCTGAGGAGGGCAGTCAGGGCACGGGAAGTGGGAAGGGATGAATAGGGGGCAGGGCTAGGCTGTTAGGGGAGGCACAGCCTTTCCTACCCAGCCCTTCATACAATTTTGCAAACCCGATGTGGCCCTCAGGCCAAAAAGTTTGCCCACACCTGGTTTAAACTGTATTAAATTAATCTGCTTTAAATTCACACCTTTAGTTAATTCAGATTAATTTTCCTCAGTGTCCCTTTGTAGACGAGCCCTGAGAAGGCAAAAGAATTGGATGTATCATTTGAATTTCCTGAGATACGAAAGCAAAAAGGGATTAGTTTGTGTTTGATTATGAATGGGAGGACAGGAAAATGTATGAGCCAAAATTTAAATTAAAAGTGGATTTCTTTACTACTTGCTGGATACAACACTGATTTCATACAGCTTGGAGTTTTCAAATTAATAGCCGGACCAAATCATTCCAACTTGTAATTGATTTGGAACTTTGGGCTGATTTGGAACTGAGAAAGGAGCAGCAAAGTCTTGCTGAAATGATACAAATCATTAGAAATTCTTCACTGTTCTTGCGAAGAAAAGATTTCAGTAGATTTAGCCACACATGAGCCCCTGAAGGGCAAAACTTCAGCTGATCAACAGTCAAGAGGCCTTTGGGACTTGCAGCAGAATGTGAACTCTTGTAACAATGAATATGTACACAAAAAGTAAGAAGCGTCTATCAGACAATGAGACTTGCTTAGACTTTGTTCCTGCAAATACTTAATTGTTCGGTAGTTTAAAATTTAAGACTTCGCTTATGTTAAAAAATTGGTTATAAAAGCAGAAACTGTGCTGTACATTTTCATTAATGCAAATAATTGGGTGACTGGGAGACACAAAACATTTTGTGTTGGGATAAGGAATAGGAGTTTGACAGACGGGAATAGGGAGTGATGGGAAAATGTTTCATAAGCCTGAGAAAAAAATGTTAAGGATTGAACATCCATGTCTAGCAATAAGAATTGAACACAAGAGAAGCTGCAAGATATCAGAGATTAAAATCCTTTGTATTTTATGCACAAAAGAATTGTTCATAGATTCAGAGATCACACTAAGAGGCTGTTACTGGGCCAAGATTGAATCCTTTCCTTTCTGAGCCTAGGACAGGCTTAATTTCCGGGGGAAATTCCACATCTGAGGGGAGAAGAAAGAAACTTTTCTCTGGATGGTGGATTTTCTTTTAAATTGTGGCTTTTTGAAGATGAGGTGGTTATTGGCATGTGTTTAATGTACTGTGCAGTTTATAACTTGGATGTCACATGCAAGTATGCACTGTATATGTGTGTATTTTTATACATTTCTCACATGCACAATTAGGATATGTTTAGGGTTTAAATGTAACATTTTAGTGACCTCCAATTTAATCCAGTAACGACAGTATATTTTTAACTTTAATGTATCACTTATTATTAGGGCTGTCAATTAATCACAGTTAACTCATGCAATTAATTCAAAAAATTAATTGTGATTAAAAAAATAATTGCCATTAATTGCACTTAACAATAAATTCCAATTTACATTTATTAAATATTTTTGGATTTTTTCTATGTTTTCAATATTGATTTCAATTACAACACAGAATACAAAGTATACAGTTCCCACTTTATATTAATATTTTTATTACAAATATATGTACTGTAAAAATGATAAAAAAACTGTATTTTTCAATTCACTTCATGCAAGTACTGAAGTGCAGTCTCTTTATCGTGAAAGTGTAACTTACAACTGCAGATTTTATTTTATTTTTTGGTTACATAACTGCATTCAAAAACAAAACACTATAAATGATACTGTGAGAACAAATTTTCAGTCAGAATATAGAAATATATACCCTCAATTTTATACATAATTTTAATTTTAAATAGAAATACCCTCAGTTTTATACATAATTTTACCTTGGGGAGTATGCCATTAAATTCATTTGTTCTACTGTACCTGGTAATAAGTTCTTCTGCAGCTTGTGAACACAACTGGATCTGTGCAACTTCTTCTTCTGTAGCCAGCTCAACAGCCTGTTGAGGGTACAAGTGAGATCGGAGGACAGGTTTGCAGGAATCATACTTCTGTTTGTCTTCCCAAGACTTTAAGGTATTTTCAAAAGCCTGATGAAAATGGTAGGCTACATTAGCTGACGGTACTTGCAGTTTTTTATTTAAGCTTATTAGGCACTCAGATTGATACATCATTTTATATAAATATTACAAATACTCCACATTATAAATGGTGTTTAAAATTAGCCTTTAAAACTAAATTCAGAGAACAATAGTTACTTCTGTGAGTAAACTCTCTTCCCTGTCCTCCATAAAATATGCTGTTAGAGATACATTTACATGAAGACATTACTGTAGGCATACTTTGTCAGAACAAGATGTTCTGAACCTTCTGCTGAGCGCAGTGGGAATCTAACAGTCATGCAGAGTCCAAACATGAAAACAAGAAAGAAAAATAAAAAGCCCTAACAAACTTGCTTTAAACAACAAAGTAGCTATCATAACACAAGTCATGATGCAGGGAGAGGACTGAATTCAGCATCCACTGGGGTCAAAGATGAGAGTTAAGCTATTTATATACAAGAACATATGTGTACCAACCTTTTATTTATTCTTTCATAAGCTATTTACTCTTATTATAACTGAACCAAGTTGTTATAATGATGGCACTAATGAAGCATTCCTTACTAAAGATAAAATGCTTTCTATAACTTACTCTGTCTCGTGTTAGCATCTGAGCTCTGTTTTTATGTACAATTTTAATAACTCCTGGGGGCTGGATCCATGCCTCTCCATCTACTTGCACTGGAACTCCTTCATCTCCAAGTATGGTGATCTTTACTGACCGACACTGAAAGAAAGTAAACATGTTATTTCACAGAGTAATATATTAATGAAATTGACAGTCCACCTGCATTAGACTGTTTTTAGGAGCTGTGGCTTCTATCCAGGTTTGTCTTGAGGGTAAAACACTGTTGTATTTCATTCATCATTTATGAGGACTTGTTACCCCTTACAATGAAAACAAAGTCAGCATCTTATTAATGTATAATGCAGTAGTTGTCTAGACTACCTCTTTTCTCTGCAGCCTCTCAGCATGGCAGCTATCTTGGTTGCTTTCCAACGAGATGCATACCTGAGCTATTCTGTGGTGCTGCAATTTGATGACTCTTGAAACTGCCATCTGCATGCTGCCAAATACAGCAACAACTTCTAAGATTTTGTCATCAAATGACGGTGCCCCAAATATCTGAGAGGAAAAGAAAATATCAATATTAGACTCTAAACTCTTATTGCAATCTACACAGTGCAGGGATTCTGTCTCCTTTTATGTCTGGTGCAATTCCACACACACACATTTTAGGTATTTAAATAGTAGAACTAATATATTTGAAAAATAAAATTCTAGATTCATAAATTATACCATCACTTGAACATAGCAAAGGACTGTCATAACAAGAGTGATCACAATGGCAATTAAACTACTTGAAAGCCACTGTATATTATCCATATATAGGGTTGGTGGAAGGTTTAAATGCACATACTGAGAAGTGTTAGTCAACTCAAGATTAATGTGGCAAACATTACTATGCTAATCTTCAACTGGTCAATATTTCTGAAGTCCAAGAGTAATTAAAAACGACATTTATTTATTTTAACAGAGCTCAAAAGTGCTTATCTTTCTTTGTCCAGAATTCTCTTTAGACCATCTTCAAAATCTATATTGGTAAATGAAGTGTCAGTGCCAATTCATTTAATATTGAAGAAGAATGTCATTTTATAGCATAAAATTCACCTGTTGTTAATAACGAAAATTGTACTTGAACATTCTGTTTTTGTAGCAAACTAATGCCCCAATCCAGCAAAGACTTAAGTACATGTCCATTGACTTTAATCAAACTAATCACAGGGCATAAAAGTTGAGCACATTGAGTAAGTCTTTGCAGGACCAGGATCTAACACTAAAAGCAGATTTTGTAAGCTAGCTTGGCAGTTCCCTAAAATAAAGTTTCTTTCTCTTTAGGATATTATATGACTCGCATCATAAAGGGCATGAGAACAAAAAAAATAATTCTTTTCAAGGTGCTTCTCCTTCCTTTTCTATTTCAAGTAACTTTTGATATATCCAGCTTCAGCTTATTTGTCTTCAAGAAAAAAAAATGAAAGCATCTCTTTCATTCCTGAAATTATTCTTTAAAAAGTAGAGATGAAATGATTATGCTGTTTCAAAGCATGGCGCAATTATCTATGATGGTTTAACTTTGCTTCCCTATGATACAGGCCAGCCTACCACTTTTTAAAAGAAAACTCGAGAGATTAAATATGCTGAATTAACTGAAGAAATATCCTGTAGAGATACTTAGTCATTTAATGTGAGACTTTGCTTATGTTTTTTAACACTTATTAATTTGGTGAATCTTTTGGATTCCTCTTTTAACTGGGGAGTCTGTCTTGTTTCTGGTTTTTCTCTTTTAAATTTAGACAAGTGGTGACTAGATTTTGGTGTGTTAATATGTAGCGTTCTTTTTCTACTTTAGTGTACTTCAATTTCTTTGTGGTGATATTATTTTGTAATGTGTATTGTAGAATAAGTGAAAGCTGTTCTTATAAGCATATATTAGAAATGCATTTGTAGCGTACTGTCTGTATAAAAACCTTTAAAAAAATGTAATGAACTTCTACAGTGAGGGCTCATGAAAGGGCCTGAACAGGGAAACAAGAGTGTCCTAGACAGAAGAGTCGCGCAACAAGGCCTCTCCACCACATGTGGTATTTGCACATCAGCAATAAATAGGCCAGTGCGTCATCTCTTTTTGAAGTAAGCCTGGTCTGGCTTGGCCTAGGAATTTGGGCAATGGCATGTGGTGACATTTTTATTAAGACATAAAACAACTTTTTAATATGACAGATAAATTGTCTGTTGCTTATCCAACTGAAGATCAACGCAAAATTGTCCGAAAGTTCTTAACTGAATACAGGCTGCTAGGTGTTGCTGGCTAGTCTTGTGACATCTGTAGGCATTGTATTGGTTGTTTATGTTGTTTTCCACACACATTATTTTTGTTGATAAAAAGTTGATAGAGCCAAAAGTACAGCTTGTTGTACCTCTATAGCACAGTTAATTTAATGACCTGCTGGAAACGTACAAAGGTATGATGTCTCATTAATAATTACTGACTCATTGAGTCATGCAAAAAGAGAGGTTCCTATCTTTACTTACATAAGAGCAAATACCCATTAAAACTTGTGTATTCAGTTCTGTGCTTGCATGCCTTTTTAGTCTCCTCAGCATATGCACAACATGCCTCTGGTGGCACATGACCAGCATTTATCACTGAATGTGGACTGCTGGTTGGATCATTAGTTTCCCAAGCTTGGGCCGGGTACTGACAGGGAGTGTGACATGAACACTTATCCATGCCCCCAGCCTTGTTAGTGACATTCCACAAAATGGCATCCTCCATGCAGTATGACCTGAGGATGCCACCTTTTTGGACCACATTTGAATTCTGAGGCATGCAATGCCTGCATAGTATACACAGATGGCATGCCCCTGCATTTGGAAGGCACTCAATTTTTCCTTTGCTTGTAATCAGTGGATCTGAAATTATTCCAGGATACCACTTTTACATCTTTCCAGGAACTAGACTACAGCTTACTCAGCAGTTGGGATGAATTCCATTCCCTCTGCTTGCTTACAAAAGCCCATTTAGCTTGTGTTTTATCTTTAGCGCAGGGATGGGTATTGTTATATTCTGGTTTCTCCTCATGTATAATTTTCTTGCATAGAATTTCTGTAGCGTGCTTTTTTCCAACAACAAAAAAGAAATAACAGTCTAAGAATTCAAAGATTAGCATACCTCCTTTTTTTCTCGGGTTTTGTTTCTAATCTCCCTGTTCTTTCCAAACTAACAAACTCCCTGGGATAACTCCCCACATACAAAATTCACTAAGTGTGTTGTGGCAAACCCAGCCAGACTCACTGAGCAATATTTTAGGAACAGACATAGCCGTTGAGACAATGACTTTCTTCTGTCCAGATAAGCAGGAGAAGCAACCTCTCAAAGACTACCATCAGTACTGCTTTGTTGATCACCTGAGACGGCACGAAGAGCAGTGAGTTGTGCACTACAGAATAAATGTCATCTTCGTGACACATTTGATTATGAGTAGCAACAAGGTTGCTCCCAGACATACATGTGTGCTGCACACAGATATGATTGCTAGAACAGCTTCCTCTCTTTCTTGACCCTCTGGGGAAAAAAGCAAAAATTCCTGAACATAACCTGGATGGATGTTAGGGTAACTTCAGTGCTGCTAACATGAATATGGACGCCACCAAGATGCTACATATCTTTACTCAAATGCAGCTTGAGCTGACTGCTATGCTCAAAAGACATGTACTATGAATAGGAGAAAGACTTCAAAAATATGAAATAATGTTTTTGATGAAGAAGGGGTAAAAAAGGGTGTGGGATTGTGATCAGTAAGAAAGTTAAGCACTTTGGGAAAAATGTTAGTCTATTAAAACACAGTCTTAATACATAATAAGTCCAATTTTAAATGATAATTAAATGTACAAAACCATGTCAAAGCAATGCTGTGATTCAGACTTCACACACACTAAATCAGGAAATTCAAAATTATGGTAATCCTACAGCAATCACACTAGATCTTTCGTGCATAAAGTACACTCCAGCAGTAAGAATCCCATCTGGCATACCCTCAAAGCAGTGAAACAGTAGTGTATGTAGTAAAGTGTCTGTGCAGTATAAGGTCTGTCAAGAAAAAAAAAAGGACCATTTTGGATCAGCTTACCGGCAACAATATATACAAGATATAGACATAGAAAAAGGTAATTAAAGGATTCTACAATTTTTAATCGTCTCTTTAGTTAATTTATTCTCAGTCCCTGTTTTCAGATTCACCCATCCACCTACATTTTTTTAAAGAATAGGAGGAAAATGAAGATATAAGCTGTGGGAATGGTACAGTCGGCCAGCTTCCCTTTTTGTTGGATATAGCGCACATAAAGTGTGTGCTCTGGGAAACCTTGATTATAGTAGATCATAAACTAGTACATAAAAGAGGAGAGGAATTGCTATTAGCCTTCATCACTGTTTGAAAAGGAGTTACCTCTAAAAACTCCGTCTTTATAGCCATATATTCTTTAAGTTTTGAGCCCTATTTGGAAATTTTGTTGATTTTAAGGGGAGGGGAAAGGAAAGAAAAAAGAAAATGAAAATCAAAGTAATGTATTTTCAGTAAAATGGAAAAACTGAATGCAAGAGCACACACATTTCTAAACTGAAACCACCTTACAGAACAATAGCTTCTTGATAGTTATTCAAACTATATACCAGTACTATTACAATTAAATAAGAACAACAATAGTGCAAAGTGCTTTTTGTAATATTTGCTTCAAAGGGTTACTTTTCTTTAATGTTACTTACATCATCCTCTTTGGTTCCACCCCAGAAATTAGTCCCACCAGCATAGCTTGGAATGTTTAGCACGGCTATGCCTTGAAGACTGGGGAGGGGGATGTATTGTCCATCACACTGTAATGCATAAAAACCTATGTGAGAATGTAAGACAAATATCCTGATAAAGCAATCAACCATTTCTAATTCACAAAGCATTTCAACAGAGCCAGCAATGGAAGCTAAAGTCAATATTGCATTAGTCGCTCTATGAGAGTCTATTTTTCCTATGCTGTGGAGTAGCTCTACATGAATCTATTCTTCACACACTAATCAAGATTTTTTTTTTACACTGCAAAATATTTGAGCTACAAATATCTGCAACAATGTCAACGCTGTTTCTTCACAGAAGTTTGCTCAAGTTCCCAGCAGTAACTTCATGCATTTATATGTCAATCTCTAACTACTAGGAATTTGGAGGTTTCTTGCACCTTCTGCTGAAGCATATGGGGCTTGCTGCTGCCAATGACACTGTACTGGGCTAGCAGGATGATCTTGGTGCATATGGTCCAGCATGTCTACTCTCTTCTAACCAAAAATACTATCAAAAGCAGATAGCATCTTTTAGTTGCCATTTGGATTTCATCACTTGAAAAATAACTATACTACTACAGTGCAAAGAGGTCAAATGAGCATACAAAATATATGCATAAATATAAAATGAAAAATTATTAAATTAATATGTTTAAACAATATATAAAATGTTAATAAAATGTAAAAAGCTATGTAAGAATATATAAAAAGAGGAATACTACTTTCTTAAATAAACTAATACACTGTAGCATTCCATTTGTCAATCACATAATAACATAAGACATTGCAGCATATCTACTTAACTCTGGGATAAAGTCTAGAAAAAAATTGCTATGAAAAATGAGATAAAGGACATATTGTGAGATTTCACTTTAAACATGACATTCCATTGGATGCTGCCACATTCTTCGCTCATATTCCAATAAAGGTGTCATTGACCGACTGGATAATTAGAATCCCACCCTGCAGAGCTATTCATAGTCTTACTAAACTATTATTATTTAGGTGGCAACCAAAGCATGCTAGATCCTTTGCTAAATATACAAGAAGACTGTTTTCTACTCTGAAGTGCTTACGATATTATCAGACAAACAATGAAAGATGGAAGGAAAGGATTTAATAAACAAGCACAATGAGAAAGGTGGAGTTAAGCAAAAGTCTTGTTAGTGCTTATATGCTTGGCTTCACTTCTGTATTTCCCTCAGTTCCCTGAACAGTTCAAGCCCATTTGCTATCCCATGATGAAAAGCCTTCTTTCACCATTTCCCTTGTACTCTGCATTGTCCACTTCTGACAATTTACAGTAACAGACAGTCAGAAGATACTCATGAAATTCCAAATGTGCAGTCTCTGGAGCAGTCCCTCTTTCTACATCCCCTATCCCCTAAAATACTTAAACAACTCTGGCTGCTGCTAAAAAGTAACCCTAGACTCAGTGTGAGAACAGTTTTGGAAGTACAACCCACTTCTGAAAAAGTGGCCCAAAATGCATTAGAAATATGCTTAGTAGAACCTGTGATGTCTGGTTTCATATTATTCCACCTTAGCAGCAATTCAAAATATAAAAACTTTACATGACAGTATCTATAGTATAGCATGAAATTAAGATGTGACTATGCCATTTGTGAGTTATAATATATGATTAAGTCTAATTCTTGAAAATGACTAATTTTATTTCACTCTTCAATGCTGTGTATTTTATCACAGCACGTAACACATATCATTATGTAAGACAATACTAAATAGAATCAGACGGGTAGCCGTGTTAGTCTGGAATTGCAGAAGTGACAAAGAGTCCTGTGGCACCTTAAAGACTAACTAAAGTATTAGAGCATAAGCTTTCATGGGCTAATGCCCACTTCGTTGGATGCATGCAATGGAAGTATCCAGGGGCAGGTATAAATAGGTAGGCAAGAACCAGGTTAAAGATAACAGGGTGGGTCCAATGAGGATGAACCACCTGTTATCTCAAATCAGGGAGGGTGAGGTATTCCTCTAGCAGCTGAACTGGAGGTGTCACACTAAATTCCTCTGCTTTATCACGAAGAACTCCATTACCGGCACTTTTCAGGGTCTTCCTCTCATTTATTATTAAATTCTAATGAAATTTTTGCATCTAATCCAATTCCAAAGTAGTTGTTCATGACACATTTTTCTGAATGTCACACACCTCCAGTTCAGCTGCTAGAGGAATACCTCACCCTCCCTGATTAGAGATAACAGCTGGTTCAGCCTTATTGGACCCACCCTGTTATCTTTAACCTGGTTCTTGCCTACCTATTTATACCTGCCCCTGGATACTTCCACTGCATGCATCCGACGAAGTGGGCATTAGCCCACGAAAGCTTATGCTCTAATACTTTAGTTAGTCTTTAAGGTGCCACAGGACTCTTTGTCAATACTAAATAGGAATCTTCCACTGACTTTTTTACTTCCAAAAATATTCAGAAATAATTATGAAAAGGTCAGATTTGAATACTAAAATATATCTTATGCTAAACAACTGTTACATTTGCAGGCTCTTAAATTAGAAATCCACCTGGAGCATACATAATGTTCTTTCCTATCATCATCTTCACTAACTACAGCACAATTTCTAGATAATTGCTAAATCCTTAGATAATGGAAACTTGCTTCTATAATACTAAACCCTTCTGAAGTGCACTCAAGAGAAAGTTATAATAAATTTAAATTACTCCCTCAAGTTAACAGGTATCTTCATATAAATAAAATGAACTTCCAGATAAAATATTTAGCACAAAGAAAAAGACAATGCGTGTTCTTTCCCTCCCCATCACATTTTGGAAGAAAACTTATGTAACAATTTCCCAGCCTTGTATTACAGCTCATCTCTTGCTACATATCTGAACTTGGTAAGCATTAAAGTCTTTCTCAAGTTCCCAGTATTTTGAAAAAGGCTTAAATTTTGTTTTAGAACTAGAGCAGAAACTAGCCAGATTGAATTGATTTATACATATATCTGTGTTGTGGCAAAACACCATACCTTGCTACTTCTACACAGTTCCCTCAATATTGGAATTAGGAAAGTTTATCTAAATTCCCTGGTTCTTTATGTACTAAATTCTTTATGTACTAAATTCATCTGTCATTTATCATGAAGTCATTTTTAATCATGCTTAAGCCTTCTTTTCCAAGATGTTTATTATGTACTTTGTATACACATTTAGTCAGCTTCCATACAGGTTAAACCAACCTGATAGGATTAATGATCTTTTTTTCCCGTAATGTATACATGTTTTTATTGTTGTTCTTGAGACCTACTCGCTGTTCAGTGTGCTCAAAAAGCCCTCAAAACCTCTTATTGGTGTCAGTGGGAGTTGCATATTGAGAAAATAGATCCCTTAGAGTCTACTGTCTCTTTAATTATACAAAAAATAGTAATGGTGACAATGATAAAATTTATTCAGAATCACTGAACACCGTACTTTTGCAGATTTCAAAACACTTATTGTGTGTTCAAGGATTCACGTTGTCATGAACTTCTCATCCACTGCATTTCACAGACTACATTTATGAGGGACAGATTTTTCATGTTTCACCTAACTTGTTAGGTACAAACATGTGAGATATTTCAAGATGATCCCCATGTTCTGCACTGCAAATTTTAATGGCAAAAACTCATTGAATCTGCAAATAAAATAAATATTACCTCAAGCTGAACTTTTTGTTCTAAGTTCTTATAGGTCCTTTGCAGTAACTCTTTGGTACCAAGCACCCCATACCACATCATGTTCTTTGTCCGGCTTCTGGAAATAAATAAATAAAAATTCATATACTGAAGTATGCAATTTGTTATGTATTAAAAGTGTGGAATGAGTCAAAAGTTAAGGATACAAAATAAAGCAAACAGAATAACAACATTAAGAAAAATTAAATTCCTCTGCTTTATCACGAAGAACTCCATTACCGGCACTTTTCAGGGTGTTCCTCTCGTTTATTATTAAATTCTAATGAAATTTTTGCATCTAATCCAATTCCAAAGTAGTTGTTCATGACACATTTTTCTGAATATCCTTCCCTGTGAAAAGAATATATATATGTAAGTATCCAGTTATGAAGTTATCTGAACAATTACTTTATGGCTTTGACCCAGATTGTGGCTGGCCCTAGCACAGACAGATGACCGAGGCAGGGTGCAAAGCATTTATTGATTGATTTTAGATACTTATATAGCCCCATCACTCGGTACCTGAACACCTCACAATCTTTAATGTATTTAAACTGACAACACCCCTGGAAGACTGGGAAATGCTATTATCCCTATTTTACAGATGGGAAACTGAGGCACACAGGAAGTGTGTGATGGAGCAGGAAAATGAGCCCAGATCTCCCAAGTCCTAGGCTGGTGCCATAACCACTGGACCATCCTTCTGCTCTATAGCAGTCACAGGGACCATGGAATGCAAGTCACCTCAAAAGGAACAGAAGAGACAGAGACCTCCGCACCCCTATCTAGGGGAGATTGCCAACGGTGGAGGAGGTTGCATGCTCTTAAGGAGGACAGAGAACATGCTTCATGTGTGTATCAAGGAGCTCCATTGGTCACAATGCCTTCCAGTGATCCTGCTATAGCAATGCAACTCTGCATTGCCTTTAACTCAGAGCCTCTGCCTAAAAGACACCATTTGGCTCTTTGAATTTATTGAGCATTATTAGCTATAAAAATTGTGCTTTAAGGCTTGCGTTATTCTTTCTAATAATTACAAAGTACAATTTGCTAAAGAAACTTTTAAGGAAAAGAGACTGAACCCCAACACAGTCAATTTGAGAAAACAAGGAGATTTTCTTACAATGAATCTGGATCAGGGTCAATAAATGGGGTAGCACCAAATGGATCAACGTTTGCAAGTAACATTTTGCTGATAATGGAACTCCCCGCAATAGAGGCAGCTAATCCAGCTCTTAAACCTGAGGGAGAAAACACAGAAACAAAACAATATTAAAAAACAGAGTCACAGCAATGTTTGTTAATGTAACGTATGCAATTCTGAGATCATATTGTCTATAGTCAAGCACAGGATGGACAGGAATTGCACTTTCTCAGACAGCTATGCTACCGCACCTCAGTTGTTACCTACATTACCTCTCTCTTCCTGTCTTGGGCTCTCTTGAGCAGAAAGTCAACTGAGTTGAATTCTGTGATGGTTCACTGTCCATCATTGGAGAAAAATGTTAGGATTTCAATCCAAGACTCTAGAGGTGACAGGTTGCACAGTAATTAACTGGCTCACCCAATGCCACTGAAGGTTACCTTATTTTTCATCTGTTAATCCAGTCACCCAGTTTCCAAACTATTTCATTACTTTGGGTTGGTTTTGGGAGGGGTTGTGGGGGCAGGCTTCAACAGTGGGATCGTTGTTCATGCAGTCTGTCATCTCATTTAGAATCTTTGAGAAATGCTTAACTCTTTCATTCAGCTTGATAAATGTGTGCTCAACAGGGAGTTCTTCCCTTGCCACCCTTTTACACAAGAGAACTTCCCTGAAAAATGTGTAAAGCCATCACTTTGATCTCTTAGACAGAGAGGAAGGGGTTGAAGGCAAGTGAGAGAAGGATGAAGTAGACAGAACAAACAAGTATGGATGGAAAAATGAGGGCTAGGGGACTGGAGAATAGAAAGACAGAAGTCAGGTGGGATGGGAAGGAGAGAGAGAGGTGTAAGAACACAAAAATACAAATTAAATGAAAATAAATAAGGAAGACAGAAGAGGAGAGACTGGCAGGGAGAATTTGACTAATGAGCTAAGAAACAATTATTGTTTCTACTATGGGAAGGGCCAAAAGTTGATTAGTTTTGCCCACTGGAAAGTTGGCAACCATGCCATGCCCTTTTTGGCTAATATCAAAGTAAAATGAACAACTGTGTTTAATTAATACAGATAGAAAACTTGCTTTCAGAAGCTTTTAGTTAAAGTGAGCTACAAAAAATACATGCTTAGTTTCAATATGTGTTGTTAATACTGATAATGAAAGTTCATTAAGCCAGTGTTTTAACAGCGCTCTCTGGCATACATTTTTACTTTAGGATGTGTACAGATTTCCTAACTGTTACTGTTGCAAAGTACTTTCTTATGGTTTAATTGATTATATTTTTACAGACAGGTCTGTCCCCTTGCACTTAATTCAGTCAAAAGATCATTTCTTACCTAACTCTGGCCCTTATCCTGTTATTAGGCTAGCACAGCCTTCATCCACTAGGGGAGCAAGGTTTCTTTGACTCCACTAATCAGTCAGTAATGGATGATGAACACAGCCCTCCCATTTCTGTTCCTCATTCCCCAAATCAAGTACAATGCTTTTGCAATATATTGGGTGCTCAGGAAGGTGAACGGAAGAATTTTCAATTAACATGCATTCTCTGTTGTACTACAGAAAGAGGTTATGCAGAGTAATTCACTATATTTGTAAAGTTCCTTGACATCACTGGGGGGATGAAACTACAGAAGTGCAATGTATTATTATTTAACAACTAACTGTGGCATGTAGCAAGATACTGAAAGGACTAATGGAGTTCAGAATCATCATTACCTGGGCAGATTATCCTGGTGTTAAGTACAGGAAGGTTTTCTTTGCCGGCTGCCACAGTTGGGGCAGAGAAAGAGCCAGTATGAGAGGGGATGCCCCGACTTGTATGTCGATCTGGAGATTTTGGTGCAGTTTTAACTATGCCAATAAAAAGAAGAAGAAATAACAAAGTTAGAACAAAATATATACCCCCACACAAATTGTAGATACACTTGCATATGTGCTTATGTAAGAATCAGAGCCTCAACATATTGCACAAGCACGAACTATTAATTTAACCCAGGGGTTCTCAGACTTTTGTATTGGTGACTCCTTTCACACAGCGAGTCTCTGAGTGTGACCCCCCCCATATACATTAACAACACTTTTAAAATATATTTAACACCATTATAAATGCTGGAGGCAAAGTGGGGTTTGGGGTGGAGGCTGACAGCTCGTGACCCCATGTAATAACCTCACCATCCCCTGAGGGATCCCTACCCTCAGTTTGAGAACCCCTTGATTTAGCCTATTAACCCTCTTTGAGATCTCTGGAGAACCGGCAAATATCTGTATTGTTTTGTATGACTATTGTGTGTCCCTCTTTGTGTTTGCTAGTGATGGGTTACTTGCTATGGAGTGTGATAGAGGAAGGTCAGGGAGCTGCGGAAGAGTGCTTGAGGGGAGATATGTAAGCTCAGAGCTAATTGAGGCGTGGCTCCCTATGGACTAAGGAAGGTTGCAGGTTGATTGGAACACCTGCAATCAATTAAGGCCCTGCTAAGAACCTAATAAAACCCCCTGCTTCAGGCAGACAGGGGAGGAGGATAGGAGTTGGAGCAGTGAGCAGTTTGGAAGAGTTGGAGCAGTTTGGAAGAGTTGGAGCAGTGAGCAGTTTGGAAGAGTTGGAGCAGTGAGCAGTTGGAGGAGAGTTTGGAACCAAGACCACCCAGACCTTAGGTAAAGAGACACCTGACTTGTGTAGAGAGAGGGCAGGAAGCCCCACAAACTGAAGGGTAGAGGAGGGAAGTAGCCCAGGGGAAGGAATAGCTACTTCAGGTAGTTTTACCGCTATCCTCAGGGCCCCTGGGCTGGGACCCGGAGTAGAGGGCGGGCCCGGGTCCCTCCCTCTCCACTGCCCCTCCTCTAGGATACTAGTGGGGCAGTTAATACCCTATTCAGGGGCAAGAAATAGCTCCTTGAATCCCCCACAAGAAGAGAAAGCGTGGGACCTATCATAACAGTGCCAGAAATTTGCCACAGGTGTTAGTCAAGAGGAGCTGTTAAAGAAACCAAGCAGGAAAGATGAAATAATGCCCTAGATAAGAAGCACCCCAGCAAATGTTCAAACACAGTAACCAGGAACCTAGCTGTGAAGATGTAGCTGTTTTGCCAAGGCTGGGAATCTAGAGATCAAAAGACACACATCTGTTAAATGATCTGCCCTGAAAAAGGGAATGGGGAGAAAAGATTGTCAGGCTGACAAAGACTGGCAGAGAGTCTGGGTCTGCCGGAAGCACAATGTAGCTTGGTCCCCGAGACAATGCAGGACACCACGGCTAAGTCATGTCTGCTGAAAGGCTGAGAAGGAATGCCAAGTGTAGTTAAGACAATCAGCATAGAGGTGTGTTATTTTAAATCCACTTCTTGGAGTGCTGTGCACCCTTGGCAAATAAATCACAATTTGTTTTAAAGAAACTGCTTCTATGTCACTGCACATTATTACTGTCCACGGGCTGCCAAAGGGAAACTCTGATCTGTGCCAGGCCCAGGGAGCCTGCTAGATATCCCAACTGGCAATCAGTGTGTGTGCGGGGGGGTAACCCAGAGACCCAGTCAGAGAGTGGTTGGGTGAATACCCTTGATGCAAAGAGAACTGGAGGCACAGTCATGCCTGGAAAGTGTGCATAGAACTGGAAAAGGATCTCAAAAGGGACAGCCTAAGCATGGACTGTAACCAGAAATAATCCCCATTTATTAATTTACTTCATTTATTTCACTCCAGGAGAAACTCAGATGCAGGAAGTTCAAGGGATTAGCCCAAAGGAAATCCTCAAAGATGTATAGAATAAGACCTCTGGAGTTCCCAGCTTCCACTTCAATTCATTAGGGAAAACACTAATTTAATATTACCTTAAATACTGCACTTCATTTCTGATGTAATAAGTAATAGGATGTCCCATTGAAAAAAAATGCAGAATTAAGAAGGAAAAAAGGCAAAATTAATCATAAGTTTAAAAGATTTGCTGTAATAGGAATAATGTGTAAGGCCACTAACTCACATCCAAAGTTCTTGGAGTGCTATATAATAATTTCATAATAAATTATAAACAAATCTAATAAAAATTGCTCTAATAAAAATAAAGTAAAATGGAGGAGAAAGGAAAACATTCTAATAGCTGAGGTAACAAATAATCTATAATTAGAGGGTAAGAGTACTTACCATTTTTTAAAAAGCTTTGGGAACAAATGCAAGTCTTTACTTGGTGTTTAAAGGAAGGGAGTGGAGGGAGCCATGGCAAATGGAAAGAGGAAACATCATAGAACCCGCTACAGTTCAAGACAGATTATCAACATGATTCAGGAAAGAATTTAAGCAAAAATACATGATTTATATCCATTAACTCCAATGGGACTAAAGCATGTGCTTTAAAGTTAAAGTGTTTTCCTGCACTTGGACCTAACGTGATCATAACATCAGCTCTAGGTGCAGCTCAAAGGGGAGATCAATCTTAGAAGGACCTATAATGTCAAAAGAACGGTCTTGCTCTGACGAGCAACTCAGTAAAATGGCTTTTTTGGGGGAGGGGGAGGGAATCTGTTTATTGCATAACATCCGGGTCAAACATGATCTGCTTACAAGTAAAAAAGAGATGAGGGAAGGTGTGTTCTAACTACTAGCTTTACAAAGTCAACATGGGATCTGAAAGCTAAGGTCATCACCAGTGTAACTGCACTGTCTTCAGACTACACTTTCAGTGACACTTGTGCAACCTCCTAATGTCAATGAAATTACACAGATCTGACTGATTAGCCAGGTAGTTGGAATTGAAGAAACAATTTTGTTCATGATACACAAACTGGAAACAGAATCCAGCTCGGACTCTCACAGCTGTGTTGTGTCTGCAGGGGCAACAGCAGTAAAAGCATATTATTGTCAGTAACAAGAGCAGATATACTCAATTTTCCACAGAGAAGGATAAAGATAAGTAAAGAGATGCCATTTTAGATAGACATTTTTCAGAGCAGAAATTCATATTAAAGGCTCTACCAGTGACAGTTTAAAATTCATCCACAACATTACAGGCAGTCAGTATATAAATAAAGAACTCAGGGTGATGGCTTCTAAAATCACTAAGATTTCCAAAAACACGTTGCAGCATTCTGTACTAGCAAGCTGTGACAAAAGCCCATTGCTGGAAATCATACCAGGAGGGAATTATAATAATGGAGCCCCACAGCACCAGCGCATGTTGCTGTTGTAATGTCATAATGAGATAAATTGGAGTGCAACATTAGAAACTGGGAAAGTAAATAAATGTCTCCTATCCATGCCCAGAACATGATTTGCCTGAGTAAAACTGCCATGTAGCACTAGTGAAGTATCCAGAAAGAGTTTCTCCCCCTCCTCCACACAACAAGAAACGTTTTTAGTTTAACACAAATAATATCGTTTCTAAAGCTACTCTTTGTGGCTGTAGAATTTCATCTAGAACCTTCCTCAGTTCCCTCCTGCCTGGCTTTTTGCTACATACAATCTCTTAGGGCATGATCAAAAAAGACTACCTGTTTTAAAACCTCCAAATGTGACCCCGGTAAATGGGAATACTAGCGAAGAGGATGGTCTCACACACTGATGACCCTCCACCCCAGCAAGACTTCAGTCTTCCTAGGGTTGAGGCCAGAAAACTACTATAATTCCAGTGCATCTAGCTGGAACTGTCTATTGTCAAGTAGTTTGCCAAGCCAAGACAGATCTAGTGGGTCTATGGGCAAGAGATGATATTCAGCTGTGTAACATTAATTCACTGGTGATGTTCTATTCCGTGTTTAGAAATAACTCTCAGGGCTGTCTAAATCATCCTAGTGGCTGCTCTGACCCCAGGAGCAGCCAAAATTTGGAAAAGTGCAAAGATTGCTTAAAGCCACCTTAGCCCCTGACATCCCACTAGGCTCGTTAGATATGCAGCATGAAATCTTACTCCATTTCTTGAAGACAGGGAAAACCTCTGCATAACTGAGGATGGTCAGCATCCTTCTCTCTAAAGGCCTGTCAGCACAGGAAGTTATACTGGTATAATTGTACAGATACAGTTAAACCAGTGCAACTCCCCATGAAGACACTCTTCTTTATTCCAAAATAATAGTGGCTCTCCCATTTTAGCTTAAACTGCTTCTAAAACAACAAAGATAAACGAGAAAAAAGGCACACTTTTACAGAATAAAAGTATCCTCTTGGAGAGTTATACCAGTATAACTGTAACAGTTTAAATTCATACTTGCTGTATACTGGTACGACTTCCTGTGTGGAAAATCCCTAAGCTAATCATTGACAGTGACTGCCAACGATGGCATCAATTAACTAGGATGTAGGGGCAAGAGAGCTCCCAGGTGTTGGGTTTCTGGGAAATCAGAGAAGTACTGACCTTCCTTTTTCAAAACCAAACTGAACGCAACAGAGGAGAGAAAGCCTTTTGAGGTCCCCTGTCACTTGACATCAAAAGGCGCGGTAACGGAAACCAGTCAAGAGCTGACCCTTCACAATGACCACATAAACTCACGGAACTGATCAGCAGAAGTAACTGCTAATAGAAGGGAGAATGGATCAATAAGACGTCACACTATGTAGAGGAGCTGAGTAGTCCATCAAACTATCAGTGTTAAAGACAGTGGATAGATCAGTGATGAAAGGATGGAAAGGAGGCACTTAGCCATGGCCACGAATAAGTCAATACGATCTTGGTAACAGCAATTTTGTAACTTCTATTGGCTTTTGGCACAGCATTTCTGTGTGCCTGCATAGACAGAAGATGATCACACTTCTGATAGCTCTTGGTCATCTTTTCAGCAGTTTACTGTACATGCCCAAACTACTTCAGCTTCTGATGGCCAGCACCATGACCTCCACGCACGTGGAAAAGAAAAAACCCATGTAAATCAGCTGATCTGAACACTTTCTCTCACCATTTACACTATCATGGTTTCAAAAAATTCACAGAAAATATACTATAAAAAGTCAACAATTAATATAATCTTGCATATTACAAACAGAACACGTGAAAATGTCCTGCATTTCATATGGGTGAATTATTATGTTGACAAACTGAAGAATGCAGAAAAGAGTCACAAAAATTATTTGAGGGCTGGAGAAAATGCCTTACTGTGAGAGATGGAAAGAACTCAATCTGTTTAGCTCATCAAACAAAGACTGTTTATTATGGAGTGTAAGTACCTTCCCATGGAGAAAGCAAGGGGTATCAAATGTAGCACAGAAAGTCATAACAAGAACCAATTGCTGGACAATTAAAGCCAGACAAATTCAGTTGAGAAATAAAGCACAATTTTTTAACAGTGAGCGGTGATTAAGCATTAGAACGAACCACCAATTAAGTGATGGTTCTCCAGCATCCTCAAAAATTAAGCCTAAATACATTTCCAGAAGACATACTTGAGTCAAATTCAAGTTATTAGGCTCAACACAGGGGTAACTGGGTAAGGATCTACAGCCTATGATATACAGGAAGTCAGACTAAGTCAGGGGTAGGCAACCTATGGCACAGGTGCCGAAGGCAGCACGCAAGCTGATTTTCAGTGACACTCACACTTCTTGGGTCCTCTCCACCAGTCTGGGGGGCTCTGCATTTAAATTTAATTTAAAATGAAGCATTTTAAACATTTTAAAAACCTTATTTACTTTACGTACAATAATAGTTTAGTTATATGTTAAAGACTTATAGAAAGAGACCTTCTAAAAATGTTAAAATATATTACTGGCATGTGAAACCTTAAATTAGAATGAATAAAAGAAGACTCGGCACACCACTTCTGAAAGGTTGCCAACCCCTAGATGAGGTCATCTAATTGTATCTTTTGGCTTTAAACTCTAAAAATTCACAAATTAACTATGGCAATTATAAGGAAATGATGTTGGAGGAGATAATATTAACACAAAAACATTATTCTCATGTGTATGACAAAACACCATTCTTAAGTGATAGGGAGCTAACAGAAATACAGATGGAAAATGATATTCAAATTTTATCTAATTAAACATTATCTATTTAGTCTAAGGTAATTAATACATGGAAAATACTACTTTCATCAAACAACTGAGGGAGACTCTCAGAAGATTAACAAATAATACTCCGAACACAATTATCTTTCACTCTGCATAATGCTACTCAAAACTTCACAGTGCTGTTCTTACAACCGAGTACTCAAGAATAAGGCAGTGGCATTAAAAGAAAAATCAGCCAAACAGCTGCTGTTATTTGACAGATGAGACTCATGGAGATAAGCTGCAATAAAAATAAAGTTTTGCTGTTCATGCTCTGATAAAAACGAACACAGCCCTCATGACCAAAACTGATATTTCATTGCAGGTAACTGAATTAACGTTTCATGGTTTCTCCTGAAACACCCTCTCCCACTGAAAATATTAACATGTACTTCACTTCACACATTTTAGATGTATGACTACTGAGACACCTTCCTAACAAGTAAACTAGTATTATTCTAGGAAGCAATGGTTATTTGATGCACAAACAAGTTCAATATTGTTGGCTATTCCTATCTAACAAAATGTTTATCGGCCATGAAATCAGCAAATACAAACTACCACAAAGTAAAAATTAGGTTAAGCTTCCTCTCTTTTTGCAATAAAAACAAATAACGAGGATGTTTAACTCTGCACATGCTGCTTTAAATAAAGGTCTACATATTTATTTTTACAGACTGTGGTTCTGATATGCAACCCTCCATTATTTTAAGAGTTTCTGTACATGAAGCGGAGGCTTACAAAAATAAATGAAAGGATGTTATTTTTTCCTAACATAACAGACTCTTTGGCTTGTCCACCTCCAAATAATTAAACTCAGCCCATTTCTGTTCGTGTATGGCAATGGGAGCTCCAGCACATGGCACGACCCCATTCTAAAGGTAATTCCTAATCACAAACAATTCATTAATTAACAAGACAAGTAAAATAAAATTCAAAATTTCATTCTTTATTACTGTGATAGATAAAGGGGGCGGGGAATAGCTTCCTTTGATGGAAACCTAGCCAGCCAGTTGGCTGTAAAATCCCTCTTGGTAGCTGTTCTTTACTTGCTTTACCTGTAAAGGGTTAAAAAGTCCCTCCGGTAAAGAAAAAAAAAGGGGGCACCTGAAAGAGCCAACGGGAAGGTAAAACATTTTAAAACTGGGAAAGAAACTTTCCCTTTGCCTGTTGTTTTCTGGACTGGAGGGACAGAGCTGCCATGCTATAAGCAGCTTAAGCCAGGAATGATCATAAATCATCAGATAATGCCTAGAACTACTTATCTGAACTCCAAATGTGTAAATAGATCAGAATGTTTAGCTAGACGCAATTAGGGTTATTTCTTTTATTTCTTATTGGCTTGTGGACTTTCTCTGTGCTAACCCCAGATGGTTTTGTTTGCTTGTAACCTTTAAGCTGAACTCCCAGGAAAGCTATTTTGGGTGCTTGATTTTTGGACTTGCTCTTTTAAAAAAGAGCAAAAGCCTAAGTTCCAGATGTAATGTTTTCCTTTTTGTTTTCAATAAAATTTACCTCTTTAAGAACAAGATTGGATTTTTGGTGTCCTAAGAGGTTTGTGCATGTGGTTTGATGAACTGGTAGCCATAGCTACTTTCTTTTGTTTTCATTCTCAGCTGGAGGGAGGTAAAAGGGCTTGATGGTACCCCGCAGGGAGGAATTCCGAAGTTCTCCTTCCTGGGTTCAAAGGAGTTTTTTGTTTTGTTTTGTTTTGTTTTTTGCATTTGGGTGGTGGCAGCATTTAGCAAGCCAACGTCAGAGAAAAGCTGTAACTTTGGGAGTTTAATACAAGCGTGGAGTGGCAAGCATTAATTTTTAAAATCCTTGCAAGCCCCACTTCTATACTCAGAGTGACACAGCTGAGATGCAGCCTTTTCAATTATAATCAAACTTTAAACGTATGGTCATAAAAATTTCCAGCCTTAGAGTATGAAATCGTCTCCAAAGAGGAACTAAAGCTTCCCACATTAGCCCTTCTTTGTGCTCTAACCCTGATTTAAAACGAACTACCTACACAGAACAAGTTCAGTCTCCACACCCACTCAATCCTTCAAAACAATAGCCCCTCTGGTAAGTGCACACTTATTTATTGCTGTTAGTGTCAATTTCAGTAAAGCCAGTTCCCCCTTTAAAATATATTAAGAACAATACAGGTCTAGCACATAAAATCATTTTTCTGTTATATAATTACGATGTCCTAGTAAGGATATCAAACTTGATGAATATGGCCCAGACTCCAAAGGGCACACTGTGGATTCTTAGCATGTCATGTGCCCAAAAACCACATAGAGAAACAAAGGCTTGGAAAGACACCCACACAGAACAAAATTAAGTTAGGGGTGTGAATGTTGCACCCATTAACTAGCATTAACAGAATGCTGTAGTTTAAAACAAACCCCCCGCAGAAATTCAGGATATTAACAATTAACATTCCAACATCATATTAAACTCACCTGCCTCCCACCTAGGGTTTAAAAATTATCAGACTAAAATCTATCCTGTTGAGAACATGAATTCTAACCGATGATCTTGAATTGTCTCCTATAAACCTGCACTGATCTTTTCAACTTATATCAGACACAGGAAGGCTTCCTCTGCTATTTCTCAGGAAGGTGTCCAAACAACAGAACAGAACCATATGATGCCTCAAAGAAGTTATAAGCTTTGCAAACACAACAATCAAAGCTTACAGCACTGAGCCCCACTTTCAGGCCTCATACCTGTTTCAAGTATCACTAAAAATAGCAGGTGAAGTTCAAGATGACTGCTATCGAAGGATATATAGAACAGTTTACTCACAAAGAACTTTTTTCCCCAAAAAGTGGAGGGTTTATATGTGCATCAGAATCAGGCTAATAATGGAAAACCAGTTTAATTATCAAGTCACTACTTTGGCTTCATAATAAAAGTAATACTCAATAGAGTTTTAAAGAATTTTACTCTAGATATATTTACTTGTCTGAGATTCGTATTCCTTTGTATCTTCCTCTTTTTCTTCTTCTTTGGATTCATCCAATTCCTTACTATATTCTATAGGGGACTGGTTCACTTGTTCTTCAGTATGAGCATTCTGTTCATCCACAACTGCATAGCAGGAGGAAAAATAGTTAAAATTTCTTCAGAGAAAATACACTTATGTAAAGCTTCTGTAGAAAACTAACAACCTACTTCTGTGGCACTAATTTAGAAAATCCAGATATTAAGAAAAGAACTGTTCTGCCTAATCAGTTCAAGAGCAGTTTAGCAATCCTCTACCAGTGATAATGGAAGAATTAATCTGAGAGGTGATTCACCACCATATCGATAATAATACTTTAAAAATGGAGCTCTGTGACGATTTGGCAAAGCTTCCTGCTGATAATTTTCAATAATTTTCTTTCTGAAGAAGAGTTACAAAAGTAAAGAAAACATATTACTTCAGAAATCTCATCTAGCTCAGTTATATTCTATATAGTTGGGTCAAATTTTCTAATATCACTGTATTTTCAGAGACTATATTTTGCATCTAGTTTTCAAAATTACATGCACACAACTGTGTGCTTAATTTGTGCATGCAATCAGGTATACTGTCTGAGCATGCTTAAGGCTAGTTATGTATAACTGGCCACCTGAATTCACAAATACTCACAGTAATTGTTAGGCTCAGTGCAAAGCAGGTGCATTGCTACAAGTGCATTTTTGTAAACCTCACTAATTTTAAAAACAAAAGTTTTCTCTCTCACTTTTGAATAAATGAAACTCAATTACATTTCTATAATGTAGCCTACCTATGCTATGAGGAAACTGAAGAGAACACTCAGACATTGTCACATCCTGTCCATTTTGTAGCAAACATTTGCTGATATACAACATATGAAGCTACACATTTAACCAGAAAAACAGGAATAGAAAATATATGAGCAACACAGGTAAATTAACACCACTGTTGAAAGCAAAACTTAGCACTAAGGAGCCTGATTTCCCAGCCGCTGCATGCAAGCTACTCCCTCTGACACCCATGGAAGCTGCACACATGTAGTATCTGGAGAAGTGAGTCCCTGATTTCTGGTGATCAACTATGCCAGGGATCAGCAACCTTGGCACACGGCCCCACAGGATAAGCACCCTTGGCAGGCCTGGCCGGTTTGTTTACCCACCGCGTCCGCAGGTTTGGCCGATCACAGCTCCCATTGGCTGCGGTTTGCCGCTCCGATCCAATGTGAACTCCAGTTCACTTGCGAACCGGCAAGTAAACAAACTGGTGGGTACCGCTAAGGGTGCCAAGGCTGCCGATCCATGCACTATCCAGTTATTTCCCATTTTGTAGTTGTGCATATGATTTTTCCTTCCTAAGTGCTGTACTTTGCATTTGTCTTTATTGGATTTCATCTTATTGATTTCAGAGCAATTCTCCAATTTATCAAGATCATTTTTAATTTGAATCCTGTCCTCCAAAATGCCAAGGCTTCCCAGCTTGTTGTCACCCGTAAATTTTATAAGCATATTCTACACTCCATTATCCAAGTCATTAATGAAAATATTGAATAGAACTGGACTCAGGACAGACTCCTGTGGGATCTCAATAGATACTTTCCCCCAGTTTGATAACAAACCATTGGTAACTCTGAGTGCACATCCAGTTTTGCATCTATTTTATACAGGTAGTCCTCAGACTTATGACACAACTGGTTCCTTACAATTGCGTCATAAGTCTGAACATTGTAATGCAGAAATACAATCAGCTCCCATTGGATGGGAGCGGCGAACCATAGCCAGTGAGAGCTGCGATCGGCCAAACCTGCAGACACAGAAGGTAAACAAACTGTCCGGCCCACCAAGGGTGCTTACCCTGGGGGGCCACGTGCCAATGTTGCCGATCCATGAACTATGCAATCTTACCACTACTTTCACCCAAAGTTGGTATTGAATTTCTTCATTTTTAAAGAAAAATAGGAATGCTATTTATTTCTACAAATTTAAAAAACAGAACCCAAAGCACATGTGCTTGTACTTTTCTCAGGAATTCAGAACAACATAACAAAAGGATCAAAGAAAGTGGTACTTGGTAGGGATGTCTTACATTGTTGAGTATGTCTCCAATAGCTACCCCCTTTGGCAGCAAGCAAATGTTATGGTAAGGACTCCATCTTGTCCATCAGATAGCATGGGAATGAATATGGTGTATATATATACACACACACACAGATAATATATATCTGTGTGTGTGTGTGTGTGTGTGTGTATATATATATGATAGCCAGTATTCTAAAACATGACATGTCTTGCCAGATAGCTTATAACAACCATCTACTGAATTAATGTAAGAATATGGAAATCAAGTATTAACAATGGAACTTTATGCCAGCAGAAACAGTGACACTCTATGGTTAACACGCAAACCCTTGTTGATGTGCACCTTTCTCTGCTTGTTCAATGATTTGCCTCACTGCCTTCTTTAAACTGTTTGCCCGCAGCATTAACTGTTCTCTTGGTTTGAAGATTTTCTGAGTGGAAGACTTTGCAATGCTCTCTGTTAGTTGTTCCTTGCTTTCAGGCAAGGATTCTTCACTTGAAAACTCCTCAACTTCTTCCTCTACAATGGGGGGAGTGATCCGTGGTAGGATGGGAGTAGCCTGGGCTTCGGTGTGAAGAGCCTGGAGCAATAGGTCCAGCTTCTCATTTAATTCTGAACACTAACAACAAAAAGAAAAAAAAATCACTTGAGTGTCAATTCAAAAGTAAACTACTAGATTGTAGTGTGGGGACCTAAAAGTATAAGCTAGGGTAATGATTTGTCTGGTGCAGGATATTTTTTGTATTCTTCATTAAACACTATTTTAATAGTTCTCTATTTTGTTTACACATACAGTGGAGGAATAATATCAGAGACTGAAATACAAAGGAATCATTGTACAATAACACAGTCAACAGAGTAAGTAGTCTTTATTCTGCTATGTAATTTCTCTCCCTCAAATCAGACTCTTAATTTCCTTACTCACTCTAGGTGACGGGTCTGTGACTTCAGCCTGGCACACTATATGTACTATTGTCCCCCATCCTCCAGCTGGGGATTTTCTCTTAGCATTCCCATTGTTTCATTGCAATTAATTGTATCCCTTTTATAGAGAAGTATATTTCTGCAACTGACTGTGGTTGTAGCCATGCATTTTACTCACTTTCCCAATATATGCCTAGGACTGCAGTTCTCAAACGTGGGTCAGGACCCCAAAGTGGATCACGACTCTGTTTTAATGGGGTCGCCAAGGCTGTCTTAGACTTGCTGGGGCCCAGGGCCGAAGCCTGAGCCCCACCACCCAAGGCCAAAGCCAAAGCCCAATGCTCATGGTACAGCCCCCTGCCTAGTGCTGAGCCCTTGGGCTTTGGCCTCCCTGCCCAGAGCAGTGGGGCTTGAGTTTGCCCCCCCCCCACACACCTCGATGGGGCAGCAGGGCTCTGGTGGGCTCAGGCTTCAGTCCCCATTCATGGTGCCATATAGTAATTTTTGTTGTCAGAAGGGGGTCGTGGTGCAATGAAGTTTGAGACCCCCTAGCCTAGGATACATACTCTCTATTAACTGAAAAGTAAATAAATATTTTTTCAATTGATAAGCTTTTCAATAACATCATGTGTCCATTATTTAGCCTAACCAAGAGAAGGTTGAGGGGCAATATGATTGCTGTTTATAAATACATCAGAAGGATAAAAACCAGAGAGAGAGGGGAGTTATTTAAGTTAAACACCAATGTGGACACAAGAACAAATAAACTGGTCATCAACAAGTTTAGACTTGAAATTAGACAAAGGTTTCTAACCATCAGAGGAGTGAAGTTCTAGAATAGCACTACAAGGGCAGCAGTGGGGGAAAAAACCCAAACTAGCTTCAAGACTGAGCTTGATAAGTTTATGGAGTGGATGGCATGATGGGACTACTTACGATGGCACGGAGCTGCAGTCCCATCATACCGGTAGCAGCAAATATCTCTAATGGTGGGTGATGGAACACTAGATGGCGGGGCGGGGATGAAAGTCTGAGTTAACACAGATAATTCTTTCCCAGGTGTCTGGCTGGTCAGTCTTGCCCCACATGCTTAGGGTCTAACTGACTGCTATATTTGGGGTCGGGAAGGAATTTTTTCCTGGGTCAGACTGCAGAGAACCTGCAGCCTAGGACACAGGTCACCTGAATGTTTAAAATAGTGCAAATGGTAGATTCTCTGTAACTTAGGAATTAGAGGGGTAGCCGTGTTAGTCTGGAATTGCAGAAGTGACAAAGAGTCCTGTGGCACCTTAAAGACTAACTAAAGTTTTAGAGCATAAGCTTTCGTGGGCTAATACCCACTTCGTCGAATGCATGCAGTGGACGTATCTAGGGGCAGGTACCCCCCTGGATACTTCCGCTGCATGCATCCGACGAAGTGGGTATTAGCCCACGAAAGCTTATGCTCTAAAACTTTAGTTAGTCTTTAAGGTGCCATAGGACTCTTTGTCATCTCTGTAACTGGGAGTCTTTAAATCATGATTTGAGGACGGCAGTAACTCAGCCAGAGGTTAGGGGGTCTATTACAGAAGAGGGTGTGTGAAGTTCTATGGCCTGTGGTCAGACCAGATGATTATGTCGGTCCCTTCTAACCTTAAAGTCTATGAGTCTTGTTTTTATTTTGTGGAATGGGAAAGAAAAAAGGTCATCTTTAGTAAATTTAATAGATTGTTTTCTAAGGTAAAGTTGGTCCCTTTAATGGAAAGAAAAACAACTTATAGCCACTGACCTCATTAAGGATATGGTCAGGTCTCCAAAACTACTTTTGAATTACCCAGTCCCCTGAATTACTATAATTTTCATTACATTTTAAAAATCTAATAGTAACTGGAAAAAAACATGTTATGAAAAGTTCTTACTTTAATGGCCATGGTATCCGCTTCCTCTGCATTTTCCATTGTTTTTTCATAGGTCTTCCCTATTTTGGATACAAAGTCCTTTACGGTTTCACATAATATCCTTTGGATTTAAAAAAGGGAGCAAAATAGAAAGAAATGAACTGGATGTATCTATTAATATTGATTATTGGACGTATTTTTTATTACTAACATATTTTTTGTTTTCTTACTACAATTCCACCAAACTCAAAGAGAACTCCCATGCTTCTTTTGTATGAGAACATTAAGAAAAAGTTATAGTGAAAGTTTTAAAATCACACACTTCGTATGTGGAAGTAGACAAAACCAATTGTAGCCATTACTCTACAGTGTATACTACTGAAAACCATTCTGGTTGTAAAGGGGACACCATCAAATTAAAAGAAAAATATAAAATCTACTTTTAAAAATTAAGTCTCTAGTGCCTTTTGGTACACATTAGTTCCCTGCCCCTTCCTTCCATTTTCCCTTCTATTTCTAACTGGATGACATTAACATGGTCATTTTTATTTATTGCCTTGTTTGCATACTTTTCATTATCAGCAGAGTTGATAGCAACTTGTGCTCCCTCTGTGGACTTATGCCAAGCTGCAAATCACTCCACATGAGCAGGCCCTTGCACTCATGCAGACTTCAGTGAGACTCTGTGTGAGTACAGGGGTCTGTAGTGGGGCAGCACCCATCTCTCAAGAGTGCCCCCTTCTGGTCCAGTGTGTATGCAATCTTTCAGTTCTGATGACCCTTGTGGGTGATTCCTGGGAAGTTGTCCAGAGACTCAGCCAAAAGGCTGAGTCACACACATTGTGTATGTGTATCAGAACAGACCCTTTTTGGGGTCTACAGTCCACTAGGGACCTTCTCAGTACCCTCTGGTTGATGTCTCTCTAGTCCTATCTGTGCTTAGTCTTTAAGTAATCCTGGACCTGGTATGGGGCCATACCCCCAGATCTTCCTTTCTGTGGCCCACCCAGGGCTCAGCCCTTATTCAGTCCCACAGGCAGGAGCTTCTTTGTAGCTCTCCCAGTCCCTGCCCACATTGAGATGTCTGTGGTCCTGCTGCTCTTTCAGACAGCCAAGAACACAGTCCTCTCTTCTCCAGCTCCAGCCAGCAACTGACTGCTGCTCTCTTCTGCAGCTCCTTTTATATGGCCCTGCAGCCTCTCTCATTGGCTGCTCTTTGCAGCCTCTCTCATTGGATGCTTCCCTGCAACCACTCTAGACTGCTTGGAGGACTTCTTTTCTGCTCCTTCCTGGCCTGGGCCTAGACCACCCCATCACAGGGTCCATTTCTCAATGCAGGATCAAGGCCTTTGAGATACATTCTATCCTGAGATATACCTGTCCAAATGACAATGATGTCCGTGACCTTTCACTAGAGTAAATGAGAGCAGAATTGGCCCTTATTTCCTACTCTGAACATGCAGAGCAAATTTACATGTTGGGGCTTCCACGAATACCTACTATTGTTAATTGTGTGTAGTTTCAATTTGCAGTGAATAAATGTGGGATCTTAAAAAGAGAGTCAACAATTAAAATCCAGAGTTCTGATCATCCGGCACAGATAAATTTTAAAGGTGTACAATAGTACTATTTATAGTATAGTATATTGATAGTATAGTATCAGTACAGTTTATGTACTCTTTTAAAGTAGTACATAAACTGTACTGATACAAACTGCATTGTAATAACCTGCTTTCCTAGATGGAAAAGAAATGTAATGACAGATGCATACACCCTTAGCTCTATTGTCAGTCAATTTGCCACTGTCAAAATGAAAGGCCCCTTTTTCTTTGAAGGGGTCAACAAGCAAGTGGACAAGGGGGATCCAGAGTGTATAATGTATTTAGATTTTCAGAAAGCCTTTGACAAGTTCCCTCACCGAAAGCTATTAATCAAAGTAAGCAGTCATGGGATAAGAGGAAAAGTTCTCTCATGGATCAGTAACTGGTTAAAAGATAGGAAACAAAGGATAGGAATTATAAATGGTCAGTTTTCAGAATGGAGAGAGGTAAATAATAATGTCCCCCAGGGATCTGTACTGGGTCCAGTCCTATTCAACATATTCAGAAACTAGCTGGAAAAAAGAGTACACAGTGAGGTGGCAAAATTTTCAGATGATACAAAACTACTCAGCATAGTTAGGAAGACTGCAAAGAGCTACAAAAAGATCTCTAAAAACTGGGTGACTGGGCAATAAAATGACAGATGAAATTCAATGTTGATAAATGCAAAGTAATGCACACTGGAAAACATAATCCCAACTATACATACAAAATGATGGTTTCTAAATTAGCTGTTACCATTCAAGAAAGAGATCTTGGAGTCACTGCAGATAGTTCTCTGAAAACATCCACTCAATGGGCAGTGGCAGTCAAAAAAGCAAATAGAATGTTGGCAATCATTAAGAAAGTAAGAGATAAGACAGAAAATATCATATTTCCTATATAAATACATGGTACGCTCACATCTTGACGACTGCATGCAGATGTAGTCGCCCCATCTCAAAAAAGATATACTGGAATTCGTAAAGGTTTAAGAAAAGGGCACCAAAAATAATTAGGGGTATGGAATGGCTGCCACATGAGGGAGAGATTAATAAGACTGGGACTTTCATCTTGGAAAAGAAATGACTAAGGGGGAATATGATAGAGGTCTATAAAATCATGACTGATGTGGAAAAAGTAAATAAGGATGTGTTATTTATTCCTTCTCATAACACAAAAACTAGGGGTCACCAAATGAAATTAATAGGCAGCAGGTTTAAAACAAACAAAAGGAAGTATTTTTTCACACAATGCACAGTCAACCTGTGGAACTTCTTGCCAGAGGATGTTGTGAGGGCCAAGACTATAAAAGGGTTCAAAAAAGAACTAGATAAATTAATGGAGGATAGATACATCTATGGCTATTAGCCAGGATCGACAGGAATGGTGTCCCTAGCCTCAGTTTGCCATAAGCTGTGAATGGGCAACAGGGGATGGATCATTTGATGATTACTTGTTCTGTTCATTCCCTCTGGAGAACCTGGCATTGGCCACTGTCAGAAGACAGGATACTGGGCTAGATGGACCTTTGGTCTGACCCAGTATGGCCATTCTTATGTTCTTTTTCTCAACAAGGTAAAATGAAACACTAGGATTTCATATAGAATTCATGATTTCTAGAGAGATGAGCCCTTATATATAGAGGTGTTCAAATTTGGGATCAAAATTCTTTGGGTTTAGCCCATATTTAATTATTTCATGTAGCTGCAGACTTCTACTTCCACGTTGGTTTTGCATGTGCTTCTAAAACATTGGATATAAACAACAACAAGAAAATGCTTTCAGTAAACCAGATCTTTTATATGCAGAAGTAACAATATGGCTTACATTTTAATTCAGTATTCTAATTTCTTAATTAACTAAGTGATTTTTGCATTACATGAGCTTTAAGATTTTTGTGTGATTGATTTTTTTGAACTACATTAACACGTACAATATAATTATACAATACAATTATAAAAAGAAACCAACTGTACTTCATAACATATAAATCAGGATATTGTTAGGACAAACTAGCTGATCAAGAGTCAGAAGGAATTTGAGCTTACTGGAAAGGTTATAATGTTCAGATATGTAGATGATACACAGGGATTTATCCCACACACTATACATCAAAATCATCAACTCACTTGGCAGATGATATGACAACTGAGTGTTGATCAGAATTGAGGATTTTTGTGAGATGAGCAGCAACTGAATCCTCATAAGCAGATATCTGAAAATGCAGCAAAAATGAGTCTTCATATTCTACTCGTGTTAATATTTAACACAAAGCGGTAATTATCTTCCCAGATAAGTGGGATTACTTCCAACATATTAGATCTACGCGTAGAGCAGAAAGGTCAGATGCCTCCCTTTAACTGCAATTTAATATTCAAAATCAACGTGACTGTGAGACATTGATTAGAGTTCTCTCTTTTCTGGATAAAAAATGAGTGATAGTTATTTCTGTGCTAAAAATCCAATTAAAAGTTTCCTTGAAGTTATCACTTTCCATAGCAAACAGTATCATTCTACTTTTCTAGATGATGTTCTGAACAGGTTTCAGTTCTATAATAGTCAGAATCTTTTTTTGAGGAAAAAGTGAAAGGTAGCCTGCAACTAAATCAATGGATTGGAAATAAATCATTGTTTTAGGGCCAGCTTCTGAAATCCTTATTAATATTGAATAATACCCCATTCCACAAGTTGTCCCACTGAAGTGAATAAGGTGAGCAGTGGCGTACGGGTTACTAAACTGGTATAATACCATCAAAGCCTAGCCCTTAGTGAGTAAACCATTTGTGACAAAATTCTGCTTGGCCTTTATGTAGATGCATTCAGCGAAGAGCATAGAGACCTCCCGTGCCTCCTGCTTGCAGAGTCTGTGTAAGGATGCTCAGGGAGGGTGTAGAGATTCATCATGGACTGGGACAATGTTCATAGACCTTACCCAGGATGTAGAAGTAGCAAACTACTCCTTAATAGCATATGATTTTTCTCTGTGCACCAGGGAACCATTCTGCCTCCTGACACTCTCTCTGGGGTGGTGCAGCTCCACCCTGTCCCTAATGGTGAGCCATCCATATCAGGTATGGATCTAGCCCTTAGCTTAAAATCTAAGTTCTGCTTCAAAATGACCATGTGTTCTTGAGATTTAAAGATTAGTTACTTGGGTTTTCATTCATAACACAGAATAAGTAGAAATATAATTTCCTCTTTTCCTTTACCCACCCATCTTAGCTCCAGAGCTCTGACATGAAAGCATCTTTAATTTTAAAGGGAAAATAAAATAAATGGGAGAACAATCACTGATGTCTGAGCTCCCAGTGTGGCTCAAATGAAATGGTTATGATGAAAATGAGCACGTGTGTCAATATCTACCATTTTCAATCAAAGCTACAATTTGATACAACACATAATGTAAGATTAGTCTATTAGTCTCTATGGTTTCAAATACTTAAAATTCAGTTTAACCTAAACTAAACAATACAGAAAATATTAATATGTGGGGTATGGGGGAGTTCAAGGTGCCCAAAAGAAAATGATCCTTTATCATTCAAAATAATTACAGTTAGCAAAATGGCCTATGGTACCTATTCTCTAAATACTAAGATTACAACTCTTCTACAATTAGTTTCTTTAGCTATAATTGGAACTAAACTTAACAATTTCATGGGAAGATATTACTGGAACATTACATACATTTTCTATTTCTTAACCATAGAAGATGAAAATGTATTTGAAGGCACTGACCATTCTACAAAATGGTAGAAGAATACATAATCTCTGCAGTGTATTACTGACATCTATCCAGTGGGGACAGAATTGTGTAGCAAAGACCATAGGCGCGGGAAATATGGGTGCTCTACTCCTGGGCCCCAGCTGTCATCAGCCCCGTCAGCTAGCTGCTGCTAGCCCTGCACCTGGACCTCTGCTCCCATCCCCAGCGATGGTCCCAGCTTTGGCCCACTTACCCCGTCCGTGTGTCCCCGCTCCCAGAACCACAACCCTGCTCCTGGCCCCAGCTCTGGGGTGTGGGAGGACGAGGTTTGGGGACCAATGGCTTTCAGCACCCCCACTGTAAAAAGTGTTCCAGTGCTACTGCAAAGGACAGTAGAATTTCAGCTGTTGAGACCCCCAGCCTCTCTGAATCTCAGTTATCTAGTGAACTCCAGAGTTTAACAACTCCGGACTATCTGCTTCTCAAGTAGTCTCAAGTTCAGATTGATAGCTGCACGAAATCTTGCAGGAGGGTGACATTTTGCCATTTTCAGCCATAATTACATTTTTATAACACATGAATTTAATCACAACACTTCATCCCATGCCCAGATTAATGCTACAATGGCAGTGAGGTAGGCAGCTCGTTTGAGAGCTGTAGTAGGATATTCCACCAGTCCAGCAATTATTTGGAGACTTCTAAACAGACAAAAAGGGGAGCAGAGAACATAAGTCCTGTAAGTCCCCTTCTTCAGCAAGAAAGCAGATTCCTTCCCAAAAAAACCCTGTCATTTCATTTCCCGCCCCCCCCATTGAAGCTATATTAGTAAATGTTTGCTTTTACAAGAAAATTATTGCATTGTTGGTATGAGTTCTTTCTGATTACTCTGATAAGGACCCACCCACTCACCTCACTCTTTTTTGGAAAAAATACTATGAGATATTTTAACCAATAAATGGAAACCTTATTATAGTATATACTTCTGACATGAACTAGATCTGACTTAAAGAGCAACTGAAGAGACTTATTTCCTGTACCACTTCTCAGAACTGTTTTCAATATCTTTTCAGTGTTGTCACTCAAACAGCTAAGTGTATGCAAAATAAAGCCTTACCTGACATTCCTCAGATTCCTCCTCTGGAGTAGCTGGAAGAATAGAAGGCTTTGATGGTAATTTCAGTTCATATGACATTATACTCCATCTAAAGGAAATAGAAGCAGCAGCTTTTGAAGTTTTCCAAAATATCAGATTCTTCTAAGAATATCCAGAAAACACATACTTCCACTTGTCAACAGAAAGAAAATTCAGTGACCAGTTACTAAATAATCACATACATAAGGGGTCTTTCCTAGGGTTTTCATTCTCAAAAAGGATTTCACCCTGAGTATACTAAACAACAAGAACTCTTACTAGAATATTAGTGGGGGTTGTGAATTACCAGCATCTCTTGAAGTCAAGCCACTGAGCTATGAGAATTTGTTGTCATCTCACGATTCACTGTTTAATTGTTTAACATGTATTACCTACGATATTCAAATTACTTCCTGTACAAAAAGTCCCATCAACTTTCATTATGTGTCAGCTACATATAGCAGGTAGTGTGGTACACTAGATTGGAAGACAGGAGACCTGGCTAGCTTTCCCATATTCTCCTATTGACTTATTGTGTAACCTTAGGAAAGTCACTTCATACCTCTCTGTGCCTCACTAGCCCCATCTGTAAAAGAGGACTAATGATACTTACCTTCCTTTCTAAAACACTTTGAGATAAGAACATAAGAATGGCCGTAGTGGGTCAGACCAATGTCCACCTAGCTCAGTATTTTAGGGTAATTTTGTATAGCCTGCAAACTTTGCAATCTCACTGTTTATCCCTTTTCCCAGATCATTTAGCAGTATGTTGAGCAGCTCTGTTCCCAGTGCAAATCCTTCAGGGACCCTCCTATTTGCCTCTCTTCATGTGAAAACTGACCATTTACTCTTTCCCTTTGTTTTCTATCTTCTAACCAGTTACTGATCCTTGAGAGGACCTTCTCTCTTATCCCATGATTCCTTATTTTGCTTAAGAGCCTGTGGCGAGGGACCTTGTCAAAGGTTCTCTGAAAATCTGAGTTTGCTATATCCACTGGATCACCCTTATAACAATGTTTGAGGACTCCCCTCAAAGAATTCTAATACACTGGTGAGGCATGATTTCTTTTTATAACAGCCATAATAACTCTTCCCTAACATATCACGTTTATCTGTGTGTCTAATAATTCTGTGCTTTGCTGTGGTTTCAACCAATTTGCCTAGTACTGGAGTTAGGCTTACTGGCCTGTTACTGTAAGGGTCACTGCTGAAACCTCTTTTTTTTTTTAAAAAAAAAAATCAGCATCACATTAGCTATTCACCAGTCATTTGGTACAGAGGCTGATTTAAGTGATAGGTTACATACAATAGTTAGTAGTTCTGCAATTTCACATTTGAGTTCCTAAAGAGCTCTTGGGTGAATATCATCTGGTCCTGGTGACTTATTATTGTTTAGTTTACCAATTTGTACCAAAACCTCCTCTACTGACACCTCAATCTAGAGGTTCTGGGACAAAGTATCTTCATTAATATCAACTTCTTTCTGGCACAGCACAGTATTGCATAGCACTGACAGTATGAAGCTGCTAAAACTAACATGCCTCAAAATATGCAAAAGAAAGCAAGTAATTGCTAAAAAATGATCTTGGAAACAGTCTATGGAATTTATGGGGAGAAGTGATCCAAGTTTTTTTTTTAATTAAAGCATAAAAAAGTGATTTATTAATAGTCTTCTAGGCATGTTTCTGAATGCATACATTAAAGTTATTACTAAGGATCAATAACAAGAACTTCTTTACGTTGTAAAATGATCAAATGATTAGATGAGGAGTTCACATTAAAAAGGACTTCTGATTTTGTGTGATAGACATGATAATGGTGGTAGTGCATAATTATTTTGTAATACGCACATACATGCACACACAAAACACATACACACACACCAATAAACAATAGGGTTCATTGGATTGTCAGCACAGCCAATTTGTTTTTAAACTCAAAGATCTTCCTTTGCTACATAAATGAACATAGCTGGCATGCAGCTCTCATGCTAAACAAGGAAGAGGGAGAAGAGTTGCTTTTGGGCCAAGAAAGTCTTAACAAAACTAAGAAAATGAACTCAACTGGTGAGAGGTTTTGTTAGTGTGCTACCTTTTAAGCTGTTTAAACAACAACAACAAATTAAACTTCTGAGAAATAGTTTTAGGCCATTAGAAACCTAGGCAGGTATTTCTGAAATTTGTCACAAATACACATACACACATATTTTTACCTGTCCAGCATTTTGGTGCTGGCTCGTTCTAACTTTTCCAAAATCTGAGGAAGTTGTGTGTCATCATCACATGACCCTCCCCAACCAAGGACACGGGCAAGATCATTTCCAGTACCAAGAGGAAGCACTCCCAGCTGACACTGAAATACAGCAAAAGAACAAATCTTTTATTGCAAATAAAAGAACTGGAAGCATGAACTAACACAAATGTTTACCCTTTCAAGAAGCAAATGTTTATTATATAGCTGCTTACTAATTCAAACCTGCAGGTCAAATCCTATGGTCATTATTCAGTTCAAATTTTCCAGCAATTTCAGGTAAAGGTGTTGATTAAGTAAGGACTGCAGGATTTGGCCCTCCCTCTACCTACCTACCTACCTATCTATCTATCTGTGGGAAAAGGCAGGAAAAAAAAGTAAGTACATACACTTGCCTGTTTGTGCAAGCTGAGTTTATCAATTTCTGACAAAACCCAACCAACGCTTCCATCTCCACCACATACAAGAATCCGGAAATTGTCAAACTTCTGAAATAACCGTAAACTGAAGGGAAAATGCAATGGGTTAGAATGCATGCCCATTAACGGATATTAAATGAAAACTCTTGTGTTTACAGTACATAGGTGCTTGCTTTTGCTTTTATGATAACAGTGATGTAGATAAGTCCAACTACTACACCTGGGATTGGCAACCTTGGCACACGGCCCCCTAGGGTAAGCACCCTTGGTGGGCCCGGCCGGTTTGTTTACCTGCCACGTCCGCAGGTTCAGCCAATCGTGGCTCCCACTGGCCACGGTTTGCAGCTCTGGTCCAATGGGGGCTTCGGCAAGTGGTGTGGTGCTGGCTGCCATTTTCTACAGCTCCCATTGGACTGAAGCAGCAAACTGCAGCCAGTGGGAGCCGTTATCGGCCAAACCTGCAGACGCGGTAGGTAAACAAACCGGCCAGGCCCACCAAGGTTGCTGAACCCTGTACTACACTATATGTAACTTACACTCTGTCTGTTACAATATATTCTACCTACCATATTTTCTGGGAAATAACTTATAGAATTTTTATGAAAATTTTCAATTTAAGATATCATGCGCAGTTTTCAGTTATTTTAAAAATATGAGGTTTGTCAGAATACTGGGCCAAACCATAGAGTCCATGCTCTGAGAAAGCCAATCAAAGTCAGATGTTTGAGGCACCATGGCAGTCAATGGGAGCTTTGCACCAGTAAAGGTTAAGTAATGACTGCAGTGTGTGGTCCAAAATGTGGGTGGGGTGGGCAGTCCAGTCCCTTGTCAACTTGTGACTTTTCTAAACCAAATTAAAATTAATCACTGTAAATAACATGGTGATCATGGGAATACAAGTCAAACAGAGCAAATATATTTCATACTGGATCTTCAAACAATATCTTGTTTTTACTCATAGACTTTACCTGCCTCCAGCTCCTTCAGTTCTCCAAATTCTGCCAAGATACACAATACAATACTCTCCTTAGGTGATAAAGAAGAGGAGGACAGAGGAGACAAAGAACAGACGGAGAGGTGAGACTAAGAGGAAAGGAGGAGACATGAAGAAATAGAGATCAAAGAGAAGAGAGAGCAAGAATGGGAAAACTAAGAGAAAATAAGGGAAGAAATACCAAGAAAACCCTGATTCTTTAACTGATAAAAATAAGGCTGTGTATTTTTATGCATATTATTTTCCAGAATATGTATCATCTTAGCATTGTTTCTAAAAGAATCGCATAATGTCAGTGTCAGATTTTTGAAGTGTTTATGACATTTCTAATGAAAATACTGAATCTTGTATAATAGGCAGATGCATGTTCAAAACAAGACACAATATTATTCATCTCAAACAGTGTTTAAAATCATAAAGCTGATGCCAAAGTGATATTTGCCACCCCAGGAACAGAAATAATCCTCTAGAAGCACATTGTACAGAGAATCAGATTTTGCCTTTCAAATAGCTGAAAACAAGAAGTTATCAGCATTACTTGATAGACCAGGTGCTACAGTTTGGGAACGACTCCCATAGTGAATCAGTCCCAACTTTAGCACTGTGTCAAGTATTTAAACCAAGGTGCTTTTGAGATACAACTTTACAAAAACCACCAACTTTTAAAAAACTTAAAATACGTTTTTCACACTTCCATATCTCAAAAATGGCTTGTCCAATACAACTGAAGCTTCCTCTCTTTTTCCACTGGCAAGAGACCACATGTGAAGTACTAGGTGGAAAGGATGTTTTTTTAAGTTAAGTCTGGATCTAAATTAGGGTTATGCTGGAAAGTGAGTTACAGCTATAGATACAGATATAATAAATATAGATACATGCACTTTTTATTTGGGAGGGATTTTTAAAGTTTTATCATACAAACATAGTTCTGCGCGTAAGTGCAGGAACTATCCTGAAGTGGTTTCTATTATATACAGGGTTTACAGTTTCATTCAATGGCTCTCAGCACTTCCACTACACAAACTGTTGCAGCACCCCTAGTTCTGCATCTTTAAAAATGTAAAATCAATATATTCACGTGGTGTTACCTGACATGAACAGGACATTTGATCACAAAGCAGTATTTGAGTGGAATGGGTTTAAGTCACAAATATTTATATATAAATTTAGTATTTTATGAAAGCATTCAGGTAGGCTGAAGTATGGCAATCACTGTGCTAGTTTCTCTTAACTTACATTACCTCTGCTGTTTCAGTCCTGGCTTTGTCTCAAATAAAGACATGACAAATTCCGTGTAAAGCTTACAGAATAACTCACTTGCATTTGTGACCTAAATCGTAACCTGAATTTAGGTCTCCAGTGGTGAAAAGCTCATGTACTTAACCAACCACATGATTTCTTGTAGTATTTTGAAAGTGCAGTTTGTGTCTAAAGGCAATTCTAAATTCTATGGACAAGTCTCCACGACAGTGCTACACTGGGGCAGCTGCACTGATGCTGTAGCACGTCTGGTGAAGATGCGTTATGCCAATGGGAGAGCATTCTCCTGTTATCATAATTACTCCACTGCAGAGAGAAGGAGAAGCTATGTCACAAGAGAGAGTCTCCTGCTGACATAGCGCTGGTGTGAACAGCGCAAAACTTGTGTTGTTCATGGGGGGAGGGGCTTTTTCACACCCTTGAGTGACGTAAGTTAGATCAACTTAACTGTTAGTGTTGACCTGCCCTAAAGCTTTTTTATAATATTATTATAAAGCTACTTTAAAACATTACAGAAATATTTACACATACATATTTCTGAATATAGATATTCACAATGAACTGCCAATCATACCTGAACTGTATGTTGAAAATACACACAAAAAAGAACAAATTTCTTTCAGCTATGTATAATGCCCTGATTCAGGAAAGCACTTAAGCATGTGCTTAACTGCTTTCCTAAATTAGGATCTTAGCAGGGACGTCTACACAGCCTGTGGCAGATCAGCCTCCTCCCTGAGCTGCCAACCTCCAGCTCCAGCCCCAACTTCAAAGCACTGTTTACATAGCTATTTTTAGAGCGCTAGCACTAGCTTCATAAGCCCCAGTCTGTCACTGCTGCAAGCTATGTAGACGTAATGCTAGAGACCACAGCCAGGAGGCAGCCAAAAGTCCATGAAAAATATGAATACATTTTTAATGTGAAGTGAATCTTTTTTTAAAATAAATAAAATCCTACACACCCTGAGAATTGATAATGAAGTTATAGGTGACTGGTGTTTTCAATTGTACTTTTATCCATTACAGATGTTAATAGGAAAGCAAACATCAGCAATTTGTAAAAAGTACTACAATAGGGGACAACTGAGTCACTTTGTACTCAATTCTCTTTGAAAAGGCTTGCTCAAGATTGCAAAGTTCATTACCCTAAATGAGGTCCTCCATTCATTAAATCAAACACCTGAGCTGGATTTAGCGACTGTTTGAATCGACGAAGAAACTTTACTCCCTGATTGTCTCCACTCTTTGAGTTAACAAAAACTAAAAGAGGACTGGCACAGGATGGCGGGCATGTGGCTTTCCAGAATCCTGTGAACAAAGTTAGAAAGAATGAAGTAAATAAGATCTTAATATCTGAACACATTCTAGAGAAATCACAAGAAAGGAGAGGAAAATGGATGACAGGACTAAAGGGATGCAATCATACGATGCATAATGAAAAAACTGAACTGAATATTAGCCTCAAGGAGAATAGCACTGTTATATTAAAACTTTTTTCAAATTTACTACTTTGCTTTTTGTTTCCTGGATTTTTATCTGAATTTTTGTCTAAATTTAGCAAAACACACAAAAAAATAGGTGGATTGATGGAATGTTTCACTTTTTTCCAGCACACATCACCATAGCATCAAATACATTTTCCAGATATAAAACATATTTTTTTCTAACTTGTTTTTTTTAAAAGCTTCTATTAAGTTGCACCGCACTGCAGTAGTGTTGAACTGAGTCCTCAAATCTACAAAAGTTCCCACTCCCACCAAATCTAAGAACCCCATACATTTCCACAAAATACTATATTGTTAAATTACTCCCAACAGAGACTTTGCATGAAAACTTTTATGTCAGACTGAATTCATACAGCTGAGTTAGAACGGAAGGACACCCTTATAGTCTGATCTAAAGCTTACTGAAGTCTTTGCAAGACTTGCAATTGTCTTCAGTGGGCTTTTGGTCATGACTTTAGTAAACAGCGCTAATGGACAGTATTATCATGAAAATCACACTCATTAAGGGCCCAATAGAAGTTATGGATGCTCCGCACCACTTTGGATCAGGCCATATGTGACCAGGTTTCAACTCTTATTTCAGGCAAGAATAAAGTAATTATCTCTTTTTAATTGTCTAAAAACAAATCTGAAAACTAAAGGTCTTATCAGTTCTGATTAATTAAAAAAATTGACTTTGAGAGTGTAAGAAGTTTAATATAATTCCCCTTTCTGTTAATGCATAATTTAAAACAATATTTTTTTTTTTACTGGTAAGCAATCTAATTGCACTTATAATGAAAGCAATCTTCTTAGCATGAATAATAAATAGCAGCAATTTCACTGCTTCAGCCAAAGACATTAGACAGTAAGTTCACACAGACAGTGAAAATCTCTAGTATACACTGTCTTTTATATCAATCCCATACAAAAAAAAAAAAAAGTGCCTAACTTAGAGGTAAGGTAGTTGGGTTGCATATGCCACCAACACAAACTATATATATAAAAAAGTAATAAAACAGTTTAGTTTCTCAATACTCCACTCAACAATTCATCTTCCCAACCTCAACTTAACCTTCTTTCCTGCACCTGCAGTCAAGCTCATCTCCATCCTGAACAACCAATAAGCACCTTCAAATTCTCACTATCTTTAATGATTTGTTTATGTTTCAATGACTAACATAGTGTTTCTGATTAAAATATAATTTTGATAGAAAATGGAAGTTATATTTTTTTACCCTCAAAAACATCAGAAGAGTGCATCCGAGGAGTTCAGCAAGCTAATCTTTGTGTAACAAAAATCAGTGTTTTGGAGTTAAAGAAATCATTCTTTGTGTTTTTCGAATGTAGCCCATGTCAGAATGTATATGTGTGAAGTTTTCAAGGACTCTGGTTGTTTAGCTGGCAGATCCCAGAGAAACATGAGGAGAACAGAAAAATTTTAAAGGGGAACATTTAAAAATATTTCCTCTGCAAGCTAGTGTGGACTTTTCTAAAAAATAATTACATGGACATTCAATTACCATCTGAAGAGTTATTGTGCTAAATTTGGAGACTAAATTTATCTGTGAAAAAGAGGGATTTTAGCCCTGCTTTAGATAGAAAACTCAGTGAAACCATAACTGTAGAATACCTACTAATGGCCCCTTTATACTACGTACCATCAGAATCTATGCTGTTGAGTGCTGTTGGAGGTATGATGGATACCTTACATTGTCCAAGTGGACATTTACGAGGATACAGATCTTTACAGGCAGTGTGAACCTGAGGAAAAATAGGTTAAATGAGTAATTGTTTCCGAATTTATAATCTGATTTTATGGTAAAACTGCAATAAATACCGTAGCTAGATGCTAATACCCACTTCATCGGATGCATGCATCCGATGAAGTGGGTATTAGCCCACGAAAGCTTATGCTTTAATACTTTTAGTTAGTCTTTAAGGTGCCACAGGACTCTTTGTCACTTCTGCAGTTCCAGACTAACACGGCTACCCCTCTGATTCTTGTAGCTAGATATTATTCAGAGATGGGGTAATATATAACAGACTAATATTACACTATATTCAAACATATACAAACATTAAACCATAGATTGTTTAGTTATCTGATTGTTTAATTATCTATTTCTAAACAAAATATTCTAAATGCAATACGATACTTAAAAATTCTGCAGATTTCCCACTTCTAGAAAAAGCATCAAATTACAGGAGAGAAGCTAACAAGAGGTAAAGGCATCAAGGTAAGAAATGCAATTATATATTGATGAGAAGACTGTGATAGAAATATGGAGAATTTAAATCTCTAACACATGCAGAATAGTACAGAAGACAGGAACAAGGGTAACAAAGTCTCAGCAATTATATATTTCAGGATAGATTAGGACAATTAGATTTATATTTATTAGAAGAGACTAGGAAGCCAAAATGATAGACATACATATTATTATTATTATTATTATAATGGGCCCAGAGTATGCCACAAATTATTCAAGCAGATGACCTACGCGAAACACAAGGGGCCTCTAGTATAGGATGAAGTACTAAGGGCATGATCCAAACAGGGCTGACCTTACCATAAGGCAAACTGAGGCAGCCACCTCAAGTGCTAGACTGTTGGAGGGCGTCACTAGGACCCAGAGTGTAGAAAATTGTGTCCGCTGCTGGTGTGTATGTATTCTCTCTGCTCTTGATGCACAGAGATGGTGGAGTGCTGTGCTGGAGGAGGGGGGCACAAGACACATAACAGGCAGGCAGGAGAAAAGGTGAGAAGGAATAACAGAGAGCAGCAGGAGCTGCAGGGAGAGAGAGGAGGAGGAGGAGCCTCTTATGTAGCTCTCTAGCACCCCCAGGAGCCTGGACTGATTAACACCAACTTCTCAGGGAGCTTCCTGTTTCCTGCTGCTTCCCTGAACCCACTCGAGGAGAACAGGAAGTTAAACTGAAGTAGTAGGAGACATTTATGCCCTTAAGATGCTGATATCTTCCATCACTCAGGCTCTGCTACCAGCCTGCCTATTTGTCCCCTTCAACTGAGTGTTGAGAGCCAATATAACTGGTGCAGAACAGCAGTCATGAATGAAAAAAAGAAAATGCTCCTGTGGGGCAGCATTCAGAAAAAGAAAGAAAGCAAAGGAAGCTTTTCTATCTAAGCAGGAAGGAGGTCTCCTGGGATACATAGACACAAATGTTCATGGTGAGCCTTCCAGCCCCAGTGAGGATGTGAGTGGTGAAGAGATTCCTGATCCTCCAGTTAGTCAGAGTGCAGGTGAGCTGGGTAGCTACTGCAGCATCCATATCTCCATCTCAAATGAATGTAACTATGCACATTCCCCAAAGAAAAGTGTAGATCAGAGAAGAGTGTGGTGGAGGCACAAGAAACATCAGCTGCTGAGTTTAGTTCCTCAACTCTAAATGATCCAGGACTGTGTACCCACTTGAACAGTAGCCATATACTGCATGGGCCACAACAAGTGAAAAACTTCATGTTCCTCAAAGACAATGAAAATAAAAGTTTCCATCAAACACATTACAGGCGTGAAATCCCAAAGCATGACAAAGTGGAAAGGCCATGGATTAGGTACTCAAAAACCCAGAAAGCTGCATACTGTTTTTGTTGCAAACTCTTCCAGCCACATTGGGTTCTATGAGAACAAATGACTGGAAAAATCTGGCTAGAAATCTGGCATGCCATGAGAAGGCAGCAAATCACCAGAGAACATTCCAAGGTGAGATGAGACTAAGGTTAAAGGCCACCATAGATGATCAGGATCAAGAGAAGATTGCATCCGAGTCTCTTTACTGGCAAAATGTTCTGAAAAGGCTCACTGCCATTGTGAGAATGCCTGCTACCCAAAACCTAGCACTGCGTGGCACTTCAGATAAGCTGTATGTGCCAAACAATGGAAAATTCCTTAAAATTGTGGAGCTGATGGCTGAATTTGATGCTGTACTCCAGAAGCATCTAAGAAGAGTCACCACCCAAGAAATGTACACACACCACTACCTTGGAAAAACAATTCAAAATGAGATCATACAGTTACTGGCAAACAAAAGTCAACAAAAAATTGTGGCAGATCTGAAGTCAGCAGATATTACTCTTATTCTGGACTTTACATCTAACATCAGCCATAAGGAACAAATGACTTTACTGGTGCATTTTGTAACAACAACATAACCTAGTGAAAAGGTCCCTGCAATGTTGACTGTCAGAGAGCATTTTCTGGAATTTACTGACATTGATACTACAGGAGTTGGTATAACAAATGTGCTTCTTAAAAAGCTGGATGATACGGGAATTGCGATAGCTGATGTGAGAGGTCAGGGCTACAATAAGGGTGCCAACATGAGAGGAAAGATCAGAGGAGTGCAGACACAGATTCGAGAGCTAAACCCTCTAGCTTTTTTTGTCCCATGCAATTCTCATTCATTGAACTTGGTTGTCAGTGATGCAGCATCAGCTTCTGGTGAGGCTGCTGAATTTTTTAATGTAATTCAAAGCATCTGTGTATTTTTCTTTGCATCAACTCATTGACGGGAAATTTTGAAGCAACATTTGGCAACATCTTCCCTGACACTGAAACCACTGAGTGCCACACAAAGGGAAAATAGAGTGGAAAATAGATGATGCCATAGTTGCCATTATGGAGGATAATGCTATGACAGGAATTGCTCGTGGGAGAACAGTGGCAGAGGGAAATTGAATCATCAGAAACATACATAACTTCAAATTTCTGTGTGGCTTAGTGTTGTGGCATGACATGCTGTTTGAAATAAATGTTTCAAGCAAGAAACTCCAAGGTGTTGACGTTGATATATCTGGAGCAATGGAACAATTGGACAAAGCAAAGTCATACCTACAGTCCTACCGTTCACTTTAGGGATGTCAAAACGTTCTGAAGAGTGCACAGAAGTTGGCAGAGGAACTTCAAAGTGAAGCTATTTTCCCATCCATGCAGGAATACAAGAGTCACCAAAGAAGATGACATTTTGATTACGAGGCACGGGATAATCCCATCAGAGACCCCAAACAACAATTCAAAGTTGAATTCTTTAACCAGGTGCTAGATTGTACAATACAGTCAGTTGAAGAATGTTGCATGCAGCTCAAGGAACACAGCAGTATATTTTGGATGTTGTATGATATTCCAAAACTCTTCACTATACCTGAAGAAGACCTACACCAGCAATGCAGGGCACTAGAGACAGTGTTGACACATGATCACATGCGCAATATTGAGGCCAGTGATTTAGGTGATGAACTGAAAGCTCTTTCAAGATACATTTCAGCAGGATCAACTCCAAAGACTGCTCTTGAATATATGCACACAAATAAGATGACCACCCTCTTTCCAAATGCTTTTGTTGCTCTGTGCATACTTCTAATACTTCCTGTAACAGTTGCCAGTGGAGAACGCAGCTTCTCCAAGCTGAAGTTAATAAAAACACATCTATGCTCCACAATGACACAGGAGAGGCTGGTGGGCCCTGCAACCATCTCAACAGAGCATGAGCTGGCCCAGACTGTGGACCTTTAGAAAGCACTTCAAATCTTTGCAACCAAGAAGGCCCAGAAAGCAGCACTTTGAGTATTCAAAGAGATAAAAATGCCAGTGTTTACTATGCAGACAGGAAAAGTTACATTTGCTATTCAGGTGTTTCAAAGTTTAGTGTTACTTAAAATTTCTGAACAAGACATTTCAAGTTGTTAGTTCTCCTTTCTTGGGGTAGGTAGCAGAGCAGTATCACGAGAGGAACAGAACAGGAAGAAGGCAGAATTGAGTCCTTTCAAAGTTTTGGCCCAAGCAAGGGAACATGGGGGCGTCATTTGAGCTCCCTACCTCAGGTGCCAAAATGTTGTGGGCCGGCCTTGGATCCAAAGCCCATTGAAGTAAAAGCAAAAAGTCTCCCCTGGATTTCAGCATGCTTTAGACTTGGCCTCAGGGAGTTATGAGAAATGCAAAGGATACATGATACGTAACAAGGACTATTTAAGAAAAACCTGTATTTGTGGACCTATTAAAAACAAAAAATAAGTGGGACAGACTTTCTAGATTATGAATGTTACAGATCTGTCCAAGTCACTCACTATGAGCTGCCTGGTCCCCTTCCCTTCCAAAAGATTAAGTAATGAAAAATAAGAATAATGGTTAAATAACCATCTGGACAGAATCCAAGACATTTTTACGAGCCATATGGTACTTACCATAGCTTTACACCAAAGGCACTTCCAATCTTGGAGGCGTAAAACGCTGCCACAGGTCTTGTCGCAGACTGCACATTTGGCACTGACAGGCAAATTACCCTCTAACCACTGGTGAGGCATAGCTATCTGTGAGGAAGTTGTTATAAAGTTAAATACCCTGGCACGGAAACTTGCCATTAAAACTACAAAAAGATCAGTAATTCAGTGTCCTCATGAAAATTTACTCCAGGCACCGAAATCTAGGTATGTAAATTTCTGTATGCATGCATATTTTTGGCAATTCTAGCACTAATATTCTAGATAAGAGTTTCATGCCAGTGGCTGTAAAATTAACTCATTTACTTTGACACAACTCCGAAAAAAACTGTTGTTACAATTTTCTACTTTTAATTTTAACTCTTACATGTATCTCTAGAACTACAATCTGTATGTCAATGAATTCCAAACAGATCTTCTGGAAAATTGGTGTGAGTTACAAATAGACAAAGCAGACTGAGAAAACAGCATATCAACAAGACTAACACAAATACATCATCTTCACTCAAGTTTAAGGTAGGAGAGAGAGGGCTTCTCACAGCAATTCTCAAAACTCAGAGGATCCGTGCATACTTCCCCCAGAATTCTGTAACATGGAATTTTTCTTTCTAGAGTCCATTGATGGTACATGTGTCTCCTGAATAGCCCCTGAATTAGGCTTTTAATATAGTATCTATAGCAATACAGCCAATTACCATTAACTTTAATGGGTCACATAAAATATTTCTGTACTTGCTAATTTAAAAATAAAATAAAATATCCACCAAACAATTAACTGTTGTGAAGTATTGAAAGCCTGAATAATACTTACACCATCTTCATCCTCAATGATATCTTTCCCAATGGAGGCTAACGTAGTCCACTTGCAATTATTTGTTGCCCTGACTGCACACCTTTTATGGGCTTTAAATTTACACACTAGAAGGAAGACACAAATGTACTTTATATTATCTACTCCCTGACTGCAGTCTCCGTAAAGCATTACATCAACACTTAAATTTTCAGAAATTCAGTCAAATGCAAATCACCCTATACAACAGAGGAGTACATGTTCATGTAGCGTTTCAGACAAAACACTAACCAATTAAAATAAAGAAAATTCAGGGTTCAAACTCTCACTCTGCCTTTTACTTGCTGAATTGCATGTAGCTAGGGATTACATACTGCTGTTTTCTGGCTGCAAGATTACTCACTATTCTGTGTCCCCTGAAACTCTTTAAGATCTATACACATAAAAAGCATGGAATGGCAGTCTTAAGTCGTCTTGCTCTTGTCAATTATTCATATGTAAACTTTAGTTATTTTATGACTTTTAAAAATGCAATTCTTTTGTACAGTAGCTTTTAAAAATATCTTCAATTGACATTATAAAAGAGACAGCATAAAGCTCTTGCTCGATATATTTTGAATGCAACCCTCATTACAGTTCTCCATGGCTTTGTCACCTTGAAACTGAATTACTGCAATTGGAATAGTCTGCATGGGGTTATATTTGGAGACCATTTGGAAACTTTAGCAGATGCAGAATGCAGTAGTCATTTGCTTAGTTATTCATGGAAGGAGCATATTATATCTGTCTTCTGAGCTTCACATGGGTTTCCAATTAATTTCCAAGTGCAATTCAGTGTACTTATTTTGACCTATAAAAATGTAATTGTTTGGGTCTTGGCTACCTGAGAAATTGTCCCTCTATGTGACAGCAGCATCTGAAATCACTTGAGGCATTTGAGCAGCTAGAGCTCTGGTTTAAATGTGAAGGAAATGCTTGCTGGGCATTTCCAAAGAAGGAACTTTATACTGGAGCAAACTCTCCTCTTTGTCTAACACAGCCCTTTGTGACACAACAGAAGCCATGTTTCCATAGACTTCTGAAAAGGCTGAGAATTAAGAGGGCATGTGTCTATTCAGTAGTCTGGGGGCTATTGTTGATTCTCATAGGTTACCTGGGTAAGGACAGGCCTAATTTTTAATAGGTTTATTTGGAAAATCCATAGTTGTTTTACTGTATTATACATATGCCTCATGCATGTGGTTTGATATTTTAAAAATCTGAATAATTTTTATTTGACATAATTAGCATACCACATAATGAAATTATATTGTACCGAACAGACTGATGGATTACAGTTCAGTCTATGTTAGTAGAAGTGTATGAGATCAAGCTGGGATACCTCTAGACCAAGCAGCTTACTTCCCCCTGCACATCAGCTCAACTGTGATGGTAAGCACATGGGTGGGGATGAGGGGCTACAGAACCACGGCTCCCCACTTCACCAACCTTGCCTGTCCTCCTATGCAGGAGCAGCAACCCCATGGAGGCCACTCTCACACCTACAAACAGACCTACATTGCAGGTAGCCCATACAAGAGAGTAAGGGGGGTCCTTGTGCCCTGTTACTCCTTTGAGAGCATGAAAAGGACCAACCAAGCCCTTTATCTAGGCCTGACCGCGGAATCAATGCAAAGGCTCCAGTTCAGGCAGAATGCGGCAGCAAACCTCAGGCGGACAGACTGTTGTAAGGATCTCATACAGAGGTCTGATCCCTTCACTGTCTGCTAGTCTGCTTCTCTTGCGAGTTTCAAGGCTTTGGCCCTGACCTATAAAGCAATCAGCAACTGAAGACCAAGCTATATCATATACCACATCCTCGCCATGACCCACTAAAGCAGCTGTACTCTGAAACAATGCAGAGTATGAAAGCCATGACAAACACAAGAGTGGGAGGCAGAGGGAGCTCTGCTGTAGAACGACCTTCCGGAGAGGATTAGACTAATCCATAATATGATCATCTCTAGGGCATGCTGCAAGGAAAGCATTTGTCAGCATACCTGGAATGATTTTTAACAAATGTTTTTATGTGTATATCCCAAACATAATTTCCTGTAACCTTGGAAGGGAAAGGAATGAAGACTCCATGCGGTCCACTAAGAACTTGCTATGCAGATTCAATCCACCTGTGAAGAACTTAGATGCTCTAGTGATGGGAATGAGAGGTAGGAAAGAATTATATGGCCTCATTTTATTACAGTTCAGTGGAAGAGCTACCATCCAATCAGATAGCATGGCCCTGGGTCCAATGTCTGATCAACCTGGATGGCTCGCTGCCTGATTGGCAAGGACAATGGGTGCTAATTAGGACTTGCAAATTCAGACTCAGGACCAACCAAAAATTAACTCAAACCTACCTATCTCCAGCATTCCAGTAAATAGGCAAATGTCCAGTCAGGACCAGCGAATAATATCCTGGCAAGTGACAGCTCACGTGCTCTCCGAACACCCTGCCTCTTGTCCATCTTCAAATAAAGCTGCCTAATGACAGCTACATCTATAAACCCCTCCACGTCCCCCAGAAAACAATGCCTGCCACCCTGTATGTTAAACATTGTGAGAAATAAAGGGGTGGGAACAATGATCTTTGGAAAAGAACAGATGAATAACGAGGAAGAAGATTTGCAATTTGTGAAGAGCTTTTACAAACAGAACTTTTTTAAAAATTATGAACTTGTTCATAGGGTCCCTTTTAGCAATGCCATAGTTTAAAGATAAGATTTATAAAGAAAAGTGGAATTCAACCATAACTAATGTAGAGCTTTGCAAATGTGCATATTAAGCACTCATATCTCAAATGATACTGGGGCTGATTAATAAATGAGTTCTGTAGCACCCTGTTATATCTCTGGACGTCAACTGACAATTTGCTGATGAAGCTTAAAAGAAAAGGAAAGGAAAAATGCAACCACTCAGAAACCAGGTTATTCATAAATATACAGTATAATTTTAAAAGTTTACATTGCTTGGTAAAGTTCTCTGATCAACTATAATATACAACATTTTTCCCTGAAAAGGAATCAAGTAGACCATTTAATTAGTCAGCATCGTCACAGTTGTACCAACATCTGTTGCCAGATATAATAATTACTATCTATAGAAATTATTGGGTATAATAGAAATAAAGTTAATGAAATAGAACACTGTCATGGGGCCTCTTGCTTTGAAAACAAATATCTTTGTTATAACATGGTTTTGGATTAAAGATATTTCGTTTTCTTGACTGATTTATTAATTATACTTCACTAAAAAAATCTGCATGTCCTGCCAAGCCTCTCTCGGTTGTCTTACAAGGTTTCTTTTTGGTGGTTTTCAAAGAACAGCTGCTTATTTGGAATGTTTTCCCTGACTTCAACAGCTAAAGCCAAACTTTTGAAACTGACAAGGAGATCGCTGTTCTGGTACCCATAGTTTATGTTGTCAAGAAACAAACGGTTGTCCCCTGAGAGTCCACGGAAGCTGTTATTTTGTTTCCAAGAATACTGGGCTTAAACATCCACACTGAAAAGAGATTTAAACACTGACATGAAAACAACAAAATTCAAAGCACTCCAATTGCAGCCTGTATTAGGTAAACCTGTTTATGAAAATAATTTGGAGTTCACTTGTTAGTTTCCTCATTGTCATGTAAATGTAGTCAGCTAATAATAAAATATTTATATACTACACACACAAAAACTATGTTAAAAACATTAAGATTGAATGGTCAGGCACTCAGATGTTAGGAAATGCCACAATTAAGGTTGCCTCTGCAACCTTAATTCAACTCCCCTGTGCATATGCATTATTATACAGTCTTTAATTATAAAATCACATACTATTTTTTCCCACAGGACTCCTGGTCTCATTCGGTGCACAGGATGGACAGTGCACAAATAACAAGCAACTACTCAGTGTTATCTTTTATCCTCAGTGTTCAGTGTGTGGTCCTAGCCCTATTTAATCCATTCTATTCAAATCCCGCTCTGAATACACAATTATTAATTTCCTCCTGGGCTCTTCTATGGCACTCATTGCTATAGAATCTGAGTGCTCCAGAAACATTAATAAAATTTATCTTCACGCCACAATGGCGAGGAGGTGGCTTTACCCCCATTTTACAGATGAAGAACTGAGGTACAGAGAGAATAAGGTCATAAGCATCCACTAATTTTGGATGTCCAAACTAAGATGCCTAGGTCCTCATTTTTCAGTGCACTTAGCAGCATACAGTACTATATATGTTCAAAGCTCAGCTCCCATTGACATCAGCTGAGGCTGTGAGCACTTAGTATTTCCACATATAAGACCCAAGTGTCTCATGTTGCATGCCCAGAAAATGAGGAACACACAATTAATGACCACCAAAAAAAGTTTGCTTTAGGTGACTTGCTTAGCATCACATAGAAATTCTGTGAATCACATAGAATCCAATCACCCAGAGCAGCATTCAATTAACGATTTTTTCTCTTCTTACAATCCACTGCCTCATTCTCTTTCAATTTCTACAATAAATGAGGCAGAGGTCCTACCACCCACAGCCTCTTACACAACATAATCCTGATTTGTCCTCAGAACAGGTCCATCATGTTCACCGAATGAGGCAGGGGTCCTATGGAAAAAAATATGTGATTATGTAACTGAAGACAGTCTCATAATGCACGGGTACCACAAGGGGGACGAATTAAGGTTGCACAGTCAACCTTAATTCCGACATTTCTAACTTTTGATTGTTTGATTTTACAACTTGAAAAATGTTCTTTTAGTGTAATTTGTGTGTGTAAGAAATAAGAGTTGAAAGTGTCTCATTTGCACTGAAGTCTTTAACTTACCAGATATGTCTGACATTGAATTGTTAATGTTAGTTCTGTTATGAAAAATTTATCAACTCTCTCTATAATGCTATATTCAGAACTAAACCAGCATTGAGTTTACTCTATAATTTCTATTCAGAATACACACAAGAGCAATATTCCTTTGAAAGTGATATGGACAGAGTACAGAAGCACTAATGAATACTAAACTTATTAATGGTGAGTGACTGAGGCTAAGGCCACGTCTACACTGACCGCCGGATTGGCAGATAGTGATTGATGTATAAGGGATCGATTTATTGCATCTAGAGTAGACGCAATAAATCGACCCCAAGCGCGCTAACTGTAGACCCCGGAACTCCACCATCACAAGAGGAGGAAGCTGAGTCAACAGAGGAGCGGCAACGGTAGAGTTGCCGCTGTGAAGATGCCAAGGTAAGTCAACCTAAGCTATGCTATTTGCGTAGCTGAAGATGCATATATCAGGTCGACCCCCGCTCCAGGGAAGACCTGCCCAAAGAAGCATTCTTAGGGTTCTGTGGGTTATTATGGTTCTTTGTCTGAAAACTGTCTCTCCTCTTAACCAACCACCTAAGTTCAAGCCTCCTAAGTAAGGCAGACTTCACAACTTTGAAGGAAAGAGAAGTTTGGAAGGGATGGGGAATGAGAATTTCACTTAATTCAAATTATTCTGCATGGAATTCCAAAGCAAGGCACATCATGAATTTTCTGTATTACTAATGTCTGTGCACAAATGCAATGGGAATCAGGATGTTACTGAAACTAGTCAGATGCAAATCTTGACTTGCTGGCATCACATATTTACTGGGACAATTCTGATAGTGATAGTACACGTAGAAGAGATAAAAAGGAAAAAAACTAGAGGAATGGCATTGTATTACAGAAATAATTATGAGCTACGATTAAACAAAGAGGAAAAACACCTGTGGAGATCTGCTTCAGACCAGCAGAACTGGAGGGAATGAAATATTATTGGACCATTTCTCAAAAGTTTTTAAGCTGCAAGATACTAACTGAGATACTTTTATTTACCTACAAGGTAACAAATACAGCTAACCATGAATCAAAGAATACAACCAATCTAAGTTATTCAGAAGACAGTTCATGAGCCAGAAAGCAGAAACACCACCAAGAAGGAAGACATCCTGGATCTACTGATAAGGAGAAAATCATGAGTACATGTGACTAACAGGGAAGCCTGGAACCAGTGATCATGCACTAATTGAATTTAGTATAGAAATAAACAGGTTCACGGAATACAGAAGTACATGGGTATCAAATTTCAGGCCCAATCACTTTAGCAAATTAAATAACCAAGCAAGTAAGATGTAATCGGAAGAAGTGGCACTGAAGATTTCTGGGTTACTCCTAAAAGACATCATACCCACTACATTACCTCTGATGAAAAGACTGTGAATTACAAGAAATGGCCAACATGGTATTACAAAGGGCCCCTCAAGCAATATCAGATTTTAAAAAATGTTCTGGAAACATAAACAAGGGAGACAACAAAGCAAGGACCTATTCATGTAGGAATTACAAAGAAAGCACAGGCAGGCAAACAACCAAAATGAGCTTGTTAGCCAAATAAATTAAAGGGGATTAACTGTGGTTTTTACAGGTATATAATATCAGGCAGTGAAGTCAAAATACTGCAATACTAAAAAGAGAGTCAATTCATAGATAAATTAGGAAGATTAATTAAATGACTAGTTGAGATACTCCTTTTATGAAATTTGCCTTCAGTAATATGAAATATATATATATATATATATTTTTGAATGATTAGAAAATAAGACTCTGTAAATATAAATTAAGAACAGGTGAAACTGGTGAAAGAATATCTGAATATATACACATAAACCAGTCCAGATTAGACACATTCTAGAATCCAAAGGATATTAGGAAAAAAAATACTCTACCACTAAGAATTAGATCTAAAACTCATGTAGAAATTGAGAAGTAACCGAAAACTAAAATAAAATAAAAGTAATATTAATTTTCAAAGAGGCAAAAAAAAGAGCGATCCTGGCAATTACATTGATGTAAATGTAACAGCCAGTCCTAGCTAACCATAAGAACATTAAGAAGCAAAAAACAAAGGTACTTAACAGCTAGAGGACAATGGACTACATGCATTGAAATCACAGTATCATACAGCGTAAGAGAAATACACAAGCTTACAAAAAATAATTCTTACTAGAAAAAACGTACTTTTTTTATTAAACAGTACAATGTTAGTTCTTAAAGGGAACATAGTAGATGCAATATATTTGAATTCTGATTAAACCCTAGATACTGCGTCCCCTAAAATTGTACTTGAAAAACTTCATGAATGACTGAAAACTATCTGAATGACTAGGAAAATTAAATGGGAAATGATAAACAGTGGAGGTCAGCTACCCTATCGCTAACTTTTGTGATATATGTAACCCCCAAGGAGATTACCTATATTCCTGGAGCTCTGTGTGCTGATGGCTGCCCAAGCTGCCCTGGTGACCCTGCCGGGAAAGAGGAAGTGGTGTGGAGGCATTGCCAAATAAATTCATATGGAAAGAAAAAGAAGTTGCACCCTACTGAGTGGATGGCAGGATTCAGAAGAATCCAGAACCCATAAGGAGACTGACACTATAGGAAGTAACCAGGTGGATAGGGGCATGCTACAATGGAGGTACTGTTGAGATCTTGTCTTTTAAACTCAGACCTTACATTTACCCCTCCTGATTTCCCAGGAAAATTGAGTAAACTCCAAGTATGGATTACCAGAAGTAACTTGGTGTCAGCTGGAGGGAGCCGACCCTGAACACCACTTCATACTCTCTAATGTACGTACCCAAGTTAGATAAATTGAAGATGAAACTGAACCCTGCAAGCAGGCCTGGGAGTCACCAGCCCCCTTCTTCCAGCCAGTCCTACCTTTTCCCTGACTGGCCCAAACTGCTCTAAAAATGGCTTCTCCCCTCTCCCAAGCTCCTAGGGAAAGGCATCTCACTCTCTATTGGGTGCTGAGCAGACTCTGAGTCGGCCCTTGGCTCTCCTTTCCTACCAGCAACAGTGTGTCTCTTCCTGAGCTACCAGCATACAGAGCCCCAAGAATCTAGGTAATCTCCTTGCGGTTTACATATATATTCATATCAACGTCTTTGGACAGTTTCACCCAGCTTTGATGCCTTCAGATGGGGAACACTAAAGGACAGGGACCTGACACTGGATTTAGCACAGTTTACTGGCTATACAGCACTGAGTACAGATACTCCACAATACACATAACAGAAACAGAATTCTACAGGTAGTTAGGTAACATACAATTTAAAATCTATTTCTGTATAATATATTGTGTAATAACTGATTACCGTATTTACATTACTACACAGCAGCAAGAGTTTGCTGGGCAGTTAACTGTTTTGTAATTACAGGTCTAACCATTATTATAAAGAGTACTTAGAACATATATTTCTTCCCAGTGAAAAAGCAATACCAAAGTTTGCACGTAAATGTCATATATATTCCATAAGGACACATATGGTAGTTAATTTACTGCCACATTCCAGGAAACAATGTAGACATATCACTGCTTTTCAAACAAGTTAGAGTGGAAAGCCAATACATGATAAAATAAAACTGAATATTTTCTAGGTTATTACAGATAATTCCTGTACTCTAGTGTAACACTGAACCTTTAAGACCCATCCCATTTTTATTTATGTTGGATATTAGCTCTTAATGATAAAATTATGAAAAACATATAAATTATTTTTTATCTATTATATGATTATTGAAGAAGCAAATTTTTGCTCCCTGCCTCTACTACAATGACAGTCAGCAGCAAGAGAGCACAAATCAGATAAAAACTGGGAAGAAATAAGGTCATGGACTCAGCTAAGGAATTAAATGTGGTTCCAGATTTTTGCAGATGAGAGAATAATAATATTTCTATTGTTTCCTCTCTTTTTTTTAAAGGAATGGTATATCAATTCTGAGAATGGAGGAAAGAAAATGTTCCACTTTTGCTCCACATCATTTCTGAAGTGCAAATCAAACTAATCTCATCTTCTCTCAAAAACCTTACTCTTGGGCAAGCACATATCAAAAAAAGAGGGGGTATTTGTATCAGGAGGAAACTTTTATATTGACATATACTAGAAAATAACATACAGAGTGTAAATAATGTGTCATATTGTTAGCATTTATTCTAACCAACAGAAATGTTCTTTTCTATAGCAGTGAGTAGATTTCTTCTGACTCCATAGCATTTTTAGTACTATTATCTGCCTATAGACTTATTTTTTTATTAGCTTATGGGAGATTGTAAGGAAAAATATGTTGACTTTACCTTCACAAGATAGGCCATGAGAAGTAACTCCAGAGAGGCTTTCTCTGCACACATTACAGAAGGTAGGTCGGGCATGGGAGCAGGCGTACCAGTTATGCATCCCTGAGAAATGTTCCACATTAAACTGTGCAGTCTAGTAAAGGAGAAGTTAAGACAAATTTGCAAATACAGAACACAGCTACACAAACTGAAAGTACTTAAGAGTTCCATATTTATGCTGGAAAATTCAGTGTGGAGAAGTATATTGAAAGGAGACTAAAAGCTATCTCTCTCAAAACCTCAGAACAGGAGCTCAGTAGCATGAATTGTGCATGTAAAATAAAGGTTTAACACAAAACTGGCATGTTAACCTTACAGGTTTTTCACACTCCACAAAACTGTATGTCTTGGGTTCTGGGTACTGTAGAGCTTGGTATATTAAATCAATATTTATCCTGAAAGAAGAACAACATGCACTAAAAGGGATATTATCTTACCTCATAATGTTCTCTAGACTGTACAGACTTCAGTGAGCTGATCCAATCCTCCATCTCTTTTCTGTTCTCAGCACACAATATTAGCCTCCGGAATGGAGTGATTATCTGAAAGAGACTTCTCAATGTAATGATTCTGAATTTCATAGATAGGAGAGATCTTTACAGAATGTAACATCTGACAAGCCAATTTTTTTCTCTCTGATGATGCAAGTGAAATGCACACCCTAAATCTATATGATAATGAAAACCTTGAATATCAATGAGTTGTGCTGTTTTTTTAAATCACTGTCTTAAAATGGTAAAGTGAACTTTTCTCATTTTAAATTTCCAAGATTTGTATCTGGCTTTCAGATCTGGGGTTTAAATAAATATATTAATTATGTCTCTTTTTCAGCATTTTATCCATATGTAAATGTAAACTCCTTGCAAAGCACTAAAATTGCTAATAAATGTTGCCATAACTTATTTTAAACAGATGTCAGTTCTGTTTCATAACAATATTATAGCAGCTGCAAAGTCTATAATTACTATAGATGAAGATAAATCATACTGATAAACAAAAGCTGGAGATTCATAAACATTCTGCACATTTCTCATTCCTACACTGGTGATGACATTGTATTTACATAATTGTTGCAATCAAATATAAAAACTTGATTTATGAGTTAATATAGGAATACACCTACACTAGCTGTATAATCAAAAGACACAGAGCAAAAACAAACAGCTCAAACCCTATGCAATGGTGCCTATGCTTCACTGCACTCTTGGAACAGGTTGATGTTGTGCAGGGTTCAGTAGTCTGGATTTAGATCTTAGACACTGTATTCATCTTGAAATCTGAAGACTGCTGAATCTTGGAGATTCAGAGTAAAGATGGGTTTTTTTCTTCCCCCACTGGTAGATAAACAATTAAAAATAACAGTAAGGCATCAAAAACTATCAGCTAACTCCCACAGAAATTATTTTGAGCACCACACTAAAATAGATATTGCAGTTGCTTTGAGAACAACTAAGTAATTTAAAATAAAAATCTAAGTAACCAAAGGAATAGTCATTTGCTTCTTCTGCAAAAATTTTAAAAAATAAAACTAAAACCTTTTTCAGTCTGAACATGTATTTCATTGTCCAAATTGCCTACATTTGGAAATTATCTTAGTAAAGTAAAGGCATAAACCATAGGAAAACTGTTAATTTTCTCTCATGGTGTTATAATGTTCTTGTAACATTATTAGTAAGTAATTATTTACAACTGTTTTTACTCACCCGGTCACCACGAGAGAGCCTCTGCTCCTGGTTTGTGCTATGCAGTTCTTCATTAAACTGAACTGCACTTTAATATATCTGACAAGCAACCTAACTGAAATACAGCAGACTACAAGTCACATGGAAGGGCAGCACAAACCTTTGAGCTTTTTTTTTAAAAAAAAAAAAATGTACAAGCTGCACATGAAACTGAAGGACTCCACTCTGTTTTCTATTTCCTTCAGTCTTCCCCACCCTTTTTTTGATAAGACTTATTAACATCTGTCCACTTCTCTTCCTGAATAACAGTTAATGCAAAGAGCAATGCTTCTCTCATTAGTTAGGAGCCAAATGGATGCTTTATTACTTCAAAATGTTTTTCTATGACAGTTCATCAAATGAAGCACAAAAAAGCCATTAAACCATAATATAACCCTGGTTCCAATAACAAGCACCAGGCTTCATTGAACTCATAGATATTATTTGTACAAATACTTTCCTCAGTCTTTATTTCCCAATATACTGTATGATGTCATAATAAAGATACCTTTTCATAACTTTAAGGTGAAGACAAGGCTGCCTTGGTCACATAGCTAGGTCAGAGCATTTCATGTCAATTCCTGCCTTCTGACTACCAACAGACAGACACTGTAGTGAAACACATTTAGTCCAAAAATACATTTAACTACCTTTGCTCCTTAAAGTTCTTCTTGAATAACTCTTGATAATCTTTCCAAAAAAATACAGATAAAATATATATATCACTGATCTCTTATCTTTAGTAATATCATTCACACAGAATCCCTTGACTGAAAGAGTCAAAAGGTCTCTTTGCCAAAATAACTCATGTATAACCATACCAGATATTCCTATAAAAATACTGTTTTTATTTAATATTTGTTCATATAAATTACAGCAGGCTAGCAGAGTCGTTAAGTTATACAACTGATGGCTACATATGAATGTTAGATAAATTATTATTAGAGCTATTAAAATAAACACACTGGAAAGTTGGAAGAGCCCCACATATTTGTAGATACAGTACGTAAAAGGCTATGAAGACTAATCTACTTATATTCTTTCTGCTTCACACACTTCCAACAACAAGCTTCAAGGAACAGCCAGCCAGTCTGGTTATTATAAGGGAGTCAGACGTACAAAACAAAAAGACAACCTGATGTTAAATGAAATAAAAATACCTACGCTGGAATAACATTAAGTTTCTGATCTCCAACCAAGAGAAGCAAGGAAACTACGAATTCAGGTTCTCTCCATCCTTAAGGGGTTTCCTGAGTTGAGAATGATCTTATTATGTACCATATAATACCTCATCCTTCTCTTCTCCATTTACATTGAACGCCCCTCTATATGGGAATATTCACAAAAGGTAAGCTGAATCGACTACATTTGATTAAATTTAAAGTGCATTAAACCTCTGTGTGGATACTTTAATTCAGAAATAAAGTGCTCTTAGTTTAGGGTGACCAGATGTTCTGATTTTACAGGGCCAGTCCCGATTTTTTGGTCTTTTTCTTAGATAGGCTCCTAGTACCCTCTACCCCCATCCCGATTTTTCACACTTGCTGTCTGGTCACCCTATCTTAGTTCACGTTAAAGCGAATTAGAGCCATTTTACTTCTGAAGGAGAGCATCTACACAGCTGTTAAATTTGCTTTAAAATTATGCACTTTAAATTCACACCTCCAGTTAATTTGGCTTAGCCTTCCTCAATGTCCCTGTGTAGGCATGTCATGAGTAATGTCACATGGTCTCATGGCTAAATAAGTAAGATTAGCATAAAGTGCTTCAGAGGTCGGCCACTTGCCATTGTAATCTCATTATACCATCCCCTCCATAAACTTATCAAGATCAGTCTTGAAGCCAGTTAGGTTTTTTGCCCCCCACTGCTTCCCTTAAAGAGCTGTACCAGAACTTCACTCCTCCGCTAGTTAGAACTCTTTGTCTAATTTCGCTGGGCTCCATTTCTGCAAACCAAAAGGGAAGACAGAGCATGCTACACAGAAACTGTTGAAAGGTGGCGCCAAATGTGGATGGAAACACAGGGATTGCTGGGATGTGAAATGATGCATCATGGGGCATTGGGATAGGATCCAGAATGCTCCGCACCCCACCCCCCCTTCCCATAAGCCACAGAGCCAGAATGGGAAGAGGTGCTCTGTGGGATAACTGCCCATAATGCCCTGCTCCCAATGCTGCTTCAAGTGCCATGAATTTGGCCATGCCAGTGCACTTGCAGCTGTCAGGGTCAACAGACTGGAGCACTTTCCCTAGTGCGCTCTCTGAAGGCTGGTTTAACCAGAGCACTCTACATCTGCAAGTGTAGTCAAGCCCTAAGTGCACGGCCTTCCACTTTGCACTATTAAATTTCATCCCATTTATTATTCCAGTTTTCAAGATTGTCCAGATCTTCCTGAACGATATTCTGTTCCTTCTCCATATTGGCAATACCTCCCAAATTTGTGTCATCCACAAATTTTGTTAGTAGACTCCCACTTTTTGTGGCCAGGTCAGTAATGAAAATGTTAAATGAGATTGATCTTAAGACCGATCCTTGAGGAACTCTATAACCACCTCCCTCCAGCCAGACAGTTCCACTTTCAGTCTCACCTGTTATAGTCTCCCCTTTTAGCAGTTCCTTAGCCACCTTTCATATCTTATTAATCCCCATCTTCTCCAATTTATCGAATAATTTCCCATGTGGAACTGTATCAAATGCCTTATTGAAATCTACTGCATTCCCTTTGTCTAAAAAATCAACTATCTTCTCAGAGAAAAAGATCAGGTTTGTCTGGCACGATCCACTTTTATAAAACCATATTATATTTTATCCCAACTTCTGTTTACCTCTATGTCCTTAACTACTTTCTCTTTCAAAATTTCTATCAAGAGCTCAGTATTATTGAGGTCAAACAGGCCTGTTGTTTTCTGGACTACTTTTTTCCCTTTTCTTAAAAATTGGTAATATATTAGGAATTCTCCATTCATAGGGTACAACCCCGACTTACTGGATTCATTAAAAATCCTTGCTGTTGGACTTGCAATTTCATATGACAGTTCCTTTAGTATTCTTGGATGAAGATTATCTGGGGTCCCCAATTTGGTCCCATGAAGCTGTTTGGGTTTGACTTCCACCTTGGATATGATCATTTCTATTTGCATATCCTCACTTACATTCCTGCCACCACCTCTAAACTCCTAGTTACCCTTATTAAAAACCAAGGTAAAATGTTTGTTTAGGTGTTGGGCCATGGCTAGATTATCTTTAATCTTCACCTCATCTTCCGTGCTTAGCGGTCCATCTTCTTCTTTCCTTGTTTTCTTTTTTAGTTATATGGCTATAGAAACTTTTACCATTGGTTTTAACTTCCTTTGCAAGGTCCAACTCTGCTTGGCTTTTGGCAGTTCTCACTTTTTTTCCTACACTTAATGTCCTCCGAGAAATAGCTCTCCTTGCTAATCCATCCCATCTTCCATTCCTTGTAGGTTTTCTGGGACTGTTCAGTTTGAAAAAGAGATGACTGGGGCAATATGACATAGATGTATAAAATCATGAATAGTATGGAGAAAGTGAATAAGGAAGTGTTATTTACCCCCTCACATAACACATCAACAAAGGGTCACCCACCCTCTGGCTATTCCTAAACCTCTGACTGCCAGAAGCTGGGGCTTGATAAATTTCCCTGAAGCATCCGGCACCGGCCACTGTGGGAAGACAGGATACTGGGCTAGATGGATCATTGGTATGACCCTGTGTGGCCATTCTTACATTGGCAGGGTCTGCCCTCAGATGTTTCTAGTACATCTCAATTTTTGTGTCATCTATATATTTCTTCCTCTTTCTATATTATTCATGAAAATATTAAATAACATGATCCTCCATAGCAATCAGTGTAGTACCCCCACTTGCTGTTATCTGTACAGCATATAATATGCTAGGTGCTTTACAGAAAAGTAAAAACAAAAACAAAAAAAACCACTAGGTCCCAAGCTGGAAGAGCTTGCAATTCAAAGACAGAGAGAAAGACAAAGAACTCTCATAAGAAACAGTGAAAGAGGAGTTGAAAACGTAGGATCAGAACCAGGAAAACACTAACTCTCTGAAGACTAGGAGAAGTTTAGGAGGTACAACTGTTCAAGCATATCTAGGCAGCAGATAGGTCAAGAATGATGAAGATAGAGAAAAGACTTTGGCTAAAATGTTCAGAAGCAGCTAAGTGACGTAGGCCCAGATTTTTGTAGGTATTTAGACATTGTTCTGCTCAGTGTTACAATGCCTAGCTGACTGAGAAGCCTAAATCTCAGAGGGGACAGTAGCTAGAGAAAGAGGTGATATCAAAATAGGCTCTTAAGGCACCAGATGGGACAAAGAGTAGTTGGGGATGAGGAACAGGAAAGCTTACGGACCAAGAGGGGACTGCAGATAAGGGGAAAAAACAATAAATGGAGATGAAAAAGTAAATGCTGTTTTCTTCAGCCTTTTACTGTGACAGTCTCCAGGTTTTAGTTCTGAACAACAGGAGGAGATGTTTGGCAGGAGAATGAGGTGAGGGCCATCTTTTTTACCCTATCTCCCTCCTTTTGCACGAACTGCAAGAAAAGAGGATTTTCACATCAACTGATATTGGGATTTTTAATCTATTCTCTAAAACAAACATGAACAAACACAAGCAATTTACTTTGTGTCCATTTCCCTGGAAATTGAGAATCAGCTTTTGTTCTGCCACTTTGATTTTTCACCTGAGAGAAATGGGATCAAATTCATCCCATATGTAAGGAGGTGAAACTTCCATTAAATTCAGTGTGAGTTGCACCTGCTTCCATGAGAGCTGAATCCGGCCATAAGATTCTGTACATTCCTCAATCCAAAGGGCTTCTATTATAAAAGATAAGCTAAAAACTGTAAAACTAAAAAAAACCACACAAAGATGATCTCTACAATTTATTTTGCTTTTTAAAATAGCATATAGCACAGGGGTGGGCAAACTACGGCTCACGAGCTACATGTGGCCTGCCAGCCATTTTTATCCGGTCTGTGAGCTTGGCCGTGGGAGCAGTGCCAGTGGCCCCGC